>OZ059805.1:0-1200000 GCA_964057025.1 Standfussiana lucernea
CCTAACCTAACCTAACCTAACCTAACCTAACCTAACCTAACCTAACCTAACCTAACCTAACCTAACCTAACCTAACCTAACCTAACCTAACCTAACCTAACCTAACCTAACCTAACCTAACCTAACCTAACCTAACCTAACCTAACCTAACCTAACCTAACCTAACCTAACCTAACCTAACCTAACCTAACCTAACCTAACCTAACCTAACCTAACCTAACCTAACCTAACCTAACCTAACCTAACCTAACCTAACCTAACCTAACCTAACCTAACCTAACCTAACCTAACCTAACCTAACCTAACCTAACCTAACCTAACCTAACCTAACCTAACCTAACCTAACCTAACCTAACCTAACCTAACCTAACCTAACCTAACCTAACCTAACCTAACCTAACCTAACCTAACCTAACCTAACCTAACCTAACCTAACCTAACCTAACCTAACCTAACCTAACCTAACCTAACCTAACCTAACCTAACCTAACCTAACCTAACCTAACCTAACCTAACCTAACCTAACCTAACCTAACCTAACCTAACCTAACCTAACCTAACCTAACCTAACCTAACCTAACCTAACCTAACCTAACCTAACCTAACCTAACCTAACCTAACCTAACCTAACCTAACCTAACCTAACCTAACCTAACCTAACCTAACCTAACCTAACCTAACCTAACCTAACCTAACCTAACCTAACCTAACCTAACCTAACCTAACCTAACTAACCTAACCTAACCTAACCTAACCTAACCTAACCTAACCTAACCTAACCTAACCTAACCTAACCTAACCTAACCTAACCTAACCTAACCTAACCTAACCTAACCTAACCTAACCTAACCTAACCTAACCTAACCTAACCTAACCTAACCTAACCTAACCTAACCTAACCTAACCTAACCTAACCTAACCTAACCTAACCTAACCTAACCTAACCTAACCTAACCTAACCTAACCTAACCTAACCTAACCTAACCTAACCTAACCTAACCTAACCTAACCTAACCTAACCTAACCTAACCTAACCTAACCTAACCTAACCTAACCTAACCTAACCTAACCTAACCTAACCTAACCTAACCTAACCTAACCTAACCTAACCTAACCTAACCTAACCTAACCTAACCTAACCTAACCTAACCTAACCTAACCTAACCTAACCTAACCTAACCTAACCTAACCTAACCTAACCTAACCTAACCTAACCTAACCTAACCTAACCTAACCTAACCTAACCTAACCTAACCTAACCTAACCTAACCTAACCTAACCTAACCTAACCTAACCTAACCTAACCTAACCTAACCTAACCTAACCTAACCTAACCTAACCTAACCTAACCTAACCTAACCTAACCTAACCTAACCTAACCTAACCTAACCTAACCTAACCTAACCTAACCTAACCTAACCTAACCTAACCTAACCTAACCTAACCTAACCTAACCTAACCTAACCTAACCTAACCTAACCTAACCTAACCTAACCTAACCTAACCTAACCTAACCTAACCTAACCTAACCTAACCTAACCTAACCTAACCTAACCTAACCTAACCTAACCTAACCTAACCTAACCTAACCTAACCTAACCTAACCTAACCTAACCTAACCTAACCTAACCTAACCTAACCTAACCTAACCTAACCTAACCTAACCTAACCTAACCTAACCTAACCTAACCTAACCTAACCTAACCTAACCTAACCTAACCTAACCTAACCTAACCTAACCTAACCTAACCTAACCTAACCTAACCTAACCTAACCTAACCTAACCTAACCTAACCTAACCTAACCTAACCTAACCTAACCTAACCTAACCTAACCTAACCTAACCTAACCTAACCTAACCTAACCTAACCTAACCTAACCTAACCTAACCTAACCTAACCTAACCTAACCTAACCTAACCTAACCTAACCTAACCTAACCTAACCTAACCTAACCTAACCTAACCTAACCTAACCTAACCTAACCTAACCTAACCTAACCTAACCTAACCTAACCTAACCTAACCTAACCTAACCTAACCTAACCTAACCTAACAATAATGATTAGTAACATTTGGGAGGATGAGAGAGTTACAATTGCTTGAATGTCAATTTTAATAGTAAGTTTACGATTTTTTTTTTGTATCGAGAAAATTTTACAAAAACGTGTTTTGAACACAATGGTCCCCTCATAAATATGATCATGATTAACATTTTTTTTTTTGCTGCTCTAAAATGATTTTTTTCATTTTGCTAAAAAACTGTTTTTGTGGAAGCCTATTTTGACTATGCACAGCACCTTAATATAAATAATGAACAGTGTTTGTGTGAGAAGGCAGTGCTGTCGCCAAAGAACGAGTGGGTTAGTAAAACAAACAAAAAATAATTTGACCATCGATATACATGACGGGGGAGGACAGTCTCCATCATCATTGGCACTCATCTTTGATCCTCTTAACCGTGGGCGTCAGTGGGTAGTGTCGGATGAAGAAAACAAACTTGTACACTCAATCAAGTAGGCTATAATTTCGATTAGATAATAATTCACTTTAGGTAGGTACGTATCGCAGAACGCGCGATGGTTCAGTGATCCGCACGCGCCGCTTGCCAACCGAGAAGTGAAGTCTACACTCGCTGGCGCGCGCACCACCAACTCCATCGAGCGCCACCGGATGGCGCTGGCGTACCGGATACGACTCAATTGCGACACGGCCGTCCTGCTTGCACACGTCCTCGTGTGTTAGTTACTCTGCAAAACAAATAGTCCACGAGAAAATATTGTTCCACTCGGTCACTCCTGACCAAAGTCTAAAGTCACCAAGACGTCGAAAATAAGGAAATTTAGAACTCTGTTTCATTAAAACCAAATCTTACTCTTTAATTAAATCAAACATGGTAAAATTGGGAATTCAACAATCACTACCCTAGGCCATGTACCATAGTCGTTCGAATCAACCTTTCCAAATGTATTGCAAAACAAACTGCCAATCTTACAGGAACATTCGAGTAAAACCTCTAACGCCACGGCTCTCCAGCCGACCAGCAATCGCATTGCTTTCACACATCCAGCGCATGGATCAAAACTACTGTACGCATATCCATCAAGTGGATCGCCCGTGTGCATCATCCATTGACTACACACTACGGTCTCTTCAGACCCTGACCTCCGCCAGAGTTAAACGCGCATCGCGCACCCACGGACTACTTGAGTTGCTTCAAGAGACACCGATTTCTACCGGGCTACGACTACGTAATAACTACTGGTACGGTCGAACACAATACGGCCGATAGAATGCTTTACTCGACCTTCTACCACAACTTAATCAGAATCCTCGTCAACATCGACTGGTACATGACCCGCTGGCATCTTCCTCAGCCTATCGTGTGCATATTTGTAGGTACGCTTAGAATTTAAAGATTTCAATGTATAACGATCACCACCCAAAATTCCTATCACTTTAAAAGGACCTTTAAATTTTGGATCTAACTTAGATTGATTTCGTTCTTCATTTTCTAACAACACAAAATCGCCAATCGCAAACTTTTGAATTTTCGCCTTTGTTTTGTCAAATCGGGTCGTATCATATTCCGCACACCTCTTAATATTTTCTGACGCGCGCTCGCGCATTTCCTCTAAGTCTACATCGGTCTCTACATCGCTACACATCAACGATAATGGTCTCGCAACTTTTCCTATTAAAAGCTCCAGAGGTGAAGCTTTTGTAACTCGATTCATCGTACAATTTAAAGCAAGTTGAACATCACCTATAGAGTCCTGCCACGATTTGTTATCACTAGTCTCTATAGCAGTTAGCATCGATTTTAGGACACTCATGACGCGCTCTACCTGCCCATTAGCGCGAGACGAACCTGTCGCTATCAGATGCAAGTCGATATTCTTGCTCATGCAAAAATCGCGAAACTCTCTACTGGCGAAACAACGTCCTTGATCCGCTATTATGCGAGCCGGAGCACCAAAGAGCGCTACACTTTGAGTCACCGCATGAATACTACTCTTAGAGTCAATGTTTGACGTATGGTAGAGCAGCACGTACTTCGTAAACGCATCGATTAACACGAAAATATATTCCTTCTTATCGTTCTTCCCGCTAAGCTTTCCCGTTGCATCTATATGAACCGTGTGCCACGGGCTCGTTACCTTAGGTATCGGGTGCAATTCGGCTTGGACTTTACCGGAATGAGACTTCGCGACTTTGCACGTAACGCAGCTATCTACGAATTTTCTAACGTACTGAGAAATTCCGGGGAACCAATAATAATCGAAAAGCTTTTCAGTCGTCTTTTCAGCACCGAGGTGAACGATATGCACTACTATGCACAGCACCTTAATATAAATAATGAACAGTGTTTGTGTGAGAAGGCAGTGCTGTCGCCAAAGAACGAGTGGGTTAGTAAAACAAACAAAAAATAATTTGACCATCGATATACATGACGGGGGAGGACAGTCTCCATCATCATTGGCACTCATCTTTGATCCTCTTAACCGTGGGCGTCAGTGGGTAGTGTCGGATGAAGAAAACAAACTTGTACACTCAATCAAGTAGGCTATAATTTCGATTAGATAATAATTCACTTTAGGTAGGTACGTATCGCAGAACGCGCGATGGTTCAGTGATCCGCACGCGCCGCTTGCCAACCGAGAAGTGAAGTCTACACTCGCTGGCGCGCGCACCACCAACTCCATCGAGCGCCACCGGATGGCGCTGGCGTACCGGATACGACTCAATTGCGACACGGCCGTCCTGCTTGCACACGTCCTCGTGTGTTAGTTACTCTGCAAAACAAATAGTCCACGAGAAAATATTGTTCCACTCGGTCACTCCTGACCAAAGTCTAAAGTCACCAAGACGTCGAAAATAAGGAAATTTAGAACTCTGTTTCATTAAAACCAAATCTTACTCTTTAATTAAATCAAACATGGTAAAATTGGGAATTCAACAATCACTACCCTAGGCCATGTACCATAGTCGTTCGAATCAACCTTTCCAAATGTATTGCAAAACAAACTGCCAATCTTACAGGAACATTCGAGTAAAACCTCTAACGCCACGGCTCTCCAGCCGACCAGCAATCGCATTGCTTTCACACATCCAGCGCATGGATCAAAACTACTGTACGCATATCCATCAAGTGGATCGCCCGTGTGCATCATCCATTGACTACACACTACGGTCTCTTCAGACCCTGACCTCCGCCAGAGTTAAACGCGCATCGCGCACCCACGGACTACTTGAGTTGCTTCAAGAGACACCGATTTCTACCGGGCTACGACTACGTAATAACTACTGGTACGGTCGAACACAATACGGCCGATAGAATGCTTTACTCGACCTTCTACCACAACTTAATCAGAATCCTCGTCAACATCGACTGGTACATGACCCGCTGGCATCTTCCTCAGCCTATCGTGTGCATATTTGTAGGTACGCTTAGAATTTAAAGATTTCAATGTATAACGATCACCACCCAAAATTCCTATCACTTTAAAAGGACCTTTAAATTTTGGATCTAACTTAGATTGATTTCGTTCTTCATTTTCTAACAACACAAAATCGCCAATCGCAAACTTTTGAATTTTCGCCTTTGTTTTGTCAAATCGGGTCGTATCATATTCCGCACACCTCTTAATATTTTCTGACGCGCGCTCGCGCATTTCCTCTAAGTCTACATCGGTCTCTACATCGCTACACATCAACGATAATGGTCTCGCAACTTTTCCTATTAAAAGCTCCAGAGGTGAAGCTTTTGTAACTCGATTCATCGTACAATTTAAAGCAAGTTGAACATCACCTATAGAGTCCTGCCACGATTTGTTATCACTAGTCTCTATAGCAGTTAGCATCGATTTTAGGACACTCATGACGCGCTCTACCTGCCCATTAGCGCGAGACGAACCTGTCGCTATCAGATGCAAGTCGATATTCTTGCTCATGCAAAAATCGCGAAACTCTCTACTGGCGAAACAACGTCCTTGATCCGCTATTATGCGAGCCGGAGCACCAAAGAGCGCTACACTTTGAGTCACCGCATGAATACTACTCTTAGAGTCAATGTTTGACGTATGGTAGAGCAGCACGTACTTCGTAAACGCATCGATTAACACGAAAATATATTCCTTCTTATCGTTCTTCCCGCTAAGCTTTCCCGTTGCATCTATATGAACCGTGTGCCACGGGCTCGTTACCTTAGGTATCGGGTGCAATTCGGCTTGGACTTTACCGGAATGAGACTTCGCGACTTTGCACGTAACGCAGCTATCTACGAATTTTCTAACGTACTGAGAAATTCCGGGGAACCAATAATAATCGAAAAGCTTTTCAGTCGTCTTTTCAGCACCGAGGTGAACGATAGAGTCGTGAAAATTATTGACTACCGACCATCGGAGAACACGAGGTAAATACGGTAAGCATTTAGACCTACCGTTGCGTTGGATCTTACGGTGAAGGACGCCTGAACGTAGTACATAAGTCTTGGCTAATTGCTCATCCAGTTGATTCTCTTCTAAATCGCTTAGGATTTTAGAAACCTCAACATCGCGTTGTTGTTCGGCTTGAAGCCAATTGGGTGAGAGTTCAGTAACGTCTATGCGTTTTGGTAGTACTGCCGTAGTTGGGTCACCGTTTCAGGAGGTGGGAGAGCCGTTAAGGCCTCTACTTTTTTAGGATTGGGTCTGACCTGGCCAGACTCTACCTCAAATCCCAAGAACTCTACCTTCGTCTTGAGGAAGGAGCATTTCCTAAGGTTTAAAGAGAAGCCAGCTTTAGTCAGAACTTCTAACACAGTGTGAAGTCTTTGTAAACCTGACTCTACATCGGGAGATATGATCAAAATGTCATCGACGTACACGATCACGTAGTCATGAGCAAGGTCACCTAAAGCATTCATGATGGCTCTTTGAAAAACCGAGATGGCATTTTTTAGGCCAAAGGGCATAGTCAAAAATTCATATTGACCTTCAGGTGTTATGAATGCTGTGCTCTCAATCGACTCTACACTCACAGGTATTAAATGAAAACCGCTAGCGCAGTCTAATTTTGAAAAATAATTGGCACCATGGAGACGCGCGATTTGATCGGAGATTAGAGGAAGCGGGTAACGATCGGAGGCAGTATTACTATTAAGCTCGCGGTAGTCTATACACATGCGGTCAGAACCATCTTGCTTCTTTACTAGCAGAGCTGGGCTTGCAAATGGAGAGCAGCTAGGTCTGATAATATTCGCTTCTAAGAGTTCTTTCACACGGTCACGCACAACGCTACGTTCGTCCGCCGACATCCTATACGGTCGCCGCTGCACCGTGCGATTCGGATCAATCAACTTAATTTTAAGCTGGCCTGTATTTACTCGCGTCGTAGGCAAACCGGTAATGAAAAATTCGAAAAACTCACTAAGCATTTGCAAAAGCCTAGACTTGTCATTGCCAGTTACATCCGTCACGATAACAGTTAAATCCGATTGAAACGCGTTATCACTATTATGCCGCATCGAATTTACACAAAGGACTTTTGTTAACGAAAGCTCCGTCGCTGTCATGTTTACAGCAAAACCCTGATTTAAAATCTCGCGACCTAACATGACGTCACTTTGCAAATAGTTGTCGGGTAAAACATGCAATAAAATTTCGAGAGGGTGATCGTTAATCACTACACAACATAAAATTTGTTCTGTACTGAATACTCGCGTTTGACCTATACCAGTCATGGTAACAACATTACTAACACGTTTACCATTAAATTTCGATGCAAAACTTTCTTTTACCAACGAGCATTCAGCACCAGAATCATAAGTAAAGCGTAACAATTCACCTTTATGTTGTAATGTGCCCGATGGGGGTTGTACGACGCAGACATCGACGCGCCGCGCCCCGCCGTCGACCGGTCCGCTGCCGCCGCTGCCGCCGCCGCTCGTACACCGGACGGCTATGTGACCTGGCTTGCCACATTTGAAGCACACCAAGGGCTTCGATGCCGGCTGCTGCGCCACTTGACTCGACGATGATGTAGGTGTAGGTCTTCGCGTCGTGTCCATCGGCTTGCTTCTGCACTCAATTCGCTTATGACCGGTTTTTCCACAATTGAAGCATTTAATTGAGGTGATTTTTTAACCGACTTCTAAAAAAGGAGGAGGTTCTCAATTCGGTTGTATGTTTTTTTTTTTTTTTTTTTTTTTTTGTGTTTGTTACCTCATATCTCCGTCATTTATGAACCGATTTGAAAAATTCTTGTTTTATCTGAATGGATCTACTTCCCGATTGGTCCCATAGAAATTTCATCAAAATCGGTTCAGCAGTTTGGTTTTGAAATCAAAATAGCTGGAAATTTTTGTGTTTGTTACCTCATATCTTCGTCATTTATGAACCGATTTGAAAAATTCTTCTTTTATCTGAATGGATCTACTTCCCGATTGGTCCCATAGAAATTTCATCGAAATCGGTTCAGTAGTTTGGTTTTGAAATCAAAATAGCTGGAAACAATATGTCATCCAAGTAAAAGAAATTGCGAAATTGATACTTGACAAGGATTTGTGTGTGATGGAATTTGAACTAAAAAGGGTAAAATAAAAACTTTTTTGCAAAAAAAAAACCGACTTCCAAAAAAAACACTAAAAAAGTGGGAAATAACTTTACTTTCGGAAGTCGGTGGCAAAAAAGTCAATGAAACAAACAAAGTCACCGACTTCCGAAAGTAAAGTTATTTCCCACTTTTTTAGTGTTTTTTTTGGAAGTCGGTTTTTTTTTTGCAAAAAAGTTTTTGTTCGCTTGACATCGATTGTATTCGATGATTCACCGGTGATGTTTATCTTGCGCTTCAGATACGAAAACGCGTTCAGTTCTTGCTGTAATTTGTCCCTTGATCTAATACTTGTAGTGAACGCCATACGTTGAAGTCGCGGGTCAAACTGTGATATGTGAGCAAGTACTGTTGCTACGGCGATTTCTTCTTTGTTTACATCTTTCCAACGATTAGTCAGCGAAGTAATTAAACGACTTGCGAACGCGGGTAATGTTTCATTATCACTTGGTTTTTCGCCGTTCATTTTAATGAGGGTACCCGCCAATGTCTCGGTTGAAATAAATCGTGTTGTAAAAAGTACCTTAAATTCGTTCCACGTCATTCCTTCGTAGGCTCTTTGAGATAGCCATGTTGATGCTTCACCTTTTAGCGCCTTGCTGACCGCCAGAACAAGTCGACCGCCGCTTGGTGGATTTTCAGAAAAACACAAATCTGCTGTCGCGCACCATGATCTTGCGTCGGTACCGTGTTTGTCAGGATCGAATGCAGGTAGTTCTTCACAGTAAGCTGGTTTCGGTGATAGCAGCGCCTCAATTAACGCTTGCATGTTCTTGTTTTGTTGTTCGAACATGGCAGTCCAGACGTTTGTTTCTTTGTTCTTATCCAACACGGATCCCAATTCTGATGACGGGGGAGGACAGTCTCCATCATCATTGGCACTCATCTTTGATCCTCTTAACCGTGGGCGTCAGTGGGTAGTGTCGGATGAAGAAAACAAACTTGTACACTCAATCAAGTAGGCTATAATTTCGATTAGATAATAATTCACTTTAGGTAGGTACGTATCGCAGAACGCGCGATGGTTCAGTGATCCACACGCGCCGCTTGCCAACCGAGAAGTGAAGTCTACACTCGCTGGCGCGCGCACCACCAACTCCATCGAGCGCCACCGGATGGCGCTGGCGTACCGGATACGACTCAATTGCGACATACATATAATTATGTAGATGATCGTCGGCGATTCAAAAGTATACACATCATACATACTGTGATGGCTAATGACGATAGTACTGTTTTCAATTTCGGTTAACTGGAGCTTTATGTTGCGTTCCATTTCTGCTGATGCGAAACCTGAATGCATTCAGACTGTGCAACGGCACCAGGCTTCGTATCACAGAGCTGGGCAGTAACATTATAAAAGCTGCCATTATTACAGGATCTGCTAAATGAGAGAGCGTTTTAATTACCTGCATACCCATTATTCCAAATAACTTGCCATTTCAATTAGAGAGGTTGCAATTTTCCTTAAAATTGACTTTTACTATGACGACCAACAAATCCCAGGGACTAACCTTAAAAGTGGCAGGCATTCATTCGGGCACTCCATGCTACTCATGTGGTCAATTATACCTATGTATGTTGGTTGTTCACTTGTTGCAAGTGCCTAAAACTTGCATTTGCTGACGGAAAATAATAAGTCATTTAATGTTGTATACAGAACGGTATTGGAATAGATGAACAACTAGCACCCAGCAACGTGTGGGATTGTTCACATTAAAAAAAAATGTATAGCACCATAATGTTCCAGTATTTAAACCATTTCGTCTCCTCAACGTCACTTAATTTTGTTTCGGACCTCTGCCGCCCAGAACTACAGCGCCTAAAAAGGACGCCTTTTGTAGTCATCACCCACATTATTACTTTTTGATCAGGCTGTCAGATCTCACACATAACATAACATCACGCCTGTAATCCCCGAAGTGTTAGGCAGAAGTGTACTTAATCGTACGCCCACATTTCGCCAGTTATGTTTAAGTCCCATGTAGTGGGGAGCTAGCCTATTGCCATCAACCGGGCACAACTCCAGATTCCGATCGCGCTAGCCAACACTCGGCCAAAGAGGCAGTCTCACATATACCTACACATCAAAGGGGTTCGGGTAATTTTGTATGGACCAGTGTCTGCGGCCACTGATGAAAATTATTTCATTAGAAAGAACACAATAAAACATTAATTTTCTTCTATGAATTTTTTTTTCTAAAATGCGTCGGAGCCGAGATATTTAAAGAAAAAAATAAAAATTAAGTCATGTCATCATTTATTATAATAAAACTGTGCCTATTTATTGAATATCTTCATCAGGGCTATTTCTGTCCACAAGCTGTAGTTTTGCAACCTCGTCAAAATTCAGGAGATTGTCATAGAAGACGTAAATAATCAATATAAATTACGGTAGGTACCTGGTCAATAATAATAAACGCTGCTTTTTTTAGTTGTTTTAATTTGACACTATTTCAGAATGAAGCCCTTTTCAAAAGAGGAGAATCACCCGTTTATCGAATCAACGTCTGCGTTTGTTTGTGTGTGTAAAAGCGCGGTTATAAGGCTAGTATTAAACGGGTCGCGTTTAAATACGTTATCGATTTCCGATATTAAGAAAAAAAAACCGGTCAAGTGCGAGTTGGACTCGCGCACCGACGGTTCCGTACAAACCTGTGGGTATATAACTTTTTTTTATATGACGAAACTAAAAATTTACGGTTTTCGTAATTTTTCCTATATCTGTACTATAAGACGTGACTTCGTACAAAATTTCAAGATTCTAAGTTCACGGGAAGTACCCTGTAGGTTTTGATTCCCGTGCGAGTTTCGAAAATTTGCGGAAATTTGCGGCCTAAGTGGCTGTATCTTTTGATTGCGTTGACTTAGAAGGTTGATTTTTCTACAGCTTCCAGGGACAGTAGAACTAAGTATTCAAATTTCAGTTTGATACCTCCACGCGTTCCTGAGAAAAACGGTCTTGACAGACGGACGGACGGACGGACAACAAAGTGATCTTATAAGGGTTCCGTTTTTTCCTTTTGAGGTACGGAACCCTAAAAATCGGGTCGAGAATCATTAGCATAGTTACCTACTTGAATTTGACAAGGATGCAAAGCAACACCTTGTATAACTCGCAATTAGTGGTTAGGAGAAGCTCGTGGCTTAATAATCCAGCGGCACAGGTTGATCTTCAATGTTAAGCCGCGCTTGCCTAGGTCGGACTGTGTATGGGTGACCATCATAACATACCGGATTTCCTCCGTGCCTCGGAAAGCACGTTACGCCGTTGGTCCCGGCTTTCATTTGTAGATCTTTGACAGGCCGTGCATGGGTTCTGGCCATAAGGGCTCTCGGGCCCCGGTTATTAGGACTCTTAAGCGCCTGTTTGGGGCAGGGTCAGTTTCCACGTCGGTTTACACTGGAAAGCTGATCTTATTGAAGAAGCAAGAGAGCCCTGCAAGCCTGCAGGGCTCTCTTGCTTCCTCTACTTTCCCCGATGTGGAATATTTCCACCACGAGAAAAAAAAATATGGGAGGCACTCCTACCGTGCCATACCTAGGCCGTACCTACTTCTGCCGCATAATCGGGGCCTTTCTGGCAGTTGCATACCAGTATTTTACATGGAGTGACTCCACAGCCCAGTTAGTACTGGGTAATACGGTACCCCTTACAAAGACTGGTTGTCAGACTTTCGGGCCACTGACTACCTGTAACAACTGTTAAAGATCTACATATGACAGCCGGGACCAACGGCGTAAAGTGTTTTCCGAGGCACGGAGGAAACCTGGTATGTTATTATGGTCACCCATCGACAGACCGACCTAGGCAAGCGTGGCTTAACCTTGAAGATCAACCTATGCGGCAGGATTATTAAGCCACGAGCTCCTCCTAACCACTAATTGCGAGTTATAGACAGAAATAGCAGTGAACAAATGAATATATTAAATAAATAGGAACAATTATAATAAATGATGACATGATTTAATTTTTATTTTTTTTCTATAAATAACACGGCTCCGACGCATTTTAGAAAAAAATGTTCATAGAAGAAAATTAATGTTTTATTGTGTTTTCTAATGAAATACTTTTAATCAGTGGCCGCAGACTTCAAAAATCATGCCACTTTTACCGTAACCCCTTTCCACGCGAACGAAGTCGCGGGCAACAGCTAGTAATAATTAATAATTTTGAAAAATCAAATAATGCCAACTGCAAAAAAAAACAATAAAGTAAAAAACAAGATCACCTAAAATAATTTCAAGATAACGAATAAAATAGATACCTAAACGTATAATGTTGCATCTTACATCACTTGCAAAAACTCACAAACAACATAGAACCGTGCTCTGCCCCAGTCCAGATGAGCTGGAGAGAGCCATCAGCCAGGCGATGAGACCTTGTGTTACCGCGACCTAGTGCCACAGTGCTACGTCCGACTGTAACATTGCTCCGCTAGGTAGATCCGGCGATGCTTCCTTAACAACAGCGCACAGCAATGGGTCAATAAGTCAGCGCTGTAGGTACAGATTATGTACCGCGCGCGATACTGACACAGTGTTTTATAGTGTGCAGATGGTGCGCATATCTCGTTGTACGCTAGGTACTGAGATAGACGTATCAATCTGAGTATTATTACAAGCTGTATCTGTGCGTCGAACCGCCAGGTCATGTCCGGCTCCGCACGCGCGGGGGGCATGTGACCAGCCCCGCTTGTCAGCGGGGGGGGTTACATACAAGCAATGAAAGTCATCAGGTAGGTACATAACATGTATGAGTTTATTGGCGCTAGTCGGTACGGAGAAGGGGGGAGGGGTTAGCGTGCAGCGTCTACTGCTTGTTGGCGGCCTCGTGCAGCTTCTTTTGCAACGCTTCGGCCTGCTTCACGAAGGTATCGTAGGCGGACTTGATCTGGGGAGCCAGCTTCTGGTTGGTGGCCTCCACGTTACTGGCGACTTCCTTAGCGAGCTTCTGGGTCTCCTGCAAAACCGGACAAGTAACGAATTAGTATCAGCTCAAAAGTGACAACAGGTGCCAGTTCCGCTAAAAAAGAACCAAACCACAATCTCTCGACAAACATCATACAATGACGCCAAACTATCCAATTAAGTTGGCGCTGGTGGCGCGGTGTGAGTAGTGTGTACCTGCACGGTGTTCTGCACAGCGGCCTGCAACTTGTCACGCAGCGCGCCCGCCTGCTGCTCCACGTCGGGGTGTGCTTTGCGCAGCTCCTCCGCGGTCTTCTCCAGGTTGGCGCGTGTCTGTTCCAGCGCCGTCTTGGCCTTGCCATTGGCGTCGCCGATCTGTTACAACGATTTAATTAACTGCCTGTTCAAACTCAAACACTAAAGCCAGTCATTCATCTCAAATCACTCATTTCAGTCAGAAAGGTGAAGCTAACTGGTTGCCTGCTCTTGAGCCTCCTACTGATACAATTTATTTATTTATTTATTTTTATTTATTTATTTGTTTTCTCACCACAATATAACTTATACATTAGAAAGGTATCAATACAAAGTACATACGTAACATCAATTATTATACTGTGGGAGACTGGTGCCTAAACTAGACGTGAGGTCTGTATTTCTGGACACCAGGTCTCCTCCCCTAGGGTAGTGCTTACATTTTAAAGTTATGTACAATAAATTAATGTGGTTAGTATTAACAAGAAGCATAAGCTTTTATGATTAACTATAAAAATTAACTAAAGAACAAAAGAAACAACAATGGGCAAGAACTTGGTTTAAATAGTTCATGTTATATCTAGTAATGGATGTGTGAGAAGAACGTAAAATGGTCAGCCTCAAGTGATGACGCCCGTACAGCCGGACGCCATTCAGCCGGGAATTCACGGGTACCGAATGCCGAATGAAGTCCGGGACACCGACACATGGGCACATAGGTATAGTATAGGTGTGTACGTACCGCGCCCTGCAAGCTGTTGGAGAGAGCCGACAGCTGCTGCAGCACGGAGTCGGAGCCTTCCTTAAGCGCCTTGTTAAGCTCCGCCGTGTTCTTGGAGTTGACGAGCGAGTTGAACTGCTCGCTGAACGTCTTCTGGAACTCGGCGGCGTGCTTCTCGATGTCGGCCAGCGGCGAGGAGGCGGGCGCGTCGCGGCGCACCATGCCAGCCTGGCTCTGTGGGGCGGAACACACGGTGAGACACGTTGACAGACACGATGGCAGACAAGCAGACCTCGCTGCACCAGCGCGGTACTCACCAGGGCGATGCAAGCGACCAACACGAACAACTTGGCGGCCATTGTAATAAGAGATTCAGTGGTCGGAGATGAAGTCGGGATACAAGTGTATCTGCCTGTAACACAACTGTGAATGTGCCGAGGGATGGCGGGCCGGCCGTTATATAGCGCGCGAGCGGGCGGGCGGCGCCGGGCGGCGGGCCTAGCTCGTAGGGTAAAACTTTCCTGGCACGCTCACCCCGCCCCCCGTTCGACACCCCCGCGCTCCCTGCGGCCCTGCCCTCTGCACCCTGCGTGTTTACAAACACGCTGCCATCCGGGTGCACGCAGTGACCGTGTCAGCGATAGCACTGCACAAGCTAACCTGTGCACTATCAGCACAATCCTCCGCGCCTCGCGCGACATACTCCCTACACGAGCTACCTACTAGTACCACGTACCTACAGCTACACGTACGTAACATGACACACGACTACATGCGTCCATGAGTAACATTTGTCACTCTACATTTTGAAAAGAAGAGATCATTAATCCGACGGTTTGGTTTTGTTTTGTCAATATTCGGTAAGTTGAGGTGCTTTTAGTAACCAAAGTTAAAATAATATTGCTGAATCAATTCCGTCATTAGTTGCCAGGTACCCGCAGCACCGCGCCGCCGCCGCCGCCGGCTCGGGCGCACAGGCGCTGCAGGTAGCACGAGCACAGGTAACTTGCCGTACTGTTTCGCTGCTATTGTTAGCCCTCGCAGCGCTTCACACGCCCGCTCAGCGCTGTACAGCGCGACCGTGGCCACAATCACCTACTAATGTGTTTTTGTTATCAATGGGTGATTATCTCATGCTCATGTTCGGTGACAAAGTTCAGCGCGTCAGTAACAGCTCATCACCTTTAATGTTACTCATTATATAGTTCATTGTATGCAAAATCATTATGTACGTGTTTCGAATTTTAAATTTTGATTGGATTTAACATTTATTGTTGCATACGCTACGCGTATTGTTCGCTACCTACTATTTATTTACTTATAAAATTAAAACAACACATTTAATAATATAAGCTACGTTGGATGTTCGATCAGCCAGTAAACCGGGATAACTTCACAACAACTTCCGTCGTATGGCCGGCATTGCCACAGACGCATGTCATTTATATTTTTATTTGAGAAAACATGTACAACATAACAGACGTAAATCCAAGCTGTTGCACAGTCAAAAGAAATATATTTACAATAAGGAATTATAAAAAATATTAAACACAATTCTTAAAAATAACAAGAGAAAGTCATCTCTCAAAGAAACTCAAACATCGACGACATACGTCTACCATCTCGTCACCTGCCTAACATTTCCAACTAGTTTGGAGTCGGCTTCCAGTTTAACCAGATGCAGCTGAATACCAGTATTTTACATGGAGCGACTTATCCGACCTCCACAACCCAGTTATTACTGGGTATAATAAGATACACCTTAGTAAGACTGGTTGTCAGACTTGCGGGCCACTGACTACCTGTAACGACTGTCAAAGATGACTCTACTGTTACACTACTCTGCTACAAATGACAGCCGCGACCAACCGCTTAACGTGCGTTCCGAGGCACGGAAGAAACTCGGCATGTAATGGGTGCTCGTAGTCCATGGATGGGCATGGACCAACCTAGGAAAGCGTGACATAACCAGAAGATCGACCCCGAGCGGCTGTTATTATTTAGCCACGAACTAGTTCCGGACAATCGCACGCACCACGAAGGATACGACAAGCAAACATCAGTAACAAGTAATTACGCCAGAGTTCGAGAGGGTGGAATTTCAACATTCCAAGTAAAAAATTAGTAATGCAGCTTATTATCATTTTATCAATAATCCACAAAGACAAACAACCAACAGTAGTAGTCGGCTGCCGCACGAGACCAGCGTCCTCTCAACATGGAATTAATCTCGTGGCATTGTGCTAGCAGCAAGTGCAGTGAACACAAAGCATCTCATTAGTAGCAAGTAGTTGTCGTCACGAGTGTCGCAGCGACAATGCGGCAGCTAGCTGTCGACGGCGACGGTGGCGTCATCACATAAGCGGCGCAGACTGCTCTACAGGAGTCCTGGGCGACACCGAGACATGGCATTTGTCTTAACATTACACGAGAGCGCTGTGTCTCGTCTTCAATTGGCTTCACAAATATAGTCGGTGCACGATGAACTAGTGAGCTGCCCCTGACACTACTGGTTTACGGTGACCAAATTTCGTACATCGCTCAAAGCATCAATTGTAAACAAATTCGAGAGCTAGAACCTTAGAACCCAACAACTCGTGACTCGTCACCTCGTTAACAGCACAGAACGTAACTATACGATAGGAGGAATGGCGGAAGGGGCCAGCGTCAGCAAGCATTGAAGTAGCGAGTGCTACAGGGACGTGGACACAGGCTGCAGTGGGCAGCGGGCAGAGGGCGGGGGTGCGCGGCTGCATGGCGACCGAGACGAGCGCGTGCACGTTGCACCCTATCGCTAACGAGCTAGTCATCTAACGATACAAACAGTAATTCATGATCAGTAATGAGTAAACATTTCCGTAGGCGGCGCATGCGCGGCATGCGTCGTACGCGGGCACGCGGGCTTGCGGATGCGCGACAGGATGCAGCGCGCTCACCTATGCGCGCGTCGTGCTCGCGACCACTCACCTGTCTGCCGCACGCTCACTCAATGCTCAGCCACCTCACATCCATTGTCCTCTTTATAGGCCGCTAAATAAATTTAACGACGCAAAGTACGCATAGGGCTGACCAGTGACACGATATTTGTACCTTCCTAAAAAAACGGTTAACAAATAGTAAAACTTTTGAATTTCCACGCAGTGGAGTGTTCGTCTAGTATAGGATTTGGCGTATCCTGTGATGGTGTCGGATTCTAGTAACCTTTTAAAATAACGCTTTCGCATAAACTTGATTCGGGTAACTTTGATTTTTCTTTTGTTCTTATCTTCAGTCTTTCAATTCGCGCGCTTCCGATCCTTATCCCAGGGTAACATCCAAGTAGTCGTCGGCGGAGGTATTTTGGCGACGTTGGCAGCCCTGGATAGCGGACAGTGTACAGGTCGTAATAACGGACATCCAAAACCGCTGCGTGAAGGTCGCGTGGGCGCTCCTTTGTGTCGGTCGCATTGTGCGACACAATGCGAGCGAAACACACAGGTAGGTACTAGCGCCAGGCGAAGGTGCGCGCCGGCCCCACTCGTCTGGGCTTGCTATCTTGCAGGTAGGTACTCTGCGAGGAGTGCGTGCTGGGAGCAGCGCGGACGATGCACAAACCTGCTGGGTTGCGGGCCGCCCGCGCCGGCCGCGACCACCGCAGACCTGCGACAAGCACTTCACGTGCCTTCTCATGCGTGTTGTGAGGACCCAGTCCCCAGGCGCCGCCGCCCGGTAATTAAAGAGCAGAAATACTTATACCTATACCGGTAATATTATGACATATTGAACGTTTGGAATGAAATCTGTCACCCAAGTGAAGTATAGTTTTTTTTAAGAACACTTTAACACCCGTATCTATAGTCAAGTTAAAGTAATTACTTGAGCTTAAGTAATTAATACTATTGCAAATTTTTTATGCAATAAACAAGAATTTAAACGAAGTAAGAATCTTAAAAGAAAGCATAGTTAAGTTTTCTAACTTTTGACAGTTCTAACTTCAAGCGATTACTACGCTACGTAAAAATCGTAAGTATCTTCAATAATTACTTTCACTCAAGTGTGTGCAGTTCAAGGTGGCGCTGTATGCCAAGAAAAAATGCATCGATATGTCAAACTTGAGTCACGGTACTTTTTGGATTGGCGCGGCGGGCGCGCTGTCAACACTGCTTCCCAATCTGGGGGTGCCGAGTACCGCCTGTAGGCGGTTATACGAGGGATCGTGCGATCGATGGGCCTTTACGGCCCCGGTATGGACGATCGATCTGACGGCCGCACTATCGCGGTTCAGCGCAGATCGCAGAGAGCGATGGCGGCCAGGGTCATATAGGGATATCGCACGATCACCTACGAGGCGGCTTGTGTACTGGCCGGATCCCCGCAGTGGGACCTGGAGGCGAAGACCCTCGCGACACTACATAAGTGGCGCGAGGAGGCCAAGGATCTGGGCGTGAAGCTGGCTAGCTCCGGCAGGAGCTCAGAACGGCGCATCGTTATCTGTCATCAGCGGTATAGGTCATAGTGGCGGAGTGGCGGGGGAGGCTAGAGCTCCCTACCGCCGCCCTCGACACAATCGAGGTGATCCGGCCAGTACTCGACGACTGGCTCGGGAGGAAGCACGGCTCCCTGACATTTTGGGCGACGCATGTGCTCTCGGGGCACGGCTGTTTCGGGAAGTACCTGTGTCGCATAAGCAGGGAGCCGAACGCTCGGTGCCATCACTGCGTCCACTGTCTGGAGGATACGGCGCGGCATACGCTGGCCGAGTGTGCCGCGTGGGATGAGCCGCGCCGTGCTTTCGTTACAGAGGTGGGAGGAGACCTGTCGCTGCCGACCGTTGTTCACTCGATGGTCGGCAGCGTAGAGTCCTGGGATGTGGTGATGTCTTTGTGCGAAACAGTCATATCGTGGAAGGAAGCTGGGGAAACGGATAGGGAGATGACGAGCTCTCGCCCATCCCGCAGCAAACGCACCGGGCGTCGGCAGAGGGCGAATAATGCCCTCGCCCCCCTAAACTGGTCCAGGGGCGACGGATTCGGGGACATCCGTGGCCCCCCATATCACACTGGACCCGAGACGGCGGTGCATAGTGTTCCACGCACGCTTCTCTATGACGTAACGGCGGGAGTTTTGTACTCCTCACTCCCTCCCGAGACGAGACCCGCAGGTCAAGCGGGCCGACCGTACTCCGGAGCAGCGGAAGTCGTATTAGTTCCCGCTGCCCCCCGACGCAAGTGTGCGAGGGAACACCGGTGTGGTTTTAGTCATTACGAGTCTGACAGACCCCTCCGCTTTCCCGAGGGCGGAGGACATCCATTGAGGATTTACACATCGTGAAAAAAAACGGTACTCTTTGAACAACACTCTCCAAAGTCATTTTTTATCTAAAAAGCGATGATAAACTCATTGCTTTGGAGATTACATCAACGGCCTTTATTCATTCGCCAATCTGCTAAGTACATTTTTCACTACGACAATGTGTCGTACTAGTCGCATACACAAGGGTAATCCTAACTAACTTCGAGAGTTATTAGTTTCAGCCTGTGCTGTCCACAGCGGGGCAAGGCTCTGCATTCTTTCCGGCGCTACTTTTTCCACATCTCGTCTCGTACGTCTACCGTCTCGGCACCGTGTCGCAGCATCAGGACACAAACCTGTGTTTAGCGGGAAGCGAGCTCTCACTGCTTTCAGTCAATCCTTTTGAGCCACGTCCACAATCTGCGAGTTTCTTTGGTTTGCTAATAAAGAGTGGTATTATACATCAATTGTACTCAATTACACCTATTCCTACATGGCGACCCTGCTTTCGGTATAATGCTCGTGTAATGGTCTCTGCGTAGGTATAAAGGTCGTGTCGAATTACAATTGGCTTCATTTTTGATTGGAGCAAAAATATTCGGAAAAGCAAGGTGTGTCAATCATACCAGACCAAAGAAGAGGTTTTTCTAGCTCAGAACGCAGCTGGTGCTGGAAATAGTGCGAATTTGCAAGAAATTGGGACACATTTGAGCATCCAGACTATTATAACTACAATAATGATATGCTTGATGGGTGCAGTGCTTCTCTACTTGGGATTTAAGGCATATAAAAACTGCCATACTCGTTGGATGCGTCAGGAGATGAGGCGTTCAGGGGCATGCGATTGTCCGGACGAGGTCGCTGCCAAAACACTCCTAAAGTAGCAGAAAGTGAATGTCAGTGTAGATCAGTGAACAAATAAGTGCCTTCAAAGTGCGTAATAAGTGTTTGTGTGCGGAAGTTATCTAGATACTCAAGAAGAAATTAAGCAGAAAGGTACTGTTATGTAGTGACTGTTTAAGACTAATTCTAAGCATAGTGTCTAAATGAGCAATATTTGTAATCACGTTCTCCAAAACGGATCTAACGATTTCGATGAATGCTGCAATATGTGGCTATGGGGGCGAAAAATCGATCTAGCTAGGTCTCATATCTAAGAAATTTCGTTTCGTCTATTTCCAGGCGAGCAGATCGGTCGTAGGCACTGATTAGTTATGATCTACAAGATGAGTAGCCTCTGCCCGCGTCGCCTTGACATCTGCACCGCTTTATCTCTGTGTTATCAACATGTCGCGATACTGCCGAGGTATGCGAGCCCAACGCGGCGCTCGTACGGTTCGGTAGGTACTTATCAGCAAAAACAGCACATTGTCAAGTTTCTCATAATCGAACACTGTTTTAAGCTTTCACGGTTTATAACTGAACTTACACTATCAATCAATCAATCAATCAGTTTATTTGTGAAAGATAGGTGTATATATCCCGTAAATGATAGTGTAAGCTCTCATAATCGATTTAAAGAGCAGGCCCAACACGTCGTTACATAACAGCAGCAACACACACAAGCATGTGCTGTTGTGCTTGCTATAGCTGTCATTGCTTTAATAATAATATTTGTACCTTCAAGATATTTGCACGCCATGAGAAATGGCGGGCATGTCGTGAGCCACTCTTATTTAAGATCTTGCATGCTTGTATTATTTTAATTTTGTATGTATACACATGTTTGAGCAAATAAAATTTCTTATTCTTATAAACCGGGCAAGTGCGTGTCGGATACAAGAAATAAGCTTTTGTGCTGACAAGCTGTAAGTTCGCAACATGACTGTTGAATAGCATTCTGGGGGTTACCGTGATCTGTTAGTGCAGGAATGTTTTATGTGTTTCGTTAGCTCGTTGCTGGTTTGGGGTCGTCCTTTAATCATGTGAGGTTTGAACAGAGGGGGGGGGGGTTAGAAAAAAATCACGATTGATCACCAGGGGGGGAGGGGATAATGTGACAATCATGTGTATTTTTTCGTGGGACGCAAAATATGGATTCAATGTGTGACTTGTAAATATTTTTTACCGTTAATGTACTAAAAACCCGAGCAAACGATTTTTGATCAAAACAAAACCAGCAAGCGAAATTTCTCTAAAATATTTGATAATTTTTGTTATACAAAAAATCGGTCTTTACAATAATAAAAAATAGACGTGATGTGTGTGTGGAGGGGAGGAGGGGTAGCTGTAAACCTCACGACGTATCCTCAAGGGCGGGGCGGGGTGGGGGGGGGCTATAAGACCTCACGTATGACGGCTCCTTTCCTAAGGTTATTTATTTTGAGTCAAAAGTAACTGGTATAGACAAGTTGTCCCTAAGGAGTGACGATGTCCTATTGCTATTATTTACCCAAGTGGTGATTACTGCCTAGCTGGAGGGGTAGAGAGGTGGGCAGTTCACCATTGATCACCGCAGCACCGGCGCCTAGACTACACAGTACACATGTAGTGCTGACAGTGATATGACTATAATGCTAAGGCTGCCTCGTTGGTGTAACGGTCGCAATCGTGAATGCTGTGCTTGAGCTCCTGGATACGATTCCCGGGTCGGGCAAATTATTATTGGGTTTTTTCATCAGGAATTTCTCAGTAGCAGCCGAGGAGTCTGGATTCGTGGCCGGTTGATGGCATTATGCTCGCCCTCTATTACTAAGGACTTGAAATATAGGTGTAGATATGGTTGAACAAGCTAATTGATATACAGTTAAAACATTTCGTCTTTCTATTGCACTGCCAACAGCAAGCATTTTTACTATTTCCGCAATAATTCTTAAGCATACAAACACATGCTTAAAAAGTTTGGCTCGTTCGACCGTACTATCACAGAATACATAATAGTACAAGGTAATCTCAAGTACCTACACATCTGCCCAATCCTTTGGGTACTTACTACAGGTGTGATGTTATGTTAATGTAGTGCCAAGAGTCTCCACGTAAACTAAATTTATAAATCAATACAAATAAATAAAATTGAAGTGTCTCTTGTACTGCTTATTCTTACTGAATGCCTAGAAAAGTATATACGGAACCTAACAAAAAAACTTTAATTTTCTACTTTTGTCCGTCTCTCTGTCTGTTTGTTCCGGCTAATCTCCGAAACCTTACCTTTGCTTCGGTACTTTATGAGTTATCAATCATCTAAAACATGCATTTTTATAGAGGACTGAAATTCGTTTCACATTTGGTAATACCGAAGTTCGGCTGCTCTACCGAATTTCGACATTCGGCTGAAGTTTGGTTCATGGACCGAACATTCGGTTTAACAAACCTTTACCAGTATATAGGACAGACTAGTAGTCCATATCCTGCATTTTGCCAGCTGATTTCACAGCTATTTAAGAAAACAGAAAAAAATTACTAAATTATATGTATATACATATAATTCTTCTGTACGAGTACATGTGTATGTCACTGAACTGCTCTTAAACGCCTGACCGATATTGATAAATTTTTGCCATTCATACACTAAAAAGAGAAATTTAATCATCTGTCTATCATACCATCCAGGAACCCCTTATTTATTATGTAAAAAATGTGATTGAACCTGTCGCCGTCTAAAGGCGTGCGAGTCAACCAAACTTCGGGCGAACTTCGGCTTCGGCACATGTTTCAACTGAATTCGGCCGAACTCGACATTCGGCAGAATCCGCATTCGGTACCTACATCTTTTTTTTTTTTTTTTTTCGGATGGGAAATCATCAAATGACTTCTCCCGCTCTGGGCTGAGCGGGAGGGTGTGTCAGACTTTTACTGACTAAAACCCACCCATGTTCCTTCATCGCCCTTTGTGTTCCGGGGCCGCGGTATCTCTTTCGAACAACCCGCAGCACCCGGCAGGCATCGGCCCTTGCGGGCCCCTTCCCTATGCTGACATCTCTTTGAGGCGCGCGTGGAACACGAACGCGCCGTCGACACGGCCTGTCGTCCTAAGACGGAGGGACGGCGAGCTAGCCCTTAGCTCACCGTCCACAGGCCCGCGTCTACGGTGGCCGGGGGCCACCACGTGGCCCCCGACACCCGGTGCGTCTCCCGCGGCGGCTGGGACGTGAGGAGGAACGCTCTCTCTCACGTTCCGCCTCCTCCTTTGCTAGCATGACTGCTTCGCAAAAGGAGGTGACGGCTTCCCATTCCGTCTCGCTCCGGACCATGGCTCGAACCAGGGCCGGACGCGAGAGGTCGCCGCCGCCGATCGCCGCTAGGAGGACACGGCGTTGCTCCGCCCAAGCGGGGCAGACCTCCACCGTATGCTCCACCGTGTCCTCCGGTCGATCCTCGCAGTGGAAACACCCGGGCGTCTCCTCCCGCCTGATTCGGTGCAGGAACCTCTCGAAACAACCGTGTCCGGTGAGGACCTGCGTCAGGCGGAAGGTAAGGACGCCGTAGCGCCTCTCAAGCCACTCCTCAAAGAGGGGACTTATCGCCACTATCGTGGCGTGCCCTGCACGTGGTTGCGACAGTCGCTCTCTCCATGTCACCATGAGATCGGCCCGGAGGTTTGTCCGCTGAGCGGCAACTAGCCGCGGCAGCGGAGTAACCCCCCGGCGAAGAACCTCCGCGCGCCATTCATGTAGGCGCGCGAGGACTATCGCCTCCAGATCCCATGGTGGCAATCCGGCTAGGAGGCTCGCAGCCTCGCCCGAGATCGTGCGGAACCCACGGACCATCCTTACGGCTATCACCTTTTGGGGCGCGTTCAGATAATGGGTCGGTACCTACATCTGCAATTTTGTCTTCTTCTTCTATGTGGATGTTGTTCTTATAACTTCTAGTTACAATGTAAAATTGATACTTGACAAGAATTTGTGTGAGATGAGATACCACAACTTAAAAGGGTAAGGGTAGGGTTCTGTGCATAATTAAAAACCCTTGAAATTTTTGTTTTGAAAATCCGATTCAAAAAGGGAAGTATTTTATAATAATTTCACGAGGACGGAAATTTATGACATGTGCTTGTTTTTTGTTTTTCTGTTTTTCGGTCAGTTTTTTTTATTATTTTACAGGGTTTACGAAACCGTCAACCAAGCTCTCTGCACATCAATCTAAGTAACACTGCGAAAAAATTATTGCTGGGAAACGAGGTTTTGGTGTGAAAAATCACGTTGTACGGTGTAGTAGGGCACAATGCTAGGTGCTCAAAACATTGTGCTGATGAATCCATCAGCGCAATTTTTTTTCTATTCAATGAATCCATTGAATAGTACAGATACAGGGGTCATGGCGGTATTTAAAGCAAAGTTTTAACATTCACAATAACTATTAAAAAAAAAATTGTGCAAAAGTTGATACTTTGACCTTCAAGATCTCCCTAAGTAGAAGGTTCCCAGGTATTTTTCAGAACAAACAACATGATCACAATGACGGAAAAAAAACACGACTCTGCCTCTCGACTTCGTTAAGGGTGCCGTGACACCCTTTAAATTAGCATAGGGCGATTAAATTGCAGCCTGAGCTCCTGATAGGGCGGAGTGCCGTGCGGCCGCGCCAGCCACGTGACAGTGATATTAAAAGTGTATTCGTTGAATATAGTTATTTACACAATTCGGTGACAATACCGCTCCGCCCCTTAGACTTGTTTGTTAGGATGGCGCGCTATTTGCTCAAGTAATGAGGCCGTCTGGTGAGTTCTAGGAAGGTAATTGTGATGCGACGTGTTATCACTCACGCACTTATCAGTACCCGGTACTGTCGAACAACAAGTCAACAAGAGATACTGGACGCGCTGAACTTGTCCAAAAGGCACAAGGAAAGTCAACTTAATTACAAGGTGAGGTAATTATGGGTGCAAGTGTACAAAGTTAGACCGGTACACCATGTTCCTGGGTAGTTCAGGATTGCATCAGTACCTTCACTAAATAAATATAACACCCCTCTTTTTATGTAGTGCCCCCAAATACTTGAACTGATAGACCCGTTTTAGTTTGTGAGAAGACTAAAGCAGATTCGGGACTTGCATGAGAGTATTGTTGTAGTCCTGGCAGGCTGGCACGCAGTTAGTACCGCTGAGGCTACAGAGGGCTACAGGCGGCTTTTATTTATGGTACGCGCGCCCGCGCCGCGCCCTAAACACACAAATTGTGAATTTTGGCCAAAAAAAGAAGCTTGTCCTGTCCTTTCCAGGTACCTGCTGCTTCACTCAAAATGTTTCACGCAGTGAACACGTTTTGTTACACTCATAAAACAAAAAATCATCGGGTGATTGCAAAAGAGGGGTTCTTCACACAAGATAGATACAGCGCAAGCCGGTAAGCCCCATGGTCATGGCCAAAATGCAATAATTTACAATATAAGTTCAAGTCACATAAAGTATGATTATTAAGTTAAACCAAAGTTCACTTCAAATAAAATATGAAATAAAACTACCTGACACCTGTTACCTGGAGAGTGGGAGGAGCGAGGATTTATTTGTTAGTTGGTTGTGAGTATTGTTCGTGTCAGGTAACCGGCAGGTACATCGTCGAGTTTGACAATGGGTGTCGCTGGCGTCACGCGTGTTTGGAGGCAGTAGGGGGCGTCTGTGTCCGGAGGCAGCTGTACTAATATCCCTTTACTTAAACACTGAACACCGTCTGCAGCGTGATCCAGTGAAACAGTACCTATGAACATATCTGAAACTATCCGTGGTCAAGTTTGCTCTAATACTCTAATCGCGTAGCCGATTGTTAGCTAATAAAACTACGTTTAAACAGTAATAAAGCCGAAGAGTTTTGTTTTTAGGGTAAAGTACTTACATCATAATGAGTACCGGCCAAATACGAGTCGCACTCGCACACACAGGGTTCCGAAGCACCAAAAAATATAATAACAATATGTTTAGCGTTCATTCAGATGTAAATTTATACTCAACAGCAAAAATAAATTTGTTTTTCATAGTATGTTAATGAAAAACAAAGTTACTCTGCAGTTTGGAGAAAACTCCCATGTCTCAAAAATTTAATATTAAATGTAGTTCAAACCAATTTTCGATAAAAGTTTTTTTTTACATTGTACAGACCAATTTTTTTTCAAAAATTTTCCTCTCGCTTTGGAAATTACACAATTTGGGACACAATTTTTATACGGCTTTGGAAGCAAATATCTCATCAACCATTGACCTCCTCGATATCATTTTTAAGAGCTGTTATATTCAGTTACATGAATGGAGAGCCATCCCTATTTTTATTATTTTCTTAATTTTACATCACTTTTGTGGCGGTTCATAGAGGACACCTACCTACTCTCCAAATTTCAACTGTGTGGTACCAATAGTCGCGGAGTAAAATGGCTGTGACATACACGGACGGACAGACATATAGACAGACGGACAGGGCGAATCTATAAGGGTGCCATTTGGCAACGGAACCCTAAAAACGGCACCCTTAAAGGTAGTACGGTAGGACCACTTCGTTGTCCGTCTGTCTACCTGTGTGTCTGTCAAGGCAATAAAAAATATGACCACTTATGTCGCATATTTTTTTCATTCTCAAATAAATCAAAAACTAAAGGGTAATTCCCGTTGACCTAGATCATGAAATTTGGTAAGACGCAAGGTAAAGCACATGAAAGTAAAAAAAAAACAAAAATCTATAGGTAGGTACACTAATATTATACTCGTAGAGAGGCAAGCTTGTATGTAGGGGGTAATCTTCGGAACTACTGATTCCGAAAATTATTTCAATAATGGGAAGCTTAATTATTCCCGACTGTCATAGGCTATATTTAAAACGTTTCCGTGGGATAATTTACGACCATAAAAGATGAACGAAGCAGTGGGCAAAAGCTAGTCTATACCTACATCAATACAATACAATAAATAAAATTGAAGTGTCTGTTTGTAATTTCATAATAACAGATTTTTACTGAATGCATATGAAAGTATACACGGCCGCGGCACTGTGGTAAGTGTTTCACAAACAAACATTTTTTTTTTAAATTTTTGTCTGTGTTTGTTCCGTCTAATTTCCGAAACGGCTTCACCGATTTTGACAGAACTTTTACAGGCTAATATTTTAGAAAAAGGATTAGGGTTCAGTGTAAAAAATAAAACCTTTGAAATCTTTAACAAAATCCGAATCAATGATTAGGAAAGTAATATTTTTATGATTATTTCACTCGGACGGAGGTCGCGGGCAACAGCTAGTCGCACGGTTGATTGGTATACAGTTAAACATTTTCTACCTTTTATTACACTGCCAACATCAATCATTTTTACTATTTGCGCAATAACTTTTTGAGCATATGTTTGTATGCTTAAAAAGTTATTGCGAAAAAAAAATATTATTGCGATTACATGACAGCAACGTAAGTAAAAAGTTTGTAACAACAAGTTGTTGCAACATCTATTGCTAGAATCCAAATAATTTCAGGCGTTTTTCATAAATATTATGAACAGACTTCTAAAAAAAAAAACTTTCAAAAAACACTAAATAAAAACGTTTTTGCAAAAAAAAAAATATCCGACTTCCAAAAAAAACACTAAAAAAACTGGAAAATAACTTTACTTTCGGAAGTCGGTGACTATGGTTTGTTTCATTGACTTTTTTGGCACTGACTTCCGAAAGTAAAGTTATTTTCCACTTATTTTAGCGTTTTTTGCAAAAACGTTTTTATTTTACCCTTTTTAGTTATCGCATCACTCACAAATCCTTGTCAAGTATCAATTTCGCAATTTCTTTTACTTTGATGACATATTTTTTCCAAGCTATTTTGATTTAAAAACCAAACTACTGAACCTATTTTGATGAAATTTCTATGGCACCAATCGGGAAGTACCTATACCCTTTCAGATGAAAGAAGAATTTTTCAAATCGGTTGATAAATGACGAAGATATGAGGTAACATACATAAAAATAAATTAAAAGGTACCTCCTCCTTTTTGAAGTCGGTTAAAAAGCGAAAGGTCACTGACTCACTCATCACGAAGTACCAAAAACCGCTTGACATATAATGATGAAATTTGACAGGGAGGTTGAATAACCCTCGGACTTCGTGAGGGTTAGGGGGGGTTGGACTCAAAAACAGAGGTTGAGGTTTAACTTGAGAATGCGCAGATGTAGTGATTACAACTTGAATGTTGGTTAAAGTCGACAAATCGCATCGGGCTGTTACGGGCTGAGCGGTTACGGGCTTCGCCCCCTACCCGCGGGGGCTATCCTCGGCCCGTAAAAACGGGCCCGGCATTGGGTGGCCGTATAGGCTTCGGCCTTGGGGCACACATATGGCTAACGTGTGCCCCTGTGTGTAGTTGCTGTGATTGTTACCGTAGGCGCGCCACAGCTGTGTCACACAGCGCTGCTTTCTTCACGACACCCCGGCGGTCAGTCCCTGCCGAGTGAGACCCCCGGATGCCCGGGGGAGGCCCAGCAAGTGACGACCTGTGACAGAGGTGTCGACTACAACGCACCTACAGTGGTTGTGTGGCTCCCGTCCGCCCCGCTTCCAGAGCTAGCCGGTTACGATCCGGACTGAGGAGCCGTCGTGTGTGCGAGCCCGCGTTGTGCCACCCTGCGTGAGTTTAAACGAGTGTAGAGGGATGCATGTGTGTTTTAGCTGCGCGACGTGCCTATATTATGTGTGGTGTGGAGTCATATTGTGCAGGTAAGCTGCGTGTAGACTGGTACAGCTTACCCGGGAGTCAAGTCAGGGGGGGGATGGAGTTATCATCGTCTGATACCGGATACCAACTATGGTCCGCAGCGCTAGACTCTGTTGCGCGCGGAGGGTTTTCTTGCTCGCCTCGCCAGTGAGGGCGAACCAAGCGGGAGCGGCGTACGCAGTGTTGAGCGTATACAAGTTTTATACACGCCCAACTTGACGCGCACCGGGAGGCGGGACGAGAGCACTGAACGGAGTTGGCCGCGGGCAGCTCTAGTCCGTGCAACGACCTGGCGGACGTGATGACTCATCGAGAGCCGACGGTTGATGGTGACACCCAGGTACTTCACCCGGGGCAACCACTCGACGTCGGCACCTTGGGGGGCGAGAGGGGCGCTAACCCGGTGACCAGCGCATGCGTCTTACCCACGTTAACCGACAGCCGCCACTTGGACAGCCAGTCAGGCAGCATGTTTAGCGCGCGCTGCATCTTAACCGCCACGTACTTCGTGTTCAGCGAGGTGGTAATGTACGCGGCGTCATCAGCGTACAGCGCGAGCATCGCCTCTGGCGTCGTGGGGATGTCGGTGTAACGTGAGTAGCACGCCGGCGACACTGCGGGACGCCGGCTCTCACCGGGCGGGCGCTAGAGAGCGCGCCCTCGACCACCACACGAAAACTCCTGTGGAACAGAAAGGATTGGACCACCTTTACCACGCGACGGGGCGCTTCAGAGGTGGCCAGCGTATAAATGAGGCCGTGTCGACAAATTTTCATAATGCTAAGCCCTTATACTATAAGCAGAAAATCTTAAAACCACGATGTAGAAATCGGTGTAAAAAGTACAACGCCTCCTAGTAAAAAATATATAAACAAACCTAAAAGTTGACATTTCGAGTGTTTTGTTCCTGTGCGGCTAAACAGAGGTAGTTTATAGTTAGTAGACGTCCGCTAAGAACGGATTTTGCGACAGGGCCGGATTAAGAAGGTTTAATAAGGGCTCTCGCAAGTTTGTATAAAAGTCCTTAATTTTTTGTGCTACAAACTTGAAAGGGGTTTGAAATTTTTTGTATGAAGCGTGGCTTGCCTAAAATCCGCCATTTTACTTTATTTTCAAAATAGCGGCCCCGCATAAAACCTGTATTAATCAATAGCTCGCATTGATTAATACCAAATAATTCAAAGCCTTTTGCCAGGGAGGTAGTTAATAGTTAGTAGACGTTCGCTGAGAACGGATTTTGCGACAGGGCTAGATTAAGGACCTCCTTAACGGCTCTCGCAAGTTTGTATGAAAGTCCTTAATTTTTATAAACTTTTATTCAACTTGCCTTGTTAGTTAGTATGTTTTGGTCAAACCTTGCAAGTGAATTTCAAACCAATCAAAGTCAAAGTATTTATTAGTGTGATTTTTGGTGATACAGTAGGTCTTATAGTTAGGTTATGGTAACTCAAAAAACTACCCATTAGGGCATACACTATTTAACAAATTAGAATTCAAAATCACAAACAACAAATTTTAAAAATAACAAACAAATTATTAAGAATACAATGATTTTCTATAATAAACATTTAGAATATAATTAATTATTATAATAAATATTCAGAATACAATTAATTCGAATTTTCAGGCATAAATACATAATTATCAGCTTAATTTATTACATTTTGTCAAGAAAAAATTCGTCAATAGTATAGTAGCATTTTTCAATTAAAAAAATATTAAGTTTCCGTTTAAATTGTGTCAATTTGAAATATTTAATGTCATTTGGTATTTTATTTAATATTTTCGGAACCATACAGAGAATCCTTTTGTGCATAAGGGCAGTCTTTGAGGCTTTGTGCCGATATTCTGGTCTATTCGATCTATAGCGTTGCTCTGAAGCTTTTTTAAACAGTTCACTATTTTTCTTGACGAACAATGCGGTCTCGTATATATAAAGGCAAGGTAATGTTAATACACACATCAAAAGTGTCTAGGGATCAAGCATTTTTATGCGGATTTCTTGAGATTGAGATGTGGCTTTGTAATAAATTTATGATTTTATAAATTTATATGGATCCTTTTTGGTGCATTTCATAATTTGAATCAGGAACTCTCAATCAAATTCGAGTAAAAGATGAAAATAAGCTGTCAATATTTTCCCTATAAAAACATACAACGCATTGAAGACATTATTAGTGCTACTGTTTCCCTACTACTGATTAAAACCAACGTTATTATGGAGCGGCGACGTCATTTAAGCAGGGAAGAAATGCTCAGAGCCGTGGGAATGATAGAAGCTGGTTCCCGGCAACGTACTGTGGCTTTAGCTCTGAATACAAGTCAGAGTGTTATCAGTCGACTTTGGACACGTTACCGAAGCACTGGTACCGTGGCTGAGCGCCATGGAGGACGGTATCGCTGCACCACACGGAGACAAGACCGATACATTCAAATCTTAACTCGAAGAGCTCCAACAATAACCGCCATGATGTTAGCCGTGAGGCTTCATCACTCTTCAGGGAACTTAATTAGCGACCAAACAGTCAGAAACCGCTTGCATGAAGTGAACCTTCATTCCCTAAGACCGCTACGGGTACCACCTATAGCAATGCACAATCGTAGGATTCGATATCAATGGGCTCTTGAATACAGAAATTGGGCAGAAGAACAACGGCGTTTCGTGTGCTTTTCTGATGAGTCTCGTTTTGGTATGAGACCGGATACAAGACGTATACGACACTGGAGAACCCCTGGACGCCAACAGCGATTAAAATCCTGCCAGGAAGTCCATCCTTATAGTGGTGGAACCATCATGGTATGGGCGGGTATTTGGATCGGCGGAAGAACTGAGTTGATTTGGATCAGAGGCAACCTCAACGCTCAAATTTATGCTGAGACGATTGTATCAGACGTCATCGTTCCTCTACAAGTGCAAATCGGTCCCTTATTTCAGTTAATGCATGATAATGCACGACCGCACACCGCAAGAGTTGTAAGACAGACTCTCGCCGCAGCTAACATCAATGTCCTGCCCTGGCCTGCTCAGTCGCCAGACTTGAACCCGATTGAGCATGCATGGGATATGCTACAGAGAAGAGCTCTGCCGAATATGGAGGGTATCCAGTCGCAAGAAGACCTTTTTTTGTTGTTGCAACGAACATGGGCGGCCATTCCACAGCGTGATTTGGATGAACTCATTTTGAGTATGCCAAACCGATGTTCTTGTGTTGTTAGTGTTCGCGGTAGAAACACGGATTATTAATTGTTTAAGTTACCCAATAAAATTTTAAAGAAAACTGTTATTTCAGTCTTTTTTTCGAACTTTAATGTTAGTGGTTCAAATGTCAAAAATCCCTTTATTAGGAAAATGGCAAATTTCTTTATTAATGCAAAGGTGACTTGGTTTATCGTTACTGTGACAAACGAAAACACTTTATTTGATGAATCCTTAAAGAAAATTTTAATTAATATCAATCAGGAGAAAAGTTATTGCAAAAATATATGTTGATCCCTAGATACTTTTGATGTGTGTATTTTAAGAGATTGAAAATGCGGTTTACTACTTTCTGTTAGCTTAAGATCACATATCGATCTAATGCACCTCTTCTGTGCTTTAAAAATGTTATTTTTCTCGCAGGAATTTGCCCAAAAAATTACTCCGTAACGTAATATAGAATCTACGTAGCCGTAATACGCAGCTACAACAGCTGCCTGATTAACTATTTTCCTAAGTTTATATAGAGCAAAGGCAAACCTACTTAATTTTTTTATAAGAATATTTGCATGTTCTTTCCAAGTCAGTTTAGAGTCAATTGTCAAGCCTAGAAATTTTATATGCTCTACTTCTTCAATTCTGTTATCGTCAAAAGTTATATTTATGTCAGGAGTGGTCACTCTTTGTCGAAACTGCATAATTTTAGTTTTGTTTAAGTTTAATTTTAAATTATTATGTTCAAGCCAGTTAATTGATTGTTGCAATGCGTCTTTGATGTCACATTCATAGGTTCTATTTTTATCATGCCTTACAATTATCGTACTGTCATCAGCAAAAAGAACCATAGGAAAAGCGACGTGTTTTGGGAAGTCATTTATTTATTTATTTATAAGTAGGAGAACCAACAGCTGTAACAAACTGATAACAATTGAGATTGATTTTATGTAAGTTAAAAATAACGGCGGACCCAATACGCTGCCCTGTGGTACGCCAAAAGTGATTTTACGTTTTGATGAGATATATTTAAGTTCCTTTTTATCCCGTTTAGAGATTCGTCTAATTTCCGTACACTGCGTTCTATTGCCTAAATAAGATTTTATAAGAGAAAGTGCATTGCCCCTTATTCCATACGCATTAAGTTTCTGTAGTAGTACATTATGATCAACTAGATCGAAAGCTATCGTCATGTCCATAAATATAGCGCTAATGGGAATTCTTTCATTAATATCTGTCATTATTATATTAAGAAAATCATAGATAGCCATATTTATGGACTTGTTTTTCCTGAAACCCTTCTGTTCCTTTATCAAGACGTTGTGTTTCGTGAAAAAGGAATGCAAACGGTGATAAATTGCCTTCTCAAATATTTTTGATATTACTGGTATTAGGGCAATGGGTCTGTAATTATTAATATCAGTTTTGTCATGTTTTTTAAATAAGGGTTTAATTATGGTTGGTTTTAGTTTGTCAGGATAAATTCCAGAGCAGATACTTACATTAATGACGTGGCAAATGGGACCAGATATCACATCGGAAAAAAAATTTTAACACTCTTGTTGAGATATCATCATACCCTAGGCTAACTTTATTTTTTAAATCCTGTATTATTCGATTTACTTCATTAGGCGTAGTTGGGGCCAAGAAAATTGATTCACAATCACAACATGTATTCGGGGTCTCATAGCTCGTAGATCCTAAGGCCTTCGCAAGTAATTCTGCTTGATCTACATAGTGATCGTTAAATGCGTTCGCTATGTCACTGGGGTTTGTTAGTGTAATACCATTATTTTGTATTTCTGTTATATGTTCATAGGGAGGGCAGTGTTTATTTTCATTTATAATTTTCCATGTATCTTTTGATTTATTTGTTGATGTCATTATCTTATGGTTATTTTTTGCCTTTTGTGTTAGTTTTATTATTTTTTTAAGTCTTTGCGAGTAATTTTTAAGTTTAGTTAAGTTATTGCTGTTAGGTTTTGCTCGTAGTTCCCAAAGCAGTTGTCTTTTAGTTTTGCTACAGCGTCTTATACCGGGTGTTAACCATTTCGGATTCCTATTCAACTTAATTTTTTTGTTGACCAAGGGAAAACATAAACCATAAAGTAGCTGGAATACTTCCATAAAACCTTCGCTGTAATATTCCAACTGTCTAATGTACAAGTCTTTTTTACGGGGATCTTTAGGATTTGGGCTGTGTGATCTGACATGTTTAGGTCAATTATATGGTGTACACACTTTTGCGTAAAATTGTGCGCAAAATTATCTATACATGTGTTGCTTTGTAACCTAGTGGGCTGGTCAATTTGCAATTTTAGATTATAACTTAAGAGGTAGTTGGTAAACTCTTGGGAAGTTCTATTTTTTTTCAATATATTAATGTTAAAGTCACCACATATAATAACATTCCTGCGCGCTTTGTAACAGACCTTGGGTAAGAGAATATTTAACTTTGAGTAAAAAGTATCAAGATTATTTGATTTAGGTATTCTGTAAATACATACAACGATAATGTTATGCTGTGTTAATTCGATTGCGCAGCACTCGAAAACTCCTTGTACTGAAAGTTTCTTGATATCTTCAAGCTCTCTATATTGATGGTCGTTTTTTATTATTATGCACGCTCCTCCTCGTTTTGTATCTCTGGAGTAGCACGCTGCTAATTTATAATTTGGTATAGTGAGAAAGTCTTCATATCCAGTTTCCATGAAGTGTTCGGTCACACAGATAACGTCTATGCGGTGTTGAAGTTCAAGTAGGTGCAAGATTAATTGGTCTGCCTTATTTATTAATCCTGCGATGCATTGTGCATGTTGTTTTGATGCATTATTGACAGGTAATTATAGAAAAAAATGGTTTGTTGTGTCTTCAAGTGTGTTCTTCGTACCAGTATTACTACTATTTTCCATTTGGATTTCAGAAATGGTCTTTTTGAGATTCATAAAAACATTTTTCATGCCTGTGTCGTTTAGGAAACCATGACGATCATAGCTTAAGTCAGCGTTTGAGTCTAGTAAATAAGCATATTCATATGTTGTGTTATGCAGATACAAAAGGTTATTAAACATTTCAATCCGTGAGTTGTATATTGTTGTGTAATCACCACATTGTCTATAGGTTGGGAGACATATAATAATATTGGTATTGCTTAGTTTTTCGATGGTATCTTTAATATGGTAGATTAAATCGTGGTAGTTTTTAGTGCTTAAGAAGTCTCTTTCTCCTATTAATATGACACAATAGTCGGTTTTATTATAATGTTTGATCTTATTGTCTATGCCTAGTAGGAGTTGTTCAATGCTGCCATTTGGATACGAGTAGTGGCAGAAGTCATAATTAGTTGCAAAAGAATCTTGGATAATGCTGCAAAGTCCATTTCTGTTGTTAGCGCTTATTATACTTAGTTTACCTTTTACTGTTTCTTGGGTCAGGTGTCGTTTGTCGATTAAATCCTCACGCATTTGGTGTTTTAATTCATAGGTGTCACATTGAGTTGTCTTATTAACCATCTGGGGTATAGCCACCGGTGTTGATTTATCAGCTATTTTGGGAGTAAGCTTCATGACCTTTTTCGTCGACTTGGGAGTAATGCTGAGATCTATTGTAGTAACTGTTTGAGATGATTTTTTCTTTTTTGGAGTATTTTTGACAATGTCCGTTGTAAGTTGTTTGTAAATGTTTTGCTTTTTAACCGACTTCAAAAAAGGAGGAGGTTCTCAATTCGGTTATATGTTTTTTTTTTTTTTTGTGTTTGTTACCTCATATCTCCGTCATTTATAAACCGATTTGAAAAATTCTTCTTTTATCTGAATGGATCTACTTCCCGATTGGTCCCATAGAAATTTCATCAAAATCGGTTCAGCAGTTTGGTTTTGAAATCAAAATAGCTGGAAAAAATGACATCCAAGTAAAAGAAATTGCGAAATTGATACTTGACAAGGATTTGTGTGTGATACGATAACTAAAAAGGGTAAAATAAAAACTTTTTTGCAAAAGAAAAATCGACTTCCAAAGAAAACACAAAAAAAGTGGAAAATAACTTTACTTTCGGAAGTCGGTGACTATTGTTTGTTTCATTGACTTTTTTGCAACCGACTTCCGAAAGTAAAGTTATTTTCCTCTTGTTTTTTGCAAAAAAGTTTTTTTGTTAAGCTTTCTATGGTTTGTTTGAGATTTGTATAATTGTCCACATTTAGAGATTCAATTTCGCGGTGTGTACTCTCTAGTTGCAGCGTCAATTCTTTTACTTTGTTTTTAGTTGAATAATTTCTTCGCAGTCCTCGTCGTCTGATATGTTCGGTAGACTGTTAATAGTGGTGCCATCTAGTTCACTATTTGTTAAATTTAAATCTTCACTTTTTGTTTCGGAGACTCTTCGATTACGACGTTGTGTGATGTTGCCAAAGAAGTTCATGTTGATTTTTTGAAATTATATGAAACACAAAAAGTTCCACAGATCGTGAGATTTGAACCGGCACTCAATGTCACAGCATTCCATCCATATCTTACTTCGGCTATTTGAACATTGCTTGGCTAGTTGAAATTTGCAACTGGTTTTGAAAATAAAATTCAAATAGTTAATAAGTCGTTAAAAATGGTTCATCACTTGAATATTTTTTCCACACACCACCAAGTTCAATTTCAACTTGCTACATAAGTTTTTTTTCCGATTAATTTGCACTTAACACTTAGTTTGTGGCGTATTCACGTAAGCAATTGTTTATCAGGGTACTATTTACTGTTTATTAACGTTATACTCTGTTCGTCACTTCACATATCTGTCTTCACTTAGTCGAAAAAATAGCACATAGTTTATTTAGATAACGTTTGTGCACATGATTCACATTATAACGCACTTATTTAACACAATTTAATGTACGATTTAGTCTGTTTTATAATTTTAAAGTCAATAATAGATCAGAGAACTACACTTCGGATGTTTACGTTATCAGCGCCATCCAGTTGCCCTTGGTTCTGGTGACAATACCTTTTTATGACAGACATTACTTCATACTGCAGCCAGGCGTCTCCTCAACGGTTGATAGCGCGGACACGAAACTTTGCATACGAGTTCATATTAATAGGTAGACTTCATGGCGCAGACTAACTCCAACTTGGCCAAAGTGGAGTCTGAAATGGAAGTACTGATGGCTTCCAACTACTTCAACTCAGCCTCACTAACAGCATACCTGTTCATTACCAATTTGGGGAGGGTTCAAGAGATGCTGTTCGAAAGCCTAACTGATGTCTACAAGGGGCACATAGACATCCATCTACTTGCACCTGTCAACTTGATCAAGCAACTGACTGAAAGCGCGGGCAAACTCCTGAGGACCTCGTCGTTGCCTATCCGAAACATTAGAGACGATATCAAAGACATCTACAAATTACTATACGTGAGAGCGTGAGTCACCACTAACTACTTCTTGTTCGAGATACACGTCCCACTGATCTCAGACGAAGACTTCACTCTATACCAAGCTACTCCGTTGCCCATGAAAACAAGCACAGGAACAGTCATCGTCCAACTAGCTTCGCAGTACATAGCAGTAAATCGGGAAGAGCACTTATCTGAAGATGACATGAAGCGGTGTACTTACATTCAACCAGGCAATTTGATATGCCACAAGAATCTACCTATATTCAACTTGCAAAACAGCAATGCCCCTTGTGAAGCAAAACTATTGGGTCATCGAACGACCTCACCTTGTGAGTTGTGACGTAAAAAAGATGCTATGTAAGCAGGAGTGGATCGCGTTACACACAACGAATACTTGGCTGGCGATTTGTTGCGGAACTTGCACAATGCGAATTGTATGTATGTGAAAATGACATCACTACACACTCCATGATTTCCGGGATACTGACCTTGGCACAGGGTTGCTTGTTGCAATCGAAGGATTTAACAATTCACTCGCATAACCAATACAATAACAACATGAAGATGGACCTTTCAAACTCAAACTCAAACTCAAAGCATTTATTTCAATTAAACCATTACAGGCACTTTTGAATGTCAAAACACAAAAAAATAAACTAAGCTACAGTCCCAGTCACAGGGCATAATAACTTGTGAAAGTACTGTAGTTGCCCATTCGAAAGCGTAGATCTCTATGGAGAAGAATGGGCAAGAAACTCCATGGACACTCTTTTAAATCATTATGTTGTTACAAAGTCTCGGTTACATCAATTCATGTCGAGATTAAACATATATGTGAGAACGATGTAGAAAGACGTGCGAGTAAGAGCGTCCAGAATAAAAAGATAAAATTAACAATTCAAAAATACAATACTCCATGGCAGCTGCGAGACGACCAGTCACAACTGACAGCGCCCGTTCACGAACATGACGCATGAATCAGCCATCATTCAACTCAACCATTTTGGAGGGAACTAAACGACCCGACACACGCGCCACCATTAGCGAGACATTTGAGTGAGCATGACATTCTCTCAACCGCCAGGGCAAATTCGAGTCAGTAAAAGATGTAAATGGTAGCTTTATCGTACATAGAACTCACACATGTGCTATGCAATTATATAATACTAAGAGACTGAATCTATACAATGCAAAGATATGTTTACAATCTTCTGCAGCTTCCACAATAACTTCACAAAGTAATCAATTAGTTTGCCCCTATGGTTGTGGAGCAGGACCAGCATTGAGCCAAGCATTTTTATCATCAATGTAAACTCCCAACTTATAGTATGCTTACCTACATAGTGTGCGTTTTATACAAGATTTAAACTTCGTCTCATTCAGTTGTAGAATGCGGGGAGGTATTTTATTGTAACATTTTAAACAGTACCCCATGAAAGATGAGTCTACTTTAGCTAGCCTGAAACCTGGCTGAACTAGTTGGTCCCTGGTTCTGGTATTATAGTGGTGTCTGTCGCCTCTTTTACTAAATAAATGCAGATTTTTTCTAACGTACATTATGTTTTCATAGATGTATTGGCAAGGTACTGTCATAATGTTAATTTCCTTAAACAGTTCTCTTAGAGAATCGCGCCTACGTAGATTATATATGGCTCTGATGGCTGCAGAATAAATATAGACTCGATGTCTGCAGCCCGTCCCCATAGTAAAATACCGTATGACATAATACTATGAAAATAACTAAAATAGACTAGCCTCGCGGTATCTACATCAGTAAATTGACAGATTTTTCTAACAGCATATGCTGCTGAACTCAGCCGTCCTGCAAGAGATGTTAAATGAGGACCCCATTGTAGCCTTGAGTCGAGCGTGATCCCTAAGAAAACCGTTTCATCGACGAGTTTTAGTTTCTCTTGATCCAATACTATGTCACAATTACTACTTTTGACATTTGGTAGAGTAAATCTTATGCACTTGGTTTTTTTCCCATTTAATACTAAATTATTCGCGGTAAACCAATTATGGACCTGCAGTAGGGCGCTATTTACGTCGTCAAGATTTGAGGCACGTCTGTTGATCTTAAATATTAAAGAAGTATCGTCAGCAAACAACACCATTTGTGGTTGGTTTTTAAATAAATGGGGTAGATCATTAATATAGACTAAAAAGAGGAAAGGACCTAATATCGAGCCTTGTGGTACACCCATCCTTACTTTTAAACCCATTGAATTGACACCATTTATTTGTACTTGCTGATGTCTATCGTTTAAATACGACTTCACTAAACTGAGCGCAAGTTTTCCTAAACCGTAATGCTCAAGTTTAAGGAGTAGGGTTTCGTGGCTCACGCAATTAAACGCTTTCGAGAGATCACAGAAGATTCCTATGGCATCTTGTGCCTCCTCCCACGCAGTGAATATGTGTTTTAATAAGGTGACACCGGCGTCAGTCGTACAACGTCCTTTGGTGAAACCATATTGTTTCTCATGTAAGATCTTATTGTTGTTAAAGTGGTTAAGCATCTGATTAAGCATTACCTTCTCAAACACCTTGCTGAAAACTGGCAATACGGATACGGGTCTATAGTTATTGGTGTCTTTACTGTCCCCGGATTTGAAAAGTGGTATTACCTTGCTGTATTTCATAAGGTCCGGGAAGACGCCTTGGTCCACACACAAATTAAATATTAAAGCCAAGTACGGTGCCATAGTCTCAATAATAGCTTGACAAACTTTAATAGACATTCCCCATAGATCTTCTGTTAATTTGATTTTGATTTCCTTAAAGGCTTTAATGACAGCTATGGGGTTTATATGTTTAAATTGAAACTCAACCGGACAGGCTGAAACATTTGCTCTTAATAAATCAATAGAAAGCAAGGGTGAGGAATTTAAGGTTTCGATAGTTTTAAGTGGGATACTGGTAAAGAAATCTACAAATTCTTGGGCAACTTCATTTTTAGAGCTTAGAACACCACGTAAGGTTTCTAATGTGATATCATTATTGGATTTTTTATTTCTATTAGTTTCACTATTGATAATTTTCCAAACCGTCTTTATTTTATTATCTGCGGATTTAATCTTGTTGCTAATGAATAAGGCTTTAGCAACCTTGCAAGTGTTTTTAAAAATTTTTGAGTATGTTGCAACATATTTATTAAAAGTTTCTGAATTAATGTAAGGCTTGAGGCCGTACAGCTCAAACAATCGCTCCCTACTTTTCCTAATACCCTTAGTTGAACAAAAACTTTGGGTAAATAGATTTAGTTTTCATTTTTATTGTATTATTAAACTCCGTGTAAACTACCGAAAAGAATTCCTCATAAAATTTATTTACATTTTCAATAATATATCCCGGAATGCCTAAATTACCAATTAAGTTATTATTAAAATTATTCAAATTACTGGGTGTTATTTGTCTAGACTTTATCTGGATTTTTTGTAATGGTGTGTAGGACTCGAAAACAACGGTTTGACCACTGTGATCAGAAGGAAGGTAATTTACAATGGATTTATCTAAGTAGTCGCAACAACAAAAAACATTATCAATACATGTAGCAGTATTTTTAGTAATTCGGGTTGGTTCCGAGAACACATTTAACAAATTGAATGATTTAAAAAGATGTAATAATCTACTGCTATTTGAATTTTTCTCTAAAATATTAACATTAAAGTCACCACAGATAACAAGTGATTTATTACTAGTAGCAAGTTTTGCTAAAGCATTCTCCATTACTGACTCAAACAAAGAGTAGTTCTGATAATTTGGGGGTCTGTAAACGCACACTATTACATGCTTATCTAGCTCAACACAAGACAGTTCAATATTATGCTCAACCGATAGATCAACAATATCATTACGAGACTTAAATTTAATACAATTTTTAACTAAGATTAATGAACCCCCACGCATCTTAGATTTCCGGTTAAAGCAACTGCCCACACTGTAATTTTCGTTATTAATGAGCATTTCAAAGTCTTTTAACCAATGTTCAGTGAAACAAACTATTTCAAACTTTGTTTTTTCTAAAAACAATTCAATTTCTAATTGCTTTGAAGCGAAGCCTTGAATATTCTGGTGAAATAATTGCATGGAATTCTGCTTAGCCCCTTTTTTACATCTAACTTTTTGGGAGCAAGAAGGTACCTTTGTGTTGTTGGTTAAAGTAACATTACTGTTACTGGTATCTTCTGTTGTCTTACTAACTAGTTTAAATGAGCATCCGGAGTGAGCCCCAAGACTCCTATGCCATTACAAGACAATGAAACCTTAGTACTAGTGGACCCTACTTGAGAATCTTCTGTAGTTACACATGGATCCTCGTTCGTAAAATAATTGTAAAAATGAATATTAGTATTCTTACTATTAGTCGCAGTGTTAATAATAGAACTAAACATAGACATACTATTTATGTCTGAGTGAATATTAAAAACTAATAGCCGAGCTATTTTGTGTCTACAACTAATAGGTAGATACACATTACCCCGTGTCGACTTAAGATTACCAACAAAACTGTTGATATCAAGATATATAAGTTTGTCACTATAGTGACCTACTAAGAAATGAACATGCTCATTCAGCATGTGAATATAATTGTTTTTCTTGCTTGACAATTTTTCCAAGTATGGGAAAGCACACAATATTATTTTACGACAATTCAACTTTAACAATTCAGTTACACTGTCTGTGATGTCTTCTTTTTTAATTTTTGATCTATTTCCAATAAATATAGTGAAGTCTGTATTAATATTATAAACATTTCTAGTTACTGAGGCCATTATCTGTTTGTATGTTGACCCTGGCATGCAAAGATTTTGATTAGAAAAACTCAGGTTATTACTAACTAATTTACCTACACCTCTCCCTATACTATCTGAGAACATTATTGAGTAAGAACAATCCTGACTATCATCTATCCCTGGCTGTACCACTTGTAAATAATCATGTGTTATATTAACTGTTTCTTGGTTGAGTACACAGTCCTGAGATAAATTCTCAGCCCGGGACGGGTCCTCCATTACCTCAGGCTGGACAGTATCTTGGTTGGTAACTGACTAACAACTACATTGACACATTACCAACTCATTTGCTGCAAGAATATGTTCCCTAATTTGGTTCTGAGAACTCACATACCTACTGGAAAGGGAACTAAGTGAGTCCTGAAGTACCTTTATTTCAGCCTGCAAATGCCGAGTATCAATTTCATAAATTTTTATACTGTCTTCTAATTTTATTTGGTAATTATTTAACTTATTAACTAAATCAACACGCTCTTTCCTCAGTGAAATATTTTTGGAAAATTGCTTATGTTGTTTCCTAAATTGATAACATTTTTTAATTATTCTATTCAGTTCAGCATATTTTTTTATTTTCTTGTTGCTAACTGTATAATTCTGTTTTAATAAGGAATCTTCAGTCAGATCAGATTTTCTTTCTGTAACTTTGATATACAATTATTGGCATGAATTAATTCATCTTCTAGGTCCCTAATTTTATTGAAAGCCTCCTCGTACAAGTTACAACAATTATTGAAACCATCCGTGACCACCTTCAGTTGATCCCGTTCATCAACAACGTCCAAGTATTGCTGATGTAGGACCACTAGCTCTCGTTTTAAGCTTGAGTTTTTGCCATTAACTGAATGGACTTCCACCTCACTCTCATCTCTCTCCTGTAACAGTTGTTGGACTTGGAGGTTTGATTCTTTAAGTTCTTGGAGGGCCGTTCTCAATTTTAGCTCCATATCCTGAGCAGTAGCCTTACGGGTCATCACAGGCATGGTTTCAGGAAAGGTTACTGAAAATAAGAAGTAAAGAAACGGTGAGAACTAATAGAATTGACCAATTAAGAAAAGTTAGTGGTAAAAGGGGGAAAAAAACCGAGGGAAAAGTGTTCAGTTATGAAATGAAATGAGGTAGGCAGCTATATTAGCTTTAAAAGGTTAACTATAATTATATTCAATGCATCAACAGAATATTAAATTTAACTGATTCTATTGTAATAAGGTATTACTTTTTCTTAAGTGGGTAGATTGCATAGGAAAAAAAAATTATTAAGATATTACTTTAAGACAATAATGCACAGTAATGACCATACACGTTATATTACTGAATTTATATTGAAACGATATAATAAATAACAGAGTTATGGAATTACTGTCACTGTTTTGTTTTTTACGACCGGTTGTCAACAAAGCGATTAAGAAGCAGTACAGGGTAATAAATCAGCAAAAATATATACTAAAAAATGCCATAGATGTGTGATTGATATAAAGTGACGATTGCGTGCTATTATTAAATAAAAGTAAACAATCCTTTCCCTGAATTTTCCGTATAAATCCACAGTTAGAACGTCATCTGTTGTTTTTAGGTTACCGGTAACGTTGTATTGGCGAAAACTTAAATAATCACCAGGAAAACCATTTTCCTGAGTATTTACGCATTTATATTACGTTTGCTCAAAAAATTACACATTAATATAACTTATTTAATAATTTAATTTTTAACCATTTTTAACCACTTTCCATGAATATACCGTCGCTTAACTCGATGGTAAATAACATTGTCAACATAACACATAATATGTCGCACGTGATGTTACCAGAAACTGCAGAATTGGAGGAAATCGACAAGCGATTAGCTATTATGAAAACACGAGAAAACCAGCTCCCATCAACCATTTCCACTCATGACATACACCAATACGCCGTCTCTTATACTATTGTGGGAGTAATCGTCATTGTCTCTATGGGGTGGTTTGTAAAGAGATGCGGACCATCTTGTCGCTCAAAACAAACTACGAGCCATTTAGCTACGAACAATCAGCTTGAAGAGATTGAACTGCAGCCGATACAACATAGAAAGCAAGAAGAAAACATTCACACGGCGAGTCAAGCAGAACTGCAAACGGGACGTCCACGTTATGCAGACAACGTCGCATTCAACTTCGAATAATTTAATCTATTACTTGTTTCTTTTTAATAGGGTTTCTTCTCTTGACAAGCTTTCATTAATCTTCCGTACATCTTTGTAGGGTTGCCAACATGTACGGTCTCATCAACCGTACATTTACTTTGCGAACGCAGCAACCTACTTGGATGTCGAGGATCACAAATATTACGCTATAATTGTCACTTTTCGAGCTAGGCAGGGCGAGTCAGACAACAACTGTGGAACTAAACACTTGTCAAGAGAAAGAATCGCTACCTTTACATTTTAATATAACTTTAAACACAACTTGTGGTTCTTTCTGTGTACTCCACAACTAAACCAACATCAATTAAGTGATAGTGTACGGTGCCTAAAACCATTGGCTCCTACAAATGTAAAAACAATAAAAATAAAAGGGGAATTATAAAACGAACGAATAAAAAAAAAACTTAGCGACTGATGATAAGATACTTACTGTTTTAAAAACTTGAGCGGTATGAATTTGAGTAAGCGAAAGATTAACAAAACTAACAACGAATATTGATTAATAATAAAATCCATAACGAGCTTAGTAAAAGTGGGTTGTGATTAATCCATTTCAGATATTAAAATTCTAGCCGTGCGACTAAATGACTTATGTGAGCGACTAGAAATACAGACAGAGCAACTTCAATATTAAGATAGAGACGATTTTTGCAATTGAGGTTTTCCATAACGAACTACTAAAAAGTTCACTTTAAGCAACGTTTTGTAAGCTGCTTTATTAATGATTATTGGTTACTGATATTCCATGAGGTCTTATGTTTTTTATTTTGATACGATTTTTTAATGAAAACTACAGATTATTTGATGCGCGCGAATTCGAATGGGGACGGGGCGACCAATCGATGCAGATTTCAAAAAAGCAATTAAAAAAACTAAAAAACCCGACTGCGATAAAAACGTAAGTTAAAAAAACACTAAAAAGCTAAAAACGTTGGAAGCAGGCGGGAGCCACTCCATTTTTATACATATATTCAAACTCAAGTGTCTCCCGCCTGCTTCCAACTTTTTTTAAATTTAAAATGTGCTTGTTTGGGTTTTTTATTTTTATATTTTATAAAATATTAGTAATTGTGTTAGTATGTATCACCATAGACATAGATTACAACCTCTTCCTCTATTTATAAGTTCAATGGAAAACAGGCTGCAGGCTGTAATTAGGGCTAGAAGGGGCAATACGAAGTATTGATTTAAATAAATTAATTTTATTTTTAACATTTTTTGTTTAATTTGTAAAATACGAGACCCATACCTTTTTTCCTAAATTGCCGTTTTTCCTACTCTTGCATTCAGACATCATTTATTTCAAAAATGATAAATGGATTTGAATGATAATGATATCAAATTAAAGCTGACATCTTAAGCTTTCGAATTACATATCAGTTTTATAATTTCCATTCATAATTTTAGTTATATCAATGTATGTGTGCGCCGACAAGGCTTAAGTCGATTTGGTCGCTCGCGAGTGTATTTAGATGTATTTTCAAAACCAAATATGAAACTGTATTTCAAACTCTGTATGTTTTTTGGATAGATAAAGATTTATTAAATATTATAGGCTGTAAGGTATTTCAATGTGATTTTAATAGTCTCTTACTTATTAATTATGGTGCAATGCGAAAGAATACACGAACGGTGATGCAGGCATAATATTTTTACTGCTTTATAGCGTCCACGCAGACGACGACGTCACGGGCAGCAGCTAGTCCTCAATAATATGTATCTTCTTCTTCATCTTTGTGGATGATGTGCTAATATTATTTTCTAGTTACAATGTAAACGTGATACTTTACAAGGATTTGTGTGAGATACCACAACTAAAAAGACTAAAAACTTTAATAAACTTTTTTACTGCCTCTGATTTGGCACCCTTATCGGATTTTCGCATGATCGATCAATAAAATTGGACCGAGGCTGAAATAAATTAGTAGCCTCTTACCACTAGGCCCTAATAGGCAAATTAGGCATAAAAGGTAGCAAAAATATCGAGGATGTAGTTTGATTATATGTTTTCTTCATGAATTATTTAAAACCCAATGACCAGACAAACAAAGGACATATTGTATTCAGCTTGTCAAATATTTTCTCCTACATATACAGTGTGGAAGTCTGGTGGGGGTATTCCGATGAAGCAGGGTGTGACTGCGGTGCCTCAACACAAACTATGGCTTACCTCCTGTCCTGCTCTAAGTGTTATTCCACCTGCACTTTGAGGGACCTGTCCAAAGCCACCACCAACGCCATCGAGGTGGTAGAGTTCGGGCCAAAATTAATATGATTGAATAAAAAAAGGGAATCATCGACACAACGAAGAAGTTTGAAAGGGACACCGACGCAAAAACGGTTACCACGTATTCAGTACTCATTTCGAGCCACCAATCATAGAAATTTTTCATCGGTTATAAAAAAAACAGCGGTTTCCTACAAAAGCGCATGACCTACTGATGAAAGTATGGACGCCTGCACCAATGGTTAAAGCAATCTGACGCTAATAGTCGTATCACTTGTCAAGACTGTCAGGAGCGCTCTCTTGTGTTTCATCTCCGTCGGACTAATTTGCTCATACTATTTACTGGACACATGCGACATACTGCCTGTATAGTCGAGTGCAATTAGACAATGAGGTGGAACGAAGTTTATAGTGGTAGGTTTCTTTTGTTAAAGGTAACTGATATTTTTCACGGATAACTGGGCATAAAAATGTTCAAGAAAATAAAATTGTTTTTTTGGTCTATGGCCACTGCTACCAATACAATTAGCTCCGTATTTAAAATTATAAAAAAAATAGTAATTCAGTGTAAAAGTGTTTAAAATTGTGTTTAACTTGTGTGGAACGAGCACAAAGAGCTGTACTCAAGGTTATGATCTCGAAGCCTTTTAGGTATCCCACCACGGCTCTCTACACTGAATGTCAGGTGCTCACTGTGAGACAGCTCTTTGTCCTTGGTACTATTCTGCGCAAACATCTCTTTGTGGTATACGATCCGAATGCCACCAAAAAGCGTAGACACTTCGAAGTATGCTCAACTCACGGATGTAGAACGGCCCTTGCCCAACGTCATTTTGGTATACTATCAAACCATTTATATAATAAAATAAATAAACTCTGCTCCATTGCTCCTATGTGTCTAAATGGATGCAAAACTAAGGTCACGAAGTCGCTATTGACATTGGATTATAATAAAACTGAAGATCTACTTCAGATATCTATTGCTTAACCAAATGTTATTAATATCTTTATAATTATATTTACACCGACTTACAAAAACACAAGTTTTTTTTTTTGTTTTCACTATATCTATCTCTCCATCACACACATACACACACCCATACAGAGGTACAAAAATAGGCCACATCATAGTTGCAGTAACTATTAAATATTATATTGTAAACTGATCAAATGTCATATTATTGTAATATAATAATGTTATACTGTGCTCGTACTACAACTACTGTTACAAGCCCAAATCATAGGCGAGGACGCTGGCACCCTAAACACAAGTTAAATCTTACATTGGGTGCCAGAGCTCATCGAAAACACACGATTCCATAGTTGTAATGCTGCATAGTGTTTAGATAAGTGTTTTCTTGTACAACTATTTAAGGTAATAAAATTTTTCATTTATTTTGTGTATGAACGAACAATAGTTGCTAGATATCGTTTGTAACAACTTATGTGAAGAATTGTGTGTGATTAGTCATTAGTCATTAGTCATTTATTCTGAACAAAAATACATTTGTGTTGAATAGGTAGGTACAGCATTAATACAATAATAATAATCAATAAAAGTTACAATCAATAATATAGATGAAATGTCAAAAATTAAATAAGTAATATCAAAATAAAATAAGTAAAATCAAAAATTCAGTTAAAAAAAAAAAAAACACAATTAGCCTAGTTAAAAAAAAACAAACATTCAATTTAATCAACAAAGTAACATGATGAGAATTAGACTTAAACTTAAATATACAAGTTACACTGTGGCATTATTTTTGTCCCTAAAAAACTCTTCTATACTATAGTAGCACTTCGTCATTAAGAATGAGTTTAATTTGAATTTAAATATTCTTGGACTATTAATCATTTTTAGTTCTAATGGCAATTTATTGAAGATTAGTACAGACTGAACTTTAGAACTATGTCTGACAACATTTAATTTTGGCTGCAGATAATTAGGCAAATCTTTCCTGCGCGTTTCTGCCCAACCAAAAAACTATGTAGGGTGCTTCCCTAACATAAGTGATGTCAATGCAAAATGTAAAATGTCAAATTTAAACTTAAATGCAGAAAATGTCAGTGAATGCTCAACGGGATGAATCTAAATAAAAATGCAAGTTGTCCGACTCAAACCACGTCTAATTGAACACTAAAATGTAATATACATAAAATGCATAGAACAATGCAATATGTCAGTGTCAATGCACTGCCAAATGTAGGTCGCGTCCAAAGTGCAAATACGCGAGCCTACTGGCTAACTTATTGTAATAAATATATTTTAAAACCCATGTACGTGCACCGTACATATTGCCACAACACAAAAAGAAAATAAGTAAATAAAACAATTCCAAAATATGTAAATTATGAATGTAAAAACTAATGTTAAAATGTGAAATACATTAAAAAACAATTTACTAAGACGTTTGTAAATAAACAAGTGAATTAAGTGTTATTTGAACGTAAACATTGCACCAAATACACCTGAATACATAAAACACTCATAAATATGTAAAACGAAGTGAATTGTAAGTGATATAAACCTAAAACGTAAGTGAAAATAACATTACAAACATTTTCAAACAAATTCAAAATTTAAATGCCGCGCGTCGAAGCGTCTTTTAACGGCCTTATTGTCTTTTCAAATATTTGGCTATTTCGACAGCTTAAATAGTGCACGTATGGCGCATTGGCTACCGACGCCACTCTGTGCGTAACTTGGACGAATTGAAGCTCGAACCTGAGTGGGATCAAAATCACTTTTTGTATTTCTATATTTCCTTACTTCCATAAATATCTGCACAAAACAAAAAAATGGATTACGTAAATATAACAATACGTAAAAAGAAATCCGTCGTAAATGATTCTCTGAATGATTCATTCCAGTCAACTCTGTCAGCTGACGAGTATCTTACAAAAAGTCTACCAGATCTATCTACAAGAAATGAACCCACTGAAACACTAAAGGGAGAAATACTAGACCTTAAAAGACAATTAGACCAAGCCCAGAACAGAATAGACATTTTACTACTCGAAAATAGTACATTAAAATCACAAACAATAGATCAACAAAATATTATTGCACAATATCAAATAACCCACGTAACCTCTACACCGAATAAAGTCAAGCAGTCTACGCGGACATCAATTTCTCCTACAAAAGGAAAAGGTTCACAGGATTCACTCCACAACAAAACCTTCCAAAATGTAAAATTTACATTTTGGAAGGTTTTGTTGTCTATTTAATAGACAACATAAACTCCCGCACCGTGATGGCAGTACTACCAAGCTGGATTTAACGCGCAAAGAAGAACTAGATGGCGCTAACTTGACGAATGCTGATGTCGCCAGCGCTAAACCAAATTCAACACGCCTAGTTCACCTAGATGGCGCTAATTTGGGTTGCGATAAGAAATCGATTTCACATTATGAGCCAATAGAGGGCACCACGTGCTCGATTTCGGATCGAAAACCAAACATTCAAATATTAGGCGGGCAACAATGCTCCGACTTAGCTTCAGCACTAATACACTCGAGATGCAACACTAATTATCAAAAATACCGAATAACATCTATGGTTAAGCCTCACGCGACGACTGAGGGTATATTGTCTCAAAATTATAAAATAAGTGATTGTAAAGACAATTTTTTAGTTTTATGTGTTGGTGAAAATGACAGTAATCCGAACAAAATAATTATAGAATTAGCGTCTTTATTAAAATGTATAAAAAACACCAATGTTATCATATTAAGCATTCTGCACAACAGGCATTTAAATGAAATGTTATTAAATAATGTGCTAAAAAACATGTCGCAAAACTTTGATAATTGTACTTTTCTAGAAATTGGGAGAAATCACTTTAGTAAAAAACGTTATTTATATGATACTTGTAAAAAAATTAATTTCTTAATAGACACAATCTACTACAACCACACTTTTTTAACGTACAAAGAGCCAGTCGTTATAAATACCGCCACTAACACATACACAAAACCATTCGCTTTAAACTCCATTACTAAAACGATTGTAATACCACTTTTCAAATCCGGGGACAGTAAAGATACGAATAATTATAGACCCGTATCCGTGTTGCCGGTTTTCAGCAAGGTGTTTGAAAAGGTAATGCTTAATCAGATGCTTAACCACTTTAATACCAATAAGATCTTACATGAGAAACAGTATGGTTTCACCAAAGGACGTTGTACGACTGACGCCGGTGTCACATTATTAAAACACATATTCACTGCGTGGGAAGAGGCACAAGATGCCATAGGAATCTTCTGTGACCTCTCGAAAGCATTTGATTGCGTAAGCCACGAAACCCTACTCTTTAAACTTGAGCATTACGGTTTGGGGAAACTTGCACTCAGTTTAGTGAAATCGTATTTAAACGATAGACATCAGCAAGTACAAATAAATGGTGTCAATTCAATGGGTTTAAAAGTAAGGATGGGTGTACCACAAGGCTCGATATTGGGTCCTTTCCTCTTTCTAGTCTATATTAATGATCTACCCCATTTATTTAAAAACCAACCTCAAATGGTGTTGTTTGCCGACGATACTTCTTTGATATTTAAGATAAACAGACGTGCCACAATTCTTGACGACGTAAATAGCGCCCTACTGCAAGTCCATAATTGGTTTACCGCGAATAATTTAGTATTAAATGGGAAAAAAACTAAGTGCATAAGATTTGCCCTACCAAATGTCAAAACTAGTGATTGTGACATAGTATTGAATCAAGAGAAACTAGAATTCGTCGATGAAACTGTTTTCTTAGGGATCACGCTCGACTCAAGGCTACAATGGGGTCCTCATTTAACATCTCTTGCAGGACGGCTGAGTTCAGCAGCATATGCTGTTAGGAAAATCCGTCAATTTACTGATGTAGATACCGCGAGGCTAGTCTATTTTAGTTATTTTCATAGTATTATGTCTTACGGTATTTTATTATGGGGACGGGCTGCAGACATCGAGTCTATATTTATTCTGCAGAAAAGAGCCATCAGGGCCATATATAATCTATTTAGGCGCGATTCTCTAAGAGAACTGTTTAAGGAAATTAACATCATGACAGTACCTTGCCAATACATCTATGAAAACATCATGTACGTTAGGAAAAATCTGCATTTATTTAGTAAAAGAGGCGACAGACACCACTATAATACTAGAACCAGGGACCATCTAGTCCAGCCAGGTTTCAGGCTAGCTAAAGTAGACTCATCTTTCATGGGGTACTGTTTAAAATGTTACAATAAAATTCCTCCCGGCATTCTACAACTGAATGAGACGAAATTTAAATCTTGTATAAAACGCACACTATGTAGGCAAGCATACTATAAGTTGGGAGATTACATTGATGATAAAAATGCTTGGCTCAATGCTGGTCCTGCTCCACAACCATAGGGGCAAACTTATTGGTTACCATGGGAAGTTATTGTGGAAGCTGCAGAAGATTGTAAACATATCTTTGCATTGTATAGATTCAATCTCTTAGTGTTGTATAATTGCATAGCACATGTGTGAGTACTATGTACGCTAAAGCTACCATTTACATCTTTTATTGACTCGCATTTTCCCTGGTGGCTGAGAGAATGTCATGCTCACTCAAATGTCTCGCTGATGGTGGCGCGTGTGTCGGGTCGTTTAGTTCCCTCCAAAATGGTTGAGTTGAATGATGGCTGATCCATGCGTCATGTTCGTGAACGGGCGCTGTCAGTTGTGACTGGTCATCTCGCAGCTGCCATGGATTATTGTATTTTTGAATTGTTATTTTTATGTTTTTATTCTGGACGCTCTTACTCGCACGTCTTTCTACATCGTTCTCACATGTATGTTTAATCTCGACATGAATGATGTAACCGAGACTTTGTAACAACATAATGATTTAAAAGAGTGTCCATGGAGTTTCTTGCCCATTCTTCTCCATAGAGATCTACGCTTTCGAATGGGCAACTACAGTACTTTCACAAGTTATTATGCCCTGTGACTGGGACTGTAGCTTAGTTTATTTTTTGTGTTTTGACATTCAAAAGTGCCTGTAATGGTTTAATTGAAATAAATGCTTTGAGTTTGAGTTTGAGTTTGAGTTTGATTCAGAAAACTATTCCAAATAAAACTCAAGAAGCCATTCCAATTAAAGGCACAATTCCCTATTATTTTCCTAAAATCAAAATAAATAAAAACCAAAGCACAACATTTTTTCGAGACCACACCATTTAACACTACGCAATTCCACCAAAATCCATCAGGTTCTTCTTTAAAAAACATGGAAAGAATAGTTAAAAAAAATAGTAATAAAAAAGCCAGCAGAAGTTGTTTCTCAGTGCTGCATCAAAATATTGCAGGTGCTTTAAACAAACTGCCAGAGATCGATTTAATTATTAATGAGATGCGTGAATCTGATATAAATATAGATGTTTTATGCCTTAGCGAACATTTTGTTATAAGAGGGGAAGAAAAATACCTCAATTTAAATAATTTTTATGTTGGTGCGATGTACTCGCGGCCTGATCAGCGGCGAGGTGGTACATGCATACTCTGTAAAAATCATCTGCAAAGTACCGAATTGAAAGAAGTAAATGAATTCTGCATTGATAAACAATATGAGATTTGTGGGCTTGAAATTAAATCTATACAAGCGATCATATTATGTATACGTATATACAGAACACCATCGTCTGACGTAAATACCTTTTTTGAAAACTTGAACAAAACCCTACGGAAACTACAATATAAAAAAAGTAAAATAATAATAGCTGGTGATTTTAATATAAACCTTTTAAGTAGTGACAGTAATAGTACAAAATTCAAAGAACTCCTCTCAAATTATGGTATGCGGTGTCATATTAAAGAGGCTACCAGGTTAAACACATGTATCGATAACATCATCAGTAACATTCCAAATATAGTAGGTTCCACGCATAATGTTTGTTTATCTGATCATAACACAGCACAGGTTGTTAAATTTGAATATGATCAAAAACCTATATCAAGCTATTACTTCATGACCATAAATGACCTGAGTAAAGATAATGTCAACAAATTCATCGAACATATTAGCAAGTTATCCTTTTCCGAAGTCTACAACATTTCCGATACGAATAATGCTTTTAATAACTTTCATGACATTCTAACTTTATTTTATAAACTATGTTTCCCTCTCATAAGAGTTAAGAAACAATTCAAATATGGTACATTAAAATGGATTACAAAAGGAGTTAAAATGAGTAGTCTTACTAAACGAACATTAAGATATAAATACTATTTAAACAAAACAAGTGAAAATAAAACTAAATTTAAGGTGTACTCCAATATGTTAAGAAAATGTATTAATAATCTTCAATCTTTATGTAATTTAAAGCACATTGCGTATTCCAAAAATAAGGGTAAAGCTTCATGGGACATTGTTAAACGTTGTACAGGTAACGAAAGGTCTCGAGAATATATTAATAGTTTAACTGACAAAGGTGTTACAGCAACATCAGGCTCGGATATCGCAAATAAATTTAACAATTGTAGCACTACCTTTAAATATTTTTTTGTGAAAACGCATCTTAGAACTGGCAACACCGCCCACGACTCCAAGACGCGCCAAGCCAACCGCTAGTGGACTCAAAATCGTGAGTGCTGAAGTCACGCTCGCGAAACGCTCTCAGCTAAAGTTATTATTCTTTCAATTGTTTACCTGTTTGTGCCATACACTGTGTTTTACCGTTTACATTATATACTGTTTACCGTTTAACGTTGTGAACTTTATTGAAAAAAAGCCCAAATACAACCCCTGAGCAAACACTTCTTACAGTGGCGCCCAACGTGGGGCCAACGTTAACTCAGTGAAAATTCGTAAAAACTATAACAGTGACTATAAGTGCTTATTACTATCGTGCTAACACAAACTGTGAACCCTTTCCGATAGTGATAAATCTCCAAACAGTGCAAAAACAAACTGCAAAACTTTGGGCGAGTCCATTCTTCCCGCCAACATTGTAACCGACGCGCGACGCGCGGGAAAGTACCTACGCCGCGCACAGTGTTTCGGCGCGAATAATACTCAAGCTCAACGGTTCGAGTTGTGCAACGAGAATTAACGAATACGTATTTCGTTACTCTCGTACCGTCCATATAACCATCACCCGTGTTGATCTGGTTGTTCGAGCGAGAAACAGACGAGCTAGTGCCCTGTTACTATGCCGCCGAAGCAACCCAGAAAACCAACAGGAAGAGATGCTGGATCGGAATCTGACACGGACGCGGAAGTGAACAGGTCGGTGGTACGTGTACCATCATCACCGAATATCATCATGTCTGAAGAGATGCTTCAGACCCTTGTGTGCAACATCACGAGAAGCCAAGCGGAAGCAAATCGCATTTTAATAGAAAGCGTATTGACGAACAGAGATCATGAACCATGCACTTCACCTCCACGGTTACCTGACGCGCGTGATAATACCACGCGGCGCGCGGGCAATTTCGCAAAGTGCACGGCGCGCTTTGACGGATCTTCAAAGAACGCGGAGGAGCTCGAAGCATTCATCGACGCTATTGAAGTGTACCGCGACTGCACCAACATCAGCGACGAGCACGCGCTGCGGGGACTGCCTATGCTGTTAGTCGACGAGGCCGCCATCTGGTGGCAGGGAGTGAAGTCGTCGATAACGTCGTGGTCCGGCGCGCTGCAACGTCTTCGAGGCATGTACGGAGTGCCGCGACCGGGTTACAAATTGTTTCGCGACATTTTTCGTACAGAACAAGATAGTGAACGGGCCGACGTATTCATTTGTAAAGTGCGCGCTTTAATCTCTAAATTGCCATATGTCGTGCCGGAAGTGATGGTAATAGACATTGTTTACGGATTGTTACACCGTAGGATAAGGAAGCGAGTGTCTCGCGACGAGGTGAACGATTTGGAACAGCTATTAGCGAAGGCCAGGTTTGTCGAGGAGTCGTTGGCGGAGGTAAGTGCTTCTATCCCTATCCCTGATAACAACGTAAACATCGTTAAGTCCGAATCCGTTAAAAAAATAACGATAGCGATGGGAAAAAGCGCGCTAGACCGAAATGTACTTATTGCCGGTTTTTCGGTCATTCCGTTGAAAATTGCCGTAACAAAGCGAAGGAGGGCAAGGTCATCGACCCTCCTGATAAATCGAGCAAAAGTTCCGAGTTGCGTTGTTACGGATGTGGTCAGCTGGGAGTGGTACGTTCGAAATGCAGTAACTGCAAAGATGCGACGTCTTCAAAAAAGTCGGATTTTTGTAGCGCTCGGGTAGCCGACGGTGACGATCCGCGGCCACTGGTGGAAATTCAGGTCGTGAATCGCAAGGGAGTTGCTATCTTGGACACTGGGGCTACTCATTCTATTGCGGGACCCATGCTTTACAATTTACTTTTGAAAGCCGGCGTTATTTTTAAGGAAAATTCACGCACCATAGGGCTTGCTGACGGATCGCAGCAAGTAGGTACTGTGCTCGAGTGCACCACTGACGTAATATTACAGGGACGCGTCGTATCTACTATGTTCATTGTATTACCAGACGCGCAAACCCGTACATTATTAGGCAGGGACTTTATTCTGAAAGCGGGGATCATGTTAGATTTACCTCAGAGCAGCTGGTGTTTTAACAACAACCCGGGATGCTGGCATCCTTTCATTACTAGTTTCGACTTATCTACCGGCGGCCAAATGGAGCTGATGAAGGTGGAAGCTTCGAACCTTGTGCTGCGGGATGATGAAGGCACCAAGTTGACAGCCGATCAAAGGATACAACTGAATGCGTTTCTGTTGAAGAGGTCCGACCGCTTTGAAAGGGGTGGGCCACCAACAGAATACGCCACGCACCGGTTGAAGATTGACCCACATCAGGAACCCATCGCCTCACCACCTTACCGGATGTCTCCTGGTAAGAAAGCTCTGCTGGAACAGGAGTTGCAGAAGTTGCTGGATACTGATGTCATAGAAGAATGCGAGTCTCCTTGGGCCGCCAACGTGGTCCTCGTGACGAAGAAAGATGGAGGGGTTCGGCTTTGTGTAGATTACAGGAAGCTGAATGCTGTAACTGAGCCTGATCGCTACCCACTTCCGCGCATCGAAGACGTTCTCCACGCAGCTAAGAACACCAGTTTTATGACAACCTGCGACCTGCGATCAGGTTACTTTCAAATCGCTGTGGAACCGGACGACCGCGATAAGACTGCGTTCGTAAGCCCGCTCGGTTGTTTTAGGTTCAAAAGGATGCCAATGGGTTTGAGGAATTCAGGAGCGACTTTCCAGCGGCTTATGGACCGATTTAGATCTGGCAAGGAATTGGCCGATGTTTGCATGCTAACGTATTTAGATGACGTCATCGTCCTGTCCGAGTCGTTTCCCAAGCACCTGGAAGACCTGAATGCTATCTTCAACCGGCTAGAGATGTACAACCTACGAGTGAACCGTGAAAAAAGTTGCTTTGCTCGCGAATCTGTTAGGTTTTTGGGCCACGTTATCGTGCCAGGCGGGGTGAAGGCAGACCCTGATAAGACAGCAGCTATCGCTAACATGTCCCCTCCTGAGAACGCGAAACACGTGAAGACATTTTTGCAGACGTCAAGTTGGTTCCGGCGCTTTATTCCCAATTACGCCGATGTTGCTAAACCTCTGACGGATCTCCTCAAAAAGGATAGCAAATGGACCTGGACCTCGAAGCAACAAGATGCCTTCGATTGCATCAAGAGAAAGTTAATCTCCGCTCCAATTCTGCGTCAGGCCGACGAATCGATGCCGTTTTCATTGAGGACCGACAGCAGCGGATATGGCCTCGGAGCTGTACTGATGCAGGGGGAGGGGCCCGAGGAAAGGCCAGTAGAATACGCCAGCCGTTTGTTGAATAGTGCTGAAAAGAACTATAACACAACGGAGAGAGAGGCGCTAGCAGTTGTGTGGGCGGTTACAAAGTTCCGCGCATACATCGAAGGATCAGAGGTTGTGATAAAGAGTGACCACCAACCTTTGCGATGGCTCATGACTGTCAAATCACCAAGTGGTCGTTTGGCAAGGTGGGCCCTTACCCTCCAGGAGTACAACCTCCGTATAGAGTATACACCCGGCAAGTCAAACGTCGTCGCTGATACTCTCTCGCGACCACCTTGTGCTGAGGAAACGGATAGCGATATTCGCTACGCCGAGGTGGATTTCCCATCGAGAAGCCCAAAAGACGTTCGTGAGAATCAGCTAAAGGACCCTGACGTGCGAAAGATCATCGAAGACCTTGAATCAGCCGACGATCCGTTTAGGGGGAGAAGTTGGTCTGACCGCGGCTTTACCATGTCAGACGGTGTTCTATATAGATACGGACCTGACGAATGTGAAGAAGAGACGGGATGTCTTGTTATACCGGAGCACGAACGCGATAAAGTCATGGCAGAATATCACGACGCACCGACGGCTGGACATTGCGGAGTAGAGCGCACACTGGATCGAATGAAGTCGAAGTATTACTGGCCTGGTATGCGGCAATACATCGTTGGATACTTGAAAAAGTGTGTAGACTGTCAGAGATACAAAGCCGATAATAGGAAACCGGCCGGACTACTGCAGACTCCCGCAACTAATCGCCGTTTCGAAGTGATTGCCGTGGACCTTTTCGGTCCGTTACCGGAGACCGCTGATAAGAACAAGTGGATTCTTATCGTAGAAGACACCTGCTCACGATGGGTAGAGCTGTTTGCCCTACAGGATGCTACAAGCTTGAACTGTTCCAAGATCCTGATCTCAGAGGTTTTCCTGAGATATGGTGTACCTAGACGGGTCTTGAGTGACAATGGTGTACAGTTCATAAGCGAGGTAATGCAGCAAGCTTGCCATACGTTTGGCATTACTCAGTCGCTGACACCAGTATACCATCCTCAAGCGAACCCGGTGGAAAGAAAGAACCGCGATCTCAAACCGCAACTTGCTATTCTGGTAGGGAAGGATCACAACACCTGGGACACCCACTTATCCGCGATACGCTTCGCGATGAACTCTGCAGTGACCAGCAGCACTGGATTCTCACCGGCTTACCTGACGTTCGGACGAGAGATGCGTGCACCGGCCGACGTCATCGCTGATATGCGCACCATTGTAGAGAGCGACAACGTCGTGACGAGCCTTACCCCTTACCTTCAGAGGATGTCAACCGTTCTATTTAAAGCTAGAGATGTGCATGAAAAGGTACAAGCGAATCAGAAGCGCTACGCCGACGAGGGGCGTAGCCCTGCGCCTGATTACTCGATCGGTGATCTGGTGCTTTTGAAGACCCAAGGGAGTAACGACACGACACACGGGCAAACGCCAAAGTTCATACCGAGGAGAGATGGCCCATACCGTGTTAAGGAGCCCTTAAGCGCAACTACTTATTTGTTGGAAAGGGTTAGTAGTGGTGAAACGTTAGGAAAGTACCACGTCTCTCAGTTGACCCCATTCGTAGGCGACGTAGCGCCAGTCCCAGTCAACGAAAAGCGCCGGCGCGGTAGACCCAAACGTTATCTTGACTGACTCAGACGCGTGGGCGCATGTCTGGGTCAGAGGGGGAGGATGTAGCACTACCTTTAAATATTTTTTTGTGAAAACGCATCTTAGAACTGGCAACACCGCCCACGACTCCAAGACGCGCCAAGCCAACCGCTAGTGGACTCAAAATCGTGAGTGCTGAAGTCACGCTCGCGAAACGCTCTCAGCTAAAGTTATTATTCTTTCAATTGTTTACCTGTTTGTGCCATACACTGTGTTTTACCGTTTACATTATATACTGTTTACCGTTTAACGTTGTGAACTTTATTGAAAAAAAGCCCAAATACAACCCCTGAGCAAACACTTCTTACACAATTACTTTATTGATATTGTTGAAAGCAGCGCCACCTCACAACACCCTCCTAAAACAACTAACCCAAATGTAAAAAATAACGATAATAGCATATTTTTGAATCCTTCTGATCCCACTGAAATCTTCAGCATATTAAAGTCGTTAAAAAACACTAAATCATCCGGCTATGATGATATCTCTACGGACCTTATAAAACAAATATCGCCTTATATCTCAGAACCTCTTTCACATTTAATCAATTTATCTTTAGAACAAGGCTGCTTTCCGGATAAACTCAAAAAGTCTGTAATAATACCATTGCATAAAAAAGGCTCTAAATCGGACAAAAACAATTACCGCCCTATTGCTCTAATTCCGATTCTGTCAAAGGTTTTCGAAAGAGTTATGTACAAGAGAATCCTTTCTTTCTTGGATAAATATAACATGCTTGCAAAAGAGCAGTATGGATTTAGAAAAAACAAATCCACATCACTTGCAGCTTTTAATTTAGTCAAATCTGTTTTAAATAACATTAACTCGAAAATTTCAACTTCGGTTTTCTTTTTAGACCTAAGCAAAGCCTTCGACTTCGTCAATCATTCAATTCTAATCGACAAACTAAGTAGAATTGGTATTCGAGGCCCAGCCCTAGAGTGGTTCAAATCATACCTGTCAAATAGAACGCAGATAACGAGAATCACCAAATTCGATGACAAAATTAACAGTATCACCAGCTTTGATTCCCAACCTCGATACAATTACTTTGGTGTTCCACAGGGAAGCATTTTAGGGCCACCGTTATTCCTTGTCTACATAAATGACCTTCCTCAAGCGATAGACCAAGATTGTGTTCTGTTTGCTGATGACACAACTGTTATTTTAGATAGTAAAAGTGGTGAATCACAGGAGTCTATCATAAACAACACTTTGAATAAAATAATTATATGGTTAAATCAAAACGCATTAAAAATCAACTTAGAAAAAACTAAAATATTAAATTTTAAAACACATAAGAGTAAATATCTACCCCTTAAAATATATCATAGAGATCAAACAGTTGAACAAATTCATAAAACTAAATTTCTTGGTATTACAATTGATGAACATTTAACTTGGAAGGACCATATTGACGAAATATGTATTAAAATAAATAGATTTGTTTTTGCCTTGAAGAAAGTTAAAGATGAGACCTCCAGACAAACTGCATTAATGGTATATCACGCCTATGTTTGCTCCATCATCAGGTATGGTATCATTGTCTGGGGTAACTCTTCTGAAATTACTAGGGTTCTGTTAGCACAAAAAAAATGCATACGCTCAATTTTCAATATGGACTGGACTGATTCTTGCAGACCAGTGTACAAATCACACAACCTTCTTACAGTTCCTTGTATTTATATATATGAAATCGCTAAATTTGTCAAAACTAACTCTTCACTTTTTGAATTTAAAAAAAATATTAATAAACGTACAGTTACACAGTATCTATTAACAATGCCTGTTCCTAGGATTGAATTATTCAGACGTAACTGTGTGTATATGGCTCCACTTATTTTTAACTCTCTTCCAAACTCTATTACTGATCTCCCGTACAGAAAATTCTGCATAGTTCTGAAAAAATGGCTTATTTCTCAGAGCTTTTATTCCATAGCGGAATTTCTCAAACAATCTAGTTGTCAATCATACCATTACCGGCATGCATTGTAGATAATAACCTACTTACATTATGTTGTGTTATTTAATGTTTTACTATTACTAGATTCGACTGCATTCCATTATCAAATAGTCTACATTATATAGTACCTAGATCTGTCATGCTTCGTGGGGTGCGTGTGCCTCGACTATTCCACACGAATTCGTGCAGGACTAACGCTGGGGAGCGAGTGCCTCTTCGTCGCCTTGTTGATGCGTACAACGCGCACTTTATGGAGCTTGACATATTTACTCTTTCCAAAGATCGTTTTAAGGCAGGAGCAATAGAGTTGCTACATTTGTAAGTATATAATAATATATACATATAAATATATTTTTTCTCTTTCTTCTTCTTCTTACTAGGCTTTTACGATGCACACTGTTTATCTGTTTTCTTTTAACTTTTTTTTTGTGAATTTGTGGACGATGTTGTGGGTTACATGTGTAGTAACATAAATATGTAATAGATTGTATATAAATGTATTTCTAAGTATTGTGCTAATTTAAGGATCTCTAGTTAAGCTTGGCATGTAACTGTTTTTTGTCCCTAACAAATAAAATAAAAATAAAATACTATACAAAAAATTTGTTGTATATTAAAAATAGTTTATTATGTTATAATTTATTTGTAGTGTTTAGCAGCAAAATTCTATTTTGTGTTGTGTATATTAAACTTAAAATATCCTACTTTATTTAGTTCCTACCTAATCTAATGTTTGTGTTCATTTGGTTACCTACCTAATTTAATGTTTGTGTTTATTTGTTTACCTACGTAATATAATGTGTTTTATTTGGTTACCCTACCTGGGTAACCCCTAATTTTATGTTTGTATTTATTTGGTTTCCCCTAATTTTATGTTTGTATTTATTTGGTTTCTCAGGTACCTAATTTAATGTCTATATTTATTTGGTTACCTACCTAATTTAATGTGAGTGTTTATTAATATTTGCATGCTATTTTTATGGCGAAATGTGTCACTGCACTACATCTACGTTGTTTTACTATGTTTACCATCTTTTGTACCACATTTAACGCAAATAAATAATTTTGACTTTGACTTTGAAAAAATATAAACATACGGGTCGAATTGAGCACCTCCTTCTTTTTTTCGTTGGTTAAAAATCACATTTATGAGTAAAGTGATTAAAAATTCATTCGCAACGCTCATTTAGATTTAAAAGTTGGCGACGCCCTCGACTCTCGGGTTGGGCACGGAGAGGCATATAGTGCGGTTCAGACATTCAAATACTTACGGTGCGGTTTAATATGGGCGGTTACCGTGATCTGTTAGTGAAGAGAATGATGAAATGCAAGAGTGGGTAAGAGATGGCGCTAGACATCTGTCTAGCGCTGTCACTTTCCCACTCTCGGAATAGTCCTACAAGATTCCTGCACTAACAGATCATGGTACCTGATCAACACTCGGCAGCCACACTAACAGCCGCTTCGCCCTTTTTTTTTGTTCCGGTGTGGAAAATCCCCACGGATGTCGTCCGCCCTAGGGTAGGCGGACTCTGTCAGACTCGAACTGACTAAAAACCCAGGGTGGTTTTCCTTTCCCAAATTTGCACCGGGGATCATGGCAACTAGTGCGCCTTCCACGATCCCCGGCTAGTGCCGGCCCGCGTCCGAGGGCCTCCTCAAGTTCACGGGGGGAGTGAGGTGTAAAACTCCCCCGTGACGTCTAATAGGGGTGCGCGCGGAACACTACGCGCACCGCCTCCGGTCCAGTTACATAGGGGGCGACCGTCGTCTCCAAGTCCGCCGTCCCTCTGGACCCGTTTAGGGGGGCTGGAAGAGGGCGTTGTTTGCCGACGCCCAGCGCGTCTGCTGCGGGTCGGGAGAGTGGTCTCCAGCTTTTTTTTTTTTTTTTTTTTCTCGATGTGGAAATCCTCAATGGATGTCCTCCGCCCTGGGGAGGGCGGAGGGGTCTGTCAGACTCGTACTGACTAAAACCACACCGGTGTTCCCTCGCACACTTGCGTCGGGGGGCAGCGGGAACTAATGCGACTTCCGCTGCCCCGGACTAGTACCGGCCCGCTTGACCTGCGGGCCTCGTCCCGGGGGGGAGTGAGGTGTACAAAACTCCCCCCGCTACGTCATAGAGAGGCGCGCGTGGAACACTACGCGCCACCGTCTCGGGTCCAGTGTGTTGGGGGGCGACGGATGTCCCCGAATCCGTCGCCCCTGGACCAGTTTAGGGGGGCCGGAAGAGGGCGTTATCCGCCCTCTGCCGACGCCCGGTGCGTCTGCTGCGGGATGGGCGGGAGCTCGTTATCTCCCTCTCCCTTTCCGCAGCTTCCTTCTGCGACATGACCGTTTCGCAGAAGGACATCACCGCATCCCAGGACTCTGCACTGTCAACCATCGAGCGAACATCGGTCGGCAGCGACAGGTCTCCTCCCACCTCTGCAACGAGGGCACGGCGCGGCTCAACCCACGCGGCACATTCGGCCAGCGTATGTCGCGCCGTGTCCTCCAGACAGTGGACGCAGTGATGGCACCGAGCGTCCGGCTCCCTGCTTATGCGACACAGGTACTTCCCGAAGCAGCCGTGCCCCGAGAGCACCTGCGTCGCCCGAAACGTCAGGGAGCCGTGCTTCCTCCCGAGCCAGTCGTCGAGTACTGGCCGGATCGCCTCGATTGTGTCGAGGCCGGCGGTAGGGAGCTCTAGCCTCCCCCGCCACTCCGCCACCATGACCTGCCGGAGCTGAGACCGGCGCAGCGTTATCTGTCGCTGCACCAGCCTCTCGCCCCGATCCTTGACCTCCTCGCGCCACTGATGTAGCGTCGCGAGGGTCTTCGCCTCCAGGTCCCACGGCGGGGATCCGGCCAGTACGCAAGCCGCCTCGTAGGAGATCGTGCGATATCCCCGTATGACCCTGACGGCCATCGCCCTCTGCGGTCTGCGCAGAACCGCGATAGTGCTGGCCGTCAGGTCGGTCGCCCATACCGGGGCCCCGTAAAGGGCCATCGATCGCACGATCCCTACATATAACCGCCTACAGGCGGTGCTCGGGCCCCCCAGATTGGGAAGCAGCGTTGAGAGCGCGCCCGCCGCGCCCATCAACTTGGGCACCAGCCGCTGAAAGTGGGGGCCGAAGTCCCAACGGCTGTCGAGCACCAATCCTAGGTACTTCATGGTTGACTCGACAGCGATTCGGGCCCCCCCGACCACAATGTGTGATTCTGACGGCGGCGCCCGTCGGGGGCCATGAAAAACAATGGCCTCCGACTTGTTGAGGGCCACCTCCAGGCCCAGGAGTCGACACAATCGACAGTGGTCTCCACCTGCCTCAACCTTTCCGCAGCCTCCTTCTGTGAAATTACGGTTTCACAGAAGAAGAAGATCACCGCATCCCACGATTCTCCGCTCCCGACCATCGATCGAGCGACGGCCGGCAGCGACAGGTCGGCTCCAACTTCTGTTACGAGGGCACGGCGCGGCTCCTCCCATGCGGCACATTCTGCCAGCGTATGCCACGCCGTGTTCTCCAGACAGTGGACGCAGTGATGACACCGAGCGTCCAGCTCCCTGTTTACGCGACACAGGTACTTTCCGAAGCAACCATGCCCCGAAAAAACCTGCGTCGTCCCGAAACGACAGGGAGCCATGCCTCATTCTCATTCTTTGAGCACGGTTCGGATCGCCACGATGGTAGCGAGGCCGGGTAGGGCGTTAAAGCCTGTCCCGCCACTCCGCCACCAGGACTTCGCGGAGCTGAGACCGATCCAACTCGATCTCTCGCTGCGTCGGTTCACCGCCCCGCGTCCGCGCGTCCTCACGCCACCGGTACAGTGACGCGAGGACTCTCGGCTCTAAGCCGCTTCGCCCTCCATCATTTTCCGAATGCTATTATCTGGCGACGATGCGACAAAGTATGAAGTAAGCATAAATCAATGAAACACCGTATAGAGTAACTATAAAAATACTTTTAATACTAGCATTTAATACATAAGACTAAGCGTAGAGCGAGTGGGCCGGTGGGCCGGTGGGGGTCACCGGTGCGGCAGCGGCGGCAGGAAGGACAGCGCGCGCAGGACAGTGTCCACGCTCGCGATGAGCGGCTCGCGCCAGCGCCACAGCGCCTCGTCGCGCACCGCCTCGGCCTTGAGCTCCTTACAGGACTTGAGCGCGGACACGCAGTCGGCGCGGTAGTGCTGCAGGCGCGCCGTCTTCGTGTCCAGCGGGAACGTGCTGCACGCGCCGCCCAGGCACGCCAGCGGGAAGTGGTTGTGCAACGCGAGCACGCGGTCCGTCTCGTGGAACGCCTGGAACATACAAGCGATGCCTTCTTATTAATAGTCCTATACATCTGGAAGACGCCGTATCAATATTTTGTGTCCTCTCAGAGACATTCGATTGTATATAGGTATCAAGACACATTACTTTTGAAACTGAAGCATTGCGGACTAGGTAAACTAGCTTAGTTAAGTAAATCTTGTTTGAATGATAGGCAACACCAAGTTCAGATAATTGGTGCTAATTCTCAGGGTATAAAAAATAAAAATAGGGGTTCCACAGCCTCAACATCAGATACTTTGCTGTTTCTAGCATAATTATATTAATGACGGAGTAAATAATGCCATAGTTCAGGTCCAAAACTAGTTTACAGCAAACAATTTCATTATTAAATGAGAAAAAGACGAAATGCATAAGATTTCCTTTATCTAGTGTTATAGACAGTGATTGCGACATAGTATTGGATAAAGAAAAACTACACTACTCATGTCCGTCAGCGATGATACGGGCCCGTCCGAAAGTAGCTCGATACTTCGGAATGAACCACTTCCTTAGTTCGTTTCTTCATTAGTTTCGGTTTCATGAGTTTTTAAAACACATCAAGAGTTTCGGGCCCCTACTTATCTAATCTTCATGTCCGTAAGTGATACGAAGTAGAAAACGCCCGTATACTTCGGCCGAAACTAAGGGTTTTGGACTTAGAAAGTAGACTTCCATATACTGAGTACTACAGTATGATTGGTCGTGCGCTCACCTTGACGTACTGGCCGGGCTTGGTGAAGTTTTTGGTGCGTGTGACGTGCTGCAGCATGTGCATGTAGTGCGGCACGCCTTCCTCCCAGCCGTGCTGGTGGCCCAGTGAGTCCAGGAAGTACAGGTTGGAGGCGTGATAGGAGGAGCGCGCCGGCTTGCCGGGCGCCGGCGCGGCTAGCGGCTCCACGTGCTTCATGAGCCCGGCCCAGTCCCCGTCCTCCAGCGGCACGATCACCTCGTCGATGTCCAGCAGCACCAGCCAGCGGTACTCGTACATGTGCCGATACAGGCAATCGTTGTACGGGATTAGCTCCATCTGCCGCTTGTGGTTGAGCTTCTTCTTGAGGTACATGTGCTGCAGGCCCGGAAGGTTGGGCTGCCCGCCCGGCAGCGTCACGGGCGTCACGGTGACCGCGCCCTGCGCCGCGTAGTAGTCCAGCACCTTCGTGATGTTGGGGTGCACCTGCAGCTCGTAGAAGAAAATCTTGTCGGCTCCCAGCAGGCGCACCAGCTCGATCCACTCCACGAGCCGCACGGACAGGTCCTCGTAAAGGAAATCCAGCCCCTTGACGCACACGGCAAAGTCCTTGCGCGTGGCGGGCGGAGTTGGGAGCGCATAGTGCACTCGTAGGTTATTGGTGGCGCGGTCGCACGCGCCCTCCACCAGCGACACGGACGCGGGCACGAGCGTACGCACCTCGGGCGGCAGCACGCACGCCAATAGGTAAGGCTGCAGCACATGGTTGCGGTAGTTGCCCCACTTGTTGTTCCACACGTACTTGTACTCCAGCACGCGCACCACCACGGGCGCCTCCCGCTCCTCGAACCACAGCTGGCAGTGCGTGGTCAGACGCGGCTGGATGCGGTCGTGCACGGCCAGGATGCGCACGGCGGGCCCAATTTGCGACGTCTTGCGCGCGTCCAGGTACGCGCCAAACATGTGGAACACGCCCTCCGACGAGTGCAGCGTCTGCCAGTACGTGTTGTGAAACTCCAGGTCGTAGATAGACGGGAAGGGCGCACAGTCCTTCTTCTTCAGGAACTTGTGCTGGTCGTTGCGGTGCTTGTGCCAGTAGGACAGCGGCAGCGAGGGCAGGCGCCGCTCGGCGTCGGCGCGCAGCTCGGCCTCGGAGAGCACGCGCGTGTCCGTGTGCGGCAGCGCCGTGGCGGGCGGCGCGGGCGTGGACGCGGCCGGCTCCGACTGCAGCAGCAAGCGCGCGGGCGGCGCAGGCGCGGGCGCAGCGCGGCGCGGCGGCGGCGCCAGCCGGGGCAGCGCTAGCGCCGCCAGCGCGCCCCAGCATAGCAGCGCCGCCAGCCAGCGCAGGCGCGCGCGCGCCCCGCCGCCCCACCGCACGCACCACCCGCGCATCACCTGCAACACAACACACGGTCAGCACTGCCACTACTTCTCTCGTGACGTCACGCACCGCCACTCGACACTCGCCTGCTGCGCCGCGCGGCGCCGCCCGCATACCGTGGTTGCTGTGGCGGACTACACTATAATTTACTACTTGAACTTGCCATGTTGGAACTTAGCAAACAGAAACCCCATTAATTAAACGAATGTTTCCCCTACAGTTTTCCTCACATTATTTGACCACTGCTTATATTAATGACATTTGTAACAATAAGGAACCGTGAACGTGACAAGTATCACTCTAGACATACATAACACAAGAGCATAGATCAAAGAGTACATTATCTATTTGAGTTACAAAGGAGTATAGCAAGGAATATTAATAAGGCCGGTGGCGCGGGCGCGAGGTGAGCCCGTCGTGCGCAGTTCTGCACGGACAGGTAGGCGGAGACGCGACGGAGTGCCTCTCTCAGGGAACTGCGGTCGTAAGATGATGGTACGTGCTAAGAACGGTGGCATTGGGTGGCCGAAGCCGCATGCGCTGGCGAAGCGCTCACCCACAGCCCCGCCAGCGGAGGAGGACTTTCTGATGGATCTCTGATAGATCCAACAGATATGTTAGGTGACTACTATGAATTATCATATAACTGTTATTAGATATTGGATAAAATAAAAATAATTAGCAATACGGATGTGGCTTGCCGAAAATAATTACATTATAATCGTTTTTTTATTTAGAAAGGAAATGAATAACGCGCCAGTACGTACATTGATTATCTGCCTAGCCTTTTACCAAACTTTGTTGAAATCGGCTTTCGATCTAACCCATAAGTTCCCAACCTTTTATGACCCCCTTTACAAGAAAAATAATTCCAACGCCCCCTTTCACAAAATAGTTATAAGAGAAAGATTTTAGACGGCTAGATAAAATGTATTTTCATGAAAATAGAGGTATTTCATGACGCCCCCCATTTGCCTTTGGACCCGCTACCGCCGCCATGAAAAGCTGCAGCCTAGGGGGCGCTACCTCCCCCGTTGGGAACCTATGGGTAAACAGGATGCAGCTGATAAGCAGTAGGTATTTTTCATGGAACGACTGACTACCTGACATCGACAATCCTGACATCGGTTATGGAGGTCAGGTAGACCTACATACTTATGTAATATTTTTACATTATTTTTCTTCGTTCTGTAAGTGCCACTACGTCTGTAAGTGTAATTACGTCGATATCATCGTATACCTTATCTATGTAGTTTCTATAATTTAACTCATAGATGTGGCACTTCCTAGCAACACATCGATCTGTTATAAAGTCAACAGAACTTCTACGAAGCTTTGTTAAGAACAAGCTCCTTGCTTTGTTCCGCCACTTCTCTCCAACCTGAAAGCCCTGACCAGTCTGATTCACATGTGTGTCTCTGAAGGTCTGCACTCCGCAAGTTGCTATTTTATTATTTAGCCGCATCGCGGTTACGTCGGGCCCGTTGCGGCGTCGCGTCGGGAAGAATACATGTCATATTACTTAGTTGTTGCGTATGGCCATGTGGGTGACCGTGGGCGTTGCAGCTACACGAAAATAGTCTTAGGAGACCATCCATAATTTTTCGTGCTTGATTCACAGATAAAAAAAAAATACAGTTAGCAAAAAAAATTGCCATTTTACACATTTTTTTAACCGACTTCAAAAAAAGGAGGAGGTTCTCAATTCGGTTGTGTTTTTTTTCATTTTTGTGTTTGTTACCTCATATGTTCGTAATTTATAAACCGATTTGAAAAATACTTCTTTTATCTGAATACACTTTCCGATTAGTCCCATAGAAATTTCATCAAAATCGGTTTAGCAGTTTGGTTTCGAAATCAAAATAGCTGGATAAAATATGTCATCCCAGTAAAAAAAATTGCGAAATTGATACTTAACAAGGATTTGTGTGTGATGCCATAACTAAAAAGGGTAAAATAAAAACGTTTTCGCAAAACAAATACTTAACCGACTTTCAAAAAAAAAGTGGAAAATAACTTTACTTCCGGAAGTCGGTGCCAAAAAAGTCAATGAAACAAACAAGTCATTCCACTTCTTTTTTAAAGTCGGTTATTTTTTTTTATCATGCCTATCGATCCTCTTTCTAATACTAATCAAAAACATTATGGGACTAACCCAGATTGGAGTACCAAAAAAGCCAGAAATCGCAAAATACGTTTCTCATACATTTCCTAGGAAATCATTGCTGGTCCTAAGAAAGAATTGTTGGCTTTTTTAGTACTCTAACTACTATCGATTTAGATGATTCTTTTTTTGTTTAATATACATATTAAACAAATATAATTATAGCCTTCTTCGATAAATGGGCTATCCAACATTAAAATAATGTTTCAATTCGAACTGTGACCTGGAATGACGTTAGTATTGGAGACACCTCACGCACAATATGGCAGCGCTATTTATGCTTATCCTAGTGTCACTGTTTTGTCTGCCACCGGGAGTGGTGAAAATTCGATAGAGATTCTTAGAGTGTACGTGCACAATAACATCGGTATAGAAGCCCCCTAACCAGCCTTTTGAGTTCCGTAAAACACCAAACTTTGACAGCCGATGCACTAGAATAGTTGCTGGCGAATTTAACAGTCATAGCATAACCTGAGGGTACCGTGAAACCAACGCTGATGGGAATCGCGTTGAGGAATGGGCCGATGTTTCTGAGCTTACTCTCGTTCATAAATGCCAAACAGGCCGCATTCTTCAACAGTCGGCGTTGGAAACATGGCTGCAACCCAGATTTAATATTCGTCAGTAGTAACATTAATTCCCTATGTTCAAAATTCGTTTGCCAACCTATACCAAACACAAACAAAACACAGACCCATCACGTGTGAGATACGAGCTGCCATAAAACCAAGATTGGTCCCATTCAAACCCCGTTTTAACTTCTCCAAAGCCAACTGGGAAAAGTTTTCTGTAGACGTGGATGCAAAACTACGCGACATGGAACCCACACCTTCTAACTACGAACAGTTCGTGGGTGCTATCTGGACTGTGTCACGTCAAGGCATTTTTAGAGGCTGCCGCATATCATATGTACCTGGCCTTAGTCCAGAGACTTCCAAACTCCTAAAGACCTATGAAGACTTTTACGAAAACGACCCTTTTTTGATGATACACTGGCTGCTGGGGAAGAGTTCTGGTTTCTATGGTTGACGAACTCAGAAACTGAAATGGATTAATACAGTAACAAACATCGATATGACCCACAATAGCAGGAAAGCATGGACCACAATTCAGACTCACTGGAGACCCTTCAGCACCTGTCAACCAGGGATTTGTCACAGCTAATCAAATAGCCCATCAGCTGCTACTTAATGGCAAGCCACTCAACAGATTATCAAGTGTCAAAAAAGATGCTAACATTTCTGGCAATTCCACCGAAATTAGTAAACCTTTTACCAATACAGATATCATTTTGGCCATTAAGCCGCTGAAGAAAGGTAAAGCGGCTGGAGTCGACGATTTAACGGTGGAACAATTCAAGCACCTGGGCATGTAGCTATCTCGTGGCTTCTGGAATTATACAACACATGCAACATTTGCGCGGTGGCCAACCACCGCGCAAATTTCTAAGCACTGGAGGAAGACTAAAGTTGTTACTCTGCCGAAACCCGGAAAGCCTTCCGAAGATCCCAAAAGTTACAGGCCTATATCTTTGTTATGCCACACGTATAAGTTATTTGAAAGATTACTTCTCAACCGCCTCACAGCAGTAATTGAGCCAATACTAATACCAGAGCGGGCTGGCTTTAGACCCTTAAAATCCTGTTCCAGTCAGGTCCTTCGTCTAACCCAATACTTAGGGGATGGGTACGAGGCCAACAGAGTTACTGGTGTTGTATTTGTTGACCTCTCTGCGGCTTACGACACCATTAACATCAAAAGGCTTCTTACCAAAGTGACCACCCTTACCAACGACCAAGGTTTCGTAAAAATCCTAAGCGAACTCCTACACAACCGCCGCTTGCAGGTCTGTTTTCAGTCTGGTAAGAGTAGATGGCGACGGCAAAAGAACGGTTTTCTTAAGGGCAGTGTGTAGGCACCAACGCCGTTTAACATTTATACCAACGACCAGCCTACCACCCAACATACTGAGCGCTTCCTGTACGCGGACGACCTGGCTCTGGCGGCTCATTCAGTGAGTTTTGCTGACGTAGAAGATAAGCTTTCGCAGGAACTCGACCAACTAGGGAAATACTACGACAGTAATGCCCTCCGGCCAAACCTGTCTAAGACTGAGTCGTGCGCATTCCACCTCCGAAACAGATAATCAAATCGGGTCCTTAACATCACGTGGCGAGGAACTAAGGTTGGACATTGCTCGAACCCAAAATACCTAGGGGTAACGATGGATATGGCTCTAACATATAAATCACACTGCTTAAAAACCAAACAGAAGGTCGGGACCCTTAATAACCTGCTGCATCGTCTAGTTTCTACTAACTGGGGAGCAGAACCCGACGTACTCCGCACAATTGGTATGTTTTTCTGCTGGTAAATTTGCGTGTCCAGTGTGGCACCGGTCCACTCACGCCAGGCAAGTAGACACTGCCCTAATTGCATCTCATGCTCTGCATGAGAAGTGTCGGATTATATTGGGCTGCTTAAAACTGACTCCCTCAACAAACTCTACCCATTAGTAGGAATCGCACCACCTGCCGTACGTAGGGATGTCGCATGCGCGATTTAAAAAAAGAACCAAGAATCCGATTCCCGATATCCCCTCTACGATTACACAACGACCCCGGGCAGGCTTAAAAGGCTTAGGCTTAGTCGTAAGAGCTTCTTACGCTCCACGCAGACTATTCTAGACAAACCACCAAACGTGAGAAGCACACTGTGAGAAGAGAAGCATCCACCACCTCCCGATTTCGTTAAACCACAGGAACATTTGCCTCCGGGACATGATCTGCAGTGGCCTATTTGGAAAGCACTTAACCGATTGCGCACCCAAGTAGGTCGCTGTAAGCACAATTTGGCGAAATGGGGAATTAGAGATCCTTCCGACACACAGTGTGTGCGGTGCTCCCGACCAGACGATGTCCCACTTGCTGGAGTGTCCAAACTGTCCCAACACCTGCACTTTGGAAGACCTACTAGGACACTGCGATTAGCGTGGCCACACGTGGTGTCATTTAGACTGCGAGACGTGAGCTCAGCGAAGCAAGTCTCAATGCCCTCTCTCCTCACCTCCACCTCACCCCGCGTACCCCACATGCCGCTGAGTCACACAACCTTCTAACCGGAAATAAGCTTGTGTAGTGCTTACGGTTCAATAGTTTATTTGAATGCGACTGCCTCATGAACACGCGCCGAGCGTACGGACAATGTCGCAGTTTCCTTCGTAAACATAATATGTTCTGCCTGATGAATGGACTCCTCGAACTTTGACGATGTAGACATTTTCGATTCTTTTTCCTGTCGGGTTGAGCTTTTTCACAATGTGTTTCGAGGAGATAGTGTGTTTGCCGGCAGCGCAGTGGATACACGAGGCACTGTTCGACTGTGTTGCTGTACTGTGTATATTACTCTCGCGACCTTCGAACAGATCTCTTAGATTTATTCAAAGGTCGCGAGTTCCATCTTCAACAAGTTTGTATGGTCATATAATAACATTGTTAACGTGTAAAAAAGGAACGTATAATTGGAGAGATTTGGTAGAGACCTACACTCACCATTGGGTGGCCAAAGGTTGAAGAAGAAGAAGAAACGTATGAGGTTCAGTTGCAGCAGTAGAAACATCACCGCTGCGCCGTGTGACGTGTCCTCAGCAGCTCACGAACACGTAAACACGGAACAATACGCGATAACAATCTACAGCACAAACATTTAATTGAAAACGAGTAGATTTCCATCGATAAAAGTCTCTTCTACACTTATCTAACAATAATCTGCTCCGATGTATATCGGCGCGTGTCGAGATTATACCAGATAGTTTACGATGAAGTTTTTAAGTAACGTCTTATTGAGTGAAAAGGCTTAAAATTATGTCAATCGTCGAAATACCCATACACCCAGATGCAGTACATTTTTATCTTTTACTAATTACAAAAAATAATGGGTCATTTATGAAGCTATTTAAAACAATACAGTATTATTCCTTATCCAATTAAATACGTTAGATACGTTGTGCATTTAATGTAGATCAAAATTACCCTTTCCAGCAAATCATTAAAATGAATATCTTAGAGATTTAAAATGCGGGGGCAGTTTCATTCAACGAATCACTCCACACTGACACCACATTAGTGTCTAAATTGCACTCGTGCGAAGCCGGGACGGGTCGCTAGTTATATTATAAATGCGAAAGTTTGGATGGATGTTTGTTACTTAATCACGCTAGAACGGCTTTAGGGATCTGGTTTGGCACACATACAGATCGAACGAAGTCGCGGGCAAGCGTTAATGGAAACCCTTCCCTTCCAGTATTCAGAACCGCACTTCTTGTGAGCTGCTGAGGGTCTAGCAAGCTAGCGGGGTGTTGAGAGACGGCCGCCCAATACGGCGTGCTTATGACAACCTACTTCACAGTTACACACAGACGGGGTTTTTAGGCAATTAGTAAATGCTTACCAGTAACGCGGATGCAGTAGAAGTCTTCATTTTAGTTTCAGTTGTAGGAATGGCGGCAGAAATTTATATGTATATGTACCAGTGTAGGGTTGCGCTCGTCTTATATACCTACCTCGCTACAGAACAATTGTCTATGTTGCACCAGATGGTAATAAACTCAAATAACGGATCGAAGTACAGACTAAATCATTACTAATAATATTACTATTTATTTTAATAATATTACTATTTGCATTATTATGACTTATAAAGAAAGAAAGAAAATGCATTCATTTACCACAGGCTAAGCTACACAATTATAAACAAGGCCACAGTCAAGTGTGAGTCGGTATCGCTCGGTGAGGGTTCCGTATTTATCTCGCACTAGCTTCTGCCCGCGATTTCGTCCATTGTTATACCCTATGACCAAAGACTATATAACCACCCTATGACACTCGGCAATTTATATTATAATGTAACTTTCCAGATTTTTTGAGATGGGATGGGTAGTTTCACAGATTACCCCTACATCCAAACTTACAAAGTTTACCTCTTTCTAATTATGTATTAGCTAGGAAGGTTACATTGGTCCCTGGACTTCTTTCGGCTCATGTAGATGCTGAGGGTCGGACGCTAACCCTTCGCAAAAGTCTTTAGAATTGCATAGAATATTTCTGTGTTTCTGTTTGTTTTAAATTGCATGATATAGAATGAGGCAATCGGATTTTTTGTTAAGATCATTTATTATTATTCAAAATGTCAAAAAAACATGCAGTGATAACTCCGCATTTCGTTTTTTAAGCTAAAAAGCAGTACCCCATTTTGTAGGATAGTTTGTAACACCTGATAAGATAACATTCTCGGGCAAAAAACATTAACCCGGTGTTCGCAGAAGGTCAAATAATACGTATAATAGCTTCCATGCCTTGCATTTCAACGTAGCAGCTGTACCTAGTGCCGCTAATACGTATATTTACATACGTTGTGGCCAATGTCACCCCTACAGGTGACAGGTGGGTTGAAGATGACGTTGAAGAAGGTAAGCAAGTAAAAATGTATATATAAGTTTTGTCTTCCTCTCCTCTTTCCACGGTACCGGTAAAGTTGTTTGTTGAGGTATCGTTTTTGGCCGATTCTTTGAACGCTTGGAAAATGGCTTGTCCCAATGCGGGTTTGCCCGACAACCTGTCCTCCCAGAGACGGTGGGACGCGGACGTGCCGCTCTGCAGTATTATGCGGAATCAACTAATACTGCGGAGCGTGCCCGTCTGCTGGCCGAGGGGGAATGGGAGTCGGGCTTAGGCACTACCGCCATCCACCATTGCCACCATTATGACTAGAATAGTATAATTAAAATGATCCTTATACTAATGTTATATTTGATTTATTTTATGTTTAGTATTTGTTGCTCAATTGATTAAAAGTGTTATATTTTATCTGTCAGTTTCATATCAGTTGATCAATTGATTTAAAGTGTTGGTAAAATGACAAATTCCGGAAGTTATGCTTTTAAATAAATAAAATAGAAATGGCGGTAAAGCAATGGCGGCAAAGAATCGCGAGAATAGTTTAGGTGGCGGCCATTTTGAGCTGCGCGGCTCTCATTCTTACTCCGGCCGTTGCAAGTTCTTCATTATTTCTTTTATTATTTGTGTGTGAGTGCATTAAATATTGTTGAGAAGAATATAACGAAGAAACAAAAAATTAATACTGTTCTTTATTTTGCCTCCTTACTTCTGAATATTTTATAGTTCAGAAGTCGGATGAAGGATTCAATTCCTACCGCATGTGCGCCTACAACTAGTGACAGTTTAAAAACTCAAACTTGAAGCTGAATATTAAGATAGCATCTAACTATTTTCGTGATGTTTGAAGTTGAGGAAGCTGAACGAGGATGTATGCGAGAGTCGGGGACCCTTCTAAATCGCGAAAGCGGAGCTTCTCTCGAAGACGTCGCGATCGTGGCAGTCAATCTAAATCTTTGCCACGTAGGCGACGTAGGTGATGCGAAAGTGGAGCACCAAAGGATCGTCGCAGCAGGTGTGACGACCAAACCCGGAAGCATCACAATCGACACCAGCGAAACACGAGGCGGTCATCTACTGTAAGTGCATTGTCTTCCACTACTGATAGTGTATCTTCAAGAAGCAATTGTCTGCTACAAAATCTAGTGGAAGACGTTCCAAAAATCGTAACACTAAACTATTAATAATTCTGCCTGTTTTCGGTAAATGGCGTTAAATGCAAGAAGTTAGAACAAAATTAATAATATAATAATTGGTATTAATCTTGTATCTTTTGGCCCTTTTCCTTTCTTGTTGCTCAGGAATGTTGCAGTTTCTTAAGAAATTTTATCGGTTTGTCCAATAGTTTTTGTATTTCGTGGTCGTTTTCTTCCATAACTAGATATTTCACAAATAACACACACACGCATGTCAAGTATGTGTTCACTTAAACACTATATCGTTAAATATCGTAACTATTTTATGAATTTAATATACGGAGCTGTTTGTTTACATGCGCACTGCAGCACCCTCTTGGCATCTTCAAACAACAGCTGAGACCAACAGCCTAACGTACTTTCCGAGACACAGAAGGACCTCCATATGAAATGTATGGTCACCAATCCACGGACCGTACCTCGGAAATCGTTGCTTTATTTCGAAGATCGACCTGTGCGCCTCGCTCACCGAGTTGCAAAATTCCGCCTTGCGAAGGACTTCCTTTATACGAAGGACAATGTAACCTAGCATTTTGGGTGTAAAAAGACAACAAAGTTCAAACACCACGCTATGTTCTAAAACGGGAATAATGGACGTAGACGCAAGAAGCTGCTAGGATGAAGTGACATTGGGCGGGTCAGAAAGAAGTGGAGAGACGAGCTGCACGGTTACCGCGAGGGCTGGTGCGAGGTGGGAAAGAGTTCCTGGAAGGAATTGAGAGGACTTTGCTCAAAAATGGGACAATATTGGCTAAACAAAAAAAAACAAAGTTTAAGCAAGAAACAGTAAAGTAAATCTTACAAATAACTTTGTTGCGGTACCAAATATATTGGAATTGATTGAAAGGATGGTATATCCGGATATTCAGAACACTTCGATGTAGTCACATAGTCGGTCAAGGACAGGCCTTTTTGTCGCAAGCAAATGAGTCGATATCGCGTTTTTAGTGCATCGCAATGTCACATATCACATATTTACTGTGAGGTCTTAGATTTTATTGGTTAATTAATTTATAATTCAGTAGAGAATGCAGTGCTCTACATTCTCTACTGAATTTTAAATTAATTAACCTCTCCTGATACCACCGCATAAATTAATGTTAAGATCCAGTGTGAAATATGAACTGGCTGCGGCGCTGAAGAAACTGTTTGGATACCTATACCCCGACTAATAATACCCACGGAGCTACTGTACGTCTGCTACGTCTGAAATGCCCTCCGGACACATGCCGAGCATTGAACGTCGCCTGGATTGCCCAAACTGTTACTGTTCAATGTTTTTCACACAGCCAATTGAACGTTTTTCTCAGGTTTATAATTATGTTCTTATTTGCAGAAGTGATTTTAACCAGAAATAAGGTATAACTTAATGTATTATATCAATACATGACTTTTTAGACTCTTTTTCTGCCTCACTATTTCCTATGATGGGTAGTTTCTAAGATAAATGTTGTGCGTTCATACAAATTACTCATCACTACACTGTTATGGTAGGAGCGTGTTTACCAATAGCGCAATCTTATATTGCATGAAACAAAGTAAAGCCTGATGTGCTGTCCTCGGTGCCCACTCACCGTATCTGATAGAACTTAGTCACACGCCCGGCGACCGGCGACCGGCGACCGGGCCATCCATCCTCCGGCTATGCATTAGTTGAACCCGCGCGAAGCCGGGGCGGGTCCCAAGTTGAACATAACTTAGAAAAAAAGTAAAATTAACCTTGACTCGAGTAATTGTTCTCCTAAACTTAAGTGATCTGACTTGAAACTACCTCATCGAAGCGCATTCACCACGGTCACTCATTAATTACCTAACGCTGCAGCAAGTCTGTGCACTGTTCAATGTCCAGCGTGCAGCGAGCGAGTGCATCTGAGCGGTATTTATGTGCGTGGATAAAGCGACATAATGCGCTAACACAGCGCACGGCTGAGGTGTGAGTCTGTGGCGCTGCGCCCGATGCGAGCGGCGCTGTGCTGCTGTGGCGAGACGGAGACGGAATTAGTTCATCGGCACGCGGAACGACGCGAGCGACGCCTCGCACCCGCGCCCGTCAGGTGAAGTCTCGCTGCATCACTGCATGCTCTACGAACACTATGAGGGTAGGCTGGCGCTCTTGCATCCTCCTGACGCTGCTGTCATCATCAAGTCATGGCAGAATATGTATTTAAATCCCTTGACTACTCATATGATTAGTGTAGTAACTAGACGTATCATAGCTGCCAGCCACACACAACAACCACACAATTGGAAAAAATCTACAGTGCGAACAACAATTCCTTGTCCTACTTTGTTTTTACGATAGCTAGATGTTTCTGTCTGTATGTATAAGCAAATTATAGAGTGACTTCCTCCACTGATCGTCTGTTTTCCACCCTGTACCTATGAATACAGTCCGAGCCTGGGCGTGCGCACGGTGCGTTGTGGCGCGGCGCGGCATGATTTCGCCGCATTGGTGGGCACACGGACGGCGCGGCGGAGTTCTGAATATAGAGACTATCAGTATTAGGCATTAGACATACCTTCGAAGCTCAATACCCGGCTTTGAAGGTATTGCAGGGTATCGCCGTATATTGGTAACACCGATACAGAAACCGGGTATCAAAATACCTCCAAGTATTTGGATAGATGGTCTCGTTATGTAAACGTGGGTCTTTGTATTTATGGGAATATCGTAATTAAACGCGGAGCTCAACTTGTACTCGTATATTGGCTGGCAATCAACTGCCGTAAACAGCCTACCCACATTGTAAAATAATAACCAGATATACCACATCCCTCCACCACTAATCAAACATAATTGTGCTTAACTAATACTTATAATTAATTTGTTTTCTGGTTTTCCTAATCGGAAACCGGCGCAAAGATGAAGGATCCTGTTGTTCCTTATCACTACCATTGGTGGTGTGGTTGCTATTAGGATCATTATGATCATCATCGGTCGCAGCAATCTGGTGATCCTGCGTCTAGGAACTCATCATCAGTGTCAGACCGTACTTCCTCCCCCCTATCATCTCGCGCAGAAGATGTGGTGGAGGCCGTAGTCTGCTCTGGTGACGTCACACTCGGCTCCGACGCCCTACGGACCTCAGGTTCGTTAGGTGGAGCCGGGGGCTCGCACAAATACTCTCCGAAATCACTCACATCGTCATCTTGGACCGATGATAAGTTCCCTTTGTACGCCAGTAACTGATCTATATGTTTTCTTACATTTAAATTTATATCAGGAATGTGTAGGTACAGTAAACATTCGAGAACCCAAACATTCTTTTACTACCCCTGTTTCCAAGTATGTTTAATACCGTTGTTTAGGAAATATTTTAACAATACCCTATCACCTACTGAGAAACATATATTCCTTTTCCCTCCAAACTGTTTAATTTGGTTCTTTTGTGCCTTTATTACATTATCTTTAGCCGCGGACGACGAAGGCGGTGAAGATATTTGTGACCGTGATGGGGTCTTTAACAAATCAAGTCGGCATCGTAAAGGACGACCGATCATCAGCTGTGCTGGCGAAAAACCAGTTGACATATGAATAGAATTCCTATAATCAAATAAAAACTTATTTAAAACTTTCTGAATTAAATTTGTGTTGCAATAAAAAGTAACATTTTGTTGAGTTGTCTAAATACAATGCTTTATTCAAGGTTATATAAAAATCTCCACAAATTCGAACCTTACCATCAGGTTTCAAAACTGGCACAATGGGTGTGGCGACGTCCGCATAATCAACTTTTTCTATTATACCGGCCGCCAATAATCGATCTAACTCCTCTTCTATTTTAGGCTTTAGAGCTAAAGGTACAGGCCGGGGCTTGTGAAATCTTAACTGTGCATCTGGTTTTATTTTTAAGCCAACTTTATATTTGTTAAACTTCGCTAGTTCCCCGGTAAATAAAGTTGAGTATTTATCCATTAACACTTTCTCGGTGGAGGTATCGTCCGTCGATTCTATCTTGATTCTATCGTTACATTGTTACAATTTAATTTGCTACATAAATGTAACTTAAACAATCTCATAAAATCGCGGCCTAAAAGAGGCAATCGCTTTTCATTCGTTTTGATAACAAAAAATACCATGTTATTTGTGCAACCTTCGAATGTCACCGGCACTGATAACCTAACGGGGCGATTTTCACACCTGTATAAAAGTTAAAAACTTCCTTACACGGCTGTAATTGATAGTTTACGTTATCGCCTCCGATCAGCTGTTGATAGATAAAGGCGGGCAAGACAGAGACAGCACTACCACAATCAATTTCACATGTAATTTCTTCATTTAACATGATTTTTCGTGAGATTGGTTGGTCCCTGACTGAGTTTTTTATATTGAATAAATTATAAATACCTGCATCAGTGCCATCGTCATCCGTTTCTAAAAAAATGTTATCAGTGATCTTAGCCGTACACATTCTTTTCAAATGACCTCTTTTTTGCACTTTTTACATTGGTAATTAGCAAAACGGCACTGATCTTTCGTGTGATTTTTGTAACCGCACACCTCACAACACTTGAACACTCGCGAGTTATCACCATGTGAACCTGGAGCGGAGCCGCTGCCGCTGGCGCCGGCGCCGCCGTGGGCCGCGCGCCGCTGTAACGCAAACACAGTTATTTTCCAAATCTAGGACGAACCTGTCCCGTAAGGCAGTTTCTAGTTCACTCTTAAACCCGCAAAATTGAGCCAGATTTCAGATGCGAGCCGCCCATTCGGTTAGGTCTTCGCCTGTCCGTTGCTCTGCTTTATAGAACTTGTAACGTTCTGCGAAGGTACTCTTCTTAGATTGAAAGTGAACGTTTAACTTTTCTAACAAACTTGAGAACTCGATCGTATCTAACTAGTGTCGGGAAATACCAAAATTCTCGCCACGCGGTAGGTTTCTTCTCCGAATGCAGTGAGCAAAAGAGCTCGTCTTTGTATTCCAGACTTATCGGTGTCGTCTTGAATGTCGTTCGCCGTGCAGTACTGGATAAACCGACTGTTAAAAATGCTCCACTCTTGACTTCTGTGATCAAATGAGAGGTTGCCGCCAAACACCATCATGTTCGATTTAACTCGTTCTGATCTATCCGAAATGCAGTTCTCAGGCATTGCAAACACTTCCCGTATTTATACACACACTGTTTATACACGTGGATAACAAATCGTCGCCAAATGTTATGTATTTATGGGAATATCGTAATTAAACGCGGAGCTCAACTTGTACTCGTATATTGGCTGGCAATCAACTGCCGTAAACAGCCTACCCACATTGTAAAATAATGAACAGATATACCACAAGAGACTATCAGTATTAGGCATTAGACATACCTTCGAAGCTCAATACCCGGCTTTGAAGGTATTGCAGGGTATCGCCGTATATTGGCAACACCGATACAGAAACCGGGTATCAAAATACCTCCAAGTATTTGGATAGATGGTCTCGTTATGTAAACGTGGGTAGGTTACGGTGTAAGAAGGTACCTATGCGTACGAAGTACGTACTTTCAATGTCAAAAGTCTAACCGAGAGATTTGTATGGAAGATTTTAATGAATATGTAGGTACATAATTTGGCAAATAGGTACATAATTTTTTGCGATCGCGATTCGCGAATATTCTTTTAAGACTTGTGGTTATTATTAAAGTTATAAAACCCTACAGTACCCCACCAAAAAAGTCAATGAAACAAACAATAGTCACCGACTTCCGAAAGTAAAGTTATTTTCCACTTTTTTAGTGTTTTTTTAGGAAGTCGCTTTGTTTTTCAAAAAAAATTTTTATTTTACCCTTTTTAGTTATCGCATCACACACAAATCCTTGTCAAGTATCAATTTCGCAATTACTTTTACTTGGATGACATATTTTTTCCAGCTATTTTGATTTCAAAACCAAACTGCTGAACCGATTTCGATGAAATTTCTATGGGACCAATCGGGAAGTAGATCCATTCAGATAAAAAAAGAATTTTTCAAATCGGTTCATAAATGACGAAGATATGAGGTAACAAACACAAAAAAAAACAACCGAATTTAGAACCTCCTCCTTTTGTTTGAAGTCGGTTAAAAAAACAAGTAAGCGTGTTCTCTGCCTTATGCCACATAAACAAGTGAGCGGCGCTGTGGTGTCGCACCGGCGCGGCAGTGCGGCTGCGGCGCGCGGCTTCGGAACGCATGCACCCCTCCCTTGTCTCGCGGGTAGCATGACCGGCGTGGGCGTGGGCGAGGGCGTGGGCGTGGGCGCGGGCGTGGGCGCGGGCGTGGGCGCCGCGCGGCGCTCTCGCAGGTCAACCTATGAGGCTAGCTTCTGCCTAACCGGACAGCGGCGTCGTGTGACATACCATGGGCTTTTATATGCAGGACGCAGCAACGCACCGTCTGCATAGGCTCTAAGTCATGCTGCTGCGTCACACGTCAGTGTCCTGATGTACGCTAATAGCCCTCCCAGTCTTGTTGCTCGTGAGCGGTGACTGCGCCGACATCGAACGGCGCGTCGTGCGAGAACGTCGCGTCTCCAGCAGTGACGCCTCTGACGACAGTGTAGGTACTGTAAGACATGTCACCACGGCTCGACGGGTTCCTTCCTCCGCGGCGCGTTCGCAGAAGTCGGCGGCTGATTCCACGAGAGATAGCCCCACAAATACATCGTAATGTAAACGAGACACTTGTCTAGTTAGACTAGAGTTATTTGCGATCGTTGAGTGCGATACCAGAATAAATAGCGTGTGTAGTGTGCACCGCGAGCGAGGTGCGAGATGCGCTCACACTCGCGGAGTTGCGGCTAATAATACCAATGTTGACGAGCATCCATCACTGCGCTCGTATGCGCCGCTGGCATTACTCTTGGGCTCTAACACACGTACATATGACTCTAAAATGATGATGATGACTAGCTTGAACTTCATATCTCCTTGGTCGCCTTGAATCAACATAGACATTGTTACATTGTTTCTTGGCATTACGCAGCCAGATTTTTTACCAATTCAAGATGAAACTGTCAAAACAGCCAATTCTAATGCACCAACGAATTTGCAAGGAAAACGTGTGAGCTAAATATGTATGATATTACGAGTATTAACAATAGAAAATAAATTGAGTAAAACTGAGTGTTTGCCAAGAAGTTAGCGCGCCAAGAGCCTTCGCAGCCCACAGATCACCCGAGATGATCAATCTATACTTCTATAAAAATATTATATAGAGGTAAAGTTTGTAAGTTTGTATGTAGGGGGTAATATTCGGAACTACTGGTTACATTATTCCCGAGTGCGATAGGCTACATTTAAAACGTTCCCGTGGGTTAATTTCCGTACATAACGGGAGCGAATCCGCGAACAAAAGCTAGTGACAGATAAAGCGAGGACACACTCATGCTGTGCGGGAGTCCCCAGGTGTTGTCGTTCAGGCGGGGCAGAGCCCCATTGCGCGCCTAGCGATTTAAATGAATTTCGCGGATTCCGTTCGCTCTGTTCGCGGATCTGAGTTTAATTATATAGATGCGCACGCGATCATTGAATCACTTCCATTTGTGAAATTACAGTGAATGTATCGAGATTGAGAACGGTAACCGTTCCACACTTAATAGTTAAAGAGTGTAACGGGACGCCAGTTGTACACTAGTAGCAACCGAACAGATTCTTCAATAGTTGTCACCATACAATCGAAAAACTCCCGAATTCCTGCAGCACACAGCACGACACGACACCTCACATTTCAGCCAGACCTACACTGCAGAAAGCATTGAGGATGACATGCGTGTTCAAAGCACGACCCATTGCATCGCTTACCTCGCGGCAGTCGCAGTACATCGGTTCACTGATTCGCTGTAGCGCTGTCACAGGTGTGAACTGGTGTCAACGCAGGCGTGCCCCTGGTGTCACTCGTGTGTCGTTTCGCTGGTGGCAGGTCGTCAGGTGCGCGAGGGCACCACGCGCGCACTGCTGCGTCGAGACGACGCGGGCTGCTATATGTACCGCGCCTTATCCACGCCATCGCTTATCGAATGCAATCTTTTATTATCAGCAAGGGTCAACATTGAACAATATGCTGTTATCAAGAAGGGTGAACACGCGCCATTTTCCTACGACGACCCACTAATGGGATTTATCTAACAGGTGATACGAAATCGAGGGACAATTATACAAAATGGAATGGCATATTGATTAAAGGTTGGCCTGCGTTACTGAGGAACGACATACACCAACTGGGCTGAGAAGGTAGTGACGTGCCCGGAGCTAGTGAGCTCAGGAATCAGAATAGAACTGCTTCAGTTCAGTTCAGTTTGTCAGCTAAATGACATGAAGGGCCCGGAGGAATGTGAAGAGGAATTTAATTACATAATGTATAAGTAACCAAATAAAATTAAAAAAAGAAAACGAAAAGAAGCTTTAGTGTTATTTTCCAGGGAGCATAAGCATAACAAATAACAAGGTAATATATTTGTATGGGCGAAGCACCGCTAGCCTTTCCACTTAAACGCAGATAGTACCTTAAGTCCAGTCAGTCCATGGCTCGCTTCTCGGCCACAGATGGTCACCTATGAATTGAACATGCATTGCACTCGCAATGCAACAGTTGGGTACCCATATCAGAATAGAATGTGTTTGGCGTAATTGAAATTAATATTAGAGACCGACCGCCAATCGGCCGGCGACGACGGGTCGATCACCTGGGAACACGAATATTGCTTTTATGCAATATTGTAGCTCAGAGTGAGGCATCGGAAGCGAGCCGCAAACGTCACGCCGGCGGCGGCGCCGTGACGACACATGTTATGTCAAAGGGCACGCCGTGAGAGCACGCCGCTCCACGCCAGAGAAAGCGCGGAGAAGCGTCGCCGGCCGCTCCACCACATCGGCGCCGCACCGCCGCGCGCCTCCGCGCCGGTGTCGGACCGACCGATGAATATTGTAATGCGCGGTATGCAGCGCGATCTTCTCACACGCGGTTTCTAAACTATCTTGGTTTAATTTTTTTATGTCTATAATATATCGCGTCACCTCGTTATACAAACAATGGTGGTGGAGTGCATTGTTCCGACGAGAGCGTCGCCCTGCTGCGGCCGGTGTGCGGCGTGTTGCCGCCCCACGCAGCCCAGCGCTCACTGGGCGCACATTTCGCACGCCGCGCTCCTAACACCATTCCAAAAGATTTATGAACGCTTACATAAGTCATTCGTTATGCATAATTACGTTGCAGCGTCTAACACACGCTGTCTGTATTTCAGCTGTGAGCTGTGGAGCTATAGAGTGGGCACGGAATAGATGCTCGTTAGAAAGTGTGTCGCGGCGGCGGCGGCGGCGCGGTAGAGATCGCTGCGAGATAACGCGCAACATCTCAGGTACCGCTCGCTGCGCTGTAGTGTACTGTGTAGATGATGTGCAAGCCCATCCGGATCGCATCTCCGCTCTAAATGGCACAATTCATCCGTTGTGATCCGCAGATCCGTTATCATGAATGCTGACCAACCGGGGACCTGAAAGTGGATGCAGCGACACTTGCACGCCAGTGAACACCTCATATCTGATCTGCTAGTTGTTGCACTACTGCGCACAACGTGCACGGGACGAAGGATTCCAATGTAACTCCTGCGTTGACACTCGTTGATGTTTCGATCAATAAATTGATTAGAAAACTAAGGCACGTTAAAGAGTTGAGGTTTTTCAAAACTATCGAAATGATTCGCACAGATCAGCGAAGCATAAAAGGACTCATCTGCCATTTTACAAAAAAGGATACCTTCTCAGCAATGGATGTGGCAATGGCTGGGACAAGGCTACTAATGATGATAAATATACAATAAATCTGGTTTATTCCAGTTTCTCTAGAACTGTACATGAAAATAGAGGTTCGCGGCCGACTGTCGTGAGGTGAAGGTGTAGCAGTGTAGCAGTGCAGCAGTGCAGCAGTGCAGCAGTGCAGCAGTAGTAGTATACTAGTTGTCCTACACAAGACGGCGCGCGTGACGTCACTCGCAGATAACCAAACTTCACGAACATAACGAACCCGCCGAGAGCCGTAATAGATGGAAATTACTGTAATTTTACTTTCTAACAGCACGGACTTTCTGTAATTAATTCAGTCAAATGGCAGTTTCGACACGACTGTTAGTTCGATCCGGCTGTCTGTCCGTGTGTCACACGCTCGTGTGGTCTGTGGTGGGCGTCCAGCTCTGCGTTCACTACACCCTCACGAGGCCTGTCCGTAGACAACATCGCGGTAGATCTCGCGCAGCTTGCGTTCGGCAAAGCGAGACCTCGAGCAGTGATTGTTAGGTCATGACTTGGTGCACTTGTTGCGCAACTACTCCACACAGTATTGGGCAGCGCGGACGGGGGGCCGTGTGGCATGTGGGGCAATGCGCCCGAGGAGACGGTCTCTTTGTGCTAACTAAACTGAGCTCCTGCGCGATAACCTCGCGTGTCTAGGACGGACTACACGCGCAGGCCCTCAGCTGATGGTAGATAACGCAGACAATAGTGCCGCCCCGCGCTACCCCCTCTTACCTCGCCGATGTGTACAGAAAAGCAGTGTCGGGCAGCACATAATAGCGTCAGTATGATCAACGTGCGAACGCTCCCAGTGCGGTCATTATGAGGGCACACCGCAAGCGGCGCGGCGGCGGCGGCGGCGGCGGCGGCGGCGGCGGCGGCGGCGGTGCAGTGTTGGCGGTGCTAGTTTCACCGCGGCGCGGAGAAACCGCCGCGTTTCACTGCGACACCCGCGCACTACCTGTTCCTGACGCCCGCACGACACGCACGTCCGGTAGGATCGAGCTGACAACCCACAGCCACAATATCTAAGTAAATAAGACACAGACGGGCGGACAGACTAAACGTTTGTTTATCCATAAGGTCCCGTTGGTGCCCACTATAACAAATAACAATACGTGACATGCGGTAGCAATAGGAAGTCCTTCCTATTGCATATTTCATTTATTGTATTTGCTAGTGCTGGTAACTTGTAAAGTATATTTGTAATAATGATACAATAATGAAATCTCGCTTTTATCTAAAGCCGTGGATATTGCTCATTATCTACCTGTACAAACTAGAGCCCTACACACTCTTAGACGTCGAGTGCGCACTCGAGCGAAGCACCGATATAGAATCGCTTCCACTGAGCACCGCCGCGCGCCGCCGCGCTTCCCCGAGCGCGAGTGCTTCCCGACCAATCACCGCGCAGCCACAGCTGTCAGCCAACTCATCAGAGTAACAACACATGGCTCATTTTATATTATAATAATTTATGGAGATGATACTGTTACAGTATCACTCACATAATTGAAACTAGGCACACAGCCCGCTGCGCCAATACGAAGTGAAATACTAATTTACGTTTATTTACAAAGCTTGCATCTTACTTATTATTTATCTATATAGATAAATAATAATAAGATAAGATACATTATATTATAAATCTGTAGACATGACGTTTCTGTACATTGAAAATATTTAGAAAAATAAATAGTAGGCATGTTAAAGGAAAACAAACAGAACACATTTCTACTATTTTTAGAATTTTTGTCTGTTTGTCTGTATGGCTGCAGTCCGTATGTCTGCAGTCTGCAAGTCTTCGGCTATGTTTGTTTGTTTAAGGGTTAAATTACAAAACCAATGTGGTTAGTTTCAATGCACATGCATTGAAACTTAGAGAAGGTATTCGTTTTTGTTTTATTGCAATCCGTGCTCTTAATCAAATGATATATGAATTTAAAGTGTTCAAGAAGCATAGCGGTTTCATACCGCTCTGTAAATTACGTGGTTGCAAGTAAGAGCCCAATATTAATTTCACTTTTTGTGATTTGTTTGTATTTTTTTTTTTTTTTTGATGCTGTGAGATTTCCAATTTTTTTTTTGGTATTGATATCGTTTGCATTTATATTTCTCCATAAAGTAATAGGGAACTATTGAAGACGAAGACATGCTGAGCTGACCCCAAATAAATTGGGATAAGGGCAGGAAAATTGGAAAAAGGGATTTCTTCAAAATCCAAAAAATAGTATAGGGGACAGATTCTGATAAGTTTACATGATCTTGCTGTAGTATAAGGTTTTTCCTTCTCTTTTTTCAAATGAGCGTCTTTTTTATTTTTAAGGATATTAACCGTTGGGTTCTGGGACCCAGGATAGATCATGAGTTGCATGTATTTCCTTTTGTTCATAAACTTCTTAGCGAGCCGATGGCAATCTAAATTGATTCCCCCCAGAAATTGACTATGACTTGCTTTAATACTTAAAACAAGGATTACTAACAGGTTTTAGTTTAAATTAACAGTAAGTCAGTTAATAAGTATATTATTTGTAGAGGATGTTAGGAATATCCTATGACTTCACGTTCCCATGTAATGTACCCTGACAATTCCAAAAGAATACGCGGTCACGTGAGCGAAGCCGCGGGCACAGCTAGTAGATAAATAAGATGCTGCAGGAAGCGCACAAAACGAGGTCAACGTAGATACAAAATGCAAACATACCAGTCGTTATAAATGTCCGCCTCGATGAAGGAAGATTTGTGACAAGCGCTCGCGTCACTGTTGCATCACCGATCACTGCAGCTACAAGATGATGTAGCGACGACGCGACGTGCAGAAGGCCTGCATCTCGCAACCATGCACTGCAGAAACTATACCTTTTGGAATCTGCTGTTGGCTGTCAACAAGGGGACCCCCTCGGGCCAGTGATTTTTAGCTTAGGTATCCACACAATTGTTTGACAGCTAAACTCTAAATTTAACGTTTGGTACCTTGATGATGGAAACTTTGGAGGCGATGAAGATACTGTTTTAAATGATCTCAATTTCTTAAGAAATGAACTTCATTCCTTTGGCCTTGACCTCAACTTTTCTAAATACGAAATTTATATAGCGGACAGTACGGACAGACTCGTTCTAAATTTAACGCAATAGCCCCTAACATCAAAATTATTGAAAAAAGCTCTCTTCGTCTCCTTGGGTCTCCAAATCATGAAAATTCTTTTCCAGATTTTATCGACGAAAAAATTCAAAATTTTAATGATGTTTCGGAAAGATTGCTCCAAATCAACGTGTATTCGGCCATGACCATAATTCGCTACTGCTGTTTCGGCCCTAAATTAACATGTTTCCTTCGTGCTTCCCCTTTATGGAGGCACACACATCTTTTGGAAAAAAAATATAAAATTATCAGAGACACTTTATCATCCATTTTAAATGTGGCCTTGGACGACCGAGCTTGGGCACAAGCAAGTCTTCCTATTCGTAAGGGAGGACTCGGCGTCCGCAAAATTTCTAGCATTAGTTTACCGGCTTTCATATCCTCGGTCCACGGTACTGAGAAATAAATCAGGAATATCCTGGCTTCCACACTGATTGATTTTGATTTGCCGTGCTTCTCCGAGGCTATTGATGCTTGGAAACTAGCTTGCCCGTATACTGAAGAATCCGACAATCCATTTTCCCAGAGACGGTGGGACGAGCCGCTCTGCAGAGTAGTTCAGCTAAATTTACTCAACACACGTCTGCTACTACTGCTGAGCGTGCGCGCCTGCTGGCTGTGGGTGAGTGGGAGTCAGGTCTTTGGATTCACGCACTACCGTCGTCGAGCATAGGCACTTTGTTCGACGACACGACCTTCCGCCTCGCTGCTTCTTTACGTCTTGGAGCTGCCTGCTGCTCTCCTCATCGTTGTCACTGTGGTGAAGCTATCAACAACCTCGGACACCACGGCCTGTCATGCAGCCGAAGTGCGGGCCGTTTTGCGCGGCACGCGAACATAAACGACATCATCCGACGAGCTCTTGTTACCGTCGGCGTTCCAGCTCTATCTTAGAACCCAATTTCTTGGCACGTGACGATGACAAAATACCGGGCGGCATTTCTTTCTTTTCTTGGAAGATGGGTAGGCCTTTAGTATAAGGACGCAACTTGTGTCGATACTCTTGCGCCATCACATCTTCCAAGCTCATCGTGCTGTGCTGGCTCTGCCGCGGAGGCTGCGGAGAACCTCAAGCGGCGTAAATATAGTAACATTTGTGGAAACTATATTTTCGAGCCGTTTGGGGTTGAAACTCTAGGGCGTGAGGTCCGAGTGCTCACAGCCTTTTTAAGGAAATTTCCAAACGCCTAGTTGACGCTTCCCGTGACCCAAGGGCTGGCTTTTACCTTAGCCAGAGGCTAAGTGTTGCCATACAACGTGGCAACGCCGCCAGTCTTTTGGGCACATTACCGGCTGACAGCGTTGAGGAGGAGTTTTTTGATGCCCTTTTATAGTTTGTAGTTAGTTTATTTTAGGAGACAGAACACTTATGTATGGCATAATGCCTTATACTTACTTATTGTACATACATGGAACTGTTCGCTCTGCACTTGTTTCGAATTGATCTGCAGATGTGCTGCACTCATCTGACAGGTGCCACACGATGCTGCACAGTTGCACTGGCACACTCACACTCTCTGCACCCCACGCTCCGACACGGCGTATCAGCGCATCCCGGACGTGCGCTATTTTGATATTACTCGCCACAAGTATTTTCATAAATTTCGCATTCATTTCGTTCATCTATGTTTTGTAGCCCATTTAAAGTGCCACTCGGATAGCTCCAGTAATGTACCAGCGTGTAATTAGATACACTACACAGCATGCTATTACTGAACATAACTTTGTAGCAGTTATAGTCTTACACCAATTTACACTATGCTTATACCCTTGCTCAGTCTTTTTTTCGGTTTGATTACTCCATCAAACATTTCAAATGTTTATGTTTCTACTTAGACTGGCATAAACGATCGTCACGTGAATGGCGATTGTCACAATAGTGGAAGGTAAACTATCATTAATATTGAAGTGCTGCACTCAACTGGCAAAGATATCAGTACAGTACATGCACGCTTCACTTCTATCCTTGATATACAATTAAGGCCAGGATATTCAGAAAGGTTTTTTTCGAAATTCTGAAACCTGGATAAGAAAAGCCATAGAAATGAGGGTTATTACCACAACGTTCACGTTGATTCATCGTATGCCATGCCATATATCTTTAAGACATGCAAGAGATGGCAAAAAAGTCAATGAAACAAACAATAGTCACCGACTTCCGAAAGTAAACTTATTTTAAAATTTTTATAGTGTTTTTTTTTTGGAAGTCGGTTATTTTTTTGCAAAAAAGTTTTATTACTTTATCCGCTATGGTAATGTTACAATTGTTTACTTTTTTTGGAAGAAGGATTACCTCAAGAGATTATACACGGCTCGGTTCTGACGGTTCTGTAGACTGTTCTAGAATATGTGAAGAATAGATTGGGTTTGAAGAAAATTATCATTTTATAGTGAATGGAATCGTGTTAACACTGCTACAATAAGCAATAACGAGGAACCAGCAATAATCAATTTACCGAATATACAATATGACGAAAACAGAAAAAAATATGAATTCAAGTGATACGAAACATGGCCATCGGGGTGGCTTCAATAGTGTTGATAAAGTGATCGGAGTTTCGTCTCAAGGGGGCACACTGATTACCAATAAACGGTAATTTCCAAGAACAAGCGATGGAGTATCACCAGGAAGTGTTGGTTGTGTGTAGTTACTATGTTCCACATAACAAAACGCACAATAAGTTCCGCAGAAGTTATGAGGTTCGTTCCTAGAAATCCGTCAGGCTGCGGCAAGGGTTCACAACATACTTGGTTATGCTTCAGTTCATGGACTGCTACATAACTAATGCAGAAACAGTCGTACAGAGTACAAAGAAGTAAAACTGAACGCCTAAAGACAAGAGATATACCAAAAAATGGCCAATATTTTATTTAAATATTATAAACGCAAAGAGAAAAATATTATGATTTAGTTTTCATCTGGATTTGTAAAATACTGTTTTCTGCAATCCATAGGAACCACCGACTCCACAAATAATACAAAGAAAGAATGCGTCTGAATAATCATGTCAACTAGAACTGTTGCCCGTCATAACATAACTTTTTGATATAAGTTTTCTACTCTTTACCTGTCGCCTTATGTTTTCAAGTTCTAAATTGATATCATTCTTGTGTATTATGTTAGGCGCAAAGGCCGAAAACGCTCATTGAACAAATTCAAAACTACCAATCCCATATCGCGCCATATCGCGATGTGGAACGACCACGAAGCGAAATTCGGGTTGTGTCTGTTTTGATTTTCGACCACAACGCGTTCTGGCAATGATACATGTTAAAATTAAAATCACAATCTGAAGTCTATGTGTCGTAAGAAAACCTGAGATCAGTCAGGATAAATTAAACCGTTGCAAAGCAAGATGTTATTAATATGTACAAGAAGAAGGGGACGCAGCCATTCTGTCTTCCGTGATAGCGGTAACACTCCGTTTGGTGGTACTTCTGGCTAGTTGCGTACTGTGTCTTGAGTAACAATTACTCGTAGTCTCTCTTATTTCTTTTATTATTTGACTGATGTTTTATTCTTGTGCCTACTGAGGTTATTCTGTACTTGTGGCGCCGTTGACGCCGCCGCCAGTGACGCCAGGGTCCCAAAAGTAGGACTTCGATGACAAAGTCAACGTTCATCCTCTAGTTTAGCCCGTGACGAGAACATTATAAGAAAATAAAGCTCTCATATGAGTGCACAAAACTGAATACATAGTAAAGTTAAGAATACGAAAATAGGTTTTGTGTCACATTAAAAGTTTCAGATTATTATTTGTTGAAACAGACCAGGGTCGACAAAAATGAGATTATGGTCAGTTTTGACGTCGAATCTCTTTTCACCAATGTTCCGGTACTGGAGTTGATGGAAGTTATAAAAAGAAACCTGCCAAAGAAAGACATTCCGACAGAATATGCAAAATTGCTGGAGCACTGTTTGTCCACCAATTTCTTCCTATACAAAGGCCAGTTTTATCTGCAAATTGATGGTGTAGCCATGGGTAGTCCAGAGGCACCTGTGGTTGCTAATTTGTGGATGTAACACATTGAAGATCTGGCTATTTCTACATGTCCTGTGCCCATGAAGCTTTGGAAGCGGTATGTGGACGACGTGTTCTGCATAATCAGAGGTGGAAAACCAGAGGTAGAGAGATGTTTGAACCATCTGAACAACATGCACACTACCATACGCTTCACAGCAGAAGTACAGGAAGGTTGGGTGTTGGCATTTCTTGACGTTAGAGTCATGGCAAGGAATGATGGGACCCTTAGCCATTCAGTGTACAGGAAGCCGACTCATACGGATCGTTACTTGCACGCCACCTCACATCATCCCCCAGGCACCTTAAGTCCGTAGTCACCTCGCTTGCAAATAGTGCATTTGATCTGTGTGACTCTGAACATCTTACTGGGGAACTATCCCACGTACAAGAGGTGCTACATAACAATGGCTACAAAATTAAAATTAATAGTCGAGTAGTAATTCCAAAAGAGATGCGAGCGGCTAGATCTATAGTGGAACGTCAACCAACCTTCTTGCCTTAGAGGAGTAACGGACAAGATAGCTGTGTAAATACTCGATAAATACCATTTTTACTCCGTTTACGAAAATTGCGCAAAGTCCCCGAAGGATAAAATCCCATATGAACATCCTGGGGTGTATAAAATTTACTGCAGTTGCGGCAGCTCATACATCGGTCAAACGAAGCGAACTGTCTCATGCCGTATTAAAGAGCACATAAAGGCAGTGAAAAATAATGATGTGCAAAAATCTGCCATAGCGGAACATCTACTGCAGTCAGGGCCCAATCACTGGATATACAAGCCATGTATCATGTCAACGAACCGGCATTACATACCAAGGCTGGCAAGAGAAGCTATTGAAATATCAAAACAAAAATTTCAATCGAGAGGAGGGCTCCAAATTGTCAAGTACGTGGAATCCAGTGTGGAGTATGCTCAAAAGTAACAGCCGGCGTCGGGATCAGGACTCCACAAAACCTAGCGATATTGTGAGTGTGTTTTGCCGTGACTTTGTACCGAGTTCCAGTAGTGCGCGTAGCAAAAAACAAAGAAAGTGGGTACACAGATTTATCTGCTCCTAACAATATTTCACCATCCACCCGCAACAGCATCGAAATATCGGTAGCTCAGCGTCAGCATCCTGATTCAATCATATCCGAGGAGGTAGCAGACAGGCGCACCAGTAAACGAGTTGGAACGTAATATGTGCTTCTTGCAATTAATGTTCATGATGTCGTCAACGTCAATACACATACACATGCCACCCTATGACGGCTGTGAGCCAGCACCCTGGAGCTGTACTCGTTGTTGCTCAGAAAGCTTTGTGAGCTATAATTCTATGTGTGAAGCGGTGAATACAATCACAACTTTGCCAGAAACTAGAACGATCTGATTTCAGAGCAAGATTCCAGATTCTTTATTTGCATGAAATATGGTATATTATGGTCTTACAAATGAAGGTTTAACATATGTATTTCGCTGACTTCATTCAACATGCAAAATTGCAAACTTAAAATTTAAATACCTAACACAATGTAATTTAAGTAAGTACCTACACTAGTTACAAATTTTACAAAACAAATAACCGACTTCCATAAAACCTTATAAAAGTGGAAAATAACTTTACTTTAAGTCGGTGACTATTATTTGTTTCATTGACTTTTTGCCAACGACTTCCGAAAGTAAAGTTATTTTCCACTTTTTTTTTGGAAGTCGGTTATTTGCAAAAAGGTTTTTATTTTACCCTTTTGTAGCTATGGTATCTTACACAAATCCTTGTCAAATATCAATTTCGCAATTTCTTTTAATTGGATGACATATTTTTTCACCTTTTTTGATTTAAAAACCAAAGTACAGAACCGATTCTCATGAAATTTCTATGGGACTAATCGGAAAGTATATCCTTTCACGTAAAAGACGAATTTTTAAAATCGGTTCATAAATGACGAAGTTATGAGGTAACAAACACAAAAAAAAAACAACCGAATTGAGAACCTCCTCCTTTTTTTGAAGTGGGTTAAAAACGAAGTTTTAGCAAGACTATGTGATGCAAGTTTTTAATGACATCGATAGTTAAGTCGTCAAAACTTGTGCAGGATGCTTAGCCTTTGAATCAGTAAATAATCTGGCCGAGACATTATTACGGTATGTTTTCCCTAGAAATAGCCGAGCGACGCGCGTCGGGAGAATCGCGTATCGTGGTGGGAATACACTCTTATTCCAGGTAGTCGGTGCCCCTCCAGAGTTAACTTTGTAATAATTATAGAAATACTCGGGATGTTGCACCCATTGTGTGCCTGTTCTCGGCAAACTGGCTCATTCGTGATCGCTTGGGCAAATCTAAGCCATATAATTATATGGAATGTAACAACGTCTGTTTGTTATACTTACATATAAGTAAGAAAAATATGTCAGTCGTATTAGAAAGATCGTACCTTGACACCATTACCGCAACTGGTTTTAAACCAGGCGCACAGTTTCTAAACGTCTCGCGGATACAATGCAGTACCACTGACTTCACCACTAACTACTCTAGTGATCTCTTTAGAGACAAAAACTTGCAAGCTGTAGGATCGATACAGAGAACATCTCAATTAGCTGAATTGACAGCGTCGCGCCTGGTCTCGACTTGCATCGAGCGAATGTAATAACAATGTTTTATCAATACCATCGGAGCTTGTTTGATTGATATGCTTCACAGTCCAGCGAGCCGGAGGCTTCATTGCCGAGCCCACCGTGCCCACTGCGCCAGTCGCAAATTAGGACAATTTATTATAATAACGATGCTGCGAGTGTTCCGCGGAGAGCGCACAACCGGTTAACATCGCCCGGCTCGGCCTGTCGCCGCCGGGGGTAGGAAGCGCAGCAGACGCTCACCTTGTGGGACGTGAGCTGTTCGGATCCCGATCACTGGTCAGCGGAGAGGTGGGAGCTTCGGCCGGAGCGGGCGCGAGCTCATACTCGCGCGGTCGACGACCTGTTGCTGCGCTACGGCACGTAACTGTACAACACAACCACTTCACTCCGCGAGAAACTGCGCGCGGCACGACTACTGGCTGAGGGACCGCGGGGCGAACTGAACCGGCGCAGGGGCCTGGGCGCCGCGTGCGCCAGCGGCCTTGACCGCCCCCTGCCGCGCCGCGCCCCCCGCGCGCCTCCTCACTGCGCCGGCGCATCCGCACAATTGCTCCTTGGCGGGTGATGGTGTCCGCAGTCCACACTGTCCACAGTCCGCAGGCGCGCGACGCCGCGTGGCGAAAGTCATTACCGTTAGATCATGATTGCAATTTATTTTTGTTGCTATCTGATAGCGGTAATCTTAGCCTGAGCTTGCCAACAGATACGATGAGAGCTTTGCTAAATATTGAAGTACAAGTAACTTCTGGCAAAGTGACGGACCTTTCTTTGTGTTTACTAACTGAAGTAATAAGCATCAGATTTTATGGTTAAAGGAAGCGAGCATAAAACAATTTGAGATAACTCGTCTGCGTCCGATATGTTCTTCAGGGTATTTAATATCCAAAACTAAATACATAGTACTAAAAGTTTCCAGGGGAATTCACTATGTTACAGCTCACAGAAATCAGATTTGGTCTCTTTACTTTCAAAATAATAGTAAATTTTGCCAACTCTAGCATTTTTAATTCTCAGGGTCTACAAACGTGAGAATGCTTACAGTTCAGCTTTTTATTTGCGTGTTCTATAGACGATTTTATTTTGGTTGTCCGGCAGACTGCGCGGAGTGAGTAATACGCGCAATATCGTCACATCTTCGACGGACGATCCTGTGGGCTGAGGTCTCACGTCTGTCTGGTGGATTCCTGCTTAACGCTTAGTAACGACAGTACCAAAAAAGTAAACGTCTAGAAATAAACAAATGTCACGGTCAATGTATTTGAAAGTATCTACTGCCTGAATATCAGATCTTATTTGGCTGTCTTGATTTAATTAGATTTGGAGACTGTTCTGAAGGTTTCGTTCGGCAATGTTTCTGTTCAGTTTACTACGATGCTAGGTAAATTCTTGGCGTATTTTGTAAACATGTTGTTATTTAGAGTTAGACACATCAGATTGTGGCCGGTCGCGTAATGCTTTTTAACAGACTTCAAAAAAAGGAGGAGGTTCTAAATTCGGTTGTTTTTTTTTGTGTTTGTTACCTCATATCTTCGTCATTTATGAACCGATTTGAAAAATTCTTTTTTTATCTGAATGGATCTACTTCCCGATTAGTCCCATAGAAATTTCATCAAAATCGGTTCAGCACTTTGGTTTTGAAATCAAAATAGCTGGAAAAAATATGTCATCCAAGTAAAAGAAATTGCGAAATTGATACTTGACAAGGATTTGTGTGTGATACGATAACTAAATAGGGTAAAATAAAAACTTTTTTGCAAAAAAATAACCGACTTCCAAAACAAAACACAAAAAATAATGTAAGATAACTTTACTTTCGGAAGTCGGTGGCAAAAAAGTCAATGAAACAAACAATGGTCACCGACTTCCGAAAGTAAAGTTATTTTCATTTTTTTTGTGTTTTGTTTTGGAAATCGGTAATATTAGAACTAAAATAAGAATAAAAATATGTACAATTACGGGGCGCCAAAACATTCATCCACATCGCTGTCAACAAGAAAAGTGCCACTATATTCATCTTCCTAGCTCGGTGGGCTGCGCTGGGGCGCGGGGCGGCTACTGTAGGGGCTGAAATGCTCAAACGGCGCAAATACAATAACTTAATTGGTAACTATGTGTTAGCCGTTTGGGGTTGAAACGCTAGGGCCATGGAGTCCGAGTGCCCACATATTATTTTGGGAAATCGCCAAGCGGTTGGTCGACTCTTCACGTGACCAGTGACGTGGCTGGCATTTTTATTGGCCAAAGAATCAGCATTGCCATCCAACGTGGAAATAGGTATTTTTTTTTTAAAAGTGTTTTTGTAGTGGTAGACTTGATTGAAACTCGAACCCACTTAAAAAACACATTTGTTAGAGAGGACTAAGTGGAACCTTAGGGAGTAGGTTCTTAGACTCTAGGGTCTTCCACAGTCGTTGCTTGGAAATTAAGCACTGCCCTGGGCTTTGTCCGTTAGTGGACACCGAAGATGATTTTCGCAGTCTCAGGCACAAGGTAGTGGTGCGGGCAGTAGACGTAGCAGCGACGTGCCCCCCCCAGGGCTGCAGATTGGAGTCTGGTGTGCAGTTGAACACTCGGCTGGGCTCCGTCAAGGCGAGCAGAGTGGTGTGGACTGTGGATAGGCAGGCCTGCCCCAGATGCGGTGTGGATGCGGTTAGCCCATCTGTCCTAAAGCTTGTGGAAGTGTCGGTCCTGAAGTTACTTCCAGCAGTTGCCTGGAAGTAGAACCCCTAACACAAGAGGCTAAATGCGAAGTCTGGCGATGAGCAGGAAAGAGGTAGGATTTCGTCCAAGGACGCTTCCTTTATTAGCGGTTGAGAAGGCTGTGTAGTGAAGTGATATACGTTTATGCCACAAACAATAATTAGTCACTTTTAAGAAATCGACTTATTATGCTACAACATGTTCCAGTCTAACCGAGTGGAACTGAGTATCATTGGTTAACACGATGTCCCTTGGTAAGACTGCTTCTCGGACTACCCGTAACGTTTTTTAATTTATTTATTCAAAATCTGTAAGTAAGTAGGTATATCAATAACATTTAACAAGTCTGCCAAACAGTTTGCCGGCAGTTGTTCTCGTTGCACAATATAAACAAACTAGCTGACCCACGCAACTTCGTCTGCGTAACGTTTTTGATTGATGCTCCGCTCCTATTAGTCGCAGCGTGTCACATAGCATAGCCTCTCTCGATAAATGGGCTATCCAACACTAAAAGAATTGAAATGAAAGGTAATTTAAGAAATGGCCAAACAGAAAAAGGCAACTTGATTATTTGGTTACTTGAACGTAGGAAATTAGGTAAACTAACCGTATTATTAAGAAAATAAAAACCTAAGATGAATAATTATGTAGGTAAGCTATGTTGCTGAAATATTAGACGAAATTCAAAACCAATCGCGGTAAGTGCCGTTGTGAAGATATTAGAAAAAAAACCTTTAAAAGAATTCACAAAACAATACCCAATAGAAAACTACTACAAAATGAGATATCGCAAAAACAAATTCAAAAAATCTGTTCGTCAAGTTCAACCGTTCCGCAAGCAGCCGACCACGCATGGACCAAGCGACTGAGCCGCGCGCAGGCTGTACAACAGCGTCTTGCGCGTCATGTGTGCGTGAACCCGAACATACCTATTTTGTTGCGGAGTTATTTTAAAATTATGATCTCCTAAGATGTTGATTGAAATCAAGTTATGTCAAGGACAATTTTGTTCACAATTAAATACTTGTGACTAATAACATATTTGTCGGAGAAAGCGATAACTTTTAAACATCAATATCCTTCTGCACAGGATTGAAACAATCGGCATAAGAGGTACGGCTCTTTCTCTTTTTGGTAGTTACCTATCAAATCGAAAACAGCAAGTAAGGGTTGGAACTCTAACTAGTGGGGAAGAAACGGTATGTTTTGGAGTTCCTCAAGGAAGTGTGCTCGCCCCGACGCTGTTCCTGATTTATATAAATGAGTTGTGCAAGATCGGGAACAGTGGCGGACGAATTTTTTCATACGCAGATGACACAGCAGTAGTTTTCGCCGGTGACTCTTGGGCTACCGTGCGTGCTACTGCTGAATGTGGATTGGCAGTAATAGCAAGTTGGTTAAATGCTAATCTTTTAACCCTCAACGTATTCAAAACTAACTTCATCTGTTTTACTCCAAATCAAAGGACACAGCCGGGTGCTGATTTTGGGATCGTGATCCATGAGTGTGCAACCTCTTTTAGTCCCTGTAATTGTCAAAGCATACAGAGAGTTAACTTCACTAAATATCTTGGAATAACAGTTGACCAAAGACTGTCCTGGCACACCCATATTGAAAATACCATGGCCAGAGTCAGAAAACTTATATGGATTTTTAAAACGTTGCGACATGTGATGCCACCGTTGCTACTCAATAAAATATATACTGCTCTGGCACAATCGATCATCACATACTGTATACCGATCTGGGGAGGGGCCACCAAGACTAAATTTCTAGACCTAGAAAGGGCTCAACGGTCTCTCATCAAAGTAATGAACTTTAAACCCTTTCGTTACTCTACAGATAAGCTTTATAAGGTTAGTAAACTTCTGTCTGTAAGGAAATTATACGTATTGAACATTACCATACATCTGCATAAGACCCTCTCATTTGATCCATCTAAGCTTGATAAAAGACGTAAAGACATCGTGGCCCACTCCAATCGGGTCCGTACGGTTTTTGCCAGGCGCCAGTATGATACTCAAGCTACTTACATTTATAATAAACTGAACCTCATACTGAACATTTACCCCATGCTGCGCTATGAATGCAAAAATACTTTATCGGAATGGTTAAAATCACAAACGTACGATGAAATTGAACTTTTACTAACCAGAATTTGCTAAAGTATAATTTGTAACCAATCTTAACATATATCAACCGATCAATCAATAAGTCATACACATCTACTCGCACCCACACACTCCGCACAGCCACCTTCCACACACATACACACACCACACACACCTACAAACACCACACAAACCTGAACTTGCTACAAAAATTGTGAAACTTGAACAAATTCTTTTTTTTTTTTTTTTCTTTTTATTTCTCTTTTGTTTAAAAATAATAATAAAATTAAGTCTCAACATTGTAAAATGTAACCCATGGGAAGTTGCGAGGTAACCCCATCACAAGTATCCTTATAACTTAACGGGGCTGCCTCAATTTTGTGCTGTAGAACAATTGTATGAGAAACAATAAAAACTTTAAAAAACTTTATTTATTATCAAGTTGCTGATTTGACCATTGTAGTAGGGGTAAACGCCGTGACGTCAGATGTTGTTTTAATGGCGGCACGTGGGCAGAGTCGTTTTGTAGAGTGGGGATTGTGCCGAGATCACTTTTGCTCGGAACTCCAACCAAGTCACTTCAGAACGAAACTGTCGGTTTGCCCATTTTGTGGAGATTATTTGTTAGTGCTATTTAATGTAAATTTGTGTTAAATAATAAACTGTGATTTTTGTGTACCGAAACCGAAACTATTATTTTAACATTTCATCATGAACCCGGTACCACCGAACCCTAATGACAACGGCGCTATCGCTCAGCCATCGCTTACGCCATCATATTTATTTAGATAAGGATTAATATTATGATGATAAAACTCCTTCGCAAAAATTCATTAATTTCGAACAAATTTGATAACCATAAAAAGGTTGTAGTGAGTAGTGTAGTGGTTTATTTGAACTAATTATTTTGTTTTTTAATTGTCTTTTTTTGTTTGTACTGTGGACACTTTTAACGTGCACGTCTTACTACATCGTTCTCACATAATGTACCATCTCAACAAGAATGATGTATCCAAAATTTTTGTAGAAACCCATTCTTCTCCATAGAGATCTACGCTTTGGAATGGGCATCTACAGTACTTTCACAGTTATTATGTCTTGTGACTGGGACGGTAGCTTCATTTTTATTGCTGTCTTTGTATCGACAATTCAAAAAGGCATGTAATTGGCCTACTTGAAATAAATGCGTTGATTTTGATTTTAATTTAAGCAGCGCACCCAACGCAAGCTCTCAAAAAGGAATAATTTTTCCCGTTTTTGCAACATTTTTCATTGATGCTCCGCTCCTGTTGGTCGCAGCGTGGTATTTTATAGTCTATAGCCTTCCTCGATAAATGGGCTATCCAACATTAAAAGAATTTTCAATTCGAACCAGTAGTTCCTGAGATTGGCGCGTTCAACCAAACAAACAAACTCTTTAGCTTTATAATTTTAGTATAGACTAGCTGACCCGCGCAACTTCGTCTGCGTAACATTTTTGATTAATGCTCCGCTCCTATTGCTCGCAGCATGTTATATAGCCTTCCTCGATAAATGGGCTATCCAACATAAAAAGAATGTTTCAATTGGAACCAGTAGTTTCTGAGATTAGCGCGTTCAACCAAACAATCAAACGAACTCTTCAGCTTTATAATATTATATAGTATAGATATGAAACCAAATACTTTTACAACACGAAACGTAAGACATCTAACAACTAACATCGAGTCATCGCTGCAGCTTACCCGGCGAGGGTCATTCTTTCACGGAAAATCTTAACACCGCGATTCAGAAATTGGCGTCAAATGAACAACGCCATCTATCGAGTATGGAGTTAAACTGCTAAAATTTAATCCATGGAAAGCGACCGAACAAACAATATAGGCTATGAAGATTTTCAAAGATTTATAAAGTACCTTTTGCTATCATAACTTTTGAAAACCCCGATAAGTCGATTTAAAGTTATCTTGTGAGCACTTCATCTTTATTCATTAGTACAATTTTAGTTCCATAGATGTCGTTGCATGAATCTTACGTAATGATGATGATCGCTTCTTGAACACTTTAAATTCTTATATCTTTTGATTAACAGCACGGATTGCAATGAAACAAAAACTAATACCTTCTCTAAGTTACGCACAATACTTGTGCATTGAAACTAACCACATTGGTTTTGTAATTTTCACGTGATACTAACAAACAAACATAGCCGAAGACTCACAGACTGCAAACATACAGACTGCAGACAAACAGACAAAAATTTTAAAATAGTAGAAATGGGTTCTGTTTGTTATCTTTTAACACCCCTACTATTTATTTTTTATATACTCTATGTCATTCACTAACGTCGGTACTACATATTTTCTAGTGTGCTTACCAAAGTAGTTCCTGACTTTAGGAACGGCAACTGTCTTCTTTTTAGATAATTTTATGCGAGTTGTACATAATAATAATTGTGCTTAAGTTCCTCCTTGTGATATTCATTATTAAATTGTTCAGTCAGGATATTCAGCTTTTTCATAGTTTTTGTTTAAAGTTTTTATTGTTGTTGAACAACAGTTTACCACGTAACGCGCTAAACGTGCGTCCTAGTATAAGTTAGATGGTCAACTATCCAAGAGCTGACATCAGCAAGCGTTACTTAACCTGAGTGCCTTTTACTTTAGCCACTATTTCCTAGACACGCTGTTCAAAACGAACACAAATTAAAACGAAACTACATGATTTTTTTGTCAAACTAGATGACGTCACACCCACACGGAACAGTGCTGGTACACTGTAACAGAGTCGGCCATTGTGAGGGCGCGGGGCGCGGGGCGTGACAGAACCGCGCACCGACTGCCGAGCACCGCGCTACGCCGCGACGCGACGCCCCTCGTTCGCTCACATCTGGTTTTTGTACATTTGACGTCAATCTGGTCCTGTCATGTAAACTTGATTGATATTCGTTAATTAAGTGTATTTCCATATTATTTTTGATTGTAGAACTCCGTACAAAAACCAGTTTACTCCATAATCCGTTAGTTTAATCTTGGTTTGCGTACTGTTCCTGTCCGAAGCTTTATTATGGCTTGTTGTTGGTGGTGTAGCGGTTTGTGCGTTTCCTATCTATTGAACATTTAGGAACCCGGAAGTACGGGCACAATATAAATATGGACAGTATGGAAACTACCTGCAAACGCTCGAAACGGCACACTCGCACAAACATGCGCAACGACGAGTCTCCTAGATGACCAGAGCGGTGCTCTCAGTAGTAAGTGTCGCGTCAAGACGAGTGGTCACGTTTAAGTTTATCTCCGGGATCTTTTTAAAAATGCCACGAACGTATTGCGTATACGGCTGTTTGAACTCGGCTTCATCAAAACCGGAGCTATCGTATTTTAAACTTCCAAAGTTAAAGATCTATAGTTCTACAAGTTGTTGTATGTTAATGTTAAATTGTTTTCCGTGTTTAAACTATCGTTTTTTGCTGAGATTAACCGACGCCATGAGATTACCTATTTAAATTGTATTTGTAAGCTAGTTATTTAAATTCGATTGATTGATCACTACAGAACAAAAATGTAAATTAAAAAAAAATATCAAAAACATTAAAAGTTACAACCCTATTGCTTCAATGGAGCGTAGGTTATTATGTCCTCAACTAGGCTTATTTTCTATCCTATCCATATTTATACTGTGGTGCGGGTGCTTTTCTACGAGCTCGCGAGAAGGCACAGAGCATGCTCTACGAGTACTAGGTCAGTCATTGTTGCACCTGCCGACTCCTACTTCACGCTCAGCTGACATCAATGACGTCACAGGTGCGAGTCGGTCACCTGATCATATTTACCTATGTATGATGCTGGTGAGTATTGGCGTCGGTTGCATCAATGTGTCATGTTGGCTTCAAGTAAGTTTTGTGTCAAAAGATCGTGGAGTGTGCGCAACACAGTTAGTAGCGTCAGTACGAGTCGCTCTGTGGTGCGCCTGTCAGCGGTTCGGCGCGATACAAGCCGGCTGCCGGCTGCCGGCTGGCGCGTGGGTGAGGTCGCGCGCTCCATGTGTAAGTAGATCATTGCTCCGCCGACCTAATTCCGCTGCCAAACGAAATCATGTGTGTGCGCCGGCGCCTAGACTCAGTCTAATGAGCTTGTATTGTGCATTGAAGCGCACTGGCGCGGCGGGCGGCGCCTTTTGTTCTCTGGTAATTCGCAGGTAGTCTCGGTAGGAGCCCAGCGCGTCGCCTAAAGCTCCACAGTGTCACCTACATGTCAGTGGGCTCCACTCGGTGACTGCAGCACAAACTCTGTCACGGTTTGGCAAAGCTGTTCTGTACAATCTCAAGCAAAGTTTCCTTAGCACAGGTTGGCACCCAATGCTGTACAGTAGTCAAAGCAATGGCTGCCCTCGAGCAACACGTGAAGCTGATGATGACTGCGCCGCCGCCGGCGCACTGTCACTGTTACCAGTAATTTACATGGAGCGACTGCTATCTGACCTCCACAACCCAGTTAGTACTGGATAATACGATACCCGTTGGTAAGACTGGTTGTCAGATTTTTGCGCCACGTAACGACTGTCAAAGATCTGCAAATGGCAGCCGGGACCAAGACGTACGGAGGAAACTCGGTATGTAATCGATGGTCACCCATCTATGGACCAACCTGGCCAGAGCGGCTTAAACCAACCTTATTAGTAGGTTGAGCAACCAATTTAGTAAAATGAAAAATCATACAAATACAAATTCCTTTTAGACAAAAGAACACCCTTACAAAACTTACATATTTATGAATCTGTTAGACTAATCTGAATACAAAATAGCCACTGTCTGGTCATAAGCAAAGTACTAGGTAAGTCTATTAGCAGACGTAACAGTACGTAGTGTAGTGCGCCTACGTACCGGCGCGCGGCGCGGCGTGTGGCGTGTGGCGTGTGGCGTGTGGCGTGTGGCGTGTGGCGTGTGGCACACTGTCTAGGCTGTTGTTATTGGTGTGGCGTAAAGCTGACACCGATACGCACAATTAAATTGGGCGAGGCTCAATTAACTGATCCCTGCGAGTACAACACGACGCGCGACGCCGCGCCGCGCAGGGGGCCTAAAATAGCCACTTTAGCAGAACATAAGAGGATAATTAAGTATGAATCACATTAAAATTCTTAAAATGGTCACAGACACAGTTAATATGTTGAATTATCAGTTTGTGACCATTTTACGAATTGTAACGTAATTTATATTATTATCATATTATGTTCTGCTAAAGTGGCCATTTTAGGCCGTCTGATGAGGGACTCCAATGATGTAGTCAACGCAAGTCGATGGCGAAGTACTATCTCATATCCCTTATGTATGAAGCCAAAGCAGTTCTAACATCTGCATGAGACAGTCGGGATAGAGACATAACAGTGGTGCCTATGCTGACTGAGCTTTTAAAGGAATCGAACGATGAGTTACGCCTTGCTATTGGTTTCAGCCGAGTTTGCCAAAAGGTAAGTGAGTGCTCAGCGGCCAGACGGCTGCTGAGGCGGCCTCAACACACCACATACAGGGGAAACTGATTATTTCATAAGATTTTTTTCCAGCAGACCCGCAACAGAAATGATGGACAACAAATGTACACACAGTGTGTAGAAAAGATGAAAAAGGAAAATTAAAACAACAATCTTCCATACTATTATTTGCAAAAGTTTGGATGGATGGATATTTGTTACTCAATCACTCCAGGACGGAAATAGCACATAGGGTTTTTTTTCTAACCTATACATATAGGGTGACTGGTAATGAGTTGCCGATACTAAACACGTGATTGTACTCATGATAACAAACAACTTTCCCGAAGAAACATTTCTTTTTATAGTCATGCATTTAGGTACTTACAGTACATGTTGGCCGGCCTGTGGCGCGGGCGCCGCGCGCCGCTTACGGAGCGGGCTTGCGAGCTTCGCGGGTGCTCTGCCTACCCACTGTTGCACGGTACGATAGTAATGAGAAAGAACGGCGCCACGTGGCTAACAGCTGATAGGTCAAAGGCGCGCGCGCCAACTGCTGTTATGTTATTGTGAAAAAGTAAATGACTATAATTTTTTTTTTCTTTGAGAAGGTTGTTTATTATCATGAGTACAATCACGTGTTTACGTATCGGTCACCAATTACCAGTCACCCTATATGCAAGATTCGTATTTATCAAGATAATTACTTTCTTTGATTACCGGATAATTATCCAGACTGATTCATAACCCGATCCCTTAATCTTTATTTTTAATTGCATTATTCTTTAGTTTCGACACAAATGTACCAAAAATTTCTGTTTTCTGATTCTGATTAATTAAACAAAAATTTTTGTGGCCGTTGTTTTAACCGACTTCTAAAAAAGGTCGTTATGTATTCCACCAGCACCGATTTCTCCGTGATTCAGTATCACGGAGGAACCCCGAGTCCGGTGTGATGATTCTTTTTTCATTTGGTAGAACAAGCCCGCGCGGTGCTCCTATACATATACATTTGGTAGAACAAGCCCGCGCGGTGCTCCTATACATATACATTTGGTAGAACAAGCCCGCGCGGTGCTCCTATACATATACATTTGGTAGAACAAGCCCGCGCGGTGCTCGTATACACATACATTTGGTAGAACAAGCCCGCGCGGTGCTCCTATACATATACATTTGGTAGAACAAGCCCGCGCGGTGCTCGTATACACATACATTTGGTAGAACAAGCCCGCGCGGTGCTCCTATACATATACATTTGGTAGAACAAGCCCGCGCGGTGCTCCTATACATATACATTTGGTAGAACAAGCTCGCGCTGTGCTCGTATACATATACATTTGGCAGAACAAGCTCGCGCGGTGCTCGTATACATATACATTTGGTAGAACAAGCCCGCGCGGTGCTCGTATACACATACATTTGGTAGAACAAGCCCGCGCGGTGCTCCTATACATATACATTTGGTAGAACAAGCCCGCGCGGTGCTTCTATACATATACATTTGGTAGAACAAGCTCGCGCGGTGCTCGTATACATATACATTTGGTAGAACAAGCCCGCGCGGTGCTCCTATACATATACATTTGGTAGAACAAGCCCGCGCGGTGCTCCTATACATATACATTTGGTAGAACAAGCTCGCGCGGTGCTCGTATACATATACATTTGGTAGAACAAGCTCGCGCGGTGCTCGTATACATATACATTTGGTAGAACAAGCCCGCGCGGTGCTCGTATACACATACATTTGGTAGAACAAGCCCGCGCGGTGCTTCTATACATATACATTTGGTAGAACAAGCCCGCGCGGTGCTCCTGTACATATACATTTGGTAGAACAAGCTCGCGCGACGCTCCTATACATATACATTTGGTAGAACAAGCCCGCGCGGTGCTCCTATACATATATGTACATATACATACATTTGGTAGAACAAGCCCGCGCGGTGCTCGTATACACATACATTTGGTAGAACAAGCCCGCGCGGTGCTCCTATACATATACATTTGGTAGAACAAGCTCGCGCGACGCTCCTATACATATACATTTGGTAGAACAAGCCCGCGCGGTGCTCCTATACATATATGTACATATACATACATTTGGTAGAACAAGCCCGCGCGGTGCTCCTATACATATACATTTTATTCACAATCCTCATATCCCAATAATATGCATTTCTTCTTCGTATGTGGATTGTGTGCTAATATTTTCTAGTTACAATGTAAAATTAATACTTGACAAGGATTTGTGTGAGATACCACAACTAAAAAGGATAAAATAAAAACTTTTAAATATTCGTAGGTTTCCAAGCTCAATTATTTGAAACAAAGAAACACAGACAAAGAAATGATCTCTATTTTGACAGTAGGTATTTAGTGAATGAGTGGTGTGAGTGCGACCCAAATACATAGTAAATTGTATGTAATTTATTAGTAGAGCGCGCGAGAGCGCGGGGCGCCGACCCAAATATTTATATTTATTACGCGTTAGCGCGTCTCGCTGCGAGTCTTCCCGCGTCTTAGTGCGGCTTGGCGTCTCGCGGCGCGTTTTTTACGTTTAAGGCTGGGGCAAACCTACAGGGTCAGACTAGATGCGTGACGTGACGAGCGCACGCGCGTGGAAGCCCTGTCATCGACAAGAGCGGTGCAGCACACGTCACGCACGCACGCATACCGCCACGCAGGTTACTTCTGCAAGCTCGTGCGAGCCACCTTCTCAGCAGTCATATTGAGTAGAGAGCAATTGGCGAAAAGATCTTAAACAACAGCTGCACAGCTGTTCCTCTGATGAAGAAGCGTTATTGTTGCTACTTTGCCTAGAATTTTCTGCTGCTACAAAGAGACTTTGGGTCTATGATATTAATTTGAAAAGAGAGGAATGCAGTGAATATCATAAGCGGAATTGATGAAAATTCCATGGGACCAATCGGAAAGTACATATATCCTTTCAGATAAAAGAAGAATTTTTCAAATCGGCTCATAAATGGCGAAGATATGAGGTAACAAATACAAAAAAAAATACAACCGAATTGAGAACCTCCTCAAATCCTCCTTTTTTTGAAGTCGGTTAAAAAACGAACAAGAAAGAGGGTCGATAGATTTGTCTGCTCATAAAACCCACCCGCAATAACTTTAGTTTATCCGTTCGTTTTATAAGTTTTTAAACTGACATGGCAGTTTAAAAACTTATAAAACGAACGATTGTCGTTTTTTAGGGTTGCTTAGCCAAAAAACCTTTAAAATTTCGACATATCCGTCTGTTCGTCTGTTTGTCTGGATTGCACATAGACATTTTACTCGGAGACTATTGAGACTACATACTACTACGTAGCGGCGTGAATGGAGTATTGCAAGAAACTGGCTGGCCGCAACGCTGCGGGCGCCGTTGAAAGCCGCGTGCGTCATGGCGATTTCATCTATGGGCTCCGCCGAAAGTAACGCTCCATTTTAAAGAAACCCGCGTAAAATCGCTTCTCCGTAAACGTTGTCATACATCGCCATGATTATGTTTGAATTTATTGCAGACCGCACCGCACAACGCCCCAGGTGACGCGGCGCGCGACGCGTCTCCCTGAATGAGTCCTTAGTGCCAAAGCCTCGCAGTCGCGCGACTACACAAGACATGCGCACGCAGTTATAACGAAGTAAGCAAGCAGTTTTTGCTCTAAAGTGGACGAGGTGGGTTTTTAGAAGTCCTTAGTTCTTAATGAGTCATCTCAGTGAATCACACCGTGTACTCTAACGTTAAGGAGATACCTAGCGGTGATTCATCTCAAACTGTCTACATTGTAGTATTATCAGTTTATAGGTTCCGACACAAATGCACACCAGCTCACCAGCGAGGCGGCTCGAATGGACCAGAACATTATTTTAGTTGATAGTGCAACATTTTTATTACCTATTTATGACCTTTTAATATTTCAAGTTTGCTGGAGGATGACGACGTTCATGCGTACGAGAAAATCGTAACATGCTGATCACTGGGTGGACTCACCCGTAGACTGCTTCCTTGTGTCATCTGTCCACATAGTCAAGTTCCGCCAAGGTGATGACTGTGGCGGTGACATTACAGCAGCCGACTGCCGCACTCGGGAGCGGCTACGTGTGCGTGCGTATGCGCATCGTCGCCGAGCCTCGCTTCCACTGCCACCACTGCGCCACGCCACCCGTCCGTTGCACAAAACTAATTATTCAGACTATTAAGTTTTATGCACGTTCTTTAATTTTATATTGTCACTAGCTGAGCCCACGGCTTCGCTCACGTGACCGCGTATTCTTTTGGCATTATCAGGGAATATTACATGGGAACGCGAAGTCGTAACATATTTCTAACATCCTCTACAAATAATATACGGTACTAATAAACTAACTTACTGTTTATTTAAACTGAAACCTGTTAGTACATCTTTGTTTTAAGTATGCTAAGAAGAAGTTTATGAACGAAAGCATATTAGATGCAATTCATAATCTATCATAATTCCCGACGGTTAATATCCTTAGAAATTGAAATAAAATCTTTGAACTCAGAGATATCACCCGATAGAAAACCAAAGTGAGAATATTCAAAAAACACGTTACTGAAAATTCTTGAATTTAATGTATTTAGTAATAGAACCAGAAAGAGCATGCGCTTCGGTAATCTTCATGTTTCCGAATGAACACGAACGTCGTGCTGCAGTGTGACCCCCCACAGATGCAAAGCTTCTTATTTTGGTTTTTCAACGCATTGTAGTGCATTCATTGCGCACATATGAAGTCTTCACTTTGGTCGCACTACGTCTTATAATTATGTTACAGAAAAGTTTGAAAAGGTTTTAAGTCGTAAATCTGTAATATTCTAACTATGGTAATACATACTAGGCATGTACTTTCATGTGTCAGCTCAATGTGTATACGGGGGCTCCACCACCAACCGACCATGGCCGACTTGCTGGAGTGTCCATAGTGTCTCTACACCTACGTTTTGGAGGAATTACTGTCAAAACCTACACAACTGCCTGAGAGATATTTCTCGACGGCATGTACAGCCAAGTCAGAGGCCCACGGGCGGCATACAAACTGACACAAGGTTAGACACTAACCACACGAAAAAGAAACAAGACTGTCAAAAACGATACTGAATCCGCGATTACCGTAGCCGAGTAACGATACGAAAGAAGAAGAAGAACAGGGCAATAATATTAGATATCGTATTTTCGAAGATAGACCATGATTGCCGAAGCGTATACTTTTCCAAGGACTCTGATGAACGGGCAAAGTAAAAGTTGAAGCGTAGACGCAGGCATCACGCAGATCGATGTAAGAAATACTGTTGAAGCAAGCCTTTCACATCATTTTGTTGACTCTTATTCATATTTTGCTCCGAAGTTTTAATGCAAGTGCGGTCACATTTAAACGTACCGACGTAAAGACGTACCGTGAGTGAAACAGTGGCTCCTAAGGAAAATTATAATATTTTCTCTTCACTCTGAGGTATCTCCACAATTGTAAATAAAGCCTGTCTAGTAGGTACCAAAAGAATGCCTAATGATCGGCCATTCATTAATTAATACCTACCTAATTGTTATTCTTATTTTATCGTTTTAATCAATATTTCAAAGCGATCATCGTAAGTGAACATTCTGATCTACGAAAGTATAAGGTTTACATGTAAACAACAGACGTCAGAAGCGGATGTATCCGCTTCTGACGTCTGTTTCAACAGTTGTATTCAAACTAGCTGACCCGCGCAACTTCGTCTGCGTTACATTTTTGATTAATGCTCCGCTCCTATTGGTCGTACCGTGATGCTATATAGCCTTGCTCGATAAATGGGCTTTCCAACACTAAAATAATATTTCAATTCGAACCAGTAGTTCCTGAGATTAGCGCGTTCAACCAAACAAACTCTTCAGTTTTATAATATTAGTATAGATTTGAAAGCAAATACTTTTACAACAACTATTTAACTATTTTAGACCACAGTTTTAGACCAATCCAATATGCCAACATATACCAGATATGAAAACAAATACTTTTACAACACGAAACGAAAGACACCTAGACACCAGTTCGTCGCAGATGTCGTTGCATGTATCTAAAGTAATGATGATGATTGCTTCTTGAACACTTTAAATTCATAATTATATCTTATGATTGTGAGCACGGATTGCAATGAAACCTTCTCTAAGTTACGCACAATACTTATGCATTGGAATTAACCACATTGGTTTTGTATTTTTACGTGATACTTAAACAAACAAACATAGCCGAAGACTCACAGACTGCAGACAAATAGACAAACAGACAAACAGACAAAAATTCCATAAATTTTAGAAATGGGTTCTGTTTGTTATCCTTTATTTTTTAGGGTTCCGTACCTCAAAAGGAAAAAACGGAACCCTTATAAGATCACTTTGTTGTCCGTCCGTCCGTCCGTCCGTCCGTCCGTCTGTCAAGACCGTTTTTCTCAGGAACGCGTGGAGGTATCAAACTGAAATTCAATTTTGGAATTCTATATGATACTTAGTTCTACTGTCCCTGGAAGCTGTAGAAAAATCAACCTTCTAAGTCAACGCAATCAAAAGATACAGCCACTTAGGCCGCAAATTTCCGCAAATTTTCGAAACTCGCACGGGAATCAAAACCTACAGGGTACTTCCCGTGAACTTAGAATCTTGAAATTTTGTACGAAGTCACGTCTTATAGTACAGATATAGGAAAAATTACGAAAACCGTAAATTTTTAGTTTCGTCATATAAAAAAAAGTTATATACCCACAGGTTTGTACGGAACCCTCGGTGCGCGAGTCCAACTCGCACTTGACCGGTTTTTTTCTAAATATTTTCAATGTACAGAAACGCCACGTTTACAGATTTATTATATGTATAGATTATATTGTCTGAAAACATGTAGGTAAGCATTATTTAGGTACGTATTCATTTTAGGATATTTTATTGCATGTCTATTGATATCTTCATAGACTGCTGCGCTGCACAGCGTGGCGGCGCCGGCGGCGGCGGCGCGGCGTGTAGTGTGGAGGAAGTCGCTCGTTACATTACGAGTACCTACCAGGCACGCAGGAGTCCCGCGAAGGTCGTGCGCTCGCTCCAGCTGCGCTATATTTAACCCGTGAACTAGATTGGACAATAAAATTGTGGCGGTGCAGGCACTGGTAGTAAGCGCTGCATGCAATCATGGTCAATTACTGTCAGCCGCGGATTTATTCTTAAACGTTATTCACGGATGAAGATCATTCGCGACTCGCCACGGAACTACGCTACTGCATGCGAGTACTTATGGGTAATTTATAGCTGATCTCATAGCTTTTGTAGCGGACATTCCTAAGGCCAGACTAAACTGTTACGGCATCCTTTCTACGGGCGTTGTAGTGTCGACTAACCAAGTTATTTCAGCTGCATCAAAACCTGAAAGACCAATTCAATTCTCCGTTGACTTTTTCCGTAACGCAATCAAACAAACGTGATATAATTACAAAACTAAGACGCTAGATATACGTGCACATACTATTTATAGCCAACGAGCGGCGAGGGTCCAAAATAGAATATTCAGTCAGCATTTATAATTCAAAAAAGAGCTCTAAGGACAATGCTTCGCATGAGACAGACAGGATCTTGCAAGGAACATTTCATAAGACTAAGAATTCTAACAGTGCCATGTCTCTATATTCTTGTGTTGCTAACCAACTTTGTTAAGAATTTGCACAAATTTGAAACAGAAGAGCAAAGACAAGCGAGATATGTATAGTACTCGTAGAAAAGACTTACCCTACACAACTCAACCTGAAATGAAAGTGGTTCGACATAGTGCCAGATATCAATCCGTCTTTTAATTCAACAAGTTGCCCTTAGAATTTAAAAGCATAACTAATGCAAAATTCAAAAACAAATTAAGGACATATTTAGTATTGAATAATTCATCAGTTGACAAATGACAATCATGTATTAATGCGATATTTGTTATTATTGAGATGTTATTATTATTTTTATTGAGGTATTCCTCGTAGCGCTCCCGTTTTGAAACGCTCCCATCTAAGCGCTCCCGTTTTCTTCCTCCAAGCGCTCCCAAAAAGAGCGCTTCGAGGAACGATTAAAAATATTAAAATTTATTTCCTCGAAGCGCTCCCATGATTAACTTTCGGATAGAGATGGGACTATACTAACTGAAATTATCGATAATAAGTAGAACACATTGTTATAATATACAACTAGCGGCTCGTCCCGGCTTCGCACGGGTTTGGTAATTATTTTTTTTTTTTGTTTTATTGTAAATCCTTTAGTCCATCAAATAGATGAATATAATCTACCGACATATGTACCTATTCATATTTTTTATTGTTTAGAAAGCTTATGATTTCTCTCCATTATGTTTCCCATTACTACCCCCTTCCCCGCACACCTCAATGTTTTTTTTCGGAAGTTTTTCGTAGAAATAAGGCAATGAGGTGTCTATCGTTTACGTCAATGGTAGAAATGACTTTCCTTGTCCTAGGTTCATTATTCTCTCAATTTCGTAATTTGGTTAAGCAACTTCGATGTCGATGATGCACACATAAGTTTTTAAAAATTATCGTTATAATTCATTACTTCATGCTTTTCCCTATTTTTAAACGTGGGAGCGCTTCGAGGAAATAAATTTTAATATTTTTAATCGTTCCTCGAAGCGCTCCTTTTGGGAGCGCTTGGAGGAACAAAACGGGAGCGCTTAGATGGGAGCGTTTCAAAACGGGAGCGCTACGAGGAATACCTCTTTTTATTGAGTTAATTTTACATTCTATTCTGTGGGTAATTAACTGACTATTATTATTAGTATCTAATCCTAATTAATCCAATTTTAGGTTATTTAGTCATTTATATTTTCTACACAATGCATTTTGTTAAGAAATAAATGACTTATGACTTATGGTCGTGGTGACATTCAGGTCGCGCGCAATGCATCCCATGTGTAGCGAACGCTGGCGCATGCTTGATCCCCGGCCGCCACTGGGTGCAGCGCCGAGCCTTTTTTTTGATCCGGGGTGGAAAATCCCCGCGAATGTCCTCCGCCCTAGGGTGGGCGGTGCGGTCTGTGAGACTCGAACTGACTAAAAACCATCACGGTGTTCCCTTCCCACACTTGCACCGGGATCATGGGAACTAGTGCGCCTTCCACGATCCCCGTCTAGTGCCGGCCCGCGTCCGCGGTCCTCCTCAACGTTCACGGGGGAGTGAGGTGTAGAACTCCCCCCGCGACGTCTAATAGGGGCGGGCGCGGAACACTACGCGCCACCGCCTCGGGTCCAGTTATATGGGGGGGGGGGAGGCCGGCGGCAGGGCGTAACAGCCTGTCCCGCTACTCCGCCACCAGAACCTCGCTGAGCTGAGACCGACGCAACTCGATTTCTCGCTACATCGGTTCACCGCTCCGCGTCCGCACTTCCTCACGCCAACGGTACAGTGACGCGAGTACTCTCGCCTCTAGATCCCATGGCGGCGACCCGGCCAGTGCACAAGCCGCCTCGTAGGAGATTGTACGATACCCCCTGATAGACTGCAGCGCTGAGCCTCAGCTAACCACGACCTCAACCATGCTAGCGGTGACATAACTAACAACTACATAAACAACCAATCAGCGAGGCGGACACTACTACAAGGAGCAGTTAATGATGATGAAGCCGCATTGACTTGCAAATGATAATACGACCGATCGCGGGGCGCAAGGCGCAAGGCACGAGGCGCAAGGTACGAGACGCATGACATTTGCCGCAGTCAGCAGAATGCCGATGCGCCGGAGACATTTGGAGAAGGACGCGACCTATGACTTGTGACGTAGGTACTATTATTTATTCTGTGCTCGTGTGTACGTACGCTCGTGTATCACGGGCGAACGTTGGTATCGTTCGAGGAAGTTTCAGTGTTTCTTGCACAAATCTCGACTCTGCTGAACGGAAAAGCGTCTTTACATTCTGATCATGTAAGTCTGATCATGACCTTGACCAGCCTGACCTTGTTAATCTTTTAGATTTCAGGCACATTACGCCCCAGCTGTGTGTGCCCTATTGCAGTCACGAGGCTTGACTAAACCCAACGTCCCTAAAGACATCAAATGACATCGTTTCAAACCGACATGCATGACATACAATAATCATACAATTAGATATAAACGAATATGTACATTAGCACAAATTAGCGTAATGCGTGCGCATGATTGTCCATTGTGAAGTAATGCGTGCACCAACAAGTCTACTAGCGGGCGTGTGGCGAGCGCTCGCGGCCCAGGCCGTGTGACGATGTGACAAACGAGGCTATTTAGCAGAGGAGGCCCGCTATCCGCTAATGCTGTGAACACGACGCGAGCAGTGTGACATGTACACAAACTACAGTTTCTAATACATTCTCAGCACTGAATGTTCAGATACGTTGTGAAGTAAATTGTCTTGCAACCTGTTCGTTTTCAAGTCTGGATAAGTGGATATCAACTTAGTCGCTGTTCTTCATTTTCCCCCTTTTCGCATCGCAGAATAAAAATATGCGATCGAGAGTATTGGCAGTTGAGCGTTGAGCCCACAGGTTGAGCCCAACTGTGGCTACGTCCTACGAGGAATCATTCCGGGCTATGTCGATTCGCGAAACAAATAACACCTGTTTTAAAAAGTTCACGCTTGACCTCGAGGTTGGTCAAGTACACTTAAAACGAAAAGTAAAACGCTTTTAGTTGCAAATAAATTCATATTTTTTAAAACAAGTTATAACTTATTCTAACAGAGGAACAAACAATTATATTTTATTCTCCAACATATCGACTAAAATCGTCCTTTTGGCGACCATAAATACAAGGTGTTGTTTTTCAAACGATTCCAGGTGGGCGCCATATACAAGGTGTAGTTTTGCAACCTCGTCAAAATTCGGGAGGTTGTCATAGAAGACGTAAATAATCAATATAAATTACGGTACCTGGTCAATAATAATAAACGTTGTTTTTTTAGTTGTTTTAATTTGACACTATTTCAGAATGAAGCCCTTCTCAAAAGAGGAGAATCACCCATTTATGTTTAAACGTCTGAGTTTGTTTGTTTGTCTGAAAGCGCGTTTATAATACGGGCCCCGTTTTAATACGGGTGGTGTACACTTACCGATTTCCGATAATATAAAAAATGACCTAGGTACCCATTTAATTATTGATTCGGGTCGAGAATCATTAGCATAGTTATCTCCTTGAATTTGACAAGGATGCAAAACTACACCTTGTATATAATAGGCATCTACTACATAATTGAAATATAGGTTAAACTAATTATTGAAATGCCATCTTCAATTCATGCAAGCTTAGTACGGTACTTCTTGTCTGTGTACTGCTCAGATCTTGTGCAAAACGTGTGCCGAAGACATTGCATTCATAGTTTTAACGAAACTATGAATACTTCGCCTGCAGAAGCTGCTGAAGTTGCAACAAGGATTAGGCAAATCGTCGCTGCCCAACTTCACTTAAACCAGTCCGCTTTCTTTATCAACAGTATACAGAATGTATCAAGAGATTGGTGACTAAAATCGGAAACCAACAACCAGCCGCCAACGTTACTTTTCAGTGACAGACGACCTGCTTTTTGGTCTCAACTTCGCTGCACACCTGACGGGTGTTGATACAATGCAAAAGCTGAGGCGTATATGAGGAGAGGCTGGTAGCGAGTGGAAAGTTAGTAGTTGCTTGATCCTGAAGCGGGTCCGAAATCATCTCAATTGGAGCACCGTGCAATGAGACTCAATTTTGTTTACTGATGAGTGCAAAATGTGCCTATATGGCAGTGACAGGGGAGGCCGAGTCTGCAGGCGTCCAGTGCAGTGATTTAAACAGCGCTGTTTCACTGTAAGGGCTCATTCACACTGTTTCCGTCATTGACGATTCGTCATGACGGATGGACGTTCACATTGCATATGGAATCGTGTTTTATCACGATTCGGCAAAACATCCGAATTGGTGTTCAAATTAGTATCGTGATTTTTCGGTAGCGAGCGTATCAGCGAATCGGTCACAAAAAATTCCCGATTCGTGTTTTTTGATGAACCTGATTTTTAAAAGACTATACGTGATTTAAGACGTGTTGTCATTTTTCACGATTCGTGATGCATGTGAACATGGGCATTTAAAAAGCACTGCCGCCGTCAAAAAAAATATGAATCGTGAAAAAAGACGATTGTTCAAAAAAAAAAACGAATCGTCCTCGTGTGAATGAGCCGTAACGGTTGCATATGGCGGCGGCTCCTGCAAGATATCTTTACCTACTCAAAAACCCACAATATAAAAAATAAATACCAACACCTTGAATTTCTGCTAGCCTAGTACTTTTCGTAGGTTATCAATGTATTATTCAAAATACGGTACCATCAGATAAGCGAAATAAATTTATTAAATTAAAGCACAGCCGTATTTCGTTTTTAATGTGACTGTACTCTGTGACAGCCATGTCGAGGTGAAACAATAGACAATGCATCAAAACCAAGAAAAATCACGAGTGCACGAGTCGACGTAAGGAGTCGCCGTAGCGGGAATGACTCGCTAGGAGGTTACTGTGTCCGGTTACCGTTTGTCGAGCGAGGAATGCGTTGTTATGTCGTCCCGTCTCATCTGACATCGGGTAAGGGATGAATTATATTACTCGTAGACCCCGTACCCCGACGGGGCACGGATTTAAAACATTACATACTTACTTTATGTATGAAGCAGTTTATATTTACGAGCGTCGTCCGGGCCCGGAGCTAAGTATACCAAAATGCAATTACCTTTAATTTCACCAAGAACAAGCACATTGTTAACTTCGCGTAAACTCTTTGTGACGTGCCTCTCTCTAAATTAAACTCAATTCGCGATCTCGGTATTATACTCGATTCCAAACTATGCTTAGGCATCAACAAAATGTTAAGTAGAGCTTACCAATAGTATGGTTTTATTATGCGATCTACCCTTGACTTCAGAGAACCGCGTCATATCTTTGCTTGTATAAAGCTCTAGTTCGCTCATAATTAGGGTATGCAGTGTCAGTATCGAACCCCTTCTACAAGAAATATACTGAAATGGTTGAAAACGTTCAGTACAAATTTTTACGTGCCATGCACTATAGACACATGAGTAGATAAACGGAACTATAGATGCCATAAACCTCACCTACCGAACTCTCAGTAACTCAGCAAGAACAAACTCCTGCCCCTTAGCTCCTGAAGGAAATACTTTGAAGCCATCATATTGTATAAAATTGTCAGAAATAAATTCAATTTTATAGATTTAAATAACATGATAAGTCACGCTGTACCTTGAACCTTCCACTGGCGACAGGTATGTCTGATTATAATTTTCCTTTTCATGGATTCTGGATTCTCTCATCTTCGACGCCGAAATCTTGAGGTCTAATTTAACATTTTTTTAGCCAGACATCTGGCCCAAACATAATTTACTTTCTTCACTTAAAGATGCAACAATAATAATAACCTCAAATTAGTAATTTAAAGTAAAAAGGAAGCTACTGACATATTAAACAAGGTATTAACAAAGGTATTTCCATTGTTTCTATTATCCTAGTTTAGTCACCCCCGGAAGATTAGAGGTCCGACTCTCCGGATTGTTCTATCTGGCAAGTATTTTTTAAATGTAGTGTGCGTTTCCATGGCGCCCGAAATTCTTTTATTGTTACACATACATCTTTTTTTTTAATTTTTAATAGGAGAACACACACACACCCCGGGTATGTTATATTTTGGCCAAAATGTAACATACCCGGGGTGTGTGTGGGATCAAGTGTAAGATCCAATGTAAGAAATCATACAAGAGCAAAAAAAGAATGTGTGTGTGTGTGTTCTCCTATTAAAAATAAAAAAAAGATGTATGTGTAACAATAAAAGAATTTCGGGCGCCATGGAAACGCACACTACATTTAAAAAATACTTGCCAGATAGAACAATCCGGAGAGTCGGACCTCTAATCTTCCGGGGGTGACTAAACTAGGATAATATAAACAATGGAAATACCTTTGTTAATACCTTGTTTGATATGTCAGTAGCTTCCTTTTTTACTTTAAATATTAAATTACTAATTTGAGGTTATTATTATTGTTGCATCTTTATGTGAAGGTACTCTTTTAGCAGGAAGCTCTTGCCGAACTAATCCTGCAGAGCGGTCACCAGTCCGCCGCGCGCCGTATGGTTGACTCATATAATAATACTTTTGATAATATTGATATCTTCAATTGTCAAATGAGTACATTCAAAACCCTCACCCGCTCCTCTTTATTAAATAAAACCACAGATATAAAATAAAACCCATGCGTGTACTCTCTCTGAAACTCTTCAAACCTACTAAGGTCTTATTTTTATTCTAGATATTATGTAGGTAATCTTTGTTAATTTTTAACTTTATTATTGCTAATTACACAATTCATTTAATGCACGTACTGCTACTAAAACTCCTAGCAATTACACTTTTTTCTGTTCGAAACCATTGTCTACCTGTGGACAGCGTTGTGGGTTATATTATCATTAAAATGGTTTTTGTAAAATTAAGTAAGTTCTTAAAATGTTCCTTTAATTAAAAAATAAAATAAAAGTCTATCACCATGGAATCGCATTTTTCCGTGCTCTCACCCTGTTCTGCAGCCGAGCGCCGAGCGCATCGTCGATGCTGCCGCATGCGATACTACTTCCGCTCTGTCTCTCGCTCTAGCAAACGACGGAGCGACGGAAAACGATAAAAGCAGGGAAAAAAAGGATAGATGTGGCGTAACCCTTACTCAATACACTCTAATGCGCGAAGCGCGAGTTTATTTAAAAGATTATTCTTTTTAAAGTAACTCAAAACAAATTCGTGGTCCAACTGGTTGTGTGCGTGAGTAGTCACTATGCTTACTATTGTCACCGCGATGGACCACACAATGCACATCGCTCATGGCCGTACGCCCGCGCCGTAGTACCAAGTTTTTGCTGTCGATGCAGTAGGTAGGTACCTAGTACTCGTACATTTCCTTTTACCTCATGATTATCACAACATTCGCAGCCGTCGTCGCCGCGTCGCTGGCTCGTCAGTGTCGACGAGACGGCGTCATGTTCCGTATCAGCTCCTGGTCGTGTGGCGTAGGACGTCGAACTTAAACATGCTTCTCCTTTGGCGCCTGTTTTAATGAATACTGTCCGAAAATAACAATTATGTAACGTCGCGGCATGTTACCGCTACACACCATTGTTATTTCTTTTAGTCAGCAACTTATTCGATACAATGCAAGATGTCAATATTTATATAAAATGACATGACGCCGTGTGACCAGTGCCCACACAGGCTGACCCCAGCCGACCTCGCGTACGCAACACTCGCCCGCAATGCAAATTAAAGACACACAGTGTATTTGTTTATTCCAAGGTTTGGTCATCCGATTCTATACACATTTCCACTTTAGAAAGTTTCTTCGAGAATTATTATTAGAGACCGGATTAAATGCAATTTGCAGTCGTCGTCATCATCATTAATTCATAAGTGTCAAAATATGCCACGTACAATTAAAATAATTAGGTAAGTAGGACCTACTTCAAAACATTTTTGCAAAAAAAACCGTCTTCCAAAAATAAAGTGAAAAATAACTTAACTTTCGAAAGTCGATGCCTTTCTTTGTTTCATTGACTTAACTGCCACCCTTTAAAAGCAGTAATAATATGCTAGTGGTGCGACTGCCAATACAACCCTCTTAGTTTATTTCACTCTGTTGAATGACTTTTTTACCTAGTCATTCATTAGGGTAAAATGACATTCAAAAATATCTCGCTTCGATCGCAGACTTTTCTATCGCTTAATGAGGAACTCGCGTTTCGCGAAAAGTTAAAACAAAAAAATGGATTTTGTTATTCGATTTTGACGTAAAACAATGCATTTTTCTTTTTAATTTCGATTTTGATTGTATTTGAATTGAAGCCTTACCCGATACCTCGACTATGTGACCCCCTTGACACGAAGTCTGGATCCGCCCTTGGGTTCAAAGAAATTATTAGGTGCTCAGAGCATCAAATATTTTGCTGATAACAATGGGCTAGCGAATAGCGTTGCATGGCGACGATGTTCAGCGTGGTTCTTCCGCAGGACGCGTGGTGGCAGCACCAGGCACGAGCCGGGTGACACCCGAGCTGCCTGCTCCGGTTACTGCGAGTGTATATGCACTGACACTGTGCAGGACGTTTATTGTATCCACAGCACGCTACACTACACAATCCATTCATAATACACAAAAACATTCAAATATTTACGAGCGATAGACGGGACAAGACGAAGAAAATCGAAATCCAATACTTACTTGTTACTACTTAGTAACAAATCGTCCTGTCTAGTGTCATTCGCCCGCTTGTCAGGTAGCATTTGTGTGTCAAAAACGATATTGTTCGGAATCAAAATTCTCAATTAGCGTCCCCAAGGAGTTATGTATATAGTACGCTTTTATAAGATGTTGAGGCTGACTCAGCCTCTTTTCAACATTTTTATTTGCTCAGCGAGTTAATGAAGAAGCGTCTGGCTTAACTCTCAGTAAGTATCCACAATTTTTGTTACGTGACCGATTTTCTGCAGAATCTCTCTACATATAGTCGTACGTAGTTGAACAGTTAGTCGTACTACAGCTCTGTACGAAGTAAGTTATGCTCGCAGTGAGTTAAGCGCCGCATACCACCGAATATTGACGAGCACACACTTCACGGCTTCATCTCTATAAAAAGCTAATGGTGGTTACTTGCCACTGCGCGTCACACGGACTCTACGGGACGTATATTACTTAATTTTATAAACATAATAAATGGTTTACAATTTAACTTTACAAAAAATAGTTTAGGTCGTGTGCTAGACTTGACAATCTCAAACGATGCCCTGCAATATCCTGGTGAATCCCGATAGCCACCACCCCCCCTTTTCTATATTAACTCACCTAAATGTGCGTTTCAAACCAATGAAATGCCATCCGGTTCGAAGGTATAACTTTTACAAAGCAAACTATGATTGCATTAAACGCGACTTAGACAATGTAGATTGGGAAGAGGCACTCTCTCATCATTCTTCTGAGATAGCTGTTTATTTTTTTTTTGAAACTTTATATAGAGCTATCAGATCGCATACTCCATTAACTCATACTAAAAACTCAAAATTTCCGGTCTGGTTTTCCCCTTCTCTAATAAAAACATTCAAAACTACAGAATATGCTTGGATTAAGTGGAAAAAATATGGTAATTACTCTGATTATGTACATTTTTCAAATTATCGCAAATTGTTTCATAGTGAGACCGCTAAATGTTATAAGAGGTACATGACATCAGTTGAGGACAGTATTCCCAAATCTATTACGTATTTTTGGTCGTATGTCTCTTCCAAGAATGGCAGAGCTAAGTACCCTGCTAATATGTTTTACAAAAATGTTTCTTCCGATGACCCCAAGGAAATATGCAATTTGTTCTCAAATTTCTTTTGTTCGGTGTATGAACCCTCTACCTTTTACCCAGAAATATGGCAACCGTCTAATTACTATGAGGACAATTCGCCATGTATCTCTGACATCTACTTGTCAAAGGAATCAATACGTACAGCATTGAATTCACTGGATTCTTCTAAAGGAGCTGGACCCGATGGCATACCACCCTCCTTCTTCATAAATACAGCTGACCACTTGTCTTCAGCCTTACATATAATTTTAATAAATGTTTGAAGGAAAGGGTCTTTCCTACAGTTTGGAAACGAGCCTCTATCATCCCTGTGTACAAGTGGCGATAAAAATAATGTAGAGAATTATCGGCCCATTTCCATTCTTTCCACTCTGTCAAAGGTTTTTGAACGACTTGTGCACAGTGCGCTATATCCACATATCCGTCATCTTATCATACCCGAACAACATGGTTTTGTCAAGCGTCGCTCTACCACTACTAACCTCATGACCTTTGTGAACCATATCTTTGAAAATATGGACCACCGGTTACAGGTTGACGCTGTTTACACGGATTTTCAGAAGACCTTTGACAAAGTGGATCAAACCCTGCCCATGGAAAAAATTGCCTTTAATGGTATACGCGGCAATTTACTCAGATGGTTTGCTTTATATATTTTCAGTAGGACACAAAAGATCGTCATTAATGGGCATGAATCTGACTCTATAGTTGTTAAATCTGGGGTTCCTCAGGGGTCACTTTTGGGTCCTTTTCTATTTGTATTATTTATTAACGACATTAAACATTGTTTTGTCAACTCAAATTTCCTGATGTATGCAGACGATATGAAAATTTATATTACCTGTAAAAATATTCGCGACTGCCATTATTTACAACAGGACCTTGATAGATTTTATGAATACTGCCTCAAAAATAAACTCTTTCTTAGCCTTCCCAAATGTTACAAAATTTCTTTTACTAAAATTAAAAATCAGATCAAATTTAATTATTTAATAAACAATATAAGTCTTAATGAAGTTCCATCTGTCCGTGACTTGGGTGTTACGCTTGACTCTAGTCTGCATTTTGATACTCATACTGACAACATAGTAAAAAAAGGCTTTCAGATGTATGGAATGGGGATGAGATTTTCAAGCAGCTTTGTACGACCCTCTACATTCTTAATATTATATAAAACCCTGATTCGGTCGCATTGGAATACGCCGTGCAAATTTGGGATCCTCTTTATGATAAGTACAAAGAAAGGCTAAAAATTGTGCAGAAAAAGTATTTACGTACTATGAATTGGAAATGTTATCGTCCTAAAGTCTCCTATGAGCAATTACTGAAACGTTATAATGTTCTTAGTTTGGAGTCCAGACGATTTCTTCTGGGTGTAATGATGCTGCATGGTATATGCAATAATAGATTCGACTGCATTCCATTATCAAATAGTCTACATTATATAGTACCTAGATCTGTCATGCTTCGTGGGGTGCGTGTGCCTCGACTATTCCACACGAATTCGTGCAGGACTAACGCTGGGGAGCGAGTGCCTCTTCGTCGCCTTGTTGATGCGTACAACGCGCACTTTATGGAGCTTGACATATTTACTCTTTCCAAAGATCGTTTTAAGGCAGGAGCAATAGAGTTGCTACATTTATAAGTATATAATAATATATACATATAAATATATTTTTTCTCTTTCTTCTTCTTCTTACTAGGCTTTTACGATGCACACTGTTTATCTGTTTTCTTTTAACTTTTTTTTTGTGAATTGTGGACGATGTTGTGGGTTCATGTGTAGTAACATAAATATGTAATAGATTGTGTATAAATGTATTTCTAAGTATAGTGCTAATTTAAGGATCTCTAGTTAAGCTTGGCATGTAACTGTTTTTTGTCCCTAACAAATAAAATAAAATAAAATACTTGCTACACCCAAACGACATGAACCCTGAAAACAAATTAAAACTAGTAGTTTTAGGCATTCGGTTTGCTAAAATAGATAGCATAGGCTGGTTGGTAGTGAGGCTGACTGCCCAGGCCTGGTGCGCCGGACGAACGCAAAACACCGTTACCCCTGAAGAGTCGTACAAATTTAAAAAAAAAACCTCGCACCTACTGCATCCCCAGTTCCGCATCAGATTCCCACATTTCTTTTCACTTCACAGCTTACTTGAAAGAACTGTCTGGTACAATGTCAGCTGGTCTTCCTGCTCCAAGCCTGTGAGAGCATCACATGCATATCTCGGCTCAGGCTCAGAGTAACATCAGTTCAGGTAACACCCAAATATTGTCAGTATTAGCTCAGTTTAAATAAATGTTTAGTGCCGCCAAACACGTAAACGAATATTTATAGGGTTGATATACAAATGACTGCCAACATCACGCCTCCGGCGTAAATAAAGTTATCGTCAGCTGATTATTCCCTCGTTTAAAAACAGTCAACTGGTAGGTAAACGTATATAGATAGCGTCTGCAGCAATACCTAACCATTAACGACGTGCTTCCGCAGTCGGCACAACGATTACCTCCGCTCGCACTCCGTGGAGGACGCTGAAATACCTACTATTAAATAGTACCTAGTCAAAGCGTTTGCCAATAAATCATTCAGTATGTAAAATTTTTTGTGTTCATTTGTTGTTGGTCATTGAATGTGTGTGTGATGCAAATAGCAAACAAAACGTATTCTGGTAGTACGAACATTAACAATAACGACCGCAGATGTCGGCCGCCGCGTCGTCGTCGCGCATCGTGTTGTTGTTAATGTCAACAAGCTATTGAGTAGGTGAATCGAAAATAAACCTAGGGTAAAACAAAAAAAGAAAACGAGAAGAAACATTTAGCAACGAAAATAAAATATTATGGCAATGTAATAAATTCTAATAAGTTATAATAAAGATAAAAGAATACTGCAAACTTTTAATAATAATATATCACAAAATCATACGCGAAACGGACAGACTATTCTTTACTAATATTAAGTATTATAAAGAGGTAAACTTTGTAGTTTGTACGTTCCGTTTCCGAATTGTTTCACTAATAGGAAGCTACATTATCCCTGAGTGTCCAAGGCTGTAATCACTTTACTTTCGGAAGACGGCGGTAAAAAAAGTAATTAAGAAACTTAAAAACCCGACTGCGTTGAAAACTTAAGTTGAAAAAAACACTAAAAAGCTAAGAACAAGCACATTTTAAATTTTAAAAAGTTGGAAGCGGGCGGGACCCACTCCATTTTTACCCGACTGCGCCAGAAGGAGGGTATGATGTATGTATGTATGTGTGTATGTATGTATTTGAGTAGATATGTATGTATGTACGTATAATTGTTGGGCACGCTCTGCAGCCTGAACGGCTCGATGGATTTTAGCTTGAGAGGTGTCGTTAGATTCGTATTTACTGTGAGAGTGCCACTGGGTATATCAAAATAAAAAAAAAACAAAATGGCGGATTTTTGGCGCCAAATTCAAATGTTTGGCACGCTCTGCAGCCTGAACGGCTAGATGGATTTTCAAACAATTATGACATTCTAAAAATCCGCGTATAAGTTGCTAACACACACAGTACGCAGCCATAGAGGCGGATTTTCTAGGCTTCTTTTCTGCAACTTTTGGCGAACACTGTATTATTACGTAATCAAAAAACGTTGATGAAACAATACTGTCCAATTGACATGACATGAAAGTAAAAGGAATGCGATGTGCGATACGTACGTAAATGAGCGATAGTCAGTAAGTCAGCGTGATTGTTGAGCGAGCAGTTCTCTTAAAAGACCGCGGGGGAATGTTCGCCGCTAAATGCTTCCCGAGAATGTGTTCATTAGGAATACGCCCGCGGGGGCGATGACCTCGGCTGACTCATGCGACGTCATCCACTAATACACTGTGGACAATCGATTTCCTACCGGTAGGATCTGTGATCTTCGTTATTAATTTGACAGGTGCTTGATATAATTAAATTAAACAAAATAATTTAAAACTTTGTGGTTCCTTATTTAGAGAGAGATATAGAGAGAGATATTTAGAGAGAGATATTTCAAAATTTTAAAAGCTCGTTTTTTAAGAAACTCTCCACAAGTTAGACTTTCGTTAGTCCTTTTATTCAGAAATAAATATGTTCTTTAATCGACTTATGGACTCAGTTCTAAGAACAAAAGCAAGTAAGACTCCAAAAGCGAGCGAAGCGAGCTCCAAAATTTTAACGCCCTGCCTTGGACTGGTTAGAACTGTTTCTAACTTTCATACAGGAGTTACTTAGTCGACTTAAATACAAAGTAGACGAAAATTTTTACATCATGCCTCGAATAAATTCAATATAATTTGAGATCAAAATGTCCACAAGCTCTATTTTTTGCAACCTTGTGTTTATCATATTTGCCTATTAAGGCCTTGGGGCAAGGCGCTTCTAATTTATTTCAGCCTGCCTATTCCGACCGGAATAGGCAGGCTGAATCATACGAAAATTCAATAGAGTGCCAATCCAGAGGCAGATAAAAGGAGCTTCTGAGATAAAAGTTTTTCGCAGGGTTCAAAGTTCAAAGAGTTTATAGCGGTTGATAGTACCAGTACTCAGAGGCTTTTTTTAGTGACCGACCGTTTCGGTCAAGAAATGTAGTTGAGGCCTTAGTTTCGGTTTCGGCCAAAAACTTGCCGTAACTTTCGGCCGTGCCGAAACGCGAGTGTTCGTGAATTATCGTGGTCGTTCGGCCAACTTCGCGGCTAACTCTTGCTCGCCCGATTTAATTTCTATTTAATTTCTATTTAATTTCTTTTCTTTCTTTTTAATTTCTTTTAAATGATTTATATATTTCCTGTCTTTAAAAAAAGTTTTTTTACCTTGTTTGTTTTTAGCATAAAAGAAATTGCTTTCTTTTATTTTTTTGGGGAGGGATGTAATGTAACGTGTTTTTAAAACCGTTACATGCTTTTCACATGCTAGTCGATTTCGGAACGATTTTTATACTATCTGCAGGCACACAAAGCGTTGTGCCACCTCTCGGTTGGCTCACAGGCCACAGCTCACAGTCGCCGAGGTGCGACCTTCCGCATCATCACGCGCCCCTGATTGCGAGCCAATTAATGACGCCGACAATTATCACTTACGACACGATCTCTGACAACAAGCCTGTGCTGGGTGGAGGCCGCTAATTAACTCATTACATGCCGATGGCACAATGTTTGACGATGCGGACCTTCGCAGCGTCACTCTATTGACCCACTCAATCGAAATAATTGAATGAATGCCTATTCAGTGATTGCACCAGAAAGATAAACACTTTTATTAGGTGAATACTCACATTTGTATTGTCTTTAATTGTTTTAATTTGGACCCAAATTAAAACAAATGACTGCGGTATAGCTGTCGAACCCAGATAATGGATCATAAGTGTATTTACATTTTACAATCAACGGAAATATGAATTGATTGATTTTAATCATCAACATCCAACCGTCACCTGTGCGAACAGATGAAACTCGGCTTTCCTAGCTTGCTTGTGGTACAGCTAAATCAAACATAAAATGTATAGACTAGGTTCCCTAGTTTCCTCGTCGTGATCGCGGAGAGCTCCCCGTGTACGAGTGTCACTTATGTGCTTACCTGCTGCGTCCGCACGGTTGCACCACACAACTCTGTGTCTAGTAACGGCGGTAACTCGACGAGATGCTTAACTAGAAAATGTACATGACTTACTTTATTAGCAGTCGAATGAGTTTAGCTATTCCTGAACGGATTGCTGTTGTATTATTCTTATTAGTCAGTGACACGCGACACACCGAAATTGATCGATCACCGAACCCGCCACACACGCACCACGCAGACATGTAGACGAAGTGCAGAAGTCTCACGACGGAAAAGTGATGTCGCGTAATCTCGAAGTTTTAAGGCAGTATGATAGTATACACATACTCTCGTATGTATGTCTATTGTAACGTCTTCTTTGAAGCACACTCTTATTCGCAAATAGGTTCACTTCACCATATTTTTCATCTGGATTGTACTAGAACTGTATCAAAAGCATCAACAATCCTGCATTTTTTCACACATACGGTTTGAAGTAAACGGAATAAACCTTCTGCGTGCATCTGTCAGTACACCGCCATCACTCGCTACCTGCATACCACGGCCAACACCCGTTTAGTCATTAACCCATTATTTGTAACAACGACCAAATATTTATCAAGTAGTAAATGTGCTCCGAGATTAGACGGTCGTCAACTAGGTAATTAATTAATTAATCACCCAGCGCGTGTACACTTAGAGCTGAAGTTTATCATATCCACCATGTGCCTTGTGTCTTGGGGAAAGCAATTGTATATTATATGTGTACGAAACTCTCGCGGTATTCTATACGCAATACGCAATGATGATCGTTTTATTTATTAATTATAAAATTCATCATTACATTTCGATTCATTTTCAATCATTTCAAACTAGCTCCGTTGTACGTGAAGGTCGCCTTCCTACAGTCTAACAATATGCGGATTTGTTTATGTAAGTAAATCAGTATTTAATATCGCATTTAAGTAGTAGAAAATGCGGAATCAATACTGTACTGTACTGTACAATAATCAAGCCTGTATGTAATAGGAAACGCGAATGAGGGCACGCAACACATGCACCAACATCCAACATCAACTGCACGTCTGCGGTAGCAGTGTGACTTCGACAGAGCCTACAAGCGGACATGTTCTACCATCGGCCGGGCGTGCGTGCTCCATGCGTGTTCCATGAGCTTGCATTGCGCACCGCGCGCTTCCAGCAGCAGGAACACTGCGCACTGAATGATAAGCAGCCTGCATTCAACTACGGACACGGGCGGCACGGGCGTACTACGTACATACAGCCGACTATACATGAAGAGATATTATACTAAAACAGACGAGTACGCACATAAAGGAAGCAATCAGACTGATTCTCTACTGGTCAGGAATCGTCAGCTTCGGCTACGTCCTTACGATTTGTGAGGCTGTTGCTTCGACATACGACCGGCACGCTACGGATTTTGAACAGTCCATACAGAGCTGGAGGTGGAAGTGACCTTACGTAACGTTGACGTTTTACACACAAAACCTTCTCAGAACTCATAAGATGTGCAGACAGCTCGCTAACACTTGGAACTGACACGTGACTGACAACTTTCTGATAGCCTGGAGAAGGTCTGTGCTTATTTAATTTGTTTTATTATTTGTACCTCGTAGATTTAGTAATGTGCGATGTCTCACACATTGTTTGAAGGGTCGAAAAGACTTTGAGTGCTAAACAAGCGAATATTATAACACAAACACAACTACTTGCATGAATCGTTGCATCACCGTTTAACTGACGCCGCGTATGACTTGTCATATCGTTGCACTCGTTACGTCCTAGTAAAACCGCCTCTTTCATGTCACGTCGTTACGGTCGCAGCTGGCAAATAGCGTGACAGAGGAACCCGAGGCATACGAGTTGCGTATGTCTGACATGGTTGACATCGTGGCGGTGGTTGATACAACTTCGGATGCAACGAGCACGTGGCCATTAAACTAATTAGCACCAAACACTCTTCACGATGAGCACAGCGCCGTGCATGTGCACACATACAAACTGGTTAATGGTGGCCGTTTTGAAAACTGTCTAATGTTACTTCAGAGTTTCAAAAGTCTCTAACGACAGCCCAATTAGTGTAAATCACTTTTCAGAACTGTCTCCACAAGGTAGGTGCACATAGATGGATGTTAGATGTAGTTCATTTTCAGCGTTACATCATTTGCTTAGTAATTTATCACCGAAAAATCATCCGATTTTCATTCAAGTTGCAAAATACAAGGATACAGACATAACTAGACGGACACTCAAGTTAGCAAGACGTGGAACAAACAGGTTCCTCCGTGCGCTGGGAGCGCGGGGCGGGGCGGGGGCGAGGGGGGAGGCGGTGCCTTGCGACCAGTCCCACGGGGTAACTGTACAGTTGTACCTTCACTTGCTTTAGCAATAGCACTACAACTAGGAACACCAGCTTTACTGCTACCAAGTAAAGGTGCTGTCAAATTCAATCTGCTGCTTCGGAAGTGTGGCTGACTGTACAGTGAAACACAGTGAAGCTAACGACCGCGCTACATAACGTGGCACAGTTTATAGAGGCGTAGTGATCACGCCAGGAATGTGCGGTGTTCGACCTCGAACATCCTTCAGTGAGGAAGGGCATGCGAGCATGTTGATGAGCACAACCGTTTGGTTAGTAGCTGCAACATCGCAGCAGGTCCTCTTGACTCGACCTACATCCTAGTTCACGATGTTGTCTACCGACTCCGAGCACATTGTGGAACTGTCACAGTCGACATGTTAGGCAAATCGGCAGCTTGCACGAGACCCTCGAACGTGTACACACACACAAAACATACGACTTTGTTTCTTTTTTTTTAAATACAGTGCAAGTCTGCAGCCTTATTGAGATTGAGAGCATTAATGACTCAAAACATGACGGTCGTTGACCCGCTCCGGATCAGGTCTGTCAGCTGCGTGTTTGTGTATTATTATTAATGTTGTAGCGAGCCCAGCTACAGCCCCGGGGCCCGGAGCCACCACACAATATAATTGTGTACATTTCCGCAGAGACGGGAGGGTTTCTAAGAACGAAGTTAATGTGAGGGGTGCTCAGCTCTGATTTTCTCCTCACAAGAAGATTCAAAAGGCCTACTTTACCTACTAACTCCTAATTTTATAATATTCCTTGTGTACAGTCTGCGTGTCAGAGTGACGCAGATGGTGTTAGTCATACGTTTATCCGTAAATTCCATACCTGCGATATGCTGGTAGTGAACAATGATTAGCCTGAGACTGATAGTTCCCACTTATGGCGTAAGTACCTACTCTCGTGTCGGACAAACATCGTAATTCTCGAAGATTGGCCGTAATGTTCGTCATTTCAATGCTGTAGACTATACTGCGCACAATGTTCGGAGCTTGTTCCGCTACTCCGACCGTCGGTAAACACAGAGTTGACTTTCTGTGTTGACTCCGCTGTATTCGAAGTAAGAAGTAAAACGCGACTAAAATAACGAACGCACATTAGCGCGCACTAATAAACTTAAGAGCTGCGCCGGAGCACTCGCACGGACACAAGGAGATGACTGAAACCAAAAGAAAGAAAATACAAAACAAAAAGGTAATTGCATGCATCTGTGACGAAAATGGGGAAAATGGGGAAAAACGAAAATAATATTGTGAGGGGTAGGGTATTAAACACGAAAGAAACGATATACGAACAGCGTGAAAGATTACAAAATATGGCTCGCAAGGAAGTGAATACTGAAATATTTATATGGAAGGCGAAGGTGTGCAACCTCAAGGCCAAATAAATGAAAATCAATGGCAAGTATGACGATGTTAGTGCCAATGGAAGTGCGAGATGAGCCGACACTAGCACGCTCGGCCACAGCTGGCACGTGCGCACGGCCACCACGTAGGACCAGCGAGGGTCCGGCGCGCGCTTGCACATGCTCTGATTACCGCGACACCACCCAATTGATGCGCACCGAGCGTGGCCAACGCTATCATTCACACTCGACTTACTTGCAAAGAAACGTTTCGAGTAGTCTCTAACATTATACTAATACGTACATTTGAATGTAGGTACCCGACGTTATTAGCGGTAATAGAAACGAGGTTTTTACTTGAAATAAAAACCAGTTAGTCTTGAAGCCAACCGGTTACTTTAGCTAACAGCTTGCTAATCTAAAACGTAATTATAATGTAAACGTTTGGTGGTGTTTGTCGCGTTGCTATCGACTGACGATTATTTAGGCGCTGTCGCGTTCACCTTGACTACATCATAGGTAAGCAAAGAAGATCCATTCTATACAACGCGTGAGTTATCTCATAGACACATTGTTGACAGAGGGCTTGTCCCACTCACATTGCCAAAAAAAAAATCTATTAACGTATATCTGACATTCTGACCTGATCTACTGTTGGAATATTTTCCATTTAAAAATAAACCATTGCGAAGAGTTCTATAGTTTTAATAGGCGAGTCTAATTTATTTAAATTGTTTGTTATTGTTTGGTGATTCTTCTTCAACATCTTAGTATTTGTAGTATTTGGCAACTAGTTAGAGATTGCCAGCGAGCGGACAGCGCAGCGGCGAGCTGCGCTGGCTGAGCGCACACGCAACCTTCAATAAATTAATCACTGGTAATCACCGCTTTGTGCGCCCAAACGAAGCTCACGTCAAATACATCACGACTTGATGTACTCTTTAGGTACACAAATTACAACATCTTCCTATAGGTAATGATGAAGGTTGAGTTCCGTTAAATAATAAAAATTTAAAAACTATGAGTTTATCACGATTATTATTAAAATGTTCGTTATAGCAAGTCGTCACGCTCGCTATTAGCCGGTATCACGTCAGCGTTGTTTCAAAAGTTCCCAGTCATGAGTCATGACTCATGACTGACATGTTCCTTAAAGTACGTATTTTTTCTTCTGAGAACGCTCCATGTATGCTCCTAGTTCGTGCACAGATATGCGGTCCTCTGCACTGTGCTGTTCGTGTCGCCACAGTGTCAGGGTGTCCCACATGCACCACAGTGTCAGTGTGTCGTGATGTGTCAGGTCCCCTGCGCGTGCGTCGATCGATCGTCAGTTGTTTATACTGTCATAAAGCTGTCGCGCACCGATGATAGCCTCGCTGCGTCGCTACTTGTAACTCAGTTATGTCAAGAAGAGTTAGGTACAGACAATGTACTTGCACACATTATCAAATGTGAAGCACATGTAATTTTCGCTGTAAGTTATGTTTATGATCTATGACATTATTAATATTGTATATAGTTTGTTGCTAACTTTTGTAACTATAACAGCATATCCGAGGCCATGTCGTAGGTATAAACATTTTGGCGAAGCTCAGGTATGTTCATGTGACTAACTATGACCTATGGGTACAGCGACCTCCAAGGAAGCTTGTTCATGCACTAAAGCTGCAGAACACGTAATGCATATAGCTCTGTTGATACATCGACCAAGCGCCCCCTCCTTTCCTTCTCCGTCGCCCGCACACCGCGTGCGCCCGCGCAGCGCGCGCCCTGTCGCAACACATTCCTGTGCCGCGACCGCGTCTCCACCGCGCACATCTTCCTTGCACAACAGAGCTGAACGGGATTAGGTCTTGCTCTTACAGTAAGCTGTTAGCAAACTGAGCACTTGGTGATGCGGAGCGTGTCGTGACACACTTGACGTAATGTGCGATCACGCGCCGCCAAACTGGTGTAGCCGCCGCTGAGCCTCGCCTACATCCAGTGTGTGCAGGCTCACAGCACAGCAGTTCGAGGAAGCTACACACACGGCTGCACACGGCGCGTGAACTATTCGGAACCAATTAATGAAATCGTATTAATTCTTTCCATTCTGATTAGTGCACAAACATCTGCCATTGAATTTAAAAGCGGCATGAGTTAATGATTTTTTTTCGATAAAACAACATAATTTTTTTCTTTTCCGCAGTAAAAGAAAACAATTCAACAATTCCGGTTGATTATAATAAAAAGTTCATATCATTTAAATTGCTTCATGAATTAAGTATAATGGTCGAAAATGTGGAGCAAGTCATTAATTATGTTAATCACAGTGGATTAGATACTACAAATATACACGCGCCTCTCTGTGAATGTAATGCTATAGTAACCTAGCGGTTTAGTGGCACGTCCGCGGTTGCGTGTTCAGCTGCTGATGTCTGCGAACTGTCGATCGAGCACTTCCGTCATTCACTACGTACATACACGTAGCTGATATTTCTGAAGAGGCACGTGTGTGGACAGGTGCCACTCCGGCGATGACATTGTGATGTTGGGGCAGTACAAATAGTCTCGCAGTCAGACCGACACGCTTCATTCAGTGAGTGAAGATAGTGCCTGTGCTTGATACGACGCTACAATATGCTTTCACATATCCTGTCCTTCCCGGGGTCGCCGGTCGGCGCAGTACGTCAGTTTCTTGCATACATTACATCGCTATTATATCAGTCATCTCAGAATGAATTTCCCTTCCAGCCATCTCATGACTCACACAATCCATGTATAGTTTCTGTTGGCTGCCTCTTTTCTGGTAGCCAGCCATCCACATTCATACTGGTCGCACACTCGTCTTCTGCTATGTTGGTCTCTCGTCTCGTCGTTAGTCGATTTGAGGAAAGACTAAAACAGGATTATGAACGAGTACATTCATTCTTAATCCTATTTTATCCTCGTCGAAATATTCTGATCTCAGCTCAAGCAATGTCATTTGTCTCTCTCTTGTGGTTGTAGCCCTACATTATATTTAGTTTTATTTATCACTAGTTGTTGCCCGTGAACTACGTCCGCGTAATTTTTTTTTCTCTAGCCTGCTCTGTCCCACTCCTGGGCAAAGACCCTCCACTCCTTCCACTTCTCGCGAACCCGCGCGTCTTCCTTCCAGTTCGGACGAAACCTGTCTAGTTCGTCCCGCCATCTCCTTCGTCGCCTGCCGCGACCCCGCCTCACTGTGTCAGGGCACCAGTTTCCTGCTATTTTGGCCCACAGTTTGTCCGGCATGCGGCAGACATGTACTGCCCAGTCCCATTTGAGTTGGGCAGCCTTTTGAGCCACGTCAGCTATATTTGTTTTGGAGCGCAGTATTGTGTTTCGAACACGATCCGTTAATTTAACACCTAGTATACTGCGCTCCATTGCGTAAAATTAATATTAAAATATGAGGTACTTCCCTATTTGAGTCGGATTTTGTTAACAATTTCAAAGGTTTACTTTTTTTTGCACAGAACCCATTTTTTTTTTACTAAAATAAAAGTAGCTTAAGTTACTTCTAATAACATCAGCTATCTACCAGTAATAGTCATATCGAAGTCGGTGAAGCCTTTTCGGAGATTAGCCAGAACAAACAGAAAGACAAAAATTGTTTGTTATAAGTACCGTATAAACTTTCATATGCATTGAGTAAAAAGCTGTTATTTTGAAATGACAAACAGACACTCCAATTAATTAATTGTAGAGATTGTTTTGATATTACGTTCAGCGAGTGTGTTGTCACCTTCAAGCATTAGTGTGCACTCGTGTATGTTCAGGTTGAGAGGCTAGTAAGTACTTAGGTACTCTCGACACAATTGGTATGTTGTTTCGAGGTTGTAAATAATTTACAATAATTTGTTATTGTAAGAATGGCCGCGTATCGCTGCCTCCGAAACATAATACACGATGGATTCAATTATTCTTGGCGTGTTGATACTGAGTAGCTCTGAAGTAGGACCGCAGTACATTCGAATGCTGCTAAGTATGAAATAACTTACTGCAGAGTCTGTTTAACCGAGTTAGTTATCAAATAATACATTTTTAACCTCCTTCAAAAAAGGAGGAAGTTCTCAATTCGGTTGTATTTTTTTGTATTTGTTACCACATATCTTCGTCATTTATGAACAGATTTGAAAAAATCTTCTTTTATGTGAAAGGATACAATTCCCGATTGGTTCCATAGAAATTTCATCAAAATCGGTTCAGTAGTTTGGATTTTAAATCAAAATAGCTGGAAAAAATATGTCATCCAAGTAAAAGAAATTGCGACCGACTTCGCAAAGTACAGTTACTTTCCACTTTTTTTTTGTGTTTTTTTGGAAATCGGTTTTTTTTTTTGCAAAAAAGTTTTTATCGAGAAACGAATGAAGCATAACAAATGAGTAGTGTGCGGAACGAGTTCGACTACTGAGCACAAGTGAGGCGTGGCACGCACGCGGCAGGTACACGCACAGGCACACTCACAGGCACACGCACAGGCACACGAACAGGCACACGCACAGGCACAGCACACCGTAACTAAGCGATTACATTAACACGTCAAGTTTACGACGCGAAACAGTCAGGATCGAGATAACTCACGTAATTGATGACACGTCGACTGTTCGACACGTCACTCGATGCTGAGCTATAGTTATGTAGTTTGAAATAGTTTCCGAAGTGTTATTGGAGTTTTCCAATAGGAATTTCTCAGTAGCAGCCTCGGAGTTTGGATTTGTGCCTGGTAGATACACTGGCCTGCAAAACTAAGTACTACACTTTTAAAATTTCAATTTTTTATAAACTATAGAAGTTAGAGATTTAAAATAAAAAACGTTTTATAGCAATTTTTAACAGCTTTCTTTCAATTTTAAATCTTTTCTCTAACTATAGTAAATTATACATTAGTAACATTTTTAAGTCTTAAAACAGATAAAACAATAAAAATAGCCATTTTTAGCTTAGTGTCATAAAATTCAATTAACATTTACAAGTATGTTTTACATGTTATAACATATATTATTTTTTAATAACTGGTATTGCCTCCTCAGACTCTGCTTACAGCTTCGAGTCGATTTGACATACTGAACACGAGGTTTTAGAGCCGATGTTGGGGAATATTCTCCCATTATTCTATCAGAGCCTGTTTTAGTGCCCTGAGGGTGGTAGGTGGTGTTAGTTTACACAGAGTATAATAATACAATAAAAATTAAAACTAAATCCATTTGCCCAAAGTTTTGTTCAGTGACTGGGCAACTAAGGGTTTTAGGAAAAGTAGGGAGCGATTGTTTGAGCTGTACGGCCTTAAGTCTTACATCAACTCAGAAACTTTTAATAAATATGTTGCAACATACTCAACAATTTTTAAAAACACTTGCAGGTTAGCTAAAGCCTTATTCATTGGCAACAAGATTAAAACCGCCGATATTAAAATAAAGACGGTTTCGAAAATTATCAATAGTGAAACTAATAGAAATAATAAATATAAAAATGATATCACACTAGAGACCTTACGTGGTCTTCTAAGCTCTAAAAACGAAGTTGCTCAAGATTTTGTAGATTTCATTACCGGTATCCCACTTAAAATTACCGAAACCTTAAATTCCTCACCCTCGCTTTCTATTGATTTATTAAGAGCGAACGTTTCAGCCTGTCCGGTTGAGTTTCAATTTAAGCATATAAACCCCATAGCAGTCATTAAAGCCTTTAATCAAAATAAAATTAACGAAAGATCTATGGGGAATGTCTATTAAAATTTCTCAAACTATTGTTGAGACTATAGTCTCAACAATAGTTTGAGAAATAAAATTAAAAAAAAAAAAAAATATATAAATTTTATATTTAATTTGTGTGTGGACCATGGAGTCTTCTTCTGAAATACAGCAAGGTAATACCACTTTTCAAATCCAGGGATAGTAAAGACACGAATAATTATAGACCCGTATCCGTATTGCCGGTTTTCAGCAAGGTGTTTGAAAAGGTAATGCTTAAACAGATGCTTAACCACTTTAATACTAATAAGATCTTACATGAGAGACAGTATGGTTTCACCAAAGGACGTTGCACGACTGACGCCGATGTCACCTTATTAAAACACATATTCACTGCGTGGGAAGAGGCACAAGATGCCATAGGAATCTTCTGTGACCTCTCGAAAGCATTTGATTGCGTAAGCCACGAAACGCTACTCTTTAAACTTGAGCATGACGGTTTGGGGAAACTTGCTCTCAGTTTAGTGAAATCGTATTTAAACGATAGATATCAGCAAGTACAAATAAATGGTGTCAATTCAATGGGTTTAAAAGTAATGATGGGTGTACCACAAGGCTCGATATTGAGTCGTTTCCTCTTTCTAGTCTATATTAATGATCTACCCTGTTTATTTAAAAACCAACCACAAATGGTGTTGTTTGCCGACGATACTTCTTTGATATTTAAGATAAACAGACGTGCCACAATTCTTGACAACGTAAATAGCGCCCTACTGCAGGTTCATAATTGATTTACCGCGAATAATTTAGTATTAAATGGGAAAAAAACTAAGTACATAAGATTTGCCCTACCAAATGTCAAAACTAATTATTGTGACGTAGTATTGAATCAAGAGAAACTAGAATTCGTCGATGAAACTGTTTTCTTAGGGATCTCGCTCGACTCAAGGTTACAATGGGGTCTCTTGCAGGACGGCTGAGTTCAGCAGCATATGCTGTTAGGAAAATCCGTTATTTTACTGATGTAGATACCGCGAGCCTAGTCTATTTTAGTTATTTTCATAGTATTATGTCTTACGGTATTTTACTATGGGGACGGGCTGCAGACATCGAGTCTATATTTATTCTGCAGAAAAGAGCCATCAGGGCCATATATAATCTATGTAGGCGCGATTTTCTAAGAGAACTGTTTAAGGAAATTAACATCATGACAGTACCTTGCCAATAGATCTATGAAAACATCATGTACGTTAGGAAAAATCTGCATTTATTTAGTAGACAAGAAGAACAAACAGACAATAAAAACTTTTTTGCAAAAAAAAAACCGACTTCCAAAAAAAACACTAAAAAAGTGGAAAATAACTTTACTTTCGGAAGTCGGTGACTATTGTTTATTTCATTGACTTTTTTGCCACCGACTTCCGAAAGTAAAGTTATTTTCCACTTTTTTAGTGTTTTTTTTGGAAGTCGGTTTTTTTTTTGCAAAAAAGTTTTTATTTTACCCTTTTTAGTTAACGTATCACACACAAATCCTTGTCAAGTATCAATTTCGCAATTTCTTTTACTTGGATGACATTTTTTCCAGTTATTTTGATTTCAAAACCAAACTGCTGAACCGATTTTGATGAAATTTCTATGGGACCAATCGAGAAGTAGATCCATTCAGATAAAAGAAGAATTTTTCAAATCGGTTCAGAAATGACGGAGATATGAGGTAACAAACACAAAAAAAAAAAATAAAAAAAAAAAAACATACAACCGAATTGAGAACCTCCTCCTTTTTTTGAAGTCGGTTAAAAAGAACAAGAGGCAACAGACACCACTATAATACTAGAACCAGGGACCATCTAGTTCAGCCAGGTTTCAGGCTAGCTAAAGTAGACTCATCTTTCATGGGGTACTGTTTAAAATGTTACAATAAAATACCCGGCATTCTACAACTGAATGAGACGAAATTTAAATCTTGTATAAAACGCACACTATGTAGGCAAGCATACTATAAGTTGGGATATTACATTGATGATAAAAATGCTTGACTCAATGCTGGTCCTGCTCCACAACCATAGGGGCAAACTTATTAATTACCATGGGAAGTTATTGTGGAAGCTGCAGAAGATTGTAAATATATCTTTGCATTGTATTGATTCAATCTCTTAGTATTGTATAATTGCATAACACATGTGTGAGTACTATGTACGATAAAGCTACCATTTACCTCTTTTATTGACTCGCATTTTCCCTGGTGGCTGAGAGAATGCCATGCTCACTAAAATGTCTCGCTGATGGTGGCGCTTGTGTCGGGTCGTTTAGTTCCCTTCAAAATGGTTGAGTTGAATGATGGCTGATCCATGCGTCATGTTCGTGAACGGGCGCTGTCAGTAGGGTCTGGTCATCTCGCAGCTGCCATGGATTATTGTATTTTTGAATTGTTGATTTTATCTTTTCACTCTGGACGCTCTTACTCGCACGTCTTTCTACATCGTTCTCACATATACATATGTATAATCTCGACGATGATGTTGATGTAACCAAGATTTTGTAAAAACATATTGATTTAAAAGAGTGTCCATGGAGTTTCTTACCCATTCTTCTCCATAGGATCTACGCTTTCGAATGAGCAACTACAGTACTTTCACAAGGTATTATGCCCTGTGACTGGGACTGTAGCTTAGTTTATTTTTTGTGTTTTGACATTCAAAAGTGCCTGTAATGGTCTAATTGAAATAAATGCTTTGAGTTTGAGTTCTGCGGCTTCTGACTAGCCTCCCTAGCTCATCCCAGGCGTGCTCAATCGGGTTGAGATCAGGACTTCTTGATGACCAAGCCATCACGCTGATACCAACCTCCTAAATATACTTTTGCACGACCCGAGTCGTGTGTGGCCGGGCATTATCATGCATCAGCATCGATCCATCACCCATATTTACTAAATACGGCCCTACATACTCATTGAGAATCTCCTAGGCATATCTTTCCCCAGTCAGAGTGCCATTTTCTATGGCCATTAACTCTGTGCGACCTTCTGAAGATATGCCAGCCCATACATGTACACTGCCTCCACCGTACTGGACTCTTTGTGTGAAGCAGGCTTGAAGGTATCGCTCACCAGGTCACCTGTAGACGCTTCGCCTTCCATCAGAAGTGTAAATTGAGAATCGAGACTCATCTGTAAACAAAATTCTTGACCATTCTTCTTGATCCCACCATATGTGTTCACGGCGTATCGCAGTCTCGCTACTCGATGCTCTCTCTCGAGTTTGGGGCCACTCGCTGGTCGTCGGGGTTTCAGGTTTGCTTCAGCCAGTCTTCTTCTCACTGTACTGTCACTAATGTAGTCTCTTCGGGTCTGAAGAAGCTGTTGCTGGACTTCAACTGCATTTAGGTGGCGATTTCTCAACACAGTGGAAACAATATAACGGTCTTCTCGGGCACTAGTACACCTGGGTCTGCCATTACCAGGTCTTCTCAAATGGTTTCCAGTCTCTTCGTACCTTCGCTTCACCTTCTGGATCGTTCGTAACGTCACACCCACCATTCTTGTAGTACTACGCATACTGATGCCTAGTTCGAGAAAAGTCTTGATCCTAGCACATTCTTCAGGTGAAAGAGGCATGATAAATAAGTTTATGTGCTGTTGTCTAACTTAGCTTTTGTAACTTGCAAGAATCATCGATCAAGAAAAAAATTGAAAACAAAAATAGAAACAAAAAAAAAAACCGACTTCCAAAAAAAACACTGAAAAAGTGGGAAATAACTTTACTTTCGGAAGTCGGTGACTATTGTTTGTTTCATTGACGTTTTTGCCACCGACTTCCGAAAGTAAAGTTATTTCCCACTTTTTCAGTGTTTTTTTTGGAAGTCGGTTTTTTTTTGCAAAAAAGTTTTTATTTTACCCTTTTTAGTTATCGCATCACACACAAATCCTTGTCAAGTATCAATTTCGCAATTTCTTTTACTTGGATAACATATTGTTTCCAGCTATTTTGATTTCAAAACCAAACTACTGAACCGATTTCGATGAAATTTCTATGGGACCAATCGGGAAGTAGATCCATTCAGATAAAAGAAGAATTTTTCAAATCGGTTCATAAATGACGAAGATATGAGGTAACAAGCACAAAAATTTCCAGCTATTTTGATTTCAAAACCAAACTGCTGAACCGATTTTGATGAAATTTCTATGGGACCAATCGGGAACTAGATCCATTCAGATAAAAGAAGAATTTTTCAAATCGGTTCATAAATGACGGAGATACGAGGTAACAAACACAAAAAAAAAAAAAAAAAACATACAATCGAATTGAGAACCTCCTCCTTTTTTTGAAGTCGGTTAAAAATGAATGGTAAATTTTTTATTCGTAAAGGATTATTTTTGATTTTAACGTTTTTTCAGCCATTTCTTAAAAGAAGGTTACCGACTGAAGTTTGGATGTACAAAATTAAACTCTTTAACTAATTTAAATAAATTTAACTAAGTGTTGTTGATTACAAGTGGGACAATAAGAGAACACAGTACACACTACATAACAATTTATTATTACGCCGTGTCCAAACGAATCGGTTCGCGTGTCACTGGAGCGTGCGCGACCTGGCGGCGACATCTCACGAGCAGCGCGCACAGTTAGCTAGTGCTGCGACGCCATCCATCAAGCTATGATGTGAGGAGAGCACGCGTTGGGAGCCGGTTCATTCCGTGACCGCTGAAACAAACATGCTGCATTAAGGAAATGCTGTAGATAGTCTGAATTTAATCTAGATATTATAGTTTTAAAGACACATTTACTCGAATGTACGATACATGTACCAACACGAAGTGATGAATCGATGAATCGATGATATATCAAACCGATATAATTATTATCTAATGCTTCCGCGAATTGTATGAATTGAGCAGCAGATTTCTGGCATGAATTTTCATGATTTTTGTAAGAAACCGGCGCGCGGCTTATTTAAGACGTTGGTTACGGTTGTCATTTGTCAATTTGTCGTGTTTCGGTTGGTTTTGATCTGAATCTGACAACCAGTCTTACTAAGTATCGGTATCGTTTTACTAAATTACGGGTTTTGGAGGTCAGATAGGCAGTCGCTTCATGCAAAATGCTGAGTATTCAGCAGCATTATACCGGAACGACCCCCACACAGTTGGGACAAGGCTAGCTACATGATAATAAGTTTTCGCGTAGTTTCGGCGTCTTCCATATCCCGTTTTTCAAATATTATAATAAAAATTAAAAACACTCTTCTCTTAAAAAATTTAATTAAACATTAAAAAACCCCCGACAAAACGCCCATGGTGGCGGCCATCTTGGACCGATTTCCACCAAAAATAGCTAAAAACACTCCCGACTAATTCACCTATCAAACAAAATCAAAATCGGTTCATGCGTTTGGGAGTAACGATGCCACAGACAGACAGACACACACACAGACACGTCAAGATATAACACCCCGTCGTTTTTGCGACGGGGGGGTTAAAAAAGCTTCACGTTAAAAAAATGAGTCTTAGATATACAATCTGCAATAGCCCTTATAGCAATAATGCAATTTAATTACAATCATGTATCAGCCATCTAATCTGAATACTTGTCGATGTTAATACATGGGTTTATCACAGTGTAGCTGATTCGTAAGCGTATAGTAGCAACATGGGTCAATAAATTGATAAGTTCATCAGCATGTACTGTGTGAGATAAGGGAAATCATTTACTGGGTGATTCGTTGAGGTAGGTCAGTCGTACTCAGTTCATTCGGTTCATACAATGTGTTTGGTTAACGGTTACCGTTACTTTAAGGGCATATTATATACTCATTTCTATCGACAAATACACGTTTATAAATACTCCTAACCCAACACCCTGCGAATAGCAGCCATCTTGTTTTTTTATTCGGCTGTTCAATGAAATGCTCTAATCTTTGAATCTAAGAGACTTAGAGACGTGCAAATTATTTTATTGCAAGGGTAAAAGCCGAGGCTATCGAATCGTTAATAAATTTTCATGAAAAATTAGCAAAAGTTGGAAGCAGGCGGGAACCATTCCATTTTTATATTTTCAAACTCAAATGGCTCTCGCCTGCTTCCAACTTTTTTAAATTTAAAATGTGCTTGTTCTTAGTTTTTTTTTTAACTTAAGTTTTTTACTGTAGTCGGGTTTTTTAGTTTTTTTTATTACTTTTTTTTTAACCGACTTCGACAACAAGGAGAACGTTCTCAAAAAGCCAGTAGATACGTTTTCTATTGTTATTAATTCAGGTAAAGAACGCGGCGGACCCTCCGCCTCATGTTTTCGTTTCCCAGAATAGCCAAAACTTGCTGTCTCTTTCTATCTTTTGTTTGTCGCTGGTAAACAATGACAAAAGGGTTAAGGGGTAGAGGGATAGAGGGGTGTTTCGCATTAAAAGCGACGTCGTGCGCGCATCATTCTTTTTGTATTGTTTTTTTTTTTACCTATACTTGTTTTATCGTTTATTGGGTCTGCTTCACATGACCACCTTGGCTTGATTTTATGGACTACGTTTTACCGCAAGTGACATAATGAAATTTGCTGTGCCAGTCAAACTGCCACTGCTGCTGCTATCTGCTGTACTGGTAAGTTTTTGAATTTTACGTGACTTTTAAGACATCCTAAAGATTAAGCTTTTCTCAATTAATTCAGTTTAAGGGACAACTTTCAACATCAACGGAAATAATATTCTGACTGAGTCTTAAGATTGATAACTATCTTAATTATTGACGTTGATTTCTGTTTACGTTTAGTTCCGCAGAAGATTGTAAACATATCTTTGCATTGTATAGATTCAGTCTCTTAGTATTATATAATTGCATAGCACATGTGTGAGTTCTATGTACGATAAAGCTACCATTTACATCTTTTACTGACTCGAATTTGCCCTGGCGGTTGAGAGAATGTCATGCTCACTCAAATGTCTCGCTGATGGTGGCGCGTGTGTCGGGTCGTTTAGTTCCCTCCAAAATGGTTGAGTTGAATGATGGCTGATCCATGCGTCATGTTCGTGAACGGGCGCTGTCAGTTGTGACTGGTCATCTCGCAGCTGCCATGGATTATTGTATTTTTGAATTGTTAATTTTATCTTTTTATTCTGGACGCTCTTACTCGCACGTCTTTCTACATCGTTCTCACATATATGTTTAATCTCGACATGAATGATGTAACCGAGACTTTGTAACAACATAATGATTTAAAAGAGTGTCCATGGAGTTTCTTGCCCATTCTTCTCCATAGAGATCTACGCTTTCGAATGGGCAACTACAGTACTTTCACAAGTTATTATGCCCTGTGACTGGGACTGTAGCTTAGTTTATTTTTTGTGTTTTGACATTCAAAAGTGCCTGTAATGGTTTAATTGAAATAAATGCTTTGAGTTTGAGTTTGAGTTTCCAATAATTGTACAAAATGAATAAATGGTATGAAAACTTTTAAATTGTTTTTTTTTACCTTGTTAGTTCTAACTATTAAAGCTGGTATGAAAATTAAATTAGCTTCCGCACTTACTGCGTTCAAACGAAGATAAGGAGATTACCTTTATTTTTAAACAAAAAATATTATGTTATTTTATATCACCAATCTAAATTAACATTCGTACCATGTGGTAGAATGTGATGACACAATCAATATAAACTCAAAACCATGTTATATACATACCGAACATGTTTTGACAAGTAAATGATTTGTTTTGATTTAAAAATCGTGCACTTTTTTTAACCGAAACAGTAAACGAATTCGATAGTTGTTTTACTTTATTAATTTTAGTTGTACCTAAGTAATGTTCCGATATTCGGAACAAATATCCCGAAAAAAGAAAATTGCCGCAAGGAAGTCTCCACTTTTCGTTTCTGTTCCTTGAACTTTAGGCACATTAGCTCTACCTATTCCGATCACTGACTATCACAAAACCAAACTTCCGCACCTATTCCTTTATTTATCTTAATATTTATCTTAATACTAGCTTATGGCCGCGGCTTTGCCCGCGTGGACTTCGGTTATTGTCCCACGGGATCGTACTACTGGGATAAAAAGTAGCCTACTTGTTAATCCAGGTTATGAACTATCTGTATGCCAAGTTTCATCCAAATCCGTTCAGTCGTTTTTGCGTGAAAGAGTAACAAACATCCATCCATCCATCCTCACAAACTTTCGCATTTATAATAGTAGTAAGATAAACAAATTAATGTTGATTGCTTACTCGTTTGCCATACCCTTACGATTACTGAGATGAAGTACTTCACTTAACTTTTGTGTAAAAAATGGCAGAGATAGCTATGCTGTGACGAACCGACGGAACACACATCGCTGTGGGACCCCTGTGGGAACCCTGTGAATCCCTGGGGATCATTGTGTAATTCATTGTCTTTGCCCCGCAGTAATATTACTGGCTATAATAACAACTACTTATGTGTATAGGCTTATTTGTCAGCATCGCGTCACACTGTCCGCGCCGCGCGCCGTGCGTGTACCATCGGGCATGCTGCAGCGACCGGCGCACATTAGCATCGCTCGCAACACTGGCAACTCGCAACGCATGCGGAACCAGTTTATAGTTCCACGAAGCGCGCCCGACTACGACTGTTCTCATACTTCACTCGAGCTACACAAACGCATGCATTATTCTCAACAAGACAAGCTCGAGGTTAATCGTCGCTCACAAGAACGAGGACCCTTCGAAACATCGTCATTTGATGAGTTACGAGTAGGTTTGCTTTGCCAACCCGCATTCTATTCACCCAGTCCTTTGGCTCACTCGCACTCACATTTACTTTAGTGAATAGTAAATATATTTAGAGGTAATTTATTTCCTCTGAAAATAATAATATTTACTATTCAGTTTAGCTTGTAGATAAACATCAAAACACACAATTTAAAATGTGGGTTTTTACGTCAATACAAGTTGCCCCCGCCCCCCGCGTGCGCGCTACTACTGAATCGTAATCAGTCAATTGTAACCGTTCTCATCTGCGTTATACAAGTTTATTTAGTTAGTGATAATGATATTATGCATGAACCTGTAATGATGAAACGATCTGCGTCAATTCAATATTTGTACATCAACACTTTGAAAAATTGTCATGTGGATACTTCGTGTTCTCCTCAAAACAGCTGAACCAACTAGTTTTCGATCGCTATCACAAAATTCCTATAATTTTTATCGCAAACAAGTTGAGTGCTATCGAGTAAGCGATAGTTGTCAGCACACGAGTAATTGGGTTATTTATACAGAAGTCCATGAATATTGAAACTAAATAACGAGTGCGCGGCGATGGCGCACCGGTACAGAGTGGGTGCAGTCACAAGACACAGCACTACAGACTACCGAAGGATCACTTCCACCAACCCACATCAGACTGCACATACGTTGCAGTAAGTACTGTGACAGAGAGATCAAACATATATTCCGTGCATCACAAAACCACAGTTAATAAACAAAGAAAAATAAAGCAATACTTCAACAATATTCCGAAAGCAAAATGTAATATTATCTGGATCTGCCACCACGACACGTTATAAATGGAAACTCGTCAAGAATAGGTCTTCTGTCCAAGGCATCTGCATCGCGGTGCCGCGACTACAAAAAGGCAGGACAGGCTATAATAGTCCTGTGGTAATTATACTAGCCCGACCGGTCGCGGTGGTCCCGCGGGGCCCGCAGGCTCCGACGGAGGCCGCCGCCATCTTATACATCTTACACAGGGTGGCGATGCACGCAGGGAAATATGTGGGACGATCTCAACCAGGTAGGATCATGAACTAGATCGCCGTTAAACACCCAAAGTGAAGAACTTAGCCCATATGCAACTAGACTTAGCTTAGATATTGAATCTATTTAATATTAACTCAAGGTGTCAGAGAGTTCCGGCCACTAAATCAACAGAAGGTCGAATCGACAGGAAATGTAAAAGTAATTGAACCAGTCGATGTTAATGACATTCACCAAAGTATTGCTTCATCGTCATCCGTAGCCTCTGTTCACTGTACAGCCACTGTTGAATAATGCCTCTGCTTGCTAGATCAGTCAATGATACTGATCGCAAACGATTACCCAAACTTTTTTCTACATTGTACTTCGGAAGCAAACTTTAATCGAGACTTTAATCGCCACCTTAGGGTGCCTTGGGTGCTTCAATGTACGACCTTAGCGTCGTACATTTTGGTACATGCCACAAGTGCACACAGTATACAAATTTAATGAAAACCAAAATAAAAGTAACTTAAATCTAAACAAAAAATTGAACACTGTGCATCTAGCCCTTAGCAACATGGGCGTCGCCAGTTTTTTTTCAAATTATTATCTTTTCCTGCCTGATGACACAGAATATGTGAGTACGTACACTTCATTCTCCCGATGATATTTATCTTATTTTTATTTTATTTTATTTATTTAAGGGATAATAAACAACTACAACATAAATAAAACATATAAGGTTAACAAAACATAAGGTGGGTGGACCATGGAAGGCCATGCTCCTTCGAAGGCCAATTATTAAAATTTCGTAGTTATTGCCATGTGATGACAAATTCCTTCTATCTACATAAACATCCATCGAACTAGAAATCATAGACGCGGCGGTGAATCGCTCGCGCCACTATTTTGGCAGTACGGTCCCTTGCTTCATTGATATCGGAAATCGGCGACGTTAAAATAAGGTGGGTGTACCATAGAAGGCCACTCTAACAAATAAATAGTTATTATTCGTTTATTTACTGGATAAATGAAACTAACAAATATTTAAGTAATACTTTGTTTTATTACGTAATATATAAACCACTTCTTTTTATTGTAGATTTAATGGCTATTTATTAACTTTTAGTGTTAAATGACTGATTTATTATAATGGCCTTCCAAAGAGCCTTGTTTCTAGCAAGGCCATTTTTAAGAGTTCAATGAAACTTAAGTTTAATCAATATTGATCAAATCTGCAATTTAAAAAAGTGGTTTATATTTTACGGAATAAAACAAAGTATTACTTAAATATTCGTTCGTTTCATTTATCCAGTATATGAACGAATAATAACTGTTTATTTATTAGAGTGGCCTTCCATGGTACACCCACCTTAGTAGTAATGTTGCAGTCCACTACATTATCCGTAGATAGACATGTTTAAAGATTAGTGGTTGCCACTAGACGAGCATTACCACAGAAAACAAATAATATGAAATAAATAATTAAGTTATTATTAATCCAAATTTAGACAAAAACTCACGGAGACGTGATTTGGGAGCTCTAATTTGTAGATACTATTTAATATAGACCATCAAAATATTTTTTTCAGCTCACAAATATCCTCAACTTTAATGATAGAATACATTTTCGTTATATGCCTTTATTGCAAAGAAAAGAAAATTGAACCTAATTCAATTATTGAACGAAAAGACTTCGAAATAAGCCCCGACATCTCCGAAATCGTACATCATTTTGACGTAATATTTATACCAAAATAATCTTCAACATTTGCTTAAACTATAACATTTTTTTTTAATGGCTACTATTATTTATTAAAGAATTAAATAAAAGTTCAATATATTTCACTGCGCCGGCCATCTGCGCTCAGTACGGCGCGAGTGCTCGTTGAGGTAGGATCTATGTCAGTTTATTCCGCGCGTCGATTGCTGTATAGACGCTGCTATTGTGTGCGTGCTAGAGCATCGTCAACTACGATCGCAGTTTTGATCGTTGTAAGCTCGATCAATACCATTGCGGGAAATATTTTGCTAAATTAAAAATTATGATAATTGACAGTACCGAATAAAAAAAGTATTAGTATGTTTTATTTACTTCAACAGGTTGCAACCATAATATTTATTTATTTACGTACACATAAAAGATTTTAGACAGAAATATTTGTCTGTCTGATATCTACGTCTAATATCGATTCAGATTTCAGTGGTCAAAAGGTATTGTTTACTTCTCAAAGAAATCTGTTTTATTGTGGTCGGCTTTTACTTTCTAAAATAATAATACTTTTAGTAAATGCGCTAAAACAATGTAGACCACTATGCTATCGATGTCGGTTAACAATCGATTACTGCGTATCAATTAAAATATTTATTCCTTTATTAATTTTTCTTACATATAAATTATATTTTTAAATATTCTTACTAACAAAATAATATAAAAAAACCTATATCTATACATATAATAAATTTGTAGACGTGGCGTTTCTGTATATTGAAAATATTTAGAAAAAAAATAGTAGGGGTGTTAAAGGATAACAAACAGAACCCATTTCTACTATTTTTATAATTTTTGTCTGTATGTCTGCAGTCTGTGAGTCTTCGGCTATGTTTGTTTGTTTAAGTATCACGTGAAAATTACAAAACTCACCACGAGTTTAAATGCAGAAATATTGTGCTTTTGTTTTATTGCAATCCGTGCACTTAATCAAAAGATATATTAATTAAAAGGTTCAAGAAGCAATCATCATCATTACTTAAGATACATGCAACGACATCTATTGAACCAAAATGGTACTAACGAATAAATGTGCTCACAAGATCACCTTTAAATCGACTGCCCGAGTTTTTCAAAAAGTTATGATGGCAAAAGGTACTCTATATGGCGCTGCTTTGAAAATCTACATAATATAGAATGATTATTCGATCGCTTTCCATGCATTATATTTTAGCAGTTTAACTCCGTGCTCGATAGATGGCGTTGTGCATTTGACGCCAGTTTTTGAATCGCGGTGTTAAGATTTTCCATAAATGAACTACGTTCGCGACAGTATGTGGTCGTAAATTTTGATCGATTAAGCTCCTAAATCTATACATCAACAATATAAAATTTGTATAAATAGAAAATGATGTTCCGAAATGGCGCAACAACTATTGCATGTTTGCCACTGTACACAATTTGCACAAATATTTCTTTCTTAAAACTTTATTTTTACAAATATTCCGTTTTAGGCAACCATTTGAAGGCTTCTTCAAATAGTAGCCTATATATAATGACGCTATGTGCTTGAAGAGGTTCATTATGCCCGTATACTTCAATTGTTCAAGCATGAGAAAGGCTATCCATATTTTATATCAACGGAATAAACGGCGTAGCGGTTTCATACCGCTCTGTAAATCACGTGGTTGTAAGTACATAAGTAATTTCACTTTTTGTGATTGGTTTGAATTTTTTTTAGATACTGTGTACGAGCCAATGCTCATACAGCAAAAGTAAGTTTCTGCGCACGTAATGAATTATGCTAAACATACTTTATTTCTTATATTATAACATAAATTCAGTCGTCACTAAAACTCAGCGACAAGCGGGTCGATCAATAATAACATTGCATCAAGTGCGGCTCAGATAACTAAACAAACGTAACAAACGTAATTAAACTATTGAACATAACAGTGGTTTGGTGTGAACTAACAACCTTCCTACAACAACTACCGGGGTATCTGTCAACGACGAGAAAACCCCAACATCTTTTGGTCCTTCGAGCCGGATCACGCGGCATTACCTCGTAAGTCGTCGTGTCTCCTCATCAGCAGAGTGCTTAGCGTAGTATATCCCAGTTACGTTAGCAAATCGGTGTTATTGGCTTCCCACAAGCGGGTCTCACCAGTAGCATTGAGACGTTGCACATAACGTAAAGGAGGGTGAGCTATACTGTGTGCCTGTAACTAACGAACCAGCAGGGAAGACATCTACTGCTACAACTACAACTAAACAATCGGCGGAGATTACATCTACTGCTTCAACTAAGGAATAATCTGCGGGGCTCCAAAAACTTCGTGAGTACTCACTACCTACATGCCAACCACGCGCAGCCACAAGGCAGAAACAATGTCGACAGAAGACTACCCTGAATTTGTGGAACTTATAAACAAACAGCAAAACAGCTACGAGAGAATAAAAACTCTACAAACCAACTGTAAAAAGGATGCTGTGAGTAGAAAAACCACAGACTACCTAAACAAGCGCATCGAAGCTTTAGAATCCCTGTGGGATGAGTTTCGATCGAATCATGAAATTTTGAAGAAGTATGAATCTGCCCAAAGAGACCATGACTACTTTAAGCAGGACATATTTACTATCACCAGAAGCATGTTTGACGAAACAATGCAATCTATGAACCAACTACGAAACAAGTTGATAAGCGAACCTGGATTTTCGGGTATATCAAAACCGAAAATACTAGAAACTCCCGGAACACCGCAATTTGATACAACAGGAGTACACCAACAAATCGGAGATGAAACGGACAAGCACCTATCTACTCTGTTACGTAATCAAATGTGTAACTTCAACGCTTTGAAGCGAGCGGTCTCCAAAATTAATCTGGACGGCATGAAAGAGAAGTGGCAACTCCAAGATCAAGTCAACATATTACGATCTAAATGGGAATCCATCGACAAGATTCATTGGGAGCTAAGCTACTTACTGCAAGGGAACGAAAAAGACTATGAAGCACAATTCGACCATTGGGAGCAAGTCTACGACAACCTAAAGGAAGAGCTAAATAGAAAAATCTTTGAGACATCCCATTATGAAAAAACAACACCGCGTATGGAATTACCGGAGTTCAACGGAACTTTCAACAACTGGATCTCCTTTAGGGATTTATTCTTTGAGATGATTCATAACAATCCAACGCTGAACAAAACGCAGAAAATGAAGTTCCTAAAGTCTAAATTGAAAGGCGAAGCGGAAAAGTTAATCAAGCACCTTCCTGTGAGTGCTGAGAATTATGACTCGTGCCTAAATATTATTCAGCACCGCTACGACAACAGGCGATTACTTTTCACCTCCTACATAGAAACACTTCTCAATCAAGCGTCCATCGAAAAACCAAACTCTTCCAACATGAAGAAGCTGTATGACACATCTAAAGAGTGTTTAAACGGCCTAGAAAACATAGACGTTAATATTCCAGTTTGGGGTCCACTTATCGTCTATTTACTATCCTCCAAACTGGATGACGTCACGTACGCTGACTACATAAAAACCATGAAACACTCAAGAGAGCTCCCCGACTTAGAAGAGTTTATGGATTTCCTGGAATTGCAGTTCATAACTCTAGAAACATCCCGTAACAAAAAGAATGGCGGGAAACAAAACTATTCATCAAATAACCAACATAAAACAACAAGTTATAACAACAACAAGTCAACGAACTCTAAAGACACAGAAAAGTGGACAAAAACCTACCATGCTACGCTAAGGAAATGTCCACTGTGCAAAAACGAACACACGCTGATGCAGTGTCCTACATTCTTGGACATGGATGTCGCAACGCGAAACAAAACAACAAGAAATCTTAACTTGTGCAAAAATTGTTTGTTTAGTCACGGCGGAAATAAATGCAACTCAACGAAAAAATGCCGCACGTGTAACTACAAGCATCACTCGCTTCTCCATGATGATAATCTGAAAGGGCAACAATCAACGCCAACCACATCAACGGTGGCTGAGCGAACATCTAATCACATAAACGGTGAACAAGAGATACTCTTAACGACTCTTCAATTACGAGTCAAGAACAAGGAAGGAGATTACGTCCTCCTTCGGGCGTTACTGGATCAAGGCTCTCAAGTAAGCTTGGTCACAGAAAATGCTGCTCAACGGTTGAATTTACCCCGAAATAAGATGAACGCTGCGGTCACTGGTGTTGGCACTATAATGGGCAAAAGTAAAGGGATGATAAAATTGGAATGCAAGTCTATCCACTCTGATTATACATTCCTAACGGAAGCGTTAGTGATGAGTAAACTCATCAACAATTTGCCAAACTCAACGATCAACACAGAGAACTGGACACATCTTCACAATATTGAGTTAGCTGATCCACACTACAACATCTCTGGACCCATCGATCTACTGCTTGGAGCAGATGTTTACTCCGACGTGATATTAGGAGGAATAATTAAGCATAACAATGGTTCACCAGTAGCACAACAGACAAAGTTGGGCTGGATACTGTGCGGAGCTACAAAGCAGTTTAACTGTCTAGTAACGCTAACAGAACTAGACAATCTAACAAAATTTTGGGAAATAGAAGACATCCCTTCGGAATTCGAAAACACTACGGAAAACGAATTCTGTGAAAAATATTACACAGAAACAACCAAACGATTAAGCAACGGGCGTTATGTTGTAAAAATGCCAATGCACTCTAACTACGAACAAAACCTGGGTAACTCGAAACCGCAAGCTAAAGCACAATTTCTTCATTTAGAAAGGAAAATGGCAAGGCAAGAACACTTCGCTAAACTATACAAAGACTTCATCCGAGAATATATCGAGTTGGGGCACATGAAACCAGTGACAGAATCGGAAAGTCGAGTACAAGCCTACCTACCACACCACGGCGTAGTAAGGGAGTGCTCATCAACAACGAAACTACGAGCTGTTTTTAATGCATCAATGAAAACAGACTCCGGGTACAGCCTAAACGATTTGATGGAAAAAGGGCCAAATCTACAAAAGGACATACTATCACTGGTCATAAAATGGCGAAGCTATAAATATGTTCTAACGGCGGACATTGAGAAAATGTACCGTCAAATCCTTATTCATCAAGATCAACAATGTCTTCAAAGAATTATTTGGAGAGAATCCAAGAGAGAACCACTGAGAGCTATGCAACTGTGTACCCTAACATACGGGACCAAAGTCGCACCATTTATAGCGATGCGGACTCTCCAGCAACTGGCCAAAGATGAAGGCAACGCTTTCCCTCTGGCCCAAAAGGCGCTACTCAACGAATTTTATATGGATGACGCCATCACGGGCCATCATACCATAGAATCGACGAAGCTATTGCAAAAAGAGCTAAGCGAACTACTGAAGAAAGGTGGTTTTGTTTTACGAAAATGGTCCACGAACGAACCATCTATTCTCAAAGACTTACAAAAGAAAGAGAAAAGTAACGATAACGAATTTAACTTCAAACAACAAGAGTTTAGCAAAACACTGGGGCTCGCATGGAATGACGAAAGCGACACATTCCATTTTATTAGTGAAGCACCTAACGACAGCCAAAATGCAGCATATACAAAACGCAGGCTATTGTCAGAAATAAGCAAGATCTACGATCCACTCGGTTGGTTGGCTCCAATAACACTACAAGCAAAGGTGCTTTTCCAAAAACTATGGAATGATAGCTGCCAAAACATTGGCTGGGATGAAAATGTACCGGATGCTATAGAAAAGGAATGGAGGCAAATAAAATCCGACCTGCCGAACATAAAATTCATAAGTTTACCAAGATGGATAAAAAATGAAAACAATAGTACGATCGAATTGCAAGCCTTCTGTGACGCGAGCGAGAAAGCCTACGCATGCGTTATCTACAGCCGAACTACGTCATCCAGTGGCGCTTACGAAACAACACTAATCGCAGCAAAAACTAAGGTGGCACCAATCAAGAAGAAAACTACAATACCGAGATTGGAATTATGCGCCGCAGTTTTGCTAGCGAAACTCCTACAAAGGATAACAAAAATCCTTGAAGGTTACGATCTAAGGATTACCTGCTGGACCGACTCTAAAATCGTTCTAGCATGGCTTCAGGGAAATCAAACTAAATACGAAAAGTATGTAACTAATAGAACAACACAAATATTAAACATCGTGCCTGCGATCAACTGGGGTTACGTGAAAACAAACGAAAACCCTGCCGACTGTGCCACAAGAGGACTCCCACCATCCAAACTGGTCAACTATTCCCTGTGGTGGGAAGGCCCTAAATGGCTTAAGGAGCAAGAAACACAAGCCCTTGACTCTAAACAAACCTATAGTACAAACGAGGGCTTCCTAATAAACTGTTATACGAGTAATAGTACGGAACCCACGTCCATAAAAAATGAATTAATAAATTCATTACTTGAACGACATAGCAATATAAATCGTATTACAAGAATACTAACTTTGGTGATACGTTTCGCTGATGCATTACGAAATAAAAGAAGGTCAACTGAGTGCCATGAACTGAACTTGCACGAACAAAACAACACACTATTTATAATTATTAAATCAGTGCAACGGGATTATTTCGAAAATGAGATAAATTCTCTAACCAAAGGTGAAAAACTTGCCAACAGAAGCACCATTTTGAAACTTAATCCATTTTTGGACTCCAATGGAGTTTTACGTGTTGGAGGACGCCTAAACCACTCAAACTTGCCAGTAGAAACGAAACACCCCATTCTTTTACCAGGAGAGGGAAGACTAACCCATCTTATTGTTGACAAGGCGCATCTACGAACTTTACACGGTGGAGCAAGATTAACGCTAGCTAACACTAGAAACACGTACTGGATAATCAGCGGCAATCGAACCGTCAAGAAAATACTGCGACAATGCATCCGATGCCGTCGATACGCAACAACTCGAGGTGAACAGTTAATGGGCAACCTTCCTAAAGAAAGGATTACTCCATCGAGGCCGTTTTCACATACCGGCGTCGACTTTACAGGCCATGTAGAGGTAAAGATAAACAAAGGCCGCGGGATAAAAACCTGCAAAGGCTACATAGCCATATTCATATGTATGTGCACAAAAGCAGTGCATATTGAACTTGTTTCGGATCTATCAACGGAAACTTTCATCGCAGCACTAAGAAGAATGTGCGCCCGAAGAGGCACCCCAAAACATATTTACTCGGATAACGGAACCAACTTTGTCGGAGCCGCAAGAGTTCTAAAAGAAGAGTTCCAACTATTTAAAACATTGCAATCATCAGAGTTCTTTAAGGAGATCAACGACCTTCAAATCGAGTGGCACTTCAACGCTCCATTCTGGCCATCAGCAGGAGGCTTATGGGAAGCCGCTGTACGTTCCATGAAAGCACACCTGAAAAGGGTGATCGGACAACAAAGGCTTACCTACGAACAATTTGCAACGCTTCTCACACAAATCGAAGCGTGCATGAACAGCCGGCCACTGTGTCCATTATCAGAAGATATTGAAGATCTAGAATACCTCACTCCTGGTCACTTTCTCACGGGGAGTCCAACACTAACACTACCACTCAATGAACCTGAAGAAAACAAAGCGATAGGCATCAGAAATAACTGGAAACTCATTGAGCTCATGCGTCGACACTATTGGGGTCGCTGGTCGAAAGAATACCTTCATTTACTACAAAACCGAAACAAATGGCAACAAACTAAAGAAAACATACAGAAGGGGCAGCTAGTTCTCGTCAAAGAAAGTAATTTACCCTCAAGCCGATGGGCTATGGGACGAATAGTAGAACTGCACCCAGGCAGCGACAACTTAGTACGAGTAGTCACGCTTAAGACACAAAATGGGGTACTTAAGAGACCCATAACTAAACTCGCCCCTCTACCTATAAACGAGGTATGCGGAAGCACTGATACACAAGAAGGGAGTCCAGAAACGGACCACGACGAGCCAAAGAAAGGCACTAATAAAAGTCGAAAAGGAGTAAACAGCCTGCTTATGATGTTACTAGTAGCATTTACAACGCTATCATGTGGACTAGCAGCACCCCTGCAACATTTTAAAATAACTCGGTTAACTGAAAACCAACCAGTGTACTTTGACCCCGTCGGAAACATCCAACTCATCCACGATGAATGGAAACTTCTGGTATACTATAACCTGACAACATTCTGGCAAAGTACGACAAAGGTGGAGGAGTTCGTAAATCATTTAGGCCAACTATGCAACACGATGCCTAACGAACCATGTCACTCGACGTCACAACAACTCAAGTTCGAAATGAACCAGCTGAACGAGTATAACATATTGTTGCGGTCTCAACATCAACAGCGGAGGTGACGTGGCTACGTCAACGGCGTAGGAAATCTTGCCCGAGCCCTGTTTGGTGTCCTTGACAGCGATTTCGCCGAAAAATACGCTCAAGATATAGAAAAAATTAAAACAAACGAACAATATTTACTACAACTGATACGAAATCAGACACTGATTATCGAGGCAGAAAACAACGTCATCAAGAAAAATGAAGACTTTGTAAAGACGCAATTGGAAGTAATTCAACAATTCATGAACGAAACGATAGATAATACGGCTGTGATAGAAAACAGATTTCAACGAATGAAAACAATGAATGATGTCAATGCTGGGGCACTAACAGCTAGTTTACTTATCTCAGTACTGAGAAGAAACCAAGAAATGCTCTTAAGTGCATTGACAGATATCTACAGAGGCCACCTCGACATGAAATTATTCACACCGGAGCAGCTATCTGAACAACTCAATTACATTGCCGGTATCATACCGAAAAGATTAACATTACCTATCAAACACAGCAATGGGTCGAACATAAAAAATATTTACAAAATTATTTACGTTAAAGCCCGACTCACCGAACAGTACTTACTCTTCGAATTACATATCCCTTTACTAAGCGATGACGAGTATACACTGTATCGCAATATAGCTATTCCTAGATGGGAAACGGCTGAACAATGTCAGGTGATACAGACAGCAACACAATATATTGGAGTCAACTTCGTAAAGAGTACCTACATACAGATGGAAGAGGTTGATCTTCAGCAGTGTACCACAATGACGGCGGACAATCATATCTGCCATGCCTCTACAACTATCAACAACTTGCATGGAGCCACGGCATCCTGCGAAGCTAAAATACTTAGTCAAAATGTAAATAACATTACATGTGACTGGGTCTCACAACAATGCGCTGACCAATGGATAAAATTACAGAGACCAAACATATGGCTGTATAATTGCATCAATGAGTGCACGATTCGCATCGTCTGCGAAAATCGAATTACAACAACCACTATAACAAAAGCAGGGCTCCTTGCCCTAGGTCAGGACTGCATACTTCAGCACAAAGACAACACAATTTATTCACATAACGTTTTTAGTAGCAGTACCAACATTGGAATAACCTTGGAGGTACCGACTATTGACTCACCAAATGATATGTGGAACACAATCAAAAACACAAAAATTGTGCTACCGAAATTGAACTTATCTAATGACCACAAATTATTAGATGACCAGATAGCCGCACAAAAGGGAAGAGAGAGCCTACCTGATGGTCTCAGCGTCCACGATATCGGCAACTACGCTATGAGCTCTTTGCTGGTGGGAGGAATCGTCGCCGCTATAATAGTTTGGCGAATAAGAAGATATCTTCAGGCACGTAAGAAGAGCGATACGACAGGCAACGTGAACAGGACTCAAGAAAGGTCAGAAGATATAGAACTAAAGGAGATTCCTGCCTACGCCAAAATACGAGGTGGACATTCGGAAAACTACCGGCCACCGCTACCAGCAATTGGAACAAGATTTAAACTATGATTAATTAATTAAGAATGATGTCTTGCTTATTGTTTTGATTGCTTAATAACATGTACGAGTATACTATTTAACTTGTAACTCAAGTTTGGTTATCTGAGCACGTAGATATTTTTCCCTCGGGAGCATGTACGAGCCAATGCTCATACAGCAAAAGTAAGTTTCTGCGCACGTAATGAATTATGCTAAACATACTTTATTTCTTATATTATAACATAAATTCAGTCGTCACTAAAACTCAGCGACAAGCGGGTCGATCAATAATAACATTGCATCAAGTGCGGCTCAGATAACTAAACAAACGTAACAAACGTAATTAAACTATTGAACATAACAGTGGTTTGGTGTGAACTAACAACCTTCCTACAACAACTACCGGGGTATCTGTCAACGACGAGAAAACCCCAACATACTGTGATATTTACATTTTTTTTTGTATTGATATCGTTTGCATTTCTATTTTCCTTCAACAATTTCTAAACAAAGTAATAGGGAAGTGTGGAAGAAGAAGACATGCCGCACCGACACCAAATAAATTGGGATAAGGGCAGGAGAATGATGACGATGATTTCTACAAAATCCAAAAAGTAGTATAGTTGACAGATTCTGTTAAGTTTACATATTCTTGCTGTAGTATAAGTATTATTATTTGTCTATTTGCATTTGGTTTGGGACCTAGGATAGATCATGAGTTGCATGTATTTGCTTTCGTTCATAAACTTCTTCTTAGCGTGCCGATGTCAATCTAAATTCATTTCCCCCAGAAATTGACTATGACTTGCTTTAATACTTTAAACAAGGATGTACTAACAGGTTTTAGTTTAAATTAACGGTAAGTCAGTTAATTAGTATATTATTTGTAGAGGATGTTAGGAATATACTATGACTTCACGTTCCCATGTAATGTACCCTGACAATGCCAAAAGAATACGCGGTCACGTGACCGAAGCCGCGGGCACAGCTAGTTTAATGTATGTATATATATTTATTTATTAATACTTCTTTCAACACTTTAAGATTCTTACATACCTAATGAAAAATATACCCATTAAAACAAATTATAATTTATAACATTAAAATGTCACATCAATGCAAAATACCTAAATTAGCGTAACGCCGAAATGTAAGAGAGCTCTTAAACTAAAATATTTTTTAAAGCTAAAAATGAGCCTCTGAGTACTGGTAGTAACAACCGCTATAAACTCACACATTTTCTTTGAACCAACGCGGGCGGTCCATAGTTTGAACCCTTCGAAAAAACTTTTAAAACAGAAGCTGCCTTTTTCTGCTTCTGGATTGGCAATTGCGATTGGAAATAAATTAGAAGCGTCTTGCCCCCGTGCCTCAATAGGCAAATATGATACACATGGAAGCAAGAAATAAAGCATGTAGACATTTTGATCTCAAATTACATTGAATTTATTCGCGGCAAGATGTACTACAAATTTTCGAGCTCGCTTCGCTCACTCTAACAGCTTACATTCTCTTAAATATTCACTTTATGTATAAGTCGACCAAGTAACTCTTCTATGAAGAATCGAAACAATTCTCACCTGTCCAAGGCAGGATGTCAAATTTTTTTCGTAAGCTGGCGACGCCCTTGAGCAGCCGGGGCCTTCAGGTCCATTGGACTGACAGAGCGTCTGTCTGCCTAGTTGCTAATTCAAGGCGACCAAAAGCTTGGGTTGTTCCGTTAAAATAAGTAGGAGATAAATATCGCATAACGTGACTCAACCGAATTCTAGAGTTTGCAATAATTTTCAGCTGTACGTTATTGTCTAGTTACGATCTAAAATATGAAAGCATTCGTCCGAGCGATTGCGAATTGAGATCAATGCTTTCAATGATTACTTCATAGTTAATACACGAATCTAGTGTAATCGTTATTATTTATTATGTTACTTTTGACTTGTAGTGCGCATTAGGTACTTAGCGAAATCAACGCGCGCGGATCAAATGTCCATCGTGTCACGTTCTACGTGTTGCCTGGAAGACCTTCGAACAGCAGAACCAGGCCACGTGTACACGTAAAAGTATGTAACGTTAACATTATGAGGGGATTACTCAAATTACTCGAAAACATATTTTTTATTGTTAGCAACGAAGATTTCTTCAGTTCTAGGTATGTAGGTTCTCATTAAAATATCCACTGATAAACGAGATTTTCCTGATTCCTGACGTTCACGTTTGTAACAGTAAAGATTTGCATAGCAGGTGCTTCTAGTGAACCATCGCTGCATGCGTGCTCACAGAGCATTTATTCTAGCCACAGGTCGAAGGGCCAGAGATACCGTGTAGATGTGGAGTTAAAGATCACTTGAGTACGAAGTGCAAGTGGCTCCAGTGGCTCGCGTGAGACCGCGGTACAGTTAGCGACCCAATTCCCTCGATAGACAGCCGCCGGCGAATAACTGATACGATCACTAGACTGAGGTGCACTTATTCGAACACCATCAAAATCATTGAAACGGATCGCTACCGTCGACACCGACGAAAGATAGAAAATTATCGCGTCGGTTAAAAACAAAACAGCTGTATCGTACAACACTGCAATACTTAAACGGTCGAAGTTTATGGAACAGCTGATCATTTTTTTAAGCTTTAGTTTTAGCGTCGTTGTACCCTGTATATGTAGACTGGCTGTATAGTCGTGTTCCACCTTGTATAGATTGGCAGTACTGGCTTATTTTATACATTTGAGCCCTCGTGACAGTTCTATCTATCATATTGTCCACGAAAACCAAGTTTTTCACAAATCACGAAAAGGAAAGAAATTGAGTTAGTTATAATTTTTCAGTGTCCTCGGCATCGCCGCGTCACCCTAGTCGGGGTTTGAGTAATGTGCGCTGTTCACGCGACGTGCGGCCACCAGCCAATCAGAAGGTTCACCAGCTAACGAGGGTTGATGACCGCAACTACTGCTGCCAATTACTTACTTGACCAGTTAGTTAGTTATCTGGTAATAATAAATTCATCATTATAAACGGGGTATCTAGATACACCAACTATAGGCCTTCCCCCAAATAACGACAGCAAATGAGAGCCTCTTCCTCTCACAACGCAGAGTGGGAGTTCTATGTTCGTTACATGCCTCAAGGTAACGTGCCTGGCAGCGCGGCCGGGCGAGGTCCTTGCCATCTGCAGTTAATGGAAGGCGAACCAGTTCCGTAGACATCGCCGCCATTACGCGTTGCTACGGCAACAAATCAACGTTATAATGTGACAGACGACACTGATGGATTGAGTATTTATTAAACTTGTTAGAGAGTGGTCACTTGTCTTCCCATTGTGTCTGCTGCAACACTTACTGCACCTGACAAATCAATCAGTATCAACAATAACAGAGCACAGCTGTAGCTTCAGGAACGTAATGTTAGCGCTTCCAATCGTCCACTACGATTGCGACATCCCCTGAGTATGAACAACATCAATTCTGCCCAACTCTAAACTACTACCGTGACGGATGGTGACTATGCAGTAGTTAGTAGCAACTAGCCGTAACTGCGGCCTGTAATGACGGAGATAACAGCTCATTACGCCGATACGTGTGACATAACGCGACGTGCACGTAACATCGCCGGCGCCGGTGAGAGGCACGAGCGGGACGCGGCCGAGGCGACCTCGCACAATGTGAGAAAGTTATAGATTGTTCACACGCACACAATGCTCGTTTGCCACAAAAACGTTGGGATGTGCCGCGCAATATCACTGTCACTGGGTGACTGGAGCGGCACTCACATACAACTTGACATACCAACACTCTTCTAGCTTCCATTCATCACGTAACCCAACGCTTCTGAAATGGACAGCACTCATGGCTGACTCGATTGAGCAGGCCGCAGAGAAACTTAGAGCGTCTGAAAATACATAATTAAAACAAGATACACTACAGTTGCTTCACCTCAGCATCAGAGGAATACCGCTAGTGGCGTTGTATGGTTACATAGAACCTTCACTTACGTGGTTGTGGTTAGCAATACGTAAAGGGGGTCAAGCCAGGGTCAAAGGTGCAGTTTAATTAGCTATTTTCCAAAACATTCCTGTGTGATTCTATATTCATTTGCTAGTCGAAGGTGAGCCGACGATTATTCGGACAGTAATGAGCGACGGATCACGCACGCGGCTGGGGTGGGGGGCGCGGGGAGCGCGTGGCGAATGCGCCCATTGCTTAGGTAATTACAACACGTGCAGAACTAAGTTAGAACGTAATTAATAATCTCTTACCTTTACCTTTACAATCGCAGCTAAGAGCGCCGGGGACTGAATGTACGTGGTTTCGTGTCGTATTCTGTCGTGGCAGAGTACGCAGAGTCGCACACTAGTCTGCTGTGACTGCAACAACACGGTTTTGTGATTGCACTCTTCGCTGCACTACGCCACGTATCTGCCTGTCATAGCCGCACTACGCCAAGCTTTGACACACTACGACAAGCTACGAGTACAGCACTCTATGCAACGCTACGTCGCGCTACGACTTCAACACGCTACGCAATGCTACGACATGCCACGATAACCATTCCGATATTGATATGGTAAACCAATATGCTGCTGATTCGTAGTTCACATCTAGCTTAACTATCAGCAACGATAGCAGTTTAGACCCGATCTCCTTGGTGAATATTACTATAACTTGTAGTAACTTTTTCCAACGTAAAGCTTTATTTTATTATGTATAGTAAAAATCTCCGTTACAACTATTATTACAGGTTTATTATACCAAACTAATGCGATAGTGCGGCTTTTCTTCTACATATTTACAATCTGTTAATAATCTGTGTGTGTTTTTAGATCTGTAGCTTTACCGTTCAACAAATAATATCTGTTCTCTTAAATAATTAATAATTATATAAAATGCAAACTTCAGCACCAATGGTAAATACTTTCTTTCTTTACTTCTTTATCGTGTGGTTAGTTGGTGTCAGAGTTTTTATGCCGCCCAAGGGCCTCTGACTTGGCTTTACATGCCGTCGAGAAATATCTCTCAGTCATGCTGGTTTCCTCACGATGTTTTCCTTCACCAAAGCAAGTGATAATTAAACAATACGCACATGATTCCGAAAAATCAGAGGGCGTGTCTTGGGTTCGAACTTGAGACCTATGATTTGGTAGTTCAACGGTCACACAACTAGGATAGCCACTGCTTTAGAAATACTTTAAAACAGCAACTTGATTTGAACAGAATGAGTCGGTTCATGGATGCCGCTCCAGTTGATTCGTTTGTATTCTGTCACAGTGCAGTAGGCATGCTGACGGCTATACGAGTATGAAGAAAAACAGACCGAAGGAAAACATCGCTGTTTCCTTCGGTCTGATAAAATAAAAAGTTGGATTTTTTTGGAGACGATTTGGAGACGTTCTTCGGTGACCCTAAATAAATTCGGAGAAGGACATGAAAATGGTGATTTCATTATTTCGTTAAGCATCTATTTCAGAGAAGCGTTGGCCTTAAACTCGAAGGAAAACCAAGCAAATAAGGAAAGTCTTTTTAGGGTTCCGTAGCAAAATAGCTAAAACGGAACCCTTATAGATACGCCCTGACCGTCTGTCTGTCTTTCCTTCCGTATGTCTCAGCATTTTTACTGAAACCACATACTAAAGTAATGGGAAATTATTAAAAAAAATAGGGGTGGCTCTCTATAGCTACACGTAAATGAGGGTTGAAAAAATATATTTCAATGTATATAAATAAGTCTTAAAATGGATGTATGAACGGGTCCCGTGGTACTAAGGAGCTGCTCCTCATTGATATAGCCATTAGCCAACAGGTTCGCCGTTCCCGAAAGGATCTGTCAACATGTTGGATAGACTATAAGAAGGCCTATGACTCGGTGCCACATACATAGCTCATGAGGGTGCTAGAGTTGTATAAAGTTGATACAACTCTGCACACCTTCCTGATGTCGTGTATGGGGCAATGGAGGACAGTCCTTCGCTATCCAGGATGTCGTCAAATCCAGAGGAATAGCGAGCCGATAAGGATAGAGCGAGGTATATTCCAGGGCGATAGTTTGAGTCCACTTTGGTTCTGCTTAGCCTTGAATACTCTTAGCATGCTGCTGGAGGATTCAGGTCTAGGCTATCGGTTGAGGAGAGGTGGTCAGGTTATATCTCACTTCCTTTACATAGATGACCTGAAACTCTTTGCCTCAACGATTTTCAACTGATGGAGCTACTGAAGGTAACTGAAACTTTCAGTAGCACCATCAGGATGGAATTTGGTGTGGACAAATGTGCGGTCATGCATGTAAAGCGAGGGGAGATTATGGAATCTGTGGGAACCCAGCTCTCGAATTCCATAAATCTTAGATCCCTCTCAGCAACCGAAACCTACAAGACTTGTCGACATACCCAAATACTTAGTATTTGGGTAAGTCGGAAGCGCTGGGCATCAATATAGCTGACATGAAACAATCGTTGAGGGAGCGCTTCTTTGGCTGCCCGAGAAAAATATTTAATAGTCTTTTCACAGGCGGAAATAAGTTGCGTGACTTCAACGGTTGGGTCATGCCGGTTTTGATGTACTCTTTCGGCATACTCAAATGGATACAAACATAACTAGACGCCCTGGATAGGAAGGTCCGTACATTGTTGATGGCATATCGAATGCATCATCCACGCTCTTCGGTTATGAGAATGTATATCCCACGGGGGTGCGGAGGTCGAGGCTTTTTAAATGCCACAATCGCGAGATATGCAGTCTCAGGGAAGTTTTCCTAGAAGCCGACGTGGGGATGCATCGAGATGTGGTCGCAGTGGACAAGGGCTTCACTCCGCTCTCCTTGGCTAAAGAGAACTGGCGCAAACCCGTAGTACTTGACACTAACGACCGCAGGGAGGTATGGCAGAGTAAAGAGCTCCACGGACGTTTTTTCCGGGCCCTGCATGGCCCAATGTAGACCTATTAGCGTCCGTAGCCTGGCTACGTTCTGGGGACCTCTTCTGAGAAACCGAAGGTTTTGTCTGCGCCATTATGGATGAAGTTATGATGACGAATAACTACCGGAGATTTATTGTGAAGGACGGCACGGTTGACATACTCGTATGTCGGGTATGCCACCGTCCGGGCGAATCAATCCGTCACATTATCTCTGGTTGTTCTCGTCTAATGGAGAGTACTTGCATAGACACAACCTTGTAGCCAGGATTATCCATCAGCAACTTGCTCTAAAATACAACTTTGTGGAATCGGAAGTGCCGTACTATAGGTATGTGCCCGACCCAGTTCTCGAAAATAACAATATCACACTGTATTGGGATCAATCCATCATCACTGACAGGACTATTATGGCCAACAAGCCTGATATAGTGGTGGTGGATCGATCAGAACGGCGCGCAATGATTGTTGACATAACGGTTCCGCATGACGAGAACCTCGTGAAAGCCGAGAAAGATAAGCAAATCAAGTATCTTGACTTATTGGGAATATTTAAAAAAAATAAAAATAAGTGAGAAAAATAAAGGAATCGATACTTTATTAATTGCTAATTTGAATGATAATATAAATGTTTGCATGCCGAATGGTAAAATATGGCTGCGTTCTGATATTTAATAACAACTATTGTGTACTTACTACCCATATTTGCAAAATAAAATTCTATTCTACTCATTAACATACTATGAAAAAAAAATTTAGCTTTGCTGTTAAGTGACACATGAATGAGCGTTAAAAATATTGTTATTATATTGTTTGGTGCTACGGAAACCCTTGTGTGCAATTCCGATTCACACTTGGCCGGTTGTTTATGCTATGAATATACAAAACTTACTGAACGACGATGAAAACACTATCCCGTCCTTCCGACCCGTGCTCACGTGCCTCACCAGCTCGACCGCGAACAGCGCGCGGCGACGCGACGCCACCACCTGGCGGGCGGAGATCTCGATAACGTTCAACAATAGCGTGTTGGTTTTGAAGCACCGAGTCGCGTTTGACATTTGGCAAGCACCATATGGCCCCTATTATTCATTCTGGTACCATTGTGTTTCGTTTCTGAACACTAAAGAATTAAGGAAGATATGTTTTGTTTATATAAAATCGAAACAATAGACCTTTTGAGTCGAAACGGGCAATGGGCGTTTTTGGCAACACAATCATGAGAAAGGCAAAAAGTTTTGTGAGAAACTACGCTACCGCCTGGCTGTTTGAGATCAGCTCGAAGTTGTATCTGCATACTTGAGAGGACAGTGAGTCCAAACATCGTGGTAATGTTTGCGTTTACCGAAACTACGCGTGAACGTGTTCTGCGCCGGGTCGTTTGTATGGAGCCCGTGCACCAGCCATCTGTTTCAATGTAAACAGGTGGTTTCCACCGAAATAAAATTAAAATTTCACACACTTTCTTGCCAACAAAGACTTTTGACTGGTGTTTGAGACAGTAATTTTAATTTACCTACAACTTTAATTTTATATTATGGTTGTTGGAGTCCGATATACAAATGCGTAGTTCTTTTGCCGCGTGGCTATAGTCGGAACTAACGCGTCGTCTTTGCTGTCAACACAATTTCTACAGAAAATTTCACAAATGTTTAGCACCAGTGCCTGCCTGACAATGTCAATCTAGTGATATAAGAACCATGTTGTACTATATCGCAGGGCGGGTTATGTTCAAGTGTCAGTTGGTAGCAGCTCAGCGGCTGAATCGCTGCACTGCTGCTGTACCGAGCGAGGCGAGGGCTGCAACTGCGAGGAACGCCCATATTGTCTCAGAAAGCTTCACCATCACTGTAGGGCCCCGATTTATTAATATTGTGTGAACCTACTGTGCCTAGCTGGAGGCCGGAAGTGCTGACATTGATAAGTATCGGCATGCATGAATAACAAAATGCCGTGGCAACTCCGGCAACCGTTAGGTGGAAGGACCCACTTCTCTAACGGGTTTTATATACTGAGACCAACATCTCGCAGTCAACAGGCACGGAACGCGTACGTTAAGTTTATCAAGTATTATTTACCCAATCATCTCTGAACAATATTAAGATTATATTAGTTAGTCGTTTACTTCGCACGATAGGCGCAATGTTTCGACATGTTCGCAGTTTATAAGTAAAGATCTGTACAAAGCGAAACGAAAATGTTTTCAAATGAAGCAATATCATATGCTTGTTATTGTACAACGGTTGGTTACAAAAAACCTATTGAAATTGTATTTTGTTGATACTTTCTGTTCAAATAAATAATCCCCAAACGTCTCCATAATTAACTTATAAGTTTATAACTCAATCATAAGGTTTGTTCACCGAAGGGTTAGGTACCGTTAATTTAGCCCCCTGGCACAGGAAGTTAGCCTACCCATCAACCGGGCACAAACCCATATGGGCTGGTCTGCTAGTATCACTAATCATGGTCTAAAACAGTGTAAATTGTACTTCCACCTCTTGGTGAACATCACCGTCGTGTGATCAGCTGATCGCCCCTGAGACTCCGTGACGTCACTCGTCGTATGAGCTTCCTACAAGCACGTCGTGATCAGGCCACGCACCACGTATTACTCGAACGCTCGCTCTAAAATGAGGAAATCATTAACTAAATCGACACGAACTCAACAGATCTATTTATATTATAGTTTAGCAGTCTACTGATGTTTATCGTTCTAATTCAGAAAGGAAAGGCGAATCGTGTATATACGATGTGAATGGCTCCCGCGCATTCAGCGGTGCTGGAGGTTAAGCAACGGTCCTGAACTCGATTGGAAAACAATTGGGCAGTGTGGCAATATCAATAACATCATCGTCTGGCCGACCCTGGGCCCTGAACTTTCCTCGCTCCGAACCATTAATCTTCGGGCAGTAATCGGAGTGATCCGGTGAGATCTATCCGCGGCATCCAGTGGCCTCACGTACAATTGAGTGACATTACGTTACGTCGCTACTGGCAGAATTACCTCAATGTAAAGATGAAATGATAAGGAATTCATCATCATCACTATATCATCACTAACACGAAAGTTTTTGTAGAAATCATCCGATGTCATGTCGGGTTTTCATTTACCGCAACAAAGAATAACCAGTCGGGAGTATGGGCAGCAGCGTTCACTCTGCCGGCCATGCGCGAAAATATTATTAATTTCAATACTCTCGGCTCACGCCATGTTACAGGTTTGAAAAGCTCTTTCGGCTGCCGGCTATCTGTAATACAAATCTACGTCGTAGTTCATCCGCGTCGAGCGAGCCCGGAAACTGCCCCGAGCCTGGGAAAAGGTTAGCTGATGATACAACTGATGCTCACTGAACATGCAGCACAAAGAGCCGGAGCATGATGCCATCAGTCGGGTCGCTGTGTTATATCATCGTGGATCATCTCCGCACATCATAACATGTCGCACGGCAACGAGACGCAGTAGGCGCATTACAAACGAAATATATATACAGCCCTGTCAGCACTACATAAGTGAAACTCAATCAGACTCTGTGCTAAAAAAGATGTCCCCCTAGCAGAGGAACAACAACTGCGTAGTGACAGCCTGCGTGTACCTTCAAGGTGGCAAAGCGCCACATCTTTAGTCCTTGACTTAGGACAATAACAAAACCAGTCCAAAATTCAGTACACTAAATACAAGCCACCTAGAGAAGTCCCCCTGGGAGGATATGAACATGAGGAAGTTTTACGCCTTTTTAAGAGCTTTTGGTGTAATAGGGTCTAAGCGTGATGACGTTACAGTATTTGATGGGCGCACTATGGCACAAGTTTAAGTTTACTTTGATCAACGTATCGAAGTGTCAATTTGTTGCATACCGATCATTATTACTTAAGCCACCTGTACGGAGGCTGACCTCATAATCATGTGTATGTGGAAGCAATTACAAGAAGAAGACCAAAGAATAAATAGGCAAAATATGGCAAGAAGTGTGACTATTAAGGCTATTGTGACTATTGAGACGACAGACAGCTTAGAATTTGTGGAAAAAGATAAGCTACGACCACAAACAGATAGATAAAGGAAGCCTTCTGCTCTGCCTCCTCAGTGTCAGGCTCTGGCATGTTCATGGACGCGTATCGTGGAGGTCGCGGCGGCGGGCCGGCGAGAGGGCGTGACGTGCGCCATGGGGGGCGGGGGGAGGCACAAGGTCGCACGCAGCACGCGCACGACCCGCATACACAGCACCACGCGTACGAGCAGCACGAGCCAGCGACGTCATCAGCGACCCCACTGCTGCAGCAAACAGACTTGATGAGCCGGCTTATTGCGAGACGAGACTGTGAATCGTTTGAGTATCTTAAACTAGATCTGTTATGGTAGAAGGTGAAAAGCAAAGGCAAGTTAGTAATATCCAAGGCAAGGTTTACTTAAACAGGTAACGTATACGATGTAGCAAGTCGTTCATCTGAATGTTACTACTATTCGCTAAAACGGTAGGTACCGCGGATGTTACTTTACTAACTAATATTAGGTCATCTCCGCACTTAAATCATGAATGTGAAGGTATTTGAGCTGTGCTGGCACGCTGGTCGCTAGTTTTCTAAATAGAAAGCGAATCTATGCAAATGCACGGTTTTCCACTTGGATAAGTAGAGAAACATTCACTGATAACTATAGGAGCAACACATAAGATAAAGATGTAAGTGATGCACAATCTTTGAAAAGAACTTAGAAAGCTCCCCTGAGCTGTGATCGTGAGGAAGTTGGCGTTATGTAACGCGCCCATCTAAGCCGCGGCACAATCGTGCTACATAGCGGTATAGAGGTGAAGCTTAGAAAGTCAACGAGTTTCAAACGATCAATCCGTGTAACCCCTCCGCCCCTGCCCTCGTTTGTGTTCAAACTAAGCTTCGTATTTACACGATATGGTGAAAAAGATAATAAATTAACATTCGGTCGCATAAAACACAAATCTCGTCAAGCTTGACTGAACTTGCTGCGTGGGTACAGGCACGGTAACCGATCAGCAACCAGTATAGTGAGTGTGCAGAGGAACGCAGGGTGAGAAGCATCTGTTACTATACGTTTACCGAGAACTAAAGTAATCTGTGACTAAAGACACAATAGTTTAATTTAACAGACGCGGTTTAATAGTTACAGAGATATCAGTCATTTTGGAGTATTGTATATGTATTCATTAGCAAGTTCCTTGGAGGCGGTAAGAACTTTCATCAGGTGGGCGGCCGGATTGTTTGCCGCTACCGGCCTAACACTTAGCAAACACTTGATAAATGAGGATGTACCTACAATAAGCTAATGTTTGCTGAGGTCAACACTGCGATCAACGTTGCGGTCGCACGCACAACTCCAGCTTTCTTCGTCACATGTTTACATTTCTGATGACGTGTTGTGTTTACTGTCGTCGGTGTTCAACGGCTTCACAGCGTATTTGCTAAGCAATGTAGGTCACTTGGTGCCAGTTACCTGTTGCTAAGCATTGAGCTTGTGTAGACAAGATAGGTATGCTAATATCTTATTTGAACTGTGAGCCACGGGCCACGTTTACTTACTGAAGATGAAATAATACACCCAGTATTACTTAGCCATAACGCTGATCCTCGGGCCTATCCGGCTAACCTACACTAGGAGCACCCGCGAGTATAGACTAGATCTTTGGAGCATCTGTCATAAATCTAAACATTAACATAAAATCATTTGCATAAAACATGGTATACAATGGTGATACATAAAATTAGAATGGTTCAAACATGTTTAGCTAAGATAAAACATTGCATGCAAAATTTCAAGGTTTAAGCTGGTTTATTTTTATCCACAAATTCTTTCAAACTATAGAAATTACATTCAATAATCCATTTGTACAATTTAATATTTAATCATTTTGAATTTAGTATTTTGAAACGTCTTGGTATCTTGTTATAAATACGTACGCACATTGCTAGGCAGTTTTTATTATATTTGGCAAGTCTTGGCAAATCATTCAATACTAACATGGAGCTCGTCTGTTCCGAGGATTTACATCATTTGCCGTCTTAAATAGTTCTTTATTCATAGCCACGAACATAATCCAGAAATATAAAGAGATGACAGCGGTAGCAAACCAAACTTTTTGAACATTGGCACCGTGTGTCATCAGGTTGAAGTCCAGACAAGACATTGCTCTGATGCACTTTTTTTTTAGCGATGAATGCTCTATCCAGATGGGTACAGACCATGGCGCAATAGTGATTCTACATACGCATGGTTTGACATAATGGTAGTTTTTATGTGAGTTAAAGTTTTTATTTGTTTCATTGCGTATACAAATTTATTAATTCTAGTGCTTATATTATCTACGTGTTCTTTCCAGTCTATATATTCTTATCTATTACTACACCTAAAAACCTAGTATGTGTTACCACTTTGATTTTATTTTTATTAAGATTGATATTGTTTTTATTTGTATTCGATTGATTAAATTGAATGTAAACGGATTTGTCTAAATTTATTTTCAAATGGTTCATGTCAAGCCAACGCAGCAATTTATCTATAATTGTATTATTAATGTCGAACTCATGATCAGTAATGGTATTTTTCTTTTTATCAAATGTCGCTATAATAAATATATCGGATTTTCGAGCAGTTGAGACACAGGCTGGTCCTCCATCATGGGCGTGTACGTGCAGGGTGAGAAATAATATTTGCAAAATAACTTTCTTAATTTAAATACAAATATTTCAATGAAACTTAATCAATATGGTGTAAATGGAAGGTGTATCAAAATTTATCATATTACGAACAATTTTCACTTTATATAGGTCGAGATATCATACTGAATCTAAAACATGTTATGACCTATACATAAAGTCAGTTGAGGATAGCATAAAAGTTAACACTAAATATTTCTGGACTTTTATATCTAACCGTAAATCCATAGGTTCCATTCCTTCAACTATGCATTACGAGGGACAGTCATCCAGCAATCCAGATGAAATCTGTAATATCTTCTTAAACTTTTTCCATTCTGTTTATGAGCCTTCCACTCTCAACGATGGGCAGCAGCAGACCTTTGACGATGCTAAGAATAGTCGTCTCATTAGCAATCATGTGATCAGTATTGAACAAGTACACGGTGCTTTGAAATCCGTAGATTGTTCTAAAGGCCCAGGACCTGATGGTATCCCGCCACTTTTCCTTAAAAATACCGCTGACAGTTTAAGTCTCCCACTATATATTATTTATAATAGATGTTTGAGCCAAGGAACTTTACCAGAAGTGTGGAAACGAGCCAATATCACCCCCTGTCCATAGATCTGGTCCAAAATATGAAGTTGAGAACTACCGTCCTATTTCCATTCTGTCGATCTTGTCAAAGCGTTTCGAGAGGCTTGTCCACAATCAACTATATCCGATTATTCATGATCAGATTATTAAGCAACAGCATGGGTTCGTCAAGAAAAGATCTACAACCACTAATTTGATTGGATACACTGATTATTTATTCAATAATTTAGACACACTTGTACAGGTGGACTCTATTTATACTGATTTCCGTAAAGCCCTTGACAAGGTCGATCATAAATTACTTTTAGACAAATTAGCATTTAATGGCATTCGTGGGGACTTGTTTCATTGGTTTAATTCCTATGTTACAAATAGAACACAAAAAGTGGTAGTTAATGGTTTCCATTCCAAATCCATAACTGTTTCATCAGGGGTGCCTCAAGGCTCGATACTGGCCTTTTGTTATTTATTATGTTTGGCAATGATATTGACATGTGCTTTCTTAATTCTAAATTTTTACTTTACGCAGATGACCTTAAGGTCTTTAGACCCATCAAAACTATGCTTGACTGTCAACTGCTTCAACAAGACCTCAATCGTCTTGCAGATTATTGCACTCACACATCTCTAAATGCTGTTGTATTAGCTTCACAAAAATATACATCGTATGATTGTTTTGACATTAGTAACAAGTTGTGTTATGTAGTTCCCAGAACATGCCGGGGACGTGAGGCGCGCGCACGACCTGTATTCGCCACTATTTCCAGTCGTACAAATGCCGGCTTGCGTGCGCCTCTTCGTCGCCTGACGAGCAATTTTAATAAGAATTTCTGCAATTTAGATCTGTTTGCTTTACCGCAAGGAAAGTTTAGACTCATGTTACTTAACATATTAAATAATTAATGTGTCACTGTTGTTGTTCCACTTTTGCGGCACTATTGGCAGCTTTATTTTTTGTGGATACTTTACTATTAATATTCTTTTTTTTATTGTTTACAACGCTAATCATAAAAACAAAATTGTCTCATTATGTATCTGTGGAGAACGTGGTTGATTTCACATTTGTATCATTTCTGTATCCTATCTTTTTGTAATTCTTAATGTGTAATTGTTTGTTTTCCCGAATAAATAAAATAAAAAAGAAAGATTACAGTAATAAAATCAAATTACAATAATGATTAAACTTGAGTTTAGAGCCAATGGATTTGTGCCTGTGCACCGGGTGACAGTCGCCTTCCAAGCGCTCGTCACCGCCGCCATGACATTTACAACCTCATTCCGTGTTAGCCGCTATAAAATAAATTGTAAACACAGAATCAAAATAATCGATTGCCACTTATAAAAAGTGCTACAATAAATCAACTAAATTATCGCGCGCCGTTACGGTCGTCCTGCATCTTCACACGTCGTCGTGTGTATTTTCTTTCATATCTGTGGATCAATTAACAACCGGTTGGTCACACTCACACAGTTCAAAACTCGGTCATTCTGACCATACCACAATTAACATGAGTGAGGAGGGATTTTTTTCAAAACTTAACAGCAATAGTTAACTTAATCGTCACTAAGACTGAACACATGACTAAAACTGAAAGGGTACTAAAACAGTACTACACAAAGTATGCAACGTATGCACGACATAAAAGGTTCCATGAATGTAATTGTCACACAGACTTACATATGCCACACAGGCCTACAGTTGCCACACAGACCTACAGTTGCCTCACAGGCCTACAGTTGCCACACGGGTCTACATTTGCCACACAGGCCTACAGTTGCCACACAGGCCTACAGTTGCCACACAGGCCTACAGTTGCCACACAGGCCTATAGTTGCCACACAGGCCTACAGTTGCCACACGGGCCTACAGGTGCCATACAGGCCTACAAGTGCCACACAGGCCTAAAGGTGCCACACAGGCCTAAAGGTGCCACACAGGCTTAAAGGTGCCACACAGGCTTAAAGGTGCCACACAGGCTCACTGGTGCCACATAGGCTCAGGGCGCCACACAGGCTCAGGGTGCCACACAGGCTCAGGGTGCCACACAGGCTACGGCAAATCAAATAAACTACTCACCAGCGACTGCGCCGTTATCGGAACATTCTGACTCTATACTGTTAATTGACCTTTCCAGCCCAGCATACGACTCCAAAAGAACGTAACATTCAGGCATGGGCCGTAAACGATCACGTGCATACTTATACGTTCGATTAGAGTTTAACGCCTTTAGCAAATATCTGTCACCATCAAACAGTTCAGCCACTTGAAAAGGCCCTTTACATTTTGGCTCCAACTTTGTTTTATTGAGTTCATGATTTTCTAGCAATACATAATCACCTATTCTGAATGTACATATTTACTTTAGCTTAATTTTTATCAAACCTAGCGTTCTTTGTACAGGCACTTGCCTCTATTTCCCAAGCTGCTTGCTCTTTGATCTCGTCTAATTCAACGTGCGTGTCGTCTATATCAAGGGTCATTAACTGAAGAAGTCTAGCAACCTTTCCTATCATAAGTTCAAGAGGGCTTGCCTTAGTTGTACGGCTGACGGTACAATTGATAGCAAGTTGGACTTCAGGCAACGCTGCCTGCCATGACTTAAGGTTCCCTGTTTCAACTGCGGTTAACATAAAATATTCTTTAGAGTGGACATAACTCGCTCTACCCGTTATAACGACTCGAACCCGTGGCTTTCAAATGTTAACTAATGTTGTGAGTTGTACAAAATTCCCGAAACTCTTTTCCAGCAAAACACCTACCCTGGTCCGCAATTACACGCGTAGGTGCACTAAAGAGAGACACACTCGATTGGAAACTTTTATAGCACTTTTAGCGTCAATGTTCATAGTATGACACAACAGTACGAATTTTTTAAAAGTGTCGATAGAAACAAACACATATTCTTTAGTATCTCGTTTACCACTTAGTTTTCCCGTAGCATCCATATGAATGGTATGCCAAAGAGTCGAAACTTTTGGAATTGGATGGAGCTTAGCTTGAACCGTGCCGAATGTGACTTAGAGACCTTACATGTGATGCAATTATCGACTAATTTTCTAACGTACTTATTCATATTAGGAAACCAGTAATGGCAAAAAGCCTTTTCAAGAGTTTTCTCCCAGCCTAAGTGCATTACATTCTCGTGAACATGATTAATAATAGTCTATTGAAAAGCCCTTGGCACCACTGGTAACCACACACTCCTTTTATTACGTTCTATCTTTCGATGCAACCCACCTTTTCTCATTTCATAAGTCTTAACCGTCTCATCAGTAAGTTTACGAGACCCGAGTTTTACAATATTGGCATTGATCTCCTCATCTTTTCGTTGCTCTGCTTGTAACCAGTTATCTGATATTTCTGCTAAATAAACTCTTTTCTGTTCTATTTTTTTTACCAACCAGTTGTGCGTTCGCTGGAAGAGGGTTTCGTGATAAAAAGTCTACATGTCCCATGTTTTTGCCCTGGCGATTTTATTTATTTATTAATAAAAAGGTACACCAACAGCTTCTGTATATAAATTATAAAATAAAGACGTACGTTTAGACGTTTTATTTTCAACGTAAAATTTAAAAGATTGAGGAAAACACCACCATCTGTGGACACGAGGGGTAAGGTCTACTTTTATTTAGATGCCGTAACTGCATTGTAATCAGTCACTACTATGAATTTTCGCCCTTGCAAGTAATCGCGAAAATGATTTATACTATTCACTACGGCGAGCAGCTCTAACTCATATGAGTGATATCTTGACTCAGCGCTAGAGGTTCGGCGACTATAATATTCAACGACATATAATTTACCATAAATCTTTTGCATTAATATGGCACCGTAACCTTGCGCTGACATCGGTATGCAACTCAATCGGCTGGTTGGAGTCGAAGATAGTTGGAACGGGTTTACAAGTGTCGCAATAATTTCTTTTTTAATTGTTTTAAAAGCTGGTATCCACTGTATTTTGTTGTCGTTTACCAAAGAATCTAATAGCCAAACTCTCCCGGATCAAAGAGCACTCAGCATCAGAGTTAAAACAAAACGAGAGCGACTCACCGGATTCGGGAGAGAGTAGATTTGTAGTTGGCTTAAAAGTGCAAGCTTCTCAACTCAGCTATTCCCAGAGTCAGTCTACTTCTTTTGTCAGCGTGTGGCGATGTGACCAGGCTCGCCACAGAAGAATCAGGTCACTGGCGTCGATGCTTTCTTCGAGACGCTGTCTTTGACCAGTTGCGATCCACTATTTCCTGAAAACTTAGATTGAAGGTTAGTAGGATCGCGAAAGGTTTTAGTCGAACATTAATTTGTCATATGACCCGATTTTCCATAGTTGTAGCATCGCCTTGATTGGTCTAACTTTGGATTCTTGGCATCGGCAGACGCATTTGATTTATCCTGCATTGGAGATCCTCTTTTGCGGTACGTAACAGCCATAAGTTCTTGTTGTCATCTAACTCGAGTATCAATTTCCGTAGTGAAAGCCAACCGCTGTAGTTGCGGCTCAATTTTAGCTGCATGCGCCATAGTTACAGGGATTGCTATCTTTCACTTGAAAAGTTGTTCTATTGACTCAGTAAAGTGCTCAGAAATCGATTTGCATAAGCAGACAAACATTCTCCTTCTTAGGACTTCCATTAAACAGCCTGCATAACATTGCAGCACGAGTTTCAACACGATTGTATCGAGCAAGAAAATAGTTCTTTTAATTCAGGCCAAGTTACTCCAGGAAAAGTATTTTGAGCTAGCCATGAAGCTGCCGACCTCTTAAGGACTTTACTCATCGAAATAATCAGCCTACTGCTAGAAATTTGTTTTTCTTGCATGCACAAATCGACGGTGTTACACCATGTTTGGGCATCACTATCTCGAGACTCGGGATTAAATTCAGCTAAGGTTAGCTTGGCGTCTTCTGAAGTAGGTTCTTTAATCGCGCGAATTAATTCCATCATTTGTTGTTGCTGCATTTCGAATAATAATTTCCAACGGTTATTTTCACTAGCACTTGAAAAAGAATCAATACTCCGACCTGTAGACTGTTCCTGCGCCGTTTCGTCGTTTCTCACTTCTGATATCGGATTTCCGAGCAGTTGAGACACTACGTGTCCCTATCTTTCCGTCGGTCCGACCGTAATATTTGCAAAATAACTTTCTTAATTTTAATTATAATAGAAGATAATCTTTATTATGAAATACATTTTAACTATATACATTATAATAATTAAAAAGACTAAAATTAACTAACTAGAAACTATAAAAGAGCATCAAAAAACTCCACCTCAACGCTGTCAGCCGGAAATGTGCCCAAGAGACTGGCGGCGTTGCCACGTTGTATGGCAACACTTAGCCTCTGGCCAAGGTAAAAGCCAGCCCTTGGGTCACGGGAAGCGTCAACTAGGCGTTTGGAAATTTCCTTAAAAAGGCTGTGAGCACTCGGACTCCACGGCCCCAGAGTTTCAACCCCAAACGGCTCGAAAATATAGTTTCCACAAAGGTTACTATATTTACGCCGCTAGAGGTTGCTGGCGCTGCCGCTACGGCTGCGGAGAACCGCAGCCGCAGCGGCAGCGCCAGCACAGCACGATGAGCTTGGAAGATGTGATGGCGCAAGAGTATCGACACAAGTTGCGTCCCACACTAAAGGCCTACCCATCTTCCAAGGGAACAAAGACATGCCGTCCGGTCTTTTGCCATCGTCGCGTGCCAAGCCATTGGGCTCTAAGATAGCTGGAACGCCGACGGTAACAAGAGCTCGTCGGATGATGTCGTTTATATTCGCGTGCCGTGCAAAACGTCCCGCACTTCGGCTGCATGACAGGCCGTGGTGTCCAAGGCTGTTGACAGCTTCACCACAGTGCAAGCAATGAGGAGAGCAGCAGGCGGCTGCAAGACGTAACGAAGCAGCGAGGCGGAAGGTCGTGTCGTCGAACCTATGCTCGACGATGGCAGTGCGTGAAGCCAAAGACCCGACTCCCACTCACCCACGACCACCCAGCCAGCAGACGCGCACGCTCAGCAGTAGTAGCAGACGTATTGAGTAAATTGAGCTGAACTACTCTACAGAGCGGCTCGTCCCACCGTCTCTGGGAAAATGGATTGTCGGGTTCTTCAGTATTCGGGCAAGCGAGTTTCCAAGCATCGAGAGCCTCGGAGAAGCACGGCACATCAAAATCAATCAGTGTGGAAGCCAGGATATTCCTGATTAATTTCTCAGTACCGTGGACCGAGGATATGAAAGCCGGTAAACTAATACTAGAAATTTTGCGGACGCCGAGTCCTCCCATACGAATAGGAAGACTTGCTTGTGCCCAAGCTCGGTCGTCCAAAGCCACATTTAAAATGGATGATAAAGTGTCTCTGATAATTTTATCCATTTTTTCCAAAAGATGTGTGTGCTTCCATAAAGGGGAGGCACGAAGGAAATATGTTAATTTAGGGCCGAAATAGCAGTAGCGAATTATGGTCATGGCCGAATGCATGTTGATTTGGAGCAATCTTTCCGAAACATCATTAAAATTTTGAATTTTTTCGTCTTTAAAATCTGGAAAAGAATTTTCATGAATTGGAGACCCAAGGAGACGAAGAGAGCTTTTTTCAATAATTTTGATGCTATTGCGTTAAATTTTGAAAGTGTCAGTTGTCTGTCCGTACTGTCTGCTATATAAATTTCGCATTTAGAAAAGTTGAGGTCAAGGCCAATGGAATGAAGTTCATTTCTTAAGAAATTGAGATCATTTAAAACAGTATCTACATCGCCTCCCAAGGTTCCATCATCAAGGTACCAAGCGTTAAAGGACATCAACCAAAATGGGCTAACCGTGAACAACCGTATTGGGAAAGAAGGAATTCATAAATAATTTAGTAATAATATTTACTGAACATTGGTCCCTATTCGGGAGTGTCAATATAAATAATATTAAAAACGAATAAAAAAGATTTGTATTTGTATGGTGACAGTGGCGTGCGGAGTGCGTTGAGTTAGGGTTGCCTAAAGAATAAAAACACAGAAAAAATAATATCGATATTTTTGATGTTTCGATTCGAGAGCTTCGAAAAATTCAAATGTTTTCCTGGAAGACCAAGCTTTGCTCTGGTCGTTGGAGGGTTCACTACCAGCATCACCATCATCATTTTAACCTTACATGAATAAAAAGATATACTTTACGTAGAACAACATTTTCGTAAGAATCGTTCGTAATTGGTAATTCGTCTTCGTTCGTTTGGGTTTTGTTCGTCGTGGTAGCGGGTATTATTAACACGTGCTTTTCTTGAAGATTCTTATTGTAATGCGGCGTGGTCCATAATCAAAAGAATTACGCAAAACAAAAAAGCACAACACGATGGAATCGATTTCAAATCGAGTGTTCGACTGACAGTGCAGAGAACTGGCAATACTGACCCAGCCCCGATTGTCAAATTGTCAATGTCAAAATGACATCCGCTTATCGCTTTGCGTTTGCGCTCTTTTTCGTATCGTATTGTGAATATTATTTCGACTTTAGCTATTTTTGACGACTTGTGCTGTTCAAAATGAATTCTGATGATTTTCTAAACGACGCACGGCCCCGGCTCACTCTCGGACTCAGTACCCGCTTCAAACGTTAACCCTAGCATTTCTCCGCATAATGAACCCGACAAAGACTTGCGCGTGAACGTGGACTTATTTATATTATTTAACCAATTTGATACAAAACTTCTTATATATATGTTTTCTTTCTACTGTAAGCCACTCAATAAAATCAATAATAGTGCAATATATTTATGTTCATGTTCAAGCCCAATCGCCATACAAAGTGGTTGATGTCCTTTAGAGTTTATCTGTCGAACAATTGGGTGGATAGCTAAGCTAAAAATCACTGGCCTGAGGGGGTCACCTTGTTGACAGCCAACAGCAAATTCCAAAAGGTTGTCCCGATATAGTAATTTGGATGGGTGTCTGTAACATTGCCAAAGAAAACTATAAATTTGGGGTAATTCTTTTTTAGTTTCTATTAACAAGGTGTCCCTATTCACTGAGTTGAAGGCATTCTTTATGTCAACCTTCAGAATGACCTCACTTTTGCCAGAATTTAGGTAGGTTGATAAAGCGTGTACGGCAGCCTCACAGCCCCCTTTAGAGCCTTAACCTAGCTGCAGGGGCTGAAATTAGCCCCGTACAGGACTTCGAGGACGGCCTCGTTCACCTTGCCGGAGAGCACGAGGTTAATCAGAGCTGTAAGCTCCTTCAAGAGTTGCTCACCAGCTTCTCCGGCACCTGAAAAGATAAGGTCCTTTAGATGCTGAGGACTTAGGCCGTCGAGGCCGCCGGCGGAGCCGCTCCGGAAGGAGCAAACAGCTGTGACCAACTCTCGACCTGTAATGGTGAGGGAATGTATGTCCGAATCAGGAGGGTCGGGAAAAGAAAGGCCATCCGCTGGGGCAGGGTGTTTGGTCTCCAGAGCTGCGAGTGTTTCTGGAGAACACGGTGCCACCACATCGCTACTGAAGAGAATCCTGGCTGCTCCATTAATGTCACTTTCCCCTAACTTGGTTTCCACCAAGTGTAATTTTGTATCTAAATCTTGAGCCGAAATGTTACAATTTTCTTTAATTTGTGATGTTAAGGATTTTTTGGTTGCCAAATTTTTTTGTACATGAAGAATTCGATAAGGGAAGGTGAGCAGTTGTTCCCAAGCACTTAGCGAGTTCTCCCGGACGGCAAGGCGCACGCATCGGCAGATTATTATAAGAAGTAGTGCAGTATATCTAAAACTAAACTTTCGCACAGTAGAGGCTGTAAAAACGATTTTAACTATTAAATTATTTAAATTTTAATCTAAACTAATGTTATAAAGAGGAAAGATTTTTTGTTTGTTTGTTTGTACCGAATAGGCTCCGAAACTACTGGACCAATTTTAACCATTTTTTCACCAATAGAAAGCTAAATTATCAGGAAGTAACATAATTTATTTTCAGAAAAATTAAAGATTCTTAAGAAAATTGAAATAATGTAACCCAAAGTAGCGAAATTTTGCCTATGAAATTTGTTATTTGGCGTGCGCTGAGAAAACTATTGATGATATATAAAAATCATGTACTACATGATTAAAGTTCTTATTATTAGGGTCGGAAGGGACCGCTTTTTGTTCAAATTATTTAATCTAAACACGGGTGCAATCGAATAGTGGTGAAATGGGTATCATAACATTAATCCTTATCCATTTAAAGGGTTTGATAATTAAGGTTGATTATGTACATGTAAATTACACTTTAAATTATTTGAATCGGACCTTTCGTTTAAAAGTTACTACGAATATTCCCACGGAATCGAAACTTACGCGGGTGAAACCGCGGGACGCAGCTAGTTACAAATATTTCAATGAAACTTAATCAAAATAATGAAAGATTACAGTAATAAAATCAAATTACAATAATTATTAGACTTCAGTTTAGAGCCAATGGATTCTGCCTGTCTACCGGGTGACAGTCGCCTTCCAAGCGCTCGTCACCGCCCCATGACATTTACAACCCCATTCGATGTTAGCCGCAAAATAAAATAAATTCTAAAACAAATTGGTCTAAAATAAATTGTAAACACAGAATCAAAATAATCGATTGCCACTTATAAAAAGTGCTACAATAAATCAACTAAATCATCGCGCGCCGTTAGATATATCGTCGGAAAATATGCATTTAGGTTTGGTTATTTTTATGATATCATTTATGTATATCAGAAACATTATTTGGCCTAGGTCGCTTCCTTGCGGAACGCCATATTTATTATGTCTGTATTCTGATGTGTAGGGTATCATATCTTTATTTTTGTTGATTTTATTGAAAATGACACGTTGCTCTCTATTACTTAAATAGGATGATATCCACTGAAGTGCAGGTCCCCTTATCCCGATAGTTTCTTACTTTTCTAGTAATATGTCGTGTGTCACCAGATCGAAAGCTTTCGATAAATCAAAGAAGAGGCCTGTAGTTAAATTATTGTTATAAATATTGCTTTCATAAGGGAGAAAATGGCTAATGACGTGAATTGGTTTTTTTTTAATCCAAATTTTTCGGCAATTATTATTTGGGTATTAACGTTGATAATTATTTATATCACATTCATCTCTCTTTTTGAATAACGGCTTTATTATGGATAGCTTTAAAATATCGGGAAAAGTTCCAGCTAGAAATGACATATTGATAAGGTAAGTTAAAATACCAGTCAGTTCATTACAACGGGCTTTTATGATTTTAGTGCTTATTTCATCATAGCCCTCCGATCTGGTGATGCACAGAGACATTATTTCCTGTCGCACCTCATTTTCCAGTATTGGTTTGAAAAACATTGAGTTGACACATTTATTTTGCTTAAAGTTTTGGTTAAAGTTTTGGGCAGCACTTTGTCGTGTTGGTATATGCGTTAAATTTACATAATGGTAGTTGAATTTAGTAGCCTTTTCTAGAAGGTCTGTAACTACAGTATCATTTAGCTTTAAGATTTCTATGTTATCTTTGGGGGTAGTTTTATTTATTTCGTTTTTAATGACAGTCCAAGTGGCTTTACTCTTAGTATCACGTGTGTTAATATATTTTATATTTGCGTTCTTTTTTGAACTATACCTAAATACATTTCTATAGCAAATGGGAATAATTATTATATTTAATTTTATTACATCAATTTTTATTTTTGTAGTACTGATAACGTAGTTTACGTTTAGTTCTGCAACTTTTCTCAGCTCTTTGCTTATCCATTTTTGTGCTTTTTTTGTATTACTGTTGACCTTGACTCTTAACTTGGGAAAACAGAAATCGTAGAATAGGCACAGCAGTTCATGAAAATCATTGAATACGGACTTTGTACAGTGTTAAGATATAAATCAGACCAATAATGGCTTTGCAAGCCTTCCCTGAATTTTCGGATATTGTCTAAGTTGTAATCTCTTTTATAATGTGGTATATTGCTGTTTTTTGTGGGTTATGTTTAGTAGGAAAGCTAAGCATTTGGGCTGCATAGTGATCTGAAAGATGAAGAGGTAGTACCTTTGCAGTTGTATTGGCAATGTTGCTTAAGATATGGTCAATACAAGACAATTTACGTGTAGGAACGTTGATGTGATTTTGCCTTTTTTAGTGTATTTATATTGAAGTCACCAGCTATAAATAACTCTATTTACTTTAGATTTGTATTTCTATTGCAAATCGTGCAAAAGTTCAAAAGTTCAGTATAAATTTTGTTATAAACTGATTTGGATCCGATTGAGGTGTTCTATAAACACATATAATAACAAGTTTATTTTATTTTTACATTACCACACATAAGCTCTATACCGCAGGCTTCAAACGTGCTTTGTGCTGCATAGCTTTTAACAAACGATAATTCTTTATTTACTAAAATACAACCTTTTTTTACTAAAATACAAGTGCCGCCCCTTTATTTTTCTCTACTGAAGTTGGCACTTGGCAGCCATTTCATAGTTATATATTTTGACATAACTTTAATAACCTTTTTTTTATAAAAGTGTCAGATAGGCATATTATATCTGGATCATTATTTATATCTTTTAATTCCTGAATAGTAATTTCTAGTAGTTCTAGAAAAATGATAAAGAATAACACAATTGATTTTTTCGAGTGATTGATGTCAGAGGCGATTATATCGAATAGAGTAGGCTAATAACTCCATCAATCAAATCACTACCCACAGCTCTCAGCGTCTCGACCACCGGAATTATCGTAAACAGCTCTATATCCATTTTAATGATAATTGTGGTTATGTATTCACGTCGATAGCCTATCGAATGCAATTGACACACATTTAGCGTTTGTTACCGATCATTTACCGATATTTATAAAATAACGTGTTTATAATACCAATACAGTAGATTTCGCGAGATAGTTGAAACAATCTAAGTAGTCCTAACAGGTTATTTGGTGAGCCTATGCACAAATTCCGCGAGAATCTGCTGGAACGGTGAAATAAAAACGCAGGAATGTTAATAAGCGCCGAACTTGACCGTCGAGACCTCCGGGCAGTCGGGGCGCGAGGCCGCGACGTTATTCGTGAGCTATCGGCCATCGGATGCCCGGAATATACGAGTAACTCCAACACGTATAGTGAATGTACATCGCGGAAGCGTCGCACACGCATGTCCGGCCAGCTATCGCGACAACACGACAGACACATCACTATCTAGTTAAGGTACCTACCATGTGAACACTGATGAGTACACATACACACCTACACGAACATAAATGTAGATTACATTAAATTATTCGTTATTTGCGAATTTGCCCCGCAATTTCACCTCTGAGCACCTCACGGATGACGTTCCACGTGTGTGCAAGCACCTGGGCTTTTGATTACTAAGTTTCCATGTCGTTTGTAATCTGTTACATCGGCTGGTCACTGACTGCGTAGAATGGTATCACCACATGACATCTCTACATTGTTGTGGGTGCGATACCTTGAAGCAGTCATCAACACCAGCTGCTAACTATTGTTAGCGACGACTTAACTCATGTCATATCATATGCCATTCCATAGCGGTAACCGAAGATTTACATTCAAAGGATTGTCGTCATCGCAACATAAATGTTTGTAGGTCACACACTCATAATCCTGACTTCCAGTGTGATTATTTTCTCACTTAAGGTAATTGAAAGGGAAGCCTGTGATAAATTATGATGAGAAGAATTAGATGGGTGAGGGGAAGGAGAGAGAGAAGGAATAGGACTTAGGAGGATGGATGAGAGACAAAGGGGAGTACAATTATGAACAATGAAGAAGAAAGCGTCTTTCGCTAACAACAACACACTGCACTGCAACCAGTCCGTCTGTCAAACGTGCGATTTCGCTTCTAACTTCTGCAACAGAATAATAAGTGCTGACATTTGTATACATGACAATCAAAAAACTAGTTAGTGTCGTTGTATTCGACTCAGCTAAGTGAGGATTAATCGCAATGATTCGACAACATTGTAACTACTTGCTATTCTTAGAATCGTGTGTCATCGTATCATTACGGACTTGGTTTCTACTGAGTCTACACTATACTTGTGAGACGTAATAGCCACTTTACCTGTAAGCTGATACACGCGGCTATCAATGGATCTTGCACGAACACATCACACAGATTTCTTGGAAGCATCGGTCAGGTACCGGGATGAATGAACACTATAACATTCTTAAAGTTATATTACATCTCTAAAAATACCAAATAATTGCTTGATGGAACAGTAAATTATGTATGAATAAAAAACGATCACTATGAATCAAAGGTAATTTCGTAGTTTTTATGATAATATTTACAGTTGGCTATTTTTTTTTTGCAATTCAACTCAATATATTCTCACCTAAAAATAATTTATTATAGATGGGAAATAAAGTTGAACCCAGCAAACTTCCTCGAAAAACACCCAAATCTGGACTGCGAGCGTTCCGTATGTAATTTCCTAATCTGTCCACCTAGAATCTATTTGTAAGATAAATACGAACGATATCCATGTTTTGTCGCTCACTTCAATGTTATTTCCAATTTAGAATTCAAAGGGGAACAGACACCGTGTCAAATGCCTAGCCACGACCTAGAAACATATCCAGAACCCATAGTAAGTCAAACCAAACCCCATGTTGGGTAAGTTGACAGTAGGAACCACCATTAATATTGTGTTTGTTAGTTAGTTAATCATTTAGAAATTGTTAAAGTTCATAGGAATCTACCGGGACGTTACGTCTTACGTATGACCCACAGTTCACGGCAGCTCCACGGTGAGGGGTCGCAGAGCGCACGGTGGCTGCTCGTGACTTCCTCACGCAGGCTGACCTCTCCCCCCCTCCCGTCTCCCCCCGGCTGCAAGTACAGACAGGGCTGCCTCGGCCTTGATACGAGGCTAATCGGTTAAACAAACAATCAACACCGTTTGACTTTAAATGTTTGATTTGACGATTTATCTCGGCACGCTTCCAGCGCAATGAGTGTAGTGGCTGCTGCCGTGAATATTTTAATATCACACTCATTTATTTAAGTAGGTAGCGTGTGTGAATTATGTATTAAATTTAATATAAATTAGCACCCGCATGAGCCTTCGTATATAATTTCTCAGCATGCGCATATTAAGTTGAAACAGAGCGGGGCCTGAAGGTTTTTTCTACTATAAAAGTAATGTTTTATTGTCCTAAGCGTCCAGGCCGGAGAGACACTCGGTGGTGGTAACCAAAGGGTCTGAACTTTCACCCATTCATAAGTAACGAAAGTGAACGAGAAAGGTCACGACAGCAGGCTCACGAGCAAACACATTGCGACGTTTGCCGTGTTATGTTATGTAACCGACAATGGGACGCGCGACGGGAGAGAGACGATAGGCAACAAATGGTGACAAACAATAACTGCAGGTGACCCGCAACAACTGAAAAGCAACAAACAACAGCCGCCAGAAACACAACACCAGTGAAAAACGACCAAAGTATAGATGACAAGAAATAAGTGATGATGAATATACACAGAGTGTAAAATTGGAGTCTCTGTTTAGCCCGCAATAAACAAAAGCCATGCTGACAGTATTTATATAAATAAACAGTTCAATACAAAGAACAGTATGCGCATACGCAGTATATGTACTGCCATTCCAATCAATTTACATTTTTATTCAAATAACGTCCTTAAAAGGAAGATAATTGTCCACTGATGTCATGACTGTACTCAATAAACAGTCCTGCGAGTTACGACGGCTCATACTCGCATACAATACGAATAGCATTCAGAATGTCATATAAAAAGGTCAACACAAACGATGCTCTTTACAAAGTATGCAAATTGTGGAAGGTAAGTAATAATTTCGTGTATTTTACGACAGTTGCGAAACGGCTAGGTTTCTGCAATAAAATCTTCTGAGAGACGTAACATTGCTTACTGGGAAACTATTTGCAGTTAGTAGTAACATCTCGACGTTCCCAGAACTAGAGTAAAACATGTGTGCCGGTACTGTGGCACATTGAGAGAGTTCCCTGCTAACATCTACACTCCAATGCACAATGCAGTCCAGTCAATCAGGTAAAGCTAAGTCAGTAAGAATAACTACAACGTGCATCATCTTTCCACATTCACACAACTTATAGGAAGTTTCGAAAGTGTGAGCGACCTACAGCGCCATCTGTCTTTCGGTCCACTAACCACCAATAAGTAATATTATTTACATAAAAGTTTCCCATATTATAAGACTTAAGAACCGTCATCGGCGAAGTGTATACTACTTACTCCGTGTGCACCGAGCGTGAAGGTTATCCATGTTGTTTGGTATGTGTGTCAAGTATGAGCTGTGACTGCGAGTAACTAGGGGTAACGCGTCTGCCAATAACGTGATACTTAGTCGGTGGGTGAGTCGCAACACCAGCCGTGCTGATAGAAGTGTTTAGAGAGACGAACTTTGTCCCCGCATAAGAGTTGCAGAAGGTTAAGTTCTGACTATTCTTACAAACACGCTGTTAGTTAGAACTAAGAATAATAGCTAAGCTGATCTATTCATAGGTAATTCTTCAATTATTTGATCTTGCCTATCGCACTCCATTGCTGGACAACGGCCTCTCCCAAACTCCCAAATCGTGCTAAAGCACCCGGTTTACCGCCATCCGTATCCAGTCTTGTCCTGGCCGTTGTTGTTAGGGTCTTCTGCTTAATTGTCTAGAAACAAACTCTTGAGTCGTCACATGACTGGCATGAGTCAGGAGAGTTTATTATATTGTGAAACTGTAGTGTTTGCGTTAGATTGGAGGTGAGAGGAGAGGGTGACGTGAGATCGTTATGCTCTTGCAAATCCGTTTTGTCCTATCTCCAAGCTGGCTACGACTGAGTGCGGGAAGTTTTGCACCTTCCAATTGCGAGGTATCGTCGCCGGCGCGTGTCGACCGCGCCGGATGAGATGCGCGCGGCACGCCCCGCCCACCCGCGCCTGCGCAGCGCGCGCTCCTCACCACTGTGCACTGTCTCTATGTCATTACAAGCACGCAAACCGCAAGAACTTGCAAACTTTGAACGTTCTTTCGTGCGCGCATGAGCTACACACTACGAAGCTGATGCCGTGGCAAGGCCAACAGTTTCAAGATGGAGCCAAGCAGTCTGTCAGGTTGCAGCGTGTGTTGCAGTGTGTTGTCACTCATGGAAGCTTATATTAATGAAGCTTCATCAAGGTCGTCTGATATGGAACGTCTGCAGTCACGTGTGCGGCTATCTTTCAGTGCCCACCAGCCTTCCACGCCACCACCACGCCATCACCACGCCACCACTGCGTTTCAGATAAGCCATTACTAATTCGCGGAATAATAGAAGATTAGACTTGATTTGAACTGCTTTAATAAACAAGTATCTATGTCTATTGTTGTTTTGGTGACCTGTAATACAGGTGTTTCACTACCTACCACAGGCACCAGTGATTCACAATCATGTAAACTTTTTTATGCCAATAAATAAAATTTATTATTATTGTCAAGAGGTGACCGTGTTCATGGTCGTAAGAACTGAAGAAGTGTTTATGATACGATGTTATTTTATCAGCAAGCCATGATGTAGGGAAATCATTATTTGACAAACAGAAGTATCTTCAAGCATGAGATTGTAGGATCGGTCCTCGCAAGTACCAATACAACTTCCACTCATAATTTTCCTATGAAGTACCTTCCTACTTTAAAAATAAAGGCTGTAAAAACATGGGTTTTTTCAGCACTGAATTAGATTTAGTTGCCCATGAATAAAACACAATTTATTTAGGAAACAATTTGGTTTGTAAATTGAAATCAATTTAATGAAACTGGTGTCCTCGCGAATGTTCTGTAAAAAGTCAATGTCATAATGTTTGCCCGAGGAAGCGGAACCAGTAGGTACGGCAGCGGTCACTGAATACTGATCTAGAATCTAGACTCGGGACCAGCTATCTACATCATGGTCAGGCGCAGGCCGATCCACACGGTAAATAAAGATATTTGAAGATGAAAAAATGAATGGTATTATGGTGTCCTCATCTCCAACATTCTCTCCAACTGTCTTAGATATTGATTGGACGATACAGGTCGATCGGAGAGTCATTAGTAGTTATAATAACGATGTAACTTTAATAGTGTTCATTACCGCCTCGCCCGGCTGGCTGCGAGCGCGGCGCTGCGACGACGAGCTAATCGGCCCCCACACGACACCCTGTCACGACTTCGTGCTAGTCCAGCGCCATTCCGACTGCCAATCAGGCAATCAGCACTTGACAAACATAACTTCATAAAAAATGTGCTGAACTATCACGAATACTTTACTTGTATTATGTATGAAACATGAGAAACATTTCACAGTATAGTCTGTGCTCATGCGGCTCATACGTTCTTGGATGCACATCACTCTCAATCTACTCAAAAGGAAAAATCGAAGAGGATGTCGCTAAGTAATCACTTTGTTAGGCCTTCCTATTGTCTGAAGTGTGTACACTAAAAGTGGATGGTTATTAAGTTGTAGGTAAATCTATCAACGATTAATATCAGAGTCCGCAGTGTAACAAGTGAATTTAGTTTGAGCCACGGCTGTCTCACTGCACGCTTTGAAGTAATTTCATAATTTGATATAATTTACTTAAATTACGTTCTATGTTACACTATCTAGTGGTGGTCGCTCTCAATGCCAACAGATGACAACAATTGCGATTACAATCGAAATATTTCATTCAGTGTTAATTACCGAGCGACGGAAGCAGGTCGCGGCATTGACGGTAACGACGGTGACGGTGACGCGGCGAGATGCACTGCAGCTCAACCATGCTTGACACGTCGCTGATACCACCGAATATGATCGGTGTGGACTGGTCAAGTTGATACGTATGGAAATACGTTATAGTAGCATTGATGGCAAGGCCTGATCTGAGTCGGTGATGGTGAGATATGACTTGGGAGACGCAATTAGATCATACCAGCTAGGGCATAAAGAAAAAGCATTTATTTCAGGTACCACATAGCCCATAATTATTAGAAAACATATCATAAATACAACATCAGTCATACATCACACACAAATAAATACAACATTAATTAACACACAAATTAGTTAAAGTTATATCAAATTCATATTTAATCATATTCATTACAGTAGTCTCTTACGAGCGACACATGTAAGATGTAACTTGTCTGTCACACACAGGTGTTGCACCATAACGAGAGTCCAACCTATTTGCTATCGACTAACTGACTGACTGTAGGAACGAAAACGAAGACTTATCTCCGAGTTCTCTACCGCTATTGCTATATTCATTTAATAAGGCGCCTAGGTTATTATAAAGTCTCGGCTTCACCTGGCCTGGATAAAGGGAAATTGCGAGTGGCGCAACAAAGGAAAAATTATAATAAAATGAACACTCCATTTACTACTCGTCTGTGTAGTCAATCGCTGCTAGCGTCTCAATGGGTTTGGTAACAACTGACTCACCGCATTGTTCACCACCTCACGTACTTTTGTTTACTAAAGGTCACTCGAGCGATAATCATTCAAATTATGTGATTGTTCGCTTTAGGGGAGACTGATCAGCGACATTGGCGTTGACCAATCTTCATTACGAAATTATCATCAATAAGGAGTTTGCACTATGGTCTCGTCTAGACTTTTATAATGATGGGTAATATGTGTAGCCGTACGTAGTTACGCTTGTATTAAACTTACGGAACATGCAGCATAGCTTGACGACGCCGAAACGCCAGTTCGAAGAGAAAGGTATTTGAAGTTCCTCAGGGAGAGACGTAGGATACCGAACCATTTATTGTCAACAGCATAGTCACGCCATAGTTGCAAAAAGTTACGGTATACTTATTTTATATGCTTTCTGTTACGTCGTGATATTACCTACAGCCCTGGCCACGCGAGTCATCCATCATCCCAAATATACAAAACTTAAGAGTTCGGTACGTGTTTAAAACTTGCAAACATTGTCAGATTGCGTGACGAAACAAAGCCCCACTACTGTAATATCAGCATCATCAGCCACAATACTCACAATAACTGTTTACATTTCATTGATACTTGGTGGCGAAACTGCCATAACAATAAGATCGAATGAACAGACATGGAAAAACAAGACGAATACTGATCAATGATGATCATCACAAAATGGGGCTATTTGATCGTATACCTATGCAATCACAGGACTTCTATCTGAATTAGTATCAGGTCTAGCCGCCGCCGACCGACTGCACGCGCACGCGGTGTACGCTGAGTTGTTTACGTTGTAACTGTGGAACAGTGGGCGGAGGGTGCTAATCTTGACCTCTCAATATCAATAGATCAATAGTAGAAATAAGTCGGTACCAGTCCTCGAACGTTGAAGTTAGTTTTGGGCGCTACTGGTGGTATAAAAACTTTTTTGCAAAAAAAAACCGACTTCCAAAAAAAACACTAAAAAAGTGGAAAATAACTTTACTTTCGGAAGTCGGTGACTATTGTTTGTTTCATTGACTTTTTTGACACCGACTTCCGAAAGTAAAGTTATTTTCCACTTTTTTAGTGTTTTTTTTTGGAAGTCGGTTTTTTTTTGCAAAAAAGTTTTTATTTTACCCTTTTTAACCGACTTCAAAAAAAGGAGGAGGTTCTCAATTCGGTTGTATGTTTTTTTTTTTTTTTTTGTGTTTGTTACCTCATATCTCCGTCATTTATGAACCGATTTGAAAAGTTCTTCTTTTATCTGAATTGATCTACTTCCCGATTGGTCCCATAGAAATTTCATCAAAATCGGTTCTGTAGTTTGGTTTTGAAATCAAAATAGCTGGAAAAAATGTCATCCAAGTAAAAGAAATTGCGAAATTGATACTTGACAAGGATTTGCACAGACACAACCTCGTTGCTAGGATTATCCACCAGCAACTTGCTTTGAAGTACAACCTTGTGGAATCAGAAGTGCCATACTATAAGTATGCGCCCGACCCAGTTCTCGATGATGGTAATGTCACGTTGTATTGGGATCGACCTATCGTCACTGACAGGACTATTGTTGCTAATAAGCCTGATATTGTGGTGATAGATCGATTGGAGCGTCGCGCAATGATCGTTGATATAACGGTCCCGCATGACGAGAACCTCGTGAAAGCAGAGAAAGATAAGCAATTCAAGTATCTAGATCTTGCTCGCGAGGTTGTCGACATGTGGGACGTGAATACGGCAGTCATTGTGCCGATAGTCGTATCGGCCAATGGTTTAATAGCCAAGAGCCTCGACCGACATCTGAAGAGGCTCTCGCTTGGCAGCTGGATCAAGGGCTTGATTCAGAAAGCAGTACTTCTGGACACGGCGCGTATTGTTAGGAGGTTCCTCTCTCAAGAGCCCTGACCACCGGTAGCTCGGACCCTGTTCCCGGTGCTGGTGGACTACTATTTTATATATTTTTGTACAAGAATATTTAAAAATGTAAAAATAAGTGAGAAAAATAAATAAAGGAATAATATAAGGTGGGTGTACCATGGAAGGCCACTCTAATAAATAAACAGTTATTATTCGTTCATATACTGGATAAATGAAACGAACGAATATTTAAGTAATACTTTGTTTTATTCCGTAAAATATAAACCACTTTTTTAAATTTCAGATTTGATCAATATTGATTAAACTTAAGTTTCATTGAACTCTTAAAAATGGCCTTGCTAGGAACAAGGCTCCTTAGAAGGCCATTATAATAAATCAGTCATTTAACACTAAACATTTTTAAATAGCCATTAAATCTACAATAAAAAGAAGTGGTTTATATATTACGTAATAAAACAAAGTATTACTTAAATATTTGTTAGTTTCATTTATCCAGTAAATAAACGAATAATAACTATTTATTTGTTAGAGTGGCCTTCTATGGTACACCCACCTTATTTTAACGTCGCCGATTTCCGATATCAATGAAGCAAGGGACCGTACTGCCAAAATAGTGGCGCGAGCGATTCACCGCCGCGTCTGTGATTTCTAGTTCGATGGATGTTTATGTAGATAGAAGGAATTTGTCATCACATGGCAATAACTACGAAATTTTAATAATTGGCCTTCGAAGGAGCATGGCCTTCCATGGTCCACCCACCTTAGTATAGTTATGAAACCAAATACTTTTAAAACAACAATTTAACCAACAATATTCCAACAATATTATACTAAACATGAAACCAAATACTTTTACAACACGAAACGAAAGACACCTAATAACCAACATCGATGCAGTTTACCCGGCGAGGGTCGTTCTTTCACGGAAAATCTTAACCCCGCGATTCAGAAATTGACGTCAAATGAACAACGCCATCTATCGAGCATGGAGTTAAATATAGGCTATGAAGATTTTCAAAGCTATCATAAGTTTTTGAAAAACCCGTTATGTCGATTTAAAGTTATCTTGTGAGCACTTCATCTTTATTCATTAGTACCAGTTTGATTCAAGAGATGTCGTTGCATGTATCTTACGTAAAGGCGATAACTTCTTCTTGAACACAATAAATTCATACATACCTATATCTTTTGATAGAGAGCACGGATTGCAATGAAAAAAAATCTAATAATATTTGCTATCATAACTTTTTGAAAAACACGGGCAGTCGATTTAAAAGTGACCTTGTGAGAACATTTATTCATTAGTACCATTTTAGTTCAATAGATGTCGGTGCATGTATAAGTATTGATGATGATCGCTTCTTGAACACTTTAAATTCATATATCTTTTGATTAAGAGCACGGATTGCAATGAAAAAAAAACTAATACCTTTTCGAAGTTACGCACAATACTTTTGCATTGAAACTAACCACATTAGTTTTGTAATTTTAACGTGATACTTAAACAAACAAACATAGCCGAAGACTCACAGACTGCAGACAAACAGACAAAAGGTCTAAAAATAGTAGAAATGGGTTCTGTTAGTTATCCTTCAACACCCCTACTATTTTTTTCTAAATATTTTCAATGTACAGAAACGCCACGTCTACAGATTTATTATAAATATGTATAGATATAGATAGATATAGATAGAAGATATAGAATAGAATAGATAGATATAGAATAGATAGATAGATAGATAGATAGATGTGATGTGGTTCAAGGAATGCATGGCGTGATATTAACATTTCACAATGGCTTCCGATTGCCAAACTAGCAACATGATAAAATGAACCTCCGCAATGCAATACCAAGCAGTAAGTACATCTTCACCCGAATCATTGGCGTGTGTTTGTATTGGTTGAGAAATAAATAGTTACCTATTCCTTCGTGAAATTATGTTAACTCAATACTTGCTTAGAGAACAAAAGAATTACTCATAATCTTTTATCCCCCATACTCCCATCATCACAACATCGATGATGCCAGCCAGGTTATTGCACCTACAAGGTCTTTAATTAACTAGCGAAACATCGCAGACAAATTATTGGGTATCGATAGGCGTTTGAGTGTCAAGTTCCAGTTGTGATGCAAAAGCAGCAGCTCGCTGCTGCTTTTCTATATGAAGACTTTATTGACTGGGTGGTTTAACAAATGTATTAGGAAAAATGGTCGATGTATGCGCACTGTAACTGTAACTAACGGTAAGTGACGGCGAACGAGTGTTTCCGTTTGGTATAGGTATTCTACTTGTTCGCGAGTGTCTCTCGGTGTGGTCGAGGGCCTGGTCTTAGGTGGGGCAGGAAGATGACGTAGAATTGGTGAGAAGTGATGCTACTGGCCGGCGCGATGTGAAGGTCCGGAACTTGGTATCAAAGAAACACGACTAATTCAAAAAATTGGGTTGGTCGACCGCATGTAATGTAATTACTTAATTAATGAAATATCATAATAATTAATGAAATATCAGTTTAAAAACACGATAAAACAAAAATGTTAGTTTGTCGAGCACAACTTTAGTTCCATGATAGAACGAAATAATTGAACGTGCCCCAGGTAGTCATCTGTTCTACGACTGTCAATGTCAGAATAAAGTTCTGTCATCGGCTTGTCAAAACAGACAATATTTCAATTCAAGAATTATTTTGGACCAAGTTTTAGTTTTATTTACGCAAAAAAAAAATGCGTTTGTTAACATTTAGTTTTCTGAAAACCTGTAAATACAAGAATTTATGCATCGGGATTCCTCGCAGGATTAGCGGCGTCATGGAGCCAGACAGAGATAGGATAGCGCTCCGTAGGTTTTTTTTAAATTATAACCCTTATTTTCTCCCATAAACTGTTTAAATAACTAATCCAAGTTAATTTTTGCAAAATTCCTTCGTTAATGATGCCTCGCATAAAAATCCAACTTTCTAGCTCAAAAGGTTTTGGGCGACGATAAGTGTATGGGGGCATTGGCCATTGCCATGAAGTAAAAGTTTTTTGTTTTTAATATTTGATGGGTTTACTCTGGACCTCAATCTTGTCCTGAAAACAGAGATGAAGTCGACGATGGAACGAGCTATTAACTCTTGACTTACGGGCAGGAGATTCCACTCCTTGATGGGATAAGATAAACTTAATTCCTTATGAATTTTGGGTAAACATAATTATTGAATCTATAAAACCAAACTTAAGGTGACACTCTGACCCAAGCTGCTGTACAAGAATTTGGGAACCAAACTGAAATCTCACAGCAGGTGTATTTTATGTGACTTCAATAAATAAAATCAGATTTTGTTTTGTCACAGGTGACCCAAGTATGGTGGAGATCAGCCCGTCGTGGAAGGAGGACGACTCGCCCAAGCTGCGCAGCGCTGTGGTGCGCGACATGCAAGTGTACCCTGACTTCATCACGGAGCGTGAGGAGAACTCGCTGCTGCTGGAGCTGGAGCCTGTGCTGCGCCGCATGAGATACGAGTTCGATCACTGGGATAATGTAAGTAATTAGAGTATAGCTTTCACAAGTTTATTGTTTATGTATTTAAATAATATTTTGTAGCATAATGAGACGTATGCACAATCAGCATATCCGAGGCTGTTATTTTCACTCCTTCTGGCAGACTGCCTAATATTTCTGCACAGTGTGAACGATTCTCTTTCAAACTGGCCTCATAAAACCCTTTACCATTATTTAAATTGTAGCCAACAAGGGTCACTGTGTGCCAACCTCCCTTTGCAGGTTTGTCTTCAAGAAACAGGTACAACTTAGTTTGGGGGCACCATACTACGAGATTGTTAAATAGTTACAGATTAAATAATTAAGGTTTAACTATAAAGTCATCACTGTAACAATGAAAATTCATTTATTCATGTTATCTATAAAATACATATATATAAAACACATATACACCGTTAAATTTTGATCGTTTTAATCCCTTGGACAGGTGGTATAACATACAAAATACTATTCATCAACAAGTGCACAGCATTTTATCTCTTATAATTAAAACAAAAGGAAGTGATAACGTAATATTTTGCAAAATGCATGAAGCCAATGGTAAGCGCCACGAGTTAATTACCTGAAATGGCTCGTGCGTCGCGGCGTCTTCGGTGCATACCTACTAAGGTCATTGATCGCTCAGCTGATGTTCATGTTATCAAATTAAATTATTCTAAATTTCCCTTCATACTTTTACGGGCTTATGACAGTCATAATTGTTATGTGCCTAGGTTTCGCAACCTAATAAAATTTACTTAAAGAATTATTCTTAAAGCGGTAAATGTAAAAATAAGTAAACAGTGCGTATTTAAAAATGTGGAATCAAAACTATTTACAAAGAAAATATTTAATAATTACTCATATACCTAATATAATACTACGTACAGATGCCCAATCCCATACAAAGAAATGACACCTCCCTAAGTCTGGCTATTGAGCTGGCTATTTTCCTTTCTCCATTTATTCTACAGATGGCAGTACCAGCGGCTCACTAATTGCCAGAGACAACGCCATTAATTTAAGAGTTGGCCTAGATACTAGGTGGCATCGATACTACTAGATGGCGTTGTTTTTCTATAGAATCTCTTCATCGCACCGTGTGACCGTGCGTTCAAGGACAAGTAATAACAATACAACAAAAAATGTCTCGAATTGGCGATGCCGGAACCGTTTCATTTGTGTGAGTGAGATCGCGATTTTCACGCTGCAGCGAATGCCTCTTCATATATTTTTGAGTATTTCAATGCTAAATGCGCCGCCGGGTAGCCCGCGAAATTAAATTTTTATTACGTTTTTTCAATTTGCTCAGCTCAAAGTGTCAGCCTGTGTGTTTAACAAAATATGATTCACAACCGTAACACATATGAATTAACAGAATTATAATAATTAAAATCATCAATACAACCCTCTTAGTTCATTTAATCCCATTGAATAACTATTTCATGAAAAAGTCATTCAATAGGATTGAATGAACTGAGACTCAAAGTATTATTGTGTCCTTTGTTCGTTATTTCATCTTATTATTAACTTGTTTAAATATTTCTTGATAAAAAACATTAAAAAATATTAAAAATAGTGGTCCACCGGGTCGGGAGCAGGGTCCAAGCTCCCGGTGGTTAGGGCTCCAGAGACAAGACATCTCCATCTCCTCACAATGCGGGCCATATCGAGGAGTAGGTACTGCCTTCTGAATCAGGCCCTTGATCCAACCTTAACCGCCAAGCGAGGCTCTCGACTGATGTTCGTCCAGGCTTTTGGCCATCAGGCCATTGGCCGTAAAGACAATGGGCACAATATTAGCAGAGTTCACATTCCACATGCCGACAACCGCGTGCCAAGTCGAGATATTTTATTTGTTTCTCGTTCTCAGCTTTCACGAGGTTCTCGCCATGCGGGATGGTAACATCGACTATCATTACGCGGCGCGCTGTTCGGTTTATTACCATTATATCAGGCTTATTGGCGACAATAGGCCGATCCAAGTCCAACGTGACATGATTTCTCGTGAACTGGGTCGGGCACATACTTGTAGACACTGACTGTCGCTGAATTATTATTATTAAGTAATTCATTTATTTCAGACATATATTATATAAAAAACCATATTTGCTACCTACGGTCGCGGATCATATTTTAATCTACCTACATACAACCTGACACTGACCTGCAAATTGCAAAAAACGTAAGAAAATAGACTAATGCGCTATTTGCGCAGATGTACGTTAGATGTTCCGAGCCGCCATAGCAGATTTTATTGATTCGAGTAATAACTAATATTTGAGCAGTATGTACGTACTCAAATAATATTACCAGTGATCGGAATAGGTAGAGCTAATATGCCTAAAGTTCAAGGAACAGAAACGAAAAGTGGAGACTTCCTTACGACAATTTTTTTTTTCGGAATATTTGTTCCGAATGTCGGAACATTACTTACGTACAACTAAAATTAAGAAAGGTAAACAACTATCGAATTCATTTACTGTTTCTAATTAAAAAAAAGTGCACGATTTTTATTGTTTAAAAAGTAAAGGTAATCTCCTTATCTTCGTTTTAATGCCCTAAGTAAGTGCGGAAGCTAATTTAATTTTCATACCAGCTTCTTTACCTGAATTAATAACAATAGAAAACGTATCTACTGGCTTTTTGAGAACGTTCTCCTTGCTGTCGAAGTCGGTTAAAAAGGAAAAATAATGAATTCAATTAGTTTACTGTACTGATTCATAAATAACATTATTATTAAATGTGTGCGATTCCCAACAGATTCCGAAACATTTCCGAGTTTCAGAAAAAAATATTCGGAAAAAAAATTTTAAACGTAAGGAAGTCCCCACTTTTCGTTTCTGTTCCTTGAACTTTAGGTACATTAGCTCTACCTATTCCGATCACTGATTATTACTCAAATCTATAAAATTGCTTGTAATTAAGCGGTAATTTAAACTTTAATGTAGTTACTGCGGTAAAGAAATTAATGAAATAGGTAGTACCCCTAGTACTAGGAGTAGGAGGATACAAGTACTAGGTACTTAAATAAATAAATAAAACGAACGGATTTTTTTAAATATTTTAATACAGAACGGTCAAGTACCTACTACTACGGTGATCACTACAAAAACAGCTGATCCAAACGCACCGCGAGCGTTGAGGTCAATGCCCGCAATCGGTCAGCGAGTGTCGAGCGGCCGTGCGCACACGTTTGTATCAACTGATTTTGTAAAAATTTTCGTGGATAATTTTTTTTCTTAAACCTTAACACAACAATCGTTTGGTTGCGTTAATTTACGCGACAGAATCCGAAAAAAAAGTTTTATTTGTTTTGTTTCATTTTCGATATTGATACGTAACACGAGGGTAAAGTTTCGCTAGCTAAATTAATTTGACGCTGTATATAGAGTATGTGTTTTGAGATAGCCTTGTACATGGAATAGAGAAAAGTCGTCGAAGGGGTTCAGCCCTTGATTTAAATGTGGCCACCTACTGGGCACACACACAACTGTTTATTAAGGAAGTAACATTGATACGACAAGAAGAAGAAGCCTTTGATTATGTCAAAAACTAAAACTACAATTAAATTAAGTAACATTAGAATTTTGAAAAATCCTTTTTCAGGAATCGCACTAACACCAACTCTTCAAGCTTGTCAGGCCATTAAATTATTTATTTTGAAGCATTTTTAATTTTGATTTTGGATCAATCAATTTTTTTCTCGATTTACAGTAATCATATATTTTCACTTCAAATAATTTTCTAATAAAAAAATCAATGTGATTAAAACCATGGTAATCATTGGGAGCATTTGTTTTAAAATTTTCCACTTAATCAGACAACAATTTGATTTTGTGAATTACGCCAATGCTATCATTAAATAAATCAAGTATTTTTTTACTAAATCATATAAGAAATCACTTGGAGATTTAAAGCCTTGGTGTGGTCAAATTAGAATAAGTGTTGTTAATCAACAATAATTGTTTCTTATCAGTTAGATCAACTTCATTATTAATCAAAAATAAATTAAGTAAAACGCCATCTACTGCAAAGAGCTCTAAACAAAATTATTTACAGATGGCTACTTTTAACAACTCTTACGATTCTAAGAGTTCGATTTGGAATGAAAGGATAAATTTATCTTTTTTGTTGAAATTACGTGATTTATGAATGTAAATAGATAAACAGCATTAAATAAGGAAGTTTTGATTTTTACTAATTGAACCATTGGTTCGGCTCATCTATTGCAAGCAATATATTACTATTCGTCTGCTTGCGATTATTTCGTTTTTGTCTACAAACTTCATAATGCTAATGTTATAATTACAAATTTTACATGTATTTTAATGTTTTTGGACTTACCGGTGGAAAGAAATCCCTTCTCGTGCTACACTACACACCTGGCTTCTTTTCCGACACGTTATAATAGCGCAAGACGGCATAATTTGATATTTTTTGCGGAGCTTACGCGCTGTCAAAACTAGAGAGCGATTGCTGGCCGGTAAAGTAAATTTCGGTTGATGTTGAGCATTTGCTCATAACCGCGGCGCGCGTGCCCCGCCCACAAGGCCCTTCTAACCTCCTTTATATGTTCTGTGCGTTTAACGCATTTAAGTGATTGTTCATTTCCTAACTGTTACCTATGCTGCCATCTATGATTTTTTTTTACAGGACTAATTATAATTTGTTCGAGTTGAGACCCCATGCTTAGGGCTACACTTCGCGATAACGTAATAATTGTTCATTAAATTATTTACAACAATTTGAAAAGAAAAAAGTTATACTACTTACGCCTGGGATCTCGTTCAAAGTAGCCTAGGATGTCATCGTCTAGTTCGGGTGTGTAGGTAGACTGGTTAGCGACCGCGGCCCTGAACGTTTGAAGGTGAACGGAATTGTTCGTGATCAATAACAACCGCTGCGATGCCGCCACAATTGTCTGACCTGACGGTATTTGGACGGGTATACCACGCAGTCGTAAAGACTGCATGTGGTTTGGTTCGCTGTAGAGACGGCGAGATGCGATCGCGTATAATTGCACCATTAACAAACAAACAAAAACAAAGCAACAAACTCCAGGTAATCTGTGTTCCAGGTTGGAGTACACATTCTTACGAGACGACGTTAGTTCAAATTCAAATTCATTTATTAATTTTGTTTCGCGCGACAAGGAAACAACGATACACCGATGACGTCTTAGAGAAACTAATTTGTTTACAAGTGCAGCCCTTAGCCCGGGGCGCGCGGGGCATTCGCTTTCGCATAGCCAATCAAATGGAGTTTAGGGGCGGCGTCATTGGCTATAAATTAGCCAATGATGTCAACGTGGACTGCGCGCGCGCATCATTGTTGAAATGGGTCGTGTTAGTGTTGTTTCTTTGCGTGTTATCTACCAGTGTGTCTACCACACACACACATCACATGGTACAAAATGAGTTTCGAATGGTACCTACTACTACTAATGGTTTGCATTGCTTTTTCACGACTACGAGAATTGTTTCGAGGTTACAAGGAAAAGTAATTATATTTTTTCATTTTATCTTGACAAATCGATAGTGCACTGGATTGACCCTCCACGGGATTAAAACGATCAAAATATAATGGTGTATAAAACACAAAAATTGTTTCAACCTATGTTAGCCATTATAGACCATCCAACCCATGCAATGTGCCCTAAACTGGTTTCATTAGAAAGGCAATAATGCGAAGATGGTTTTAGACTACTAAAACAATGCATTAGCAGCGACTGATCAAGAGTTCTGACCGCCCTAGGCTAAATTATGAGGACGCGCCCTCGCCAGGTGTGTTACGGACGGCCTAAAAAGTAGTAAGTGAGTAGAGTAGTAGTGTGAAAATTTTAACATGGTTATTGCGAGACGGATTAAACAAAACTCGCACTAGGCACTCTGTTGCAAGCTCACCCACTCGCTCGACCACCGACCGATTCGAGTAACAAGACAGTGTTTGTATTACGCGCGCTTTTTAAAATTTCAAAATGTGTTGTTAAAATCAGGGACTCTCAAGCGCATTTAGTTTTAGTGTTTTGTCTCGGTCTAGTTGAAATATGTAGGGTAGATGCAATGATGCTAGATTAATGCATGCGAAGACACGATTTCAGCGCGCCCCTCCCGATCCTCGCGCCCTAGGCTGCAGCCTAATTAGCCTAAGGGTTAAGCAGGCCCTGTGCATTAGGCACCTGTATTGTAGTAGCACACGCCGGGTATCCGCTAGTACAACATAAAGCCTGTAATCTCGTCCGCAGGCAATCCAAGGGTTCCGCGAGACGGAGCGCAAGCAGTGGTCCGCGGAGAACGCGGCGGTGCTGAGCCGCGTGCGCGCGCTCGCCTTCAGCACGCGCGCGCACGACGCGCTGCCGCACGTGCACGTGCTGGACCTCGCTGCCGCCGGACACATCAAGCCGCACGTCGACGCCGTAAGAGTAAGTCACAGCACAACGCTCACTCCCTGCGACTTGCAAATCATTAAGCCGCCCGGTATTTTCCTTCTTTTGTATCGATGATACGTTTTATCAAATTACCTGCCATGTTAATCGCGGCGACATTTTTTAATCCTTTAAAGTACAGGTAAAGAGACATTCTTGTCAGTCCTGCAAGTAGGCCATTGTCTCTTCGGGAGCGTATGTCACGAGTTATGCTAGAAGAAGAAGTAAACAGAGGTTTATCCGCGTTAATTTAGTATTTACCCTAGCTTTTTTCCAGGTGAGGAGGTGCCACTCGTTTAGGTACATGTGCTAACGAGTTGTTCTGTGCAGTTCTGCGGCGACGTAATCGCCGGCCTGTGCCTGGTGTCGAGCGCGGTGATGCAGCTGGTGCACTGCGAGCACAAGCACATGAGCGTCAACGCGCTGCTGAAGCATCGCGCACTCTATATTATGCAGTAAGTACTCAGTAGACTTTAACACATATACTATCATTGAATTAACAAGCATTGAAAATCAAGCACTTTTTGAACGGCAAAATTACATAAGACAGTCCCAGACAGCCTTAAAAATGCTCGCCCTTCGCCACTTCCTAGTGCTGGAAGAAGTCATTCCGTATGTAGAAGAGAAATTGTCAACTGTACTCCATCCAGCCTTCCCATGGCCCTTCCAACACTTGTTATCCAGGCCGAAACGTGGAGCGGCTGCGAACATAGCGCCCTTGGCTATCTTATTTTGATCCCTTAAAAAATTACCATGTGTGTCCATTTTGCATCTCTCCCTTAATATCTCTCCCTTAATATGCACAACTACAGAAATAAGTATTGCCTCCGCTGTCTGTCGGGTCCAGTGCATAAATCAATGAGGGCTATCGTTTTTGAGCTCACCAAATGGCGCCACTGTCGAGTAAGGTCCTGTCATTAATTCTATTTTATACTTTAAAGTACAAATAACTTCATAAAAAGTTTATTTATTTACTTTTAACAACATAGTGTAAACTTAAGGTACAGATTTACAATATTGTCTCTAAAATTAGCAAGCATGAAACATTTGATTACTTGGTAGCCATTCGCAGTATACAGACGTGCTCGTTAGCAGTAATTATTTAACGCAATACTAGTGACCTTCTTTAGTATTTTGCTAAGTGTGTATTTTATTAAATAATGGAAACAATTTAATAGTGAAATGGATAACAGCCCCGGTAATTCAAGTAGTCGAGTGCAACCCAATGCGTCGCCAACAAAAAGCCCCCAGTCTAATTTCAAGATAGAATTTGCATCCACGCCCGACATCCAAAAATGGATGTTATCCATAAAGCAAAAATTAAATGAGGTTTGCTCTATTGCCACGGATGGCAAACTTAACTCGGAGCAGAAATTGAAGATTACTAACCTATGCCGTAAAGTAGAATCTGACACCTCTCAAATGGCAGTTCTTTATCAGGCTCTGAAGCAGAAAGCCCACCAAGCCCTCGACATAATCGATGCCCTTAAAGAAAAACGTAACCTCACAGAACAAATCTCGGAGCTCAAACAGACAATTAAGGACTCTAGTGCTGTGGGCAACGCTTCGTTTGCTGATATGGTGAAGAAGGGATCCAGTGAATTCGTTCGACCAAACAATCTAAGTTCCGTAGCAGTTTATCCTAACGATAAATTAAAGTCGAGTGACGACTGACGAGACAAAAAACCTCGTGCAAAACATCATACGCCCTGACGAAATGAAGCTTCATGTACGTGGTGTGCGGAAAACCAAAAATGGAGGTGTTATTATCAGCACCGAGACCAAACAGGATGCTGATAAAGTGAAGCACGCAGTCCAGATGTCTACATCAGGACTCACCGCCGACGAGCCTAACAAGCTCAAACCACGGATCACGGTTGTAGGTGTGCCGCTTTTTTTGGCTGATGCTGACGTCTTCAGGTTCATGTACGAGCAGAACATCGCCGATAAGTTTCCGGCGATGTCACTGGAAACCTTTTTGGCCGAAGCGAAATTTAGCCACAAATCCGGGAAGAAAGATGTTTCTACCTGTAATTTTGTTATCGAAGTTCCAGCCAAAATACGTAGAGCCTTAATATCGCAGGCAAGGCTTTTTATCAATTGGACTTCCTGCCCTGTTAGGGACTTCACCTTGGTTGCCAGATGCTACAAATGCCAACAATTTGGTCATGCAGCAAAATCATGCTGAGAGATGAACTCTTCGTGTGGTTACTGAGCAGGACACTCGATGTCTGAGTGCGCGAGGAAAGCGGACACACCTAAATGTATTGTATTGTATATGCGTATTAGTATCTATAAAAGTATATTCCTACTTTTTCGAAAGTAGTATTCTTAATTTATTTTTTTGTACCCTATCACAATTTTGTCCTATTTAACCCAAAGGTTGACTGGTAGAGAATGCCTTGTGGCATTAAGTCCGCCTATGTACCACTATTGTACGTGAAGTTTAAATAAATAAATAAATAAATGTGCAACGTGCTCGCGGTTTAAGAAGCCCAACAACCACAGAACGGGAGATGTTGAGTGCCCTGCTAGGAAACTAGCAGAATATAGTTACATCAACTCCATCGATTACGAGGGCGTGTAGCTCGTCATACTTTAGGTTAGACTTTCACGTTGAATGCAACATGCATTGCTGACACAACAATAACAGACCACTGCGCTGACATACTTACCGTCGATTTATTTTAATGTCTAAGCACATTAGTCACTAGGTGCAAATATCGAATATAAACAAGAGTGCCTCGAATATGTATACGCAACCTAGTTTATAAAACTGCTGACGCAAATACTTTCCTGTAATAATTATGTGTTTTAGTTCTAAGTTATTAGAGTTTAAGTTAATTAAAATAAGTTTGCCATTATGTAATGTTAAATATTAAACAAAAAACTACTGCCTTACAAATAGCATATTGTTGCAGCTGCTGCAGCCTGTGATACAGGATTATCCTAGTACAGGCATCTAACATTATTATACCTACAATGTAAATTTTTGATTCATAATATTGTATTTTACCTTTTAAGTTTCTGAATAAAAGATTTTTTTATGACCTATTTAAAAATCATTCTTCCTTCAAGAACTAACAAATTAACTCCCAACTTGCTACCTACAATCTTCAAGTCATAATTAATCAGGAATGGCTCAATCTTAACCTATAAAACTACGTGATAAAAAAGCGCGCAACGCGGGAACACTCTATGACATCTGACATTTCTGAAGACCTTACTCTACATGACCGCCTCTAGCGGCGAAATCATGCGCGATAGCCCCCATTCGCTTTATGGTCCTTTACGTCGCCTCGTCTTGCGTCGCACACTGGATAGAAAATCGCGTTTCGAAGATTCTAAGTTTTAAGTTTCGTTTTTTGGATTCTAAATACTTTTATGGGCCCTAAAAAGTCAGAAATTATTTTTTAGGACCTGCAGTGATTTCCTACGAAAAGTACGAGAAAAGTATTTTGCGATTTCTAACTTACCTAGGTTGGTCCCATAGAAGTTTTGGATTAGTATTAGAAAGAGGATCCATTGGCATGAAAAAAAATAGTGTAAAATTTTCATACAAAATGTATGGGAAAAGTTTTTTGTATTTTTTGACTTTTTTAGTACTCCAACCTTGGTTGGTCCGATACAAGCTTTTGATCAGTATAAGAAAGAGGATCGATTGGCATAAAAAAAATGCATTTTGTAAAATGGCAATTTTTTTGCTGCCTGTATTTGTTTTTTTTTTAATCTGTGAATGGGGATCAAAATTTTACAAAATATATGGATAGTCTCCTAAGACCACTTTCGTGTAGCTGCATCGGTTAAGGTGGTTCCCCTTACTGCCCCGCTGAAATTCAAATTCATTATTCAAATTTTATAGGCACACTTGAAGTGATTTGGGTGTTTTTTCCAGTTACAATGTATAAAACAAAAAAGATTTTTTGAAACAAAATAATCGACTTCCAAAAAACACTATAAAGTGGAAAATAACTACTTTCGGAAGTCAGCGACTTGTATTGTATAGCGGACTGGAGTCCGCAACTCCACGTCCAAAGCGCGTATTTTGCGTACCTACGGAAGTCGGTGACTTTTGTTTCATTGACTTTTTTGCCACCATTTACCACTTTTTAGTGTTTTTTTTGGAAGTCGGTTATTTTTTTTTTGTCAAAAAGTTTTTATATTTATTATATATTTTTTTATATTTATTATGTATTCAGCTAAATTGCAATATTATGAATAAAGACATTGGTGAGTAGAGTTGAAAAAAAAAAACATTTTAAGGCACCAATTAAAATGTATCGTAGGCAACGCGTGCGTCGGGCTGGACGGTTGTATAACTGACCGTACAGCAGCAGGTGCATCTAATGACACCTCTTATATTGAAATCTGTCAAGCCGTTTCTATAGAGCGTACCAAAGAAATAGACATACATAGTGATAGGGACCTACATACTTATTTCCTTAACAATAATGTAAGTATTAAATTTTATTTCCTTAGGCCGGGCGCATACATACTGATTCCTGATCAGAAATCCTGATCAGGTTTCCTAATCAAGAATTCCGTGTGGACAGCGCACACATTCTGTTCTTTGCATTCGGAATTTAAACGAATCAGTTCGATCATAGACGCTTCTGATAACGCACGAGTATGGACGACGAAGACGAATTGATGCTCATTGCTCTTTTATTGGCGCTAGATAAAAAGGGCATAAAACGTCGTTATTGGGTGCATCCACTGAATACCCAAAGATTAACTGAGAGTCAATTCTATGTCAAAAGAGCAAAGTTACGGGCATACCCAGAAGAATTCTTTAAATAAAATAAATCATTATAATCATCATAAATATAATAAATCATTATAATAATAAATCTTTCATATCACGGTTATGATAATCCGCGTGATTTATATCCCATATGCATTGGTGTTTTTCAACACTCATTATCAAATTCTCGGCATCGCACATTTTTTTTGACAGCGGACGGAGAGCGTTACTCGTCGTACATCTACTCGGCACAGCGCCAACGCGATTCTGAATGAAAATTTCCGTAAGTGTGCGGCGATCGAGCCAAAATGTATGCGAATGCTGCGTTCGGGATGACGTCATTAGGTTTTTTTCCGTTCTTCCAAAACGAACGCACGGAGAAATTCCGAACCGAACGTCAGGTTTTTTTCTGTCCGGAAAAAGTAAGAACGGTGTGCGCCTTGTCGAACAAATTGTATGCACGCGGACCATTCAGGTTTCCGAATCTGAAACCCTGATACGGAAACCTGATCCGGAATCAGTATGTATGCGCCCGGCTTTAAAATGATGTCAACTTCTGGTTTGGGGCAAGAGCGTCATAGTGCTGCACTTCCCCAATACTAGTAGGTGCACTTTCCTAACTTCGTTTGTTTTAGGTTATCAAAATTTAAGCATCGATAAAATGAATTACTGGTGAGACAGAAACAAAATAATTGCAGGTAAATAACGAATAATGTTTAGAGAATGCGTATGATTGGTTAAAATCACTCAGTAGTGATTTTTCTGCAGTTTCGTACGTGATTTGTACAGCACTTGTCAAAGTGGTGTCCACGAGAAAAAAATGGCCAAAAGAAAATAGCAACAAACATCGTACTATGCCCAGTTACGACATCTAAGTAAAATTTAATACTGAAACTAAATTTTGTTTTCGAATGGCAGGTTATGGCGCGTTTTGCAATTACTGTATTGGTTTAGGTACATGTTCACGTTGACTCGCGGGCGCGGTCACGAAATATCAAACATATGGCGTAATATCCAAGTGTTCACATACGAAACGCACGTGCGGTCTAAGTAGCGGGCATGCTAGCGACAGGCGCGCGCGCGCCGCTCGCGGCAATATCAAACGCGTGAGATGTTTGTGTGTGTTCACGTCGCTCGAGCGGCGGAGCGCGCGATTCACTCGCGACGTCAGGTAAGTTCAACCAGTATGAACTTGTCGCTAGAAAGGGTAGTACGTCTTCATCATGTCTTTCAATACAGAAGAGTTTATTAGTGCTGTTCAGGCTAGAACTCCGATTTGGCAAAGCAGACACAGGCATCATATGAACAGAAATATTCTCAATAAATTATGGAAGGAAATTGCGGAATTGTTTCCTGATATGGAGGGTGAGTAAATTAAATATTGTGGGCATTTTAAACTTTTTATAATTACTATATAAAGTATGAAATTCACTATTATTTATTAATTTTGTGCACACCAATTTTCGGTTAAAAATAAAAGATCGTCGTCCATGTTTACAATCTCTGATAACACGTAACACTCGCGCAAACGCCTGGCGGCCAATGTGAACACGAACTCGCCACGTCTCGCGTCTCCGCGCCGGGCGCCCGCACCCGGAGCCGCGCCCGCGCTTTCCAACGTGAACAAGTACCAGAGATATTGATGTTCGCCGCACTTGCCCCGTAGAGGCACTTGCTTCAACTGACCTTATCTTGATTATTGAATTGATTAGCGTCATGGTATCTTTTAATAAAATGTTATTTTTTATTAGACCTTCACTTTAAGATATGATAGAAAGTGCTACAACACTGGGCCCAGGGTCCATATAAATTGCCCCTTCTTCTTCTTCCAACTGTGTAGTGCCAATAGTCTCGGAGTAGAAATGCTGTGACACACGGACGGACGGAAGGACAGACAGACTGCAACTGAACCCTAAAAACGACACTTAAAGCTTAGAATCTCTAAGTCGTTGAAACGCAATTTTCGATCCAGTGTGCATCGCTCCTTCTTGTTCCAATTTCAGTTCCTCCGGACGGCGTGGCACGCATGCGCGAAATTCATTTGCCAGTACCTCACATCAGTGTTTCGCGTTCCAGAGGTGTGGCTCGTTACGACTTCACGCACGCCGTACTGGGCGGCGCGGAGAGCACGTGGCGCGGCGCCAGCCTGCCGCGCCAGCGCCGCGTGGCGCTCATCTGCCGCACGCGCCCGCTGCCGCGCGACGCGCCGCCCACTGACTGACGCGCTACTGCGGGGAGCCTGGAGTGCGGGGGACAACTGCGAGCTACGACAATTAATCTAAGAAAGCAGTGCTGTCATATCCCGGCGACAAAATGAGTTGTTATTTGACTTGACAGTGTCAAAACGCTCTCTCTATTGAGTCTATAGATCACATTATGGTGTATGTTAATTAATAATATGGGCGGCCGTAATTTTGACGACACTGGCTTTCTTCCAAAACCACAAGAAACGTCTGCGCGGCGACTATCACGTCGTAAGTAAGCACTCCATGCAATGACGACTTCGCGTTCGTGCTCTCAATGAGTAGCCGCGACGTACAATGGCGTAATTTCTGAGTCCCGAGAAAAATTTGTAATTTGATTGAGCAGTAACGCAGGATGTGTTATTAAGACTTCAAATTCATTTTATTTGCAAAAACATGTTTAGATAATATACATGGTATGATGCTTATTATAGGTGTTTCAAACGAAGAATATTTATTCTTTGCAATTAGGTAATTAATATCAGATATTAATTACGTGCGACTCTTACCTAACCTATTGTGATATTGTTAGTTGACTTTAAAGTATTTTTCACGATTATTTAGTATTACAATGTTGTTATAATAATAAAGTGTTATTGTTGAAAACTTGCTGGTTTGAATCAACTCCTTAAGATATATCCGTACTAGAGATGGGCCGATTATGACTTTAGCCGACTAGCCGGTTGCAAAATGGCCGAAAATATATAGTCATTAGTCGGCCAAGCCGATCATTGCTTTCGGTGGAGTTCGGGTGGCATCGACAATGTGTGGCTTTTCGTGTGCAGCTGAATCGCTCGCATTGAGTACATTACTACTCAGAGAGTCGACTAGTAGGCGCTTGTTGCCGACTACAAATATGGCCGGATAGTCGGTTTTCCCAACTACATCTCAAATCAGTACCTATACTTCAAGTTCTGCTTAATCTAGATTTTTTAGTTTTGTTTATCATAAACTGTCCCACTGTTACGCAAAGGCCTCGCCAGTTCCTTCCAGGAACTGTTTTCTCGGTCGCGCCATCTCGAACCAGCCCATGCGGTACGCATCTAGGTCGGGCCACCGCTTTCCGAATCGTTTAGATTTTACACTCACAAATAGTTTTCTGTTTTCTTTAGTCACGTCTCACAAATTATTTAATAATAACACAATAATGGATACATATAATAAAAAATAAAACCGACTTCAAAAACACAAAAAACTGAAAAATAACTAGCTTCAGAAGTCGGTGATTTTTGTTTTATTGATACGTTTTTTGCCACAGACTTCTAAAGCTAAAGTTATTTTTCACTTTTTTGTGTTTTTGAAGTCGGTTTTATTTTTTGCAAAAAAGTTTTTTAGTTTTCCATTTGTAGTTGTAATATCCTGTACAAATATTTGCCATGCATTTATTTTACATTGATAACAATACAAGTCATGGTAGGTAATAGGCAATGCTTATCCCCATACAATGGAACTTAGCATCATACCTGCCGATTTGGGTGTACTGTACACATCTGCGTACCCCCTCAGAGCATACAGGCGCGATGTTATGTTATGAACTGGTGTACACAATAGACAGATAGATGAGATTTCAGCAATCCCAGTCCATTTGCTATAGTTTATTGAGGAGTTCCGTTGCCTATCTTCGAAGTTCTTCATCAGATCTTCACCAAATTGAAATGGAACCACTCCGAGAAAGTACTCTTCCAAAAACTACCCAAATCGCTTCAAGTGTGCCTATAAAATTTGAAGAGTTCTCTATTTCTTCAAGATCCCATCATCAGATCCTGACTTGAATATCATGGGACCACCTGGGAAGTATACCCTTTCAAACAAAAAAAACAAAACCAAATCGGTCCAGCCATCTTCGAGTAATCGGGGAGCATCCTTACAAAAAAAAAAGGTTCCGACGAATTGAGAACCTCCTCCTTTTTGAAGTCGGTTAAAAATGGTAAAAATCCAAATCTATGTTCCGAAATGGCGCAAAAACTACTGTATAGATTCTGTTTAAATTTTTCACAATTATTCCTTACAGACTTCTTCGAATGTTAAGCTATACATTATCACGCTTCTTGCCTAAGGGGATGAGCAATATTGCATTTTGTCTGTATTCTTCAATTGTTTGACGTTTAAGTCATGTAGTGCATGAGAACGGCTATTTAAAACCAATGTCAACAGAGTAAACAGACTAGCGGTTTCATGACCTTTCTGTAATCTCTGTAAACAACTGGTCGCATGTTCGAACTCCAAGTTTTTGTGATTTGTTTCAATATTTTTTTGATGCTGGAAGATTCCAATTTTTTTTGGACTGACATGGTTTGAACTCCTGTTTCTTTTCTTCAAATATTTCTCCCAAAAGTAATACAGAAGTATAGAAGGAGACATGCTGCGGCGATCCCAAATAAATTAGGTTAAGGGCAGGAGAATGAATAGCGAACAGAAGTCGGATAAGTTCACATGTTCTTGCTGTACTAGAAGTCTTTTTCCTTATCTATTTGCAAATATTATCAATAATCCATAGGCAGTCTGGATTTTTTAAATATGTTCCTGAATTTATTTGATTTTTTATTGCTGTCATTTTTAAGCATTTTGAATGTAAGTCGTATGCTATAAACAAACAAGTTTATTTAAAAAAAAACCCTGGATTATGAGTAGACCAGTTAATGTAGATACACAGTTTTTATTTTTTAACGATAGGTCTGATAGATGTTAAAGGATTGATGCCGTAAATCGCTTTTTTAGTTATTGGTATAGTGGTCGGAAGCGAGCATGAGGTTTTGGGTTAGATTCCCGGGTCTGGCAAACTGTTATTGAGTTTTTTCACCAGAAAATTCTTAGTAGCAGCTATGAAGTCTGCATTTGTACCCGGTTGACGACAATAGGCTCGCCCCATATGCCTTGGGACTCCAACGTAACTGGCGAAATGTAATTGTACTATCAGCCTCACCCTTCAGGAATTGATGTTGAACTAACACAACATCAGGCCTGTACAGATCTAGTCGAAGTAGTATTTTAGTTTCGATATTAAATCATGTTGGTAATGACTTTTGCACTATTCCTCATTACAAATAGAACAAACAATAGTCGTACAATTGTTTACTATTGAATTTGTACATAAATAGCCTATTTATTACAGTGTACGCGGTGGCGCGGATAGGAAGCATGCTTTCTGGCCGCGCCACCGATTTAGTTAAATATCTCTCGAATGTTTATAGTACCTCTTTTATCTTTCTTATGAACAATAATGAACATATTACGTATAGCAGTGTACGCGGTGGCGCGGCTAGGAAGCATGATTTCTAGCCGCGCCACCGATTTTGTTAAATATCTCCTGAATCTTTATAGTACTTTTTTTTTCTTATGAACAATAATGAACATATTACATACATTTATTCTTATTAACCCAGATTCAAAATCAGACTGGCGCGGCCAGAAAGTACCACGCCATTTTTTTGGTACTAGACAGGCTTTATTTACAATTGTGGAGATACCTCAGAGTGAAGAGAAATTATAATTATCCTTAGGAGCAACTGTTTCACTCGCGGTACGTCTTTACGTCGGTACGTTTAAATGTGACCGCACTTGCATTAGAACTTCGGAGCAAAATATGAATAACAGTCAACAAATGTAAAAGGCTTGCTTCAACAGATTTTTTTTTACATCGATCCGCGTGATACCTGCGTCTACGCTTCAACTTTTTTTGCCCGTTCATCAGAGTTCTTGGAAAAGTATACGCTTCGGCAATCATGGTCTATCTTCGAAAATAGGAGATCTAATATTATTGCCCTGTTCTTCTTCTTCTTTCGTATCGTTACTCGGCTATGGTAATCGCGGTTTCGGTAGCGTTTTTGACAGTCTTCTTTCATTTTCGTGTGGTTAGTGCCTAACCGGATGTCAGTTTTTATGCCGTCCGTGGGGCTCTGATTTGGCTGTACATGCCGTCGAAAAATATATCTCAGGCAGTTGTATAGGTTTTGACAGTAACTCCTCTAAAACGTAGGTGTAGAGACACTATGGACACTCCAGCAAGTCGGCCATGGTCGGTCGGTGGTGGAGCCCCGTATACACATTACACATTGTGCTGCTACATGAAAGTACATGCCTATTATGTATCACCTTAGTTAGAATATTACAGATATACGACTCAAAACCTTTTCAAACTTTTCTGTAACATAATTATATGACGTACTGCGACCAAATTGAAGACTTCATATGTGCGCAATGAATGCTCTAGAATGCGTTGAAAAACCAAAATAAGAAGCGTTGCATCTGTGGGGGGTCACACTGCACTCTGGTTCTACGAGTACTAAATACACTTTGATTATATAATGTCTAGATAGAGCGTCGCCCTACAATCGTATCAAAGAAAACGAGTCAACATTTTCAAGTATGTGTGCGTGCAGGCGTCGTTTTACACTATGCGTCTATGTCTTTTTAGTGCGTAAATAATGATACCAGCTACTACAATTCTCCCATAAATCACATTAAAAAAATAGACTTATTAAATAAGATAAGTTTTAGGTGTATGTATGTAGTGTTATTCAGTTTTAGTGTTTTTTTATTCAGTTGTTACTTTTTTATTCAGATTTCAGTTGATAATTTTTGCTGATTATTGAAAAATCAGATAACTTTTATCCGCGGAATAAAAATGGAGGTTAAATCTATGATTTAAAATGTACTAATCAGTGCCACTTGTTAATAATTACTAAAATGTGAATAAGAAGTTGGTACCAGGTAAATTATTTACCTAGCAAATAAAACAATACACAACAATTTTTACTTTGCACCGACTTCAAAATCATGTAAAGAAAGAATTAATAAATTAGGTACTCTAGGCACTTTTGAAATCGGTTTAATATACCCAAAGCAAATATAATCATTACAATGGGCTCATAAACAAAAAGTATATTATATGCGAACATTATGTTATTTATTATAAAAACAAATCATTTAAAAAATAAAAAACCCGACTGCGTTAAAAGTAACTTTATATAAGAATTATATGTATATATAATTAAAGTTAAGACTTTAGAAAAAAAATTGTTGACCAGGAAAAGCTATCTACGATTTAAAAATTAACATTGTAAAAAAAATGTTTTAGTTCGGCACCCTTTGCACGCGAGTTCGATTCGCACTTGGCCAGTTTTTTTTTTAAAGTACGCGAACGAAATTGTATAAACGTAACTATAAACCAACTAATATGTACCCACAAAATGACGTTAAGTTGGGAGAGTAAAAAAAAGAAACTGGCAACACTTATAAAATATGGCGTGATTTGATAATCATAAAAACAAAAAATAAATATGTAGTTTCTTGGTTACTTACCGATGGTAGGTGATGTGTTTGGTATTTTTTTATCCTTCCTTTATAATTCCGGCACAATTTAATAGCACATACCGTCATTTTATCGCTGATATTTGTTTTTTACTTGGCGCGCGTAATACGTAGTGACAGTAAAGCGACACGATCTGCACTGATTGGCGGGCAAGCACTTGTGAACCAATAATTGGTTGACACTTTTTGACACGTTTGCGCGCACTTGACGCTCCATCTAGACATTATATTATCAAAGTAAATACATTAAATTCAAGAATTTACAGTAATTTTCAGTAACGTGTTTTTTGAATATTCTCACTTTGGTTTTCTATCGGGTGATATCTCTGAATTCAAAGATTTTATTTCAATTTCTAAGGATGTTAACCGTCGAGAATTATGATAGATTATGAATTGCATCTAATTTGCTTTCGTTCATAAACTTCTTCTTAGCATACTTAAAACAAAGATGTACTAACAGGTTTCAGTTTAAATAAACAGTAAGTTAGTTTATTAGTACCGTATATTATTTGTAGAGGATGTTAGGAATGAATATACTACGACTTCGCGTTCCCATGCAATTCCCTGACATTTTCAAAAGAATACGAGATCACGTGAGCGAAGCCGCGGGCTCAGCTAGTTAACATATAATATTTTCAATAATTAAATGAAAAAGAAAAGAAAACCATAAAAGTATAATGTACTGCCTACTAACATTATAAAGTAATCTTACTACTCGTATAATACGACTGTTCCGAGTATGAACAAGTTGGATATATGCATTTTCATTCATGCATGTTTTCAAAGATGAAACAGGCACTTATATCAACGCTTTACATCAAAGTCTTTAACATTGGCTTACATAGGGTTTCATATATAGCAGTTAGCTAATTATCCATACCATTACTATAACTATGGGCAGCAGCCAGCAGAACATTCCCGGTTAGAAAGGGAGTCTGTTGCCTTCGATACAATTAGCTATATCTTAACTAAGTCAAATTAAAATAGTAACATAGAGTGTGATAATAAATGAACATTACATTGTGTATGAAAGTGTTGTGTGTTCAAGGCATCCGTGTTTGATGTGTGTACATTTATCTTTACTAAAATTATAAAGAGGTCAAGTTTGTTTTGTTTTTGGATCCGATTCCAAAAATTCTTTCACTAATGAGAAACTGAGTGTCTATGTATAAAAGGATCCCGTGGGATAAATTCTTATAAAGCTAGTGGTAAAAAAAAAAAGTATTATCTGTGTAATCTTGCACATCTTTTGTATAGCACAACCGCAGGGCTTCAGGGAGTGCGTGTGTGTGTCAGTAGTTTGTGTGGTGATCACTGCATGTGGTCGATGTCGGGCTTGTGGTCGTACTCGTCCTGGTCGCGGTACTGCAGCTCGTCCAGCTCCTCGACCTCCAGGTACTCCACCTCGCCCTCCATATCCTCTCCCTCCTGCGAGTCGTTGCCTTCCTCCTGCAATACAATCAGAATCAGCAATCAGCCAGCCAATGACGGCATTCGCCTGGGCATATATGTAGGTGATACAACCTAGGATCCCAGATGTTTCACATTTGACACCTATTTTTGGTGCTTGTTTTACAGAGTACAGGAGGAACTGACGGACAATGTATCAGATAAATTAAAAATCCTTAGATACTTCGTAAGTGTCCGAACGAAGCTCGATGTCTGGGTGAAACCGAAGGTTTAACAACCCTCACCAAAAAATGGTTCAAGATTGGCGAAAAGTGAAAGTTTTTTTTTTATTTAAAAGTTAGTGATGACTGTAAGTAAATAAAGGGGCCGGCAGCCAGCGCCAGCGCGGGAGCCCTGCCCGCTTTCGCGTATTCGTAACAATTCGTTCAACGAAAAATCATACAAGTTGATCAGTTCGGAATTGTCTGCTCCTTAACTTGCTCAAAAATCACATTGATGTAAATCGAATTGATAAAATGTTGCCTTTTCTATTACAATAGTTTCACGGCATACTTTTAAATTTAACGACTTGGTTAAAAGTTATTAATTTAAATTTCTAGAACCTTATGATCCCATAACAAAAAAAAAGTGTGATTCCTGGTCAAAAATAGGTTTTGAGCAACTGATCTACATGGTGGAGTTTTGAGATGGGGCAGTAAGGGCAGGGACCTCGACCTTTGTCGCTACAGGATAACGGTCTTAGGAGACCTTTCTTAATTTTTTTGAGAAATTTCGATTTGCTATCAGCAAGAAAGTGAACCAATTTTAACAATAACTTTTTTGAGGTCAATCGACCCTGTTTTATATTGGGATATTCAAACCTCAGTTTGAGTACTAGAAAAGTCTGAAAACACAAAAAAAAAATATTAGCGACAATAGCGACCCCGAAATCCATGAAAGGACACTCATGCCGAAACAAACTGAAAGGAGATCACCCAGCCTCCATATATTTTTGGTCTAAGTTCAATAAACATTTTTTCCGGATGGGAAATCATCAAATGACTTCTCCCGCTCTGGGCTGCGTGTATTCCCGTTCGTCCCCCCGACTTCGTCCACCTAGTGGGACGAACGGGAATTTACAAAAATAATATTCAATTTGTTCCCGATCGTCCCACTCGGGATTTTAGGGGGCCGAATCGAAATATTTTCTTAGTTTAGTGCCATTCGTCCCACTAAATAATATTGTGCATGAAATGTTAATAGTTATTTTGCATTTTACTTTTCAAATTAGTTACTTGGTTGGATTTAATAATTATTTTACAAAAGAAATTGTTCTGTATACAAGTAGCCCAAGTGCGGTGCTTTCATTATTACCTGAGGACCGTATTTTTGAAGGCTGGTTTTATGTCGCTGGCGAAAGCCCCAATGATGATAGCCAAAGTGAATTTCGGCAATACATGCTATCACAATAGCTTCAACCGAATTTTGTAAAAGTGTGGTGCAGTTTTGGTAAACGACACCGCACCAATCACTTTGCAGAATTGGAATTATAAATTAAATAGTGCTATAGGCAAAAAATACCTAAAAATTTAAAATTGCTTACGGTGTTACACCAAGACTCCAACTTATTTAGCGAGAAAGCAAAAGAAAGTCCAAAACGGCGTAAGTTAACATTCAATCTTGACAGACCAGAATATATTATGAGTTGCCAAATGCAACTTCTTAATTCAGAAATAAGCGTAGGACATTTTTTAGAAAAACTTACATAAATAAAATCTTAAGCAAAGTGCCCGATGGTAGATATGTTAGAAAAGGTCAGGTTCACTAAAATCTGCATCACGAGTCTGTTGTTTTCTGCCAGTGGCATGTAGCTAAGATGGGGATACACAAATAAACAAAGAAGTACCTGTGCAGCGCGCTGGTAGTGGCGCGGCGGCCGGTGCACGCGCGCGTGGCGCTTCATGGCCGCCACCGAGCCGAACCTGCAACACGCAGCTCGCTGCTTAGTCTCATACCCACGCATTTACAAATGTTATGATGGAAATGCTGTTCTAAAAGCGACGTAGTATCACATGCCCCATCACGGTGATCGCTACAGTAATAGTTACAGTAACCGATCAGTATCCTATTGCATCGCTTACAAATGATGTTTTTAGGTAATAGCATCGGGGCGTGTGTTCGTACAATATGCCCAGCTGTTTGTAAGCGAAAAAACAAGTAGATTGTATACGAACGTGCGTCCACAGTCATCGCAGGTGGAGGAAGCGGGCGGCGCGGGCGGCGCGGGCTCCTCGGGCGCCTCCTCCGGCGCGTCGCTCGTGTGGCACTTGCGGATGTGCGCCATCAGGTTACTCCTGCATACACAGCATGCCTCACCAACTCGAAAGACAACATGTAGAAACTAACGTTTCTGCGCACGTTATACAATATTGGCATTTTAAGACAGCATACTTAGCAACAAAAGAAGTCAGCACCAGATTTTTTTGATTAAACACAATAGACATAACAATAGAAGGTAACGCTACTCACCTGGTCCCAAAGCGTAGAATGCAACCGTCGTACCCACACACGAACTGCTTGGCCTGGCGATGTCGCAGCAGGTGCGCGCTCAGCAATTCGGGCGTGTCGCACGTGCGGAAGCACTGCGGGCACACGTGCGGCGCGTGCGACGTGCGCCCGTGCAGCGCCGCCACGTGCGACGACAGCGCCGCGCGGTCCGACAACAGCAGGCCTGGGGGGGGACATAGTGAGCTAGCGCCGCAGTGTGCCGAGGCAACGTGACCTACGTGAGGGATGTAAGGGGGCACACCTACAATATCAGTCCCCCAAGTCAGCTTCACTTGCGAGGTAGGGGGTGCGAAGAATCCCCGGGTTATGAATGGCCGCCAAACACAACTGACCTTGGCGACGTACAATGGACACACGTTACGGCTCAACGAACATCTAGTGCAGCTTGAGGAAAAACTGGAAAAAGTAAGGTGGCACATTCTGGGGTTGAGTGAAGTCCGAAGAGAGGGGCAGGGGACAATAATCCTTGAATCGGGCCACCTGATTTATTTTCGAGAGGGAGACCAGCTATCCCAAGGCGAAGTCGGGTTCTTGGTGCACAAATCCCTTTTTGACAACGTGGTAGAAGTTTTAAGTGTGTCGAACAGAATAGCGTACCTCATAGTGAAGCTAACCGAGAACTATATAGCCTCAAGGTTGTACAGTCTACGCACAGACCTCGGCACACTCCGGCTACGAAGTGGAGGAATTGTTTTAGGACATCTTCAAAGCCTTGCACTCCACTACTAAGGCCCACTACAACGTTCTCATGGAGGATTTCAACACTAAAGTGTGAGTACAGAAATCATAGGGGGCAACTTCCTTGAAAAGGCGGGGCTTTTCGTGATGAATTCCTTCTTTAAGAAACAGCCCCAAAGGAAGTGGACGTGGCGAAGCCCCGACACTTTGACGAAAAATGAGATAGACTTCATCATAGCGGATAAAGACCGTATATTCAGAGATGTCTCGGCGATCAACAGGTTCAATACCGGTAGTGATCACAGGCTTGTTCATGGCACTCTGAATATTAACTTCAAGCTAGAGCGAACCAGTTTGGTGAAATCTAGGCTCCGTCCAAATATGATCCAAACTATGCTAGGATCTGAATCGTTCCAGTCAGATCTGGAAAACCGATTCGCGTCCGTCGAAAACACAAATGACGTTGACCAGGCGCTCGACCAAATGGTGGATATCCTCAGGGAGGAAAGGACGCGTTTTTGCAAAATCCGGCGTACGGACAAGAAGTCCAAACTTTTCTGAGGAGACTCTGTAGCTTATGACGGAACGACGTGAAAACCCACCCATCACTTCGGCAGAACTACAGGCACTCAACAAAACAATTAGGAAATTAGTACGATGCGACCTTCTATGCTCCAGCATACGCTCAATCGAAAAAGCGATTGAACAAAACTGGGGGTCGAAAGTGTTCGTCCAATCACTTGGGAGGAGCCACCTGACAGAGCTGACCACAGATATAATAAATACAGGAGATATGATTTGTAAACAAATGTATTCGTGTTCAGATGTCGCCGTGTTCTCCCCACTTAATTCACTAACACAAAAGCCAAAACTATAAGAACGGCACACGAGCTCATATTTCTCCCGCACACAAAGAAACTTACAGCAACACTAATAAACTCACTAATAGAACACAGGCATACATAGGGCGGGGCTTCTACCTGTAGCTACGGACTCAGAATAAACACACATCGCAACTAGTGATGGAAGAGGTAATCGTAGAAAAAATAGTATCGATGAAATTCAGTTACCTTTAATCTGCCCTTTTTATATATAAAAATACAGTACTATTTTTGCATCTGAATTCGAGGTGTTGGTATGTAGTCTTTCTTCAATGGTTGAAAGCACTTAGGCTCAAAGTGAGACGAACATATCGTGTTATTTTTTATGGGAAACCAGTTTGGACCTTTTCCTGTCGCATTTATCCACTTTTCTTTTATTTTTGGATACTTCGGATAGCTAAAATGTTAAAATAAAACCAAGGTGTGAATTGTGATGATGATATCAATGATACATGTGTAAGAGTACCGTAATAAATTAAAAACCCATACTTGATTCAATAAAAGATAAGTCGAGTAATCAAGAAATAGTAATGAATTGTATTTTTCAGTAATTCATTATACACACATCAAAAGTATCTAGGGATCAACATATATTTTTGCAATAACTTTTCTCCTGATTGATATTAATTAAAATTTTCTTTAAGTATTCATCAAATAAAGTGTTTTCGTTTGTCACAGTAACGATAAACCAAGTCACCTTTGCATTAATAAAGAAATTTGCCATTTTCCTAATAAAGGGATTTTTGACATTTGAACCACTAACATTAAAGTTCGAAAAAAAGACTGAAATAACAGTTTTCTTTAAAATTTTATTGGGTAACTTAAACAATTAATAATCCGTGTTTCTACCGCGAACACTAACAACACAAGAACATCGGTTTGGCATACTCAAAATGAGTTCATCCAAATCACGCTGTGGAATGGCCGCCCATGTTCGTTGCAACAACAAAAAAAGGTCTTCTTGCGACTGCATACCCTCCATATTCGGCAGAGCTCTTCTCTGTAGCATATCCCATGCATGCTCAATCGGGTTCAAGTCTGGCGACTGAGCAGGCCAGGGCAGGACATTGATGTTAGCTGCGGCGAGAGTCTGTCTTACAACTCTTGCGGTGTGCGGTCGTGCATTATCATGCATTAACTGAAATAAGGGACCGATTTGCACTTGTAGAGGAACGATGACGTCTGATACAATCGTCTCAGCATAAATTTGAGCGTTGAGGTTGCCTCTGATCCAAATCAACTCAGTTCTTCCGCCGATCCAAATACCCGCCCATACCATGATGGTTCCACCACTATAAGGATGGACTTCCTGGCAGGATTTTAATCGCTGTTGGCGTCCAGGGGTTCTCCAGTGTCGTATACGTCTTGTATCCGGTCTCATACCAAAACGAGACTCATCAGAAAAGCACACGAAACGCCATTGTTCTTCTGCCCAATTTCTGTGTTCAAGAGCCCATTGATATCGAATCCTACGATTGTGCATTGCTATAGGTGGTACCCGTAGCGGTCTTCGGGAATGAAGGTTCACTTCATGCAAGCGGTTTCTGACTGTTTGGTCGCTAATTAAGTTCCCTGAAGAGTGATGAAACCTCACGGCTAACATCATGGCGGTTATTGTTGGAGCTCTTCGAGTTAAGATTTGAATGTATCGGTCTTGTCTCCGTGTGGTGCAGCGATACCGTCCTCCATGGCGCTCAGCCACGGTACCAGTGCTTCGGTAACGTGTCCAAAGTCGACTGATAACACTCTGACTTGTATTCAGAGCTAAAGCCACAGTACGTTGCCGGGAACCAGCTTCTATCATTCCCACGGCTCTGAGCATTTCTTCCCTGCTTAAATGACGTCGCCGCTCCATAATAACGTTGGTTTTAATCAGTAGTAGGGAAACAGTAGCACTAATAATGTCTTCAATGCGTTGTATGTTTTTATAGGGAAAATATTGACAGCTTATTTTCATCTTTTACTCGAATTTGATTGAGAGTTCCTGATTCAAATTATGAAATGCACCAAAAAGGATCCATATAAATTTATAAAATCATAAATTTATTACAAAGCCACATCTCAATCTCAAGAAATCCGCATAAAAATGCTTGATCCCTAGACACTTTTGATGTGTGTATAATTTTTATCATTAAGTACCTCACATTAGTAAACAACAGCTATAAAGTTCCATGTAACAAAAATAGTCAAATTTTTTACCCTTGTGTAATCATTCGTACTAAGGGATTGTATGAAATATCGACAACCACAAAAGTGACATCACCTCTCTAATTACCTACCTAAAACACACCCGCTTCACGAAACTATCGTGTGAGTGAGAGTATCAGTAAAACACTTATCCATTGCACTATTAGACCAGCCGATTCATTGATCGATGTGTATTAAGCAAACAATGGTTGTTGTTCCTAATGAAAATAATTGCTTTTGGTACTTTATCGTGTTTCTAGTATCACGAAGTAATGTTTTAATGAATTTAATAAGAAAAACAATCATATTTTAGTACTAACGTGTGAAATGAGATGCCATCTTTCGTATAATTCACAATAGAGGTGTTATGTTTGCAAACAACCACTGTACAAAGCGGCATTTTGTAAAAAATCACAAGCAGCAAATCGCAAGTTGACATTCGACTAATGGCCGAAACTGGCAACAAGCCTCTTTGCGGCTAGATGCGTTCGCAAGCGCCACGCCTCCTTGCCATATCTCCTGTATTTATTATATCTGTGGAGTTGACTAAATCAAGTGTCCGGGGGCTAGTGGGGATATCGTCGTTTAGATAAAATTTTCTACGGCCAGTTGTACACATCGCATGCATCACGATGCATGCGATGTGTACAACTGGCCGATGTGACCTGATCCCGAAAATGAGGATTCCAGAGCCACTTTAACCCGCCATTTCACAGAAGACCTGCCAGAAGCCAGCCAAGACGAAATCAAGGGGGCTCTTAGACAGCTGAAGAATGGAAAAGCCCCTAGTGACGATGGAATAACGTCTCAACTTCTGAAAGCGGGAGGAAGTCCTGTATTAAGAGAACTTCGGGAGCTCTTCAAGTCGGTCCTGTTCTCTAGGCGTGAAGAAGGAACGTGGAGATGTAGCGTGGTCGTTCTATTGTTAAAGGAGAACAAGACCTATTAAAGAATTACAGACCCATTTCTCTCCATAGTCACATGTAGAAGCTGTTTTCAAGAGTCGTCACAAATCGTCTAGCGCGAAGACTCGACGACTTCCAGCCACAGGAGCAGGCCGGGTTTCGAGGAGAAAACAGTACCATAGACCACATCCACATAGTGCGACAGATTGTACAAAGTCCCTAGAGTATAATCGCGTGATGTTCAACGAATACGTCACCCCAGGACCTGGTGGGTTACCATGATCTGTTAATCTACCAGCGCTAGACAGCTGTATAGCGCCATCTCTTACCCACTTTCAGAATAATCGTGATCTTGAGTGGAGACCGCGAATCGAAAAGCGTACGGTGGGACGCCCCCAGGCTCGGAGGAGCGACGATCTTCGCAGGGTGGCTGGTAGCAACTGGATGAGAGTTGCAATTGCGATTGAGGAGGCCTTTGTCCAGCAGTGGACTGCTGTAGGCTGATGATGATGATAATGATGATGAAGTGAGCTATACGTACTGCAGGCGGGGCAGCGCGGCGGACAGGCGGCCTCGTGGCGGCGCAGCTCGGCGGCGTGAGCGTGCGCGCGGCCGCACAGCGCGCAGCACAGCGCCGCCCCGCACGCCGCGCCCGCGTGCTCGCGCAGCGCTGCGCGGGTAGAGAACTGCGCGCCGCACGTCCAGCACGAGTGCAGCGCGTCGGCCGCGTGCGTCGCCGAGTGCGCGCGGTACTCCGCCACGCGCTGCGAACAACAACTGTATGAGCACATCCTTCTGCCTCACACCAATAGAGGTAACCGATATGTGCGTCTATGACCTTTATACAGTTATTCCGTGATACGTCGTTTCCCGAAACTGAATCTAGTAACATGTCAAAAAATAGGTTCAAGAGCAAGATGCAAGCCATGCACTTGGACGGCACGGTTTGCGCAGGGGCTGAGCGATTGACTGCTACACTGCGTGTCGCGCACTTGATAGGCTGCGTTCAAAGTTACTGAGCAACCGTATCGACTTGACTCTGTCACAAAACGCGGTGCAAACGTGAACTATTGACGCAATCCCAAAGCGATCTAATCATTGTCGAAGAGGAAGATGATAGGGTTACCACGGTAAGTAGCCAGTGCAACGTCCAACTGAGGTGCGCACTGGAGGACGCGCTTTAAATAATATAATAATTCCTTTATTCTCAGGTAAATACATAACACCCATTGCCACATACAAATTAATAATAGGTTGGGGAAAAAGTTTCTTCGATTTTTTAAGAAAATTCAAAACATTTTTTGATAAAGTTTATTTACATTTAACTAAAATATGTAGGTATCATTTTGTTCGATAACTTTTTGCCATCTTGTAGGTAGGGACATGATCCCATTGCTGTAGAAATTTTGGGACTTCTGATCAAAATACCGCGACAAGTGGTTTTGTCAGTCCTCTCGTGATGTTAACCTGATACTGCCTAAAGAATTCTGAAGAGACCGAAACAGGTGGAAATCTGAAGGTGCAAGGTCAGGACTATACGGCGGATACATTAACACCTCCCAGCCAAACTCTCTTAATTTTTGCTGAGTGGCTAAAGATGTGTGAGGTCTAGCGTTATCATGATGAAAAACCACACCCCTTCTGTTGTTTATTCCGGCCGCTTTCTCTCAACTTCTTGCTTTAATCTCATTATTTGTTCGCAGTAGAGTTCAGAATCGATGGTCCTGTCTGGTGGTAACAGCTCATAATGAATAATGCCCTTCCAATCCCACCACACACACAGCATCACCTTGTTGCGAGCTAACCTGGGTTTCGCCACAGTCTGTGAAGCCGGACCGGCCTTTGAGCACGACCTTTTTCGCACGTTCTTGTCGTACGTGATCCACTTTTCATCACCAGTTATCAGCTTCTTCAAAAATGGTTCGGTTTCATTACGTCGTAATATAGAATCACAAATGAGTACACGGTTCATTAGGTTTCTTTCAGTGAGCTCGTGAGGTACCCAAATATCGAGCTTTTATGTGTATTTTTTCAAATGCACCAAAACTGTTTTGTGGTCAATTCCCAGTTCTTCAGCTACGTCTTAACTACTGATATGCCGATCTTGCTCCACTTTTTCAAAAATGGCATCCATTTTATCCGTAATAGGGCGACCAGAGCGACGTGCATCTTTGATATCCAAAATTTCCGGATTGAAAACGCTTAAACCAAATTTGTGCTACTCTCACAGACACTGCACTAAGTCCATAAACATCGCAATTTTTTTTTGGGGCTTGCCTTGCATTTTTACCTTTTTTGTAGTAAAATTTTAAAATTTATCGAATTTCTTCATTAGATTCACTCATCTTGACGGTACGAAATATTTCATACATACTACATATAATGCGAAAAGACTTTTTCCCCAAACTAATATAAAACATAATAAATACATCAAATAAATTACATAAAAGCCCAATAGGAGCAAATCAAATCAAGTAATTTAGAATAAAATTAAATAAATATCAATTAAATTAAAATGTAAACAAAACGAAACTAAATTAAATCTAAATAGATACATCAAACACAATCAAGTCAAATTAAAATAAATAATCAACAAAATAAAATCGAAACAAGCATGTCATCTTTATACATTTAAATTAAATATACAAATTTTTGAGTAAAATGTACATTCACCGATACATTGCTAGTCCTGCATAAAAGGCCCGTCCAACCTGTTGGCAACAACGGCAAGAAGACTGTTGCCGCTGCCCCGCACTCTACTCGCTATCGAGGTCGCACTCTTGCGCATGCTAGCATAAAAACAGTCAATACGGATGCTCGCGAACATTCCCGATGCACTGCAGAAGCGAGGCAGCCGCAGCAGCGCCCTTAGCGCGTTATTATATTGAACGCTTTGTGAGTATCGATCCACTTCTGCCGATCTTAGACCCCAATTACCACGGTTACCCAAGTAGAAGCGGGTCTGTCAAGGTTGGCGCTGGCGACTTACTACCCGTACGGAGCCGTCCTTTAACCACGTGAGGTTTTTTAAGCCACTTTTATAGACCCCCCCCCCCCCCCGCCTTTGTTGATACGTCGTGAAGTTTACGGCTACCACTCCTCCCCCCTCCCAGTATCACGTGTATTTTTTTTTTATTGAAATGTCAGAAAGTTTCAGAAACGTAAAGTTTTTTTTAAAGAACAATGGCGAAATTTTAGCTGACTTAAATTTGAGCGACTTAAAGTGACTTATATACGAAGGAAGTTCAACTGTTTTTCTACATTTTTTCAATGTATCACATTAACTAGTTCAGGCCGGATAAAAAAATATTTTAAATGAAAGTTATTTGATTTTTCATTATCGTTTAGTGTTGCCATTTTATATTTATTCTGCCAAGTGACGTTAAGTACAGCATTATTGAATTGTAATCAGTTTTATTTTCTAATTATAATTAACGGAGTAAGTGAATTAACAATACCTACAGTTTATTTCTAAGTTTAAGTATTCCTTGCATGGAGGTAAAAACACTGTGGTGTAAAAATAAAAAAGACTAGTATCCCAAATCTAAAAAAAAATAGCTTGGTTATTGACGATTGTTGACTGGTTGCTGTTGATACCATATTCAATCACTGACGCTTGCGCTCTGTTTTGTGTTTTGCTCTCGATTGTTTTATTATCCCATTTTCTTTAACTTTCACTTGACCCGTTTTGCTTATGGACAGTGATATTCCCCTGTGTGACCAGCGTGTATCCAGGATTGGCCAGACGACAGCAAAATATTACCACACCCGCAGAATTTTTGTATGAAATCATTGTAAGAGAGGATGACGAAGAATAAATATAGATGTAAAAAAAAACTTGTTTTATCAACTTACTCCAAATATTATATACACATTCTAGGATTTTATAAATACAAAATAATGCTCACGGTGACTGGCAGCCTCAGACCTGTTGTAGATACCTTTTGTATACCTATAACAAACCGTGTATTGTATCTTGACGGGACGGTAGTGTCAAGTGTACGCGTTAAAAGACCAATATTCGCTTCAACCACGAAGACTTGTCAAGTGCATTGATCGTCTCGGGGACCTTTTAAGGCCTACCAAGTTACCATAGACATATCCTTCAAAAGTTCATAACTGAATATCCATTATTCTCGGCCTTCTCGAACAAAAATTCTTACACAAATTAATTCAGACGGTGACGCTGAGTTAAACAAGATATTTTTCATTTAAAGACGTAGGAATTAAATCTCAGCTAAAGCAATGTATGGGCGGCTGCCATTGTTCTTTGAGTTGACAGGCTCGGTACAAAATGTGCCAACACCAACGCGTGTTCAACCGGGTCGTTCAACTGAAAATATCGCAGCCACAGTGGAAATGCGGTAACGGTCAATTGATCACGCTATCGCGAGATGTTAACAACTTAATTTTGGCCTATTATTGATGACGTGGATATCACTGACATATGGTTTCAACAGGACGGTGCCACATGTCACACAGCCAATGAAACGATCAATTTATTGCAAACCAAATTTCCCGTTCGAAATTCGCATAATTTCACGAAATGCAGCTGTGCGGCCAGCCAGATCGTATGATTTAACACCACCGGATTATTTTTTGTGGGGCTATGTTAAGGACAGAGTCTATACGGAGCCAATCGAATCAATTGCAGCCTTAAAACTCAAAATCCGTGATTTGATTAAAGAAATAGACCCACCATTTTACCAAAAAGTGATTAAAAACTTAGATGAAAGAATTGACATCTGTTAGCGTGGTCGTGGTGGACATTTGCCAGATATAATTTTTCATTCATAATTGCCAAACTTTTCTCTTCGTAATACAATAAAAATTTGAATCATCTTCATCTAAATTCTTTGTTTTATTTTGTTTTATAAAACAAAGTTCTTGTTGAAATACCCTGTATAAGTATGCGCTCGACTCAGTTCTCGATGATGGCAATATTACCTTAAATAATTGTACAAGAAAACACGTATCTAAACACTATGCAGCATTACAACTATGGAACAGTGTGTTTTCGATGAGCTCTGGCACCCAATGTAAGATTTAACTTGTGTTTAGGGTGCCAGCGTCCTCGCCTATGATTTGAGCTTGTAACAGAGGAAGATAAGCAATTTAAGTACCTAGATCTGGCTCGCGAGGTTGTCGGCATGTGATCTCAACAACATTAGTATTTTTTTTCATAGTTTTTGTGGGTCCTAGATAACTAAAATGGGTTCAAATCAAATCGTCTTTTGTTTCCTTTAAATGGTTCTTGGGGTCACTGGTAACGAAAATGGGGTCGGTTGTGTCATCCAGGGCAGAGTCGAGCCCTGACATTGAAGCCGGCAGGAATTGGACTGTTAGGTTGATGTATGGCTCGCATCTTGCTCCATTGAATCCATTTTTTGCATTTTACTTGAATCTCTGATTTCCTCATTTCCCTGCGACATAGTATACCCATGTGGATAAGGCTCTTGGCAGACCACAGTCTGTTATTGAGTTTATTTTATCCATTGATTGACTTCCATTGGATATTGCTAATAGTCTATTGTCTTCTTAGTGTCTAATTTCACAAGTCTTTGGCATCCTCTTGGACTAGATTGTTCCTATAATATGTATGTACGCACCTGGAAGGACAGCGGACACACCGAGCACTGGTAGACGGAGTCCCCGCGCGCGTTGCGGGCTCGCTCCAGGTCATCATCATCAGCCGCCGCCGCTGCCGCCAGCGTGTCACGCTCCACCATGATGATGTCCTCCTCGGAGTATGCCCCCCCCGCGCCCGCGCCGCCCACCACGATGAACACGTCGATCTTTTGCGTCAGCTCGTGCAGTCTGGCAATACACAACAAAAACTAGCCAGGTGCTCAAGTAGTCTCGGCCGTGCTTGAGTGACTGACTAGAGATCTAATTTGGTTTGACTTTCATGTAGATTAAAGACAAACTCAGCTGAAATCTGATATATGAAGAACATTCCAAAATTGAAGCACTTCATAATCACTAACATAACTGTATTACGTGACTGTATAAGAAGTCCGTAAAAAAGGTGTCTTTCTAATAGTAAAAATAAATGTAAATTTTTAGGGTTGACTCCCTTACTTTTGTTATAAAAATCAGGAAAGTATAAAGTATTTGTGTTAAATATAACACAAATATACTTTCCAGAGTTTTATAACAGCAACATACAATGCCACTACATTGTGGATGTCATTTGTGATGGTACAGCCACACCAAAATTACTTTTTGTGTGGGCAACAAAGAAAAGCAAAAAGCCACAATATTTTTTTCTTTAATGTCATTGTTGCTCTACAAGAAGTTACTGGTGTGAAGGTACATCTTCAGCTGCATGCCTAAGCTCCAATTGCTCATTAATTTTGGGATTTCATATTATTTGCATGTCCATGCGACGCGGTAGAATATGAAGGACTATATTATATATGACGACGTCAGCGACGGCGGAGCGGTAGGGTCGTCACCATCTTGGTTCGGTGGTAAAGGGTCCATTTCGTAGGTGGCGTTTGAATTAAAACACGAAGTGTAAATATAACCTCACTTTTATAGGATAAACTAAATCTATACATATAATAAATCTGTAGATGTGGCGTTTCTGTACATTGAAAATATTTAGAAAAAAAAATAGTAGGGGTGTTAAAGGATAACAAACAGAACCCATTTCTACTATTTTTAGAATTTTTGTCCGTTTGTCTGTATGTCTTCAATCTGTATGTCTGCAGTATGTATGTGTGCAGTCTGTGAGTCTTCGGCTATGTTTGTTTGTTTAAGTATCACGTGAAAATTACAAAAACAATGTGGTTAGTTTCAATGCACAAGTATTGTGCGTAACTTAGAGAAGGTATTAGTTTTTGTTTCATTGCAATCCATGCTCTTAATAAAAAAATATATTATGTATTTAAAGTGTTCAAGAAGCGATCATCATCAATACTTAAGATTTGAACTAAAATGGTACTAATGAATAAATGTGCTCACAAGATCACTTTTAAATCGACTGTCCGAGTTTTTCAAAAAGTTATTATAGCAAATATTATTAGTTTTTGTTTCATTGCAATCCATGCTCTCTATCAAAAAATTTTTTTTTTTTTTTTTGTTAGCCTATTATGTGTCCCACTGCTGGGCAAAGGCCTCCCCTTTTATCAAAAGATATATGAATTTATTGTGTTACTAGTAACACAATAATTTTTGAAATTGAATCGAATAGTGACATCTATTGAATCAAACTGGTACTAATGAATAAAGATGAAGTGCTCACAAGATAACTTTAAATCGACTTAACGGGTTTTTTCAAAAAGTTATGATAGCAAAAGGTACTTTAGATGGCGCTGCTTTGAAAATCTTCATAGCCTATAATTATTGTTTGTTCGGTCGCTTTCTATGCATTAAATTTTAGCAGCTTAAATCCGTGCTCGATAGATGGCGTTGTTCATTTGACGCCAATTTCTGAATCACGGTGTTAAGATTTTCCGTGAAAGAACGACCCTCGCCGGGTAAACTACCTCATCGTTCCGTTCGACAATCCCCACTTTCCAAAAAGACTGTCCACGTGCCGCCATTACAAAATAACGTCACAACGGCATTTGCCCCACTACTACATTAATCAATTGAGCGACTTTTATTAAAATGATATAGTTATCCACAATATATATAATATAAGAAAAAAATGTCCTCTCAAATGTCCTTTCTTTGGTATTGTTCGTCGTTTCGTTGAGCTCCTTGAGTTATGAGTCGTGCTACACGATAACTGACAAATGCTTGCACTGGCTGGACAGGTCCACTCAAATCTGTGTGGTTCTTTCTTCAAAAGACCATTTCAGACACTTATCTGCATAGTCCTCATGTGAGTTTATCAAGATTATGTCTGGACCTTAAAAGAGACTATGACCTCTGAGTTTGTTTCGGCTGTTTCTTCTCAGAGTAGTCAGATACGAAACACCGGCCTCATCTAGTTTTAAAAAGAAGATGTGTGAAAGTGTTTGTTAAATCCTATTTGCAAAATAAACATCATTTATCATTTATTGAAACATCTATGTACCAATTACCCATGTTTGCAAAGAAATAAATGATTTGATTTTAGGCCTGTGTGCTCACCTCCTCCGTAGCGCTCGAATCTTCTCGCTGAGCGGTGGGACGCCTCGCTGTGACAGCGCCGTGCTGAACTCGTACGACTCCAGCGTGCGGCGGATGCAACTGCCACACAGGCGCCCCTCGGGGACCACCTGGCAACCAAGGAGTGTTTTTAAACTTGTGAAAAAATTTGAACTTTGACCTAACTGGTTGAGATTTGGCCTTTTTTTATCTCTGTAACTAGGACCGCAGGTATTGGATACCTGGGAACCAGAACAACTAAATTATCACAATGGCAGGTAGAACAAGTGCCTTTTGGCTTTGTTATGGGGCTTTTTACACCCATGATGCCTTTAAACACTTATTACCTATATACACGGAACATGGATCTGCACAATCCCATGGTATTGCCGGCACACAGAGCCACGACAAAGCGAAATCATGCTCACGGTATCACATGATTATTTAGATAACTTTCGTTTAGTAGGGGATCACATTCTTACATACCAAAGGTTAATAATAGACCACTTACTCAGCTGCAGCGTTATATACTCAATCATTTCTTGCATTCTGCAATGTTTTGCATAGGTGGCAGTTGAACTGTTATGAGATCATTAGGGATCCTGTCGGCTACAGCAAATAAAGAAAATAGTTGTATCGAGTATGCTAATACTAGTTCTGTAGTTGCATACTTTAACAAAATGCAAAAAAATAAAAAAAATGAATTGAATGTGAAAGTCAACCCTGCTAGTACCAAGTTGTTGAGCCGTACGCTAAATACGCGCTTTGGACGTGGAGTTGCGGACACCAGCGCGATACAATACAATATTGGTTTAAGGTCTTGAATAAGAAATTTGGCACTTTACTTTGAGTGGTTTGAGTAAACAAGTCGGTCAAAGCAGTAGGTAGAAAACTCAGCCAGCAACTTACTTCGATGATTCCCGCCACCTCCAAATGCAGGTTATAAACTTGTTTTGATTATGAACCGATAAATAAGGTCTGTCTCCTTACCTTGCTGGAGTTGAGGTGCACTAACATGGTCCGCAGTGGCACCTGCATGGGCGGAGCACCCGCGTCGTGCTCCTCCGGCGACAGCAGTTCTCCGCCGCCACCGCAGACGCAACACGTCTCCATCTCTAACTCAACCTTCATCACTTCTGCTGCCATGGCTCACGAAATTTAACTTTGATTCTAAGTTTGCTGTTCCTAATCAATGAAGAAATAGGATAACACAGCTCAAATTTGACATGACATATCCAAACTTTTTTTGAGAATTTGAGATTATAAAATTGGCTTTGACATAGACTATGGTTTGTTTGGCATTTTTCTTTCTTTAGTTCACTGATCTGAGATTCATGCCTTTTAGTCAGTAACTGTCATCTGAAAAAGTAATTTAAAAAACTAAAAAACCCGACTACGGTAAAAAACTTAAATTAAATAAACACTAAAAAACTAAGAATAAGCAAATTTTAAATTTAAAAAAGTTGGAAGCAGGTGGAACCATTTGACTTTGAAAATATTAAAAATGGAATGGCTCCCGCCTGCTTCCAACTTTTTTAAATTTAAAATGTGCTGCAGAGCGTGCCAAACATTTGAATTTGTCGCCAAAAAATCGCCATTTTGTTTTTTTATTTTATTTTGATATACCCAGTGTCACTCTCACAATAAATACGAATTTATTGACACCTCTCAAGCTAAAATCCATAGAGCCGTTCAGGCCGCAAAGCGTGCCAAACAATACATAAGTATACATACTCTCGAAAAAACAGAACCCTCCTTCTGGCGCAGTTGGGTAAAAAGGGCCATTTAATATTTTTTTTATCAATAATTTATAATTTTACAGCCGCAAAAGTTTGTAAAATGTGAAAAACAAAATAATATATTTTTTATTTTTTGCCACATTTCGAAAGATTCAATCCCTCGTTATGAGGATTGCAAAAAACAAACAATAGAAAACTAACTTGCTATTCATAAATTGCTGAATGGTAACACCAAATGGACGATTAAAAAATAAGTGTAAAGTTTGTCTATAGATGTTTTGTTTGGTTATCTTTTGCAAAAAACAAATTGTAGAATTTAATCCATTTTCATCTGAATAAAACCTGTTACATCGGTATTAATTTTGAGTGTTAGTGCTGCTGAAGCTATAAAGATGTCGATTGGCGTTCCAATTAAAGTACTTCACGAAGCGGAGGGTCATGTAGTGACTTGTGAAACGAATACCGGTGAAGTTTATCGCGGGAAGCTGATTGAGGCTGAGGATAACATGAATTGCCAGATGACGCTCGTTACCGTGACGTACAGGGACGGGCGAGTTGCCCAGCTAGAGAATGTGTACATTAGGGGCTCCAAGATCAGGTTCCTGATATTACCAGACATGTTGAAAAATGCCCCTATGTTCAAACGACAAGGAAATAAACCAACTGCCGGACGCGGCAAAAGCGCGATACTACGAGCACAAGGTCAGTATTATAGACTCTATCAGCTAATTTGTGAACAAACGATTTTGTATCAAAATAAACAAACATTGTTTTGGTAGGTAAAAATTTTCTGTTGCTAAGTAACAAGTCATTGACCTCAAATGTAGACAATTTACTGCAGCTGACCATTATGTTCTGAATAACTTAAAACATATCAAATTTCAGAACAAAGAACTAATCTGGAGTCAAAAGAATAACCTCTTTATATCAATACTATTCCATAACTAAACATATTTATTTATTAATCCTATTTTTCCCTTATGATTTTAGTTCTATATTGAAGTGGCAGTGTGTAATTTCAAAAAACCTGGTATAACAGCAGGATACAGGCAGCTATCAGCATTATTAAAAAAATGTAGGCTAATGTCCGAAACGGCTAGGCCGATTTTGACGGGACTTTTACTGGCATATAGCTGATGTTACAGGCTACTTTTATTTTTGAAAATTTATTAGGGTTCTGTGCTAAAAAATTAAAACCCTTGAAATTGTTACTGAAATCTGAAGTAATATTTCTATTATAATTAAACACAGACAAAGGGTGTGGGACACAGCTAGTTAAATCTAAATATTATGTGCATCTTCCTAACAGTAGTTCATGGCTAGGTTGCATGGCATAACAATTTAACATATAACATAAGTATTATGTTATTTCCAGCTGCTGGCCGGGGCCGGGCGGGCGGTCGAGGCGGAGGGCATCGGGGAGGCTGGCAGGGTGGCTCGGGACCTTCACGACGTTGAACCTAAGTAACTACTTACATCAGTATCTCTGAGTGGCAACAGTGATAATACCTGTCTAAGTATAATATATCTTAAGTAGGCTATTCTAAGTTTTATTTTTAGTATTAAGTCCCATATGTGTCTATGCTCTATCTTGTTGCCCTGTTGGGCAGGGCCACAATGTCCTCAGTGACATTTTAATCCTTGACTAAACTTATATTTTTATTTTGCCTCATATCAATAAATTTTGTAAGTGACCCTGCCTGAAAGTGCCACCACATAGTGACTATGCAAATTATAGTCATACAGGTTTTAATGCCAGCCAGCTGTATTGTCAGTACTGTATAGTGTATGCATAGGGTGGTAGGGGCACTAACAACTGTGCAAAACATACCTACTTATTGAAAACATATGGAAAAGCTGTTAAAAAAAAATTACCAATGTAATATTTTATGTCGAGGAGTTCAGATGTGGGAACCATTTGTGCGGCAGTGTCCCTTACACCCTGAATTGTTCTGGTAGTGTAAACTGGGTTTGGGGGCCTTGTTTTGATATGTGTGTGAATTCTCTGTATATGTGTGCAGTCGTGATCACACCGGTGTGAAGTGGTGTGTAAGGTACAGAATAAAGACTTTAAAATGATAACCTTCTTTTTGTATAGCACTAGTGTACCACTTAATTTTAAAGCTTAAGAAAATTACTTTCTGTAATTAGACTTGTCTGAATGCAAAGACATTCAAATATTTACGAGCGATAGACGGGACAAGACGAAGAAAATTGTCATCCAAAAACTTTTTACTACTTAGTAACAAATCGTTCTGTCTAGTGTCACATGCCCGCTTGTCAGGTAGCATTCGTGTGTTAAAATCGAAAATGTTCGGGATCAAAATTTTTGCATGAAAATATTCCCAATGTCTGCTCTATTAGTCTTTTAGATCTCTTTGTCTGAATGTCATGTAATGGAAGGGGAGTATAAAATAAAACAATACAAATAATATGTTCAGATTTATTGAACTGAACTTGACATCTCAAGAGCACAAAAAGAAACTCGGCTTTGTCTTAAATAACATCTAAGTGTTTTCGTAAATTGAGATCAAGCTTCATCAAACCAATAAACTGGTATCACTCTATTTTATACTTTCGGTTTTGCACACTTCCTGTAATTCCTACTTATTTTCACAATGTCTGCAGCTCTAATGGCAATAGCATAAGTCCTAAATGACGCATATGACTCAGTGAAAGTAATTTTATATACTGTGAGACCCTTTTGTGCACTTAAGGTTCAGTTCAAATAGAATCCTACATGTATTTGTTGCACACAGCTAGTCAAGTCTTTCACCACGGGCGGCGCCCTAACGCTACGATCTACTATCACAATAAGTTGCCTCAAGAAACAACAGGCTGCCAATATGGTTATATAGCAGTCTAGGTGTGCCAAATTCAGCTATATCCAGGCTATTAAGCTAATAAAGCAGGGGTTAATGAGGCGATTTCCAGGATAGTAAACATTTCTAACTTAATCTATGTTAATCAGTTCATCAAGCACTGTTACTAGTCGCCCTGTAGGCACCATGGACCATGAGATGGCTAACTGCTAACTGCATTACAAAAGGTTCATAATAGCTTGGCGTCGCCAAGTTGTGTGATGTTACGATCCAACGGAACCTCTGTCAATACTTAGTTCACACTAAATATTACAGATTTTTTCGCTCATTAATTTCTTGGCTGCTCAGCATTCTGTCTCATTTTCTTGTAGAAAGATATAAATAGTTAATAAAAGTTGGTCTACAGTGACAACGTTCGGGTGTATGTCAATTTAGTTAACTTATGAATGTTATTTCTAATCTACATAACTAATATTGTTTCCAATAGATGAAAAATATTAGTTATTCGTTTTTCTATTGAATTATGTCCAGTAGTGATAAATTATTATTTACACTTAGATGTCGGTAGTTTGAAAAGGTTTGTTAGTTACAATTCGCTGCTCCTGTGCTCCTGTTGTGGGAGGTAGCCACAATTTTGGAACCAATACCCGACTAGGTCCAGCCTAGAATAATTTAAAACAAGTCGCCCAAGATCCCTGAAGATTGACATTCACAAACACAGCAGTAGCAAATGGAGTGCTTAAGAAGTTTTAGTAAGCACTCATATCGTGCTACTGTATGCGAGATGTTCATGTTCACAAGTCGGCCTTGTCGGTGGGTTTGTCGTCGCCGGTCGGCGGAGGCGCGGGCGGGCGCGCGGCCGAGCGGCGTGGCCTGGTCAGCGCGCGGTGCAGGCGCTGCGCCGGCAGCTCCACCAGCAGCGCCAGCGGCAGCGCCGTCATGTACGATACCGCCGCCACGCCGAACCACTCCAGGATCTTGGGGAAAAAATAATGATAGAGTATTCACATGACAAAATAGCTACGCCGCTATACGTGACCGGTTGATCCCAATTTTCAACCAAGACTGTCCTCATGGAAAGTCACACATTGCTGAATGTAGACCTCTCATCTCAATCGCGCCATTTACAGTAAGTTACTCCACGCGATGTTTCCATTCAGCCGATGCCAACATTAATACTTGTTGCTGGCTGGCTGGCAGCATGACTAAGATATGGAGCAGTGGTCAGGTACCCATCAAGATGAATTTCAGAATATAACAGGTAGGCAGAAGCCACAGAACTGCATTTGCTACGATCCTTACATGCTCGTTTTGCCTCTTCCACGTTCATACAGCTTTTAATGATTTCCATAAAGCAGAAGGTGTATTACCGCGGACTGGCGGTCGAGCATGGAGGGCATGAGCCGCGCGGCCACCAGCGACTTGTTGATGGGCATGTGCAGCAGCAGCGCGCCGAACGACAGCCGCGCCCACGACGCCCAGCCGCGCCACGACAGGAACCGCCTCACCGCCGCTGGAACGGAATAATTCATTTATAAGGAAGCTTTTCTTCATGTATTATGTAGGTATACTTAAAAATAAACTTACGGGTTTTTAGGGTATAGAGGTCAAAAAAGATGACAATATGATAATTCATCCACATTAATTTTAGAAGCAGTATAATTATATCTTATTTGGCACCAGCGCTACGTGCATGATAGGTGGGTAGATAGCCCATTTACGACTGGCCACCTACTTACAGCAGCTAAAGTTTCAGAGTAGGTAGGCACATAAACGAGTTGATGAAAAATAGCGGTCAGTATCGTATGATTAGCGTACTCCCGCAGTCCGCAATGGCCTGTTATGAAACAAATACTATCGCACTGTGCAAATAATTCGTAACTCTACGGCAAACATTCGATAATAGAAAGTTTAGTATCTGGGCTTTAAAGTCAATAGAAAAAAAAGTATTATTATTATTATTGAATAGTATATTATGTCTGTTTTATTAACATAACAACATAGGACCTATTGATAGCTGTGTTAATTGTTACGCAACAAAGCGATCTACAGCTCCAAGCGTCCGTCGACTCTTGCGCAAGCTCAAGCAGGAAGCTTGTACAATCACAGATAGGAAGACGGCCACCACGGTACGCGGTTATTAAGGTTAACACTAGATGATTATAGACATTATAAATTCTTTCAGAACACACTAGATTTAATAAATTCTTTGTAAACATCAGTCTTGCTAGCTGTTGTGCGATTTATAGCCACTTGAATGTTTTGGAAATAAACATGGTAACTTACAAGGCACGCCGTTCATGGCCCCGAGCAGCGCCATGGCGACGAAGAAGGAGAAGACGGGCCTCTCGATAGCGGCCAGCGCCGCGGCCGGCAGCCGGCCCGGCGGGCCGCGGCCCAGCGCCAGCGGCGACGCGCCCACCCACCATGCGGCCACCGGCACCGAAGCTACAGACATCCACCCGAAAATCTGCAAAACAGTACAATCTTTTACTCACACCTAGTTTACAACACCAAAAGTAGGTGGCAAAAAACGGGCTTCCTCGAGGTAGTGTGTTAGCCCCGGCTCTTTTTAATATTTATACAAATGACCAGCCTTGTTCCACCTGCTGATGCTGAAGAAAATCTGGCTGAAGCTCTGGAAGCACTAGGAAAATTTACGATGAAAATGCACTGCGGCCAAACCCATTCAGGACCCACTCCTGTGCTTTCCATCTCCGCAATCGCCAGGCAAATTCAAGGGTTAAAAAAGGCTCAAAGGCTCTCAGTGTATCGTGGCGTTGGTTGACGTGGAGCACTGCTCTCAACCTGGGTGTCACCCTGCATATTATGTCCCTCACATATAAGTTTCACTACCTTGAAACTAAACAAAGTCGGGGTTAGAAACAACGTCCTTTGCCGCATTACATCCACGAGTATCACCACAGGTTCTCCGTATTGCTGCGGTGCTTACAAACCACCCGTATTGCGATGTAAGTAGTATCAATTGGCAGATTTAGCTCCACCAGAAGTTCGACGTGAAAAAGCTTGTTGCATCGAGAAGAGAAAACAGGAACGAGACAACCGCCACCCCCTGTGCGGGCATCACGTTCTTTGGAAGACAGTGCGTAAGATGAGAGATGCAGATGAGAACTGTGGAGACACTTCATCAATGCAGCAGAAAATCTTCTTCTTGGAAAAGAACTGCACATGCCTGCACTGTCAATCTGGAAATCTCCTAACCGGGCGGGCCCAGGTTGACCGTTGTTGTAGACATAATCTGGCCAAATGGGATTTCCTCGATACATTAAAAATAGAATGCCAGTGTGGAGCCCCTCTGCAGGATATGCCTGACCTCCGTTTTCGGCCCATCCTGCACAACCACCTGCACCTTCCAGAATTTGGAAGAGGTCAACGATAGAGCCGTGCTCATGGCCACATACTGGTCGGATGTACATATTTTGAGTCCATCGACACGCAAAGAAGAAGATCTATTTTCTAAAAGGCCAAACAAGATATTTTGCTGACAGGTTATTTGCGGTTGGGGTTGTCTGAAATTACAATAGCTACTTACTGCCAATCTAATTACTGGAAATGAGTTCTTATAATGCAGAGGGATTTTCAAATATAATTAACTGGCGCAATATGGGTGTAGGCATCTACTATTGCACCTCGCCTTTAGCAGGACAGGCGTGATGTTATGTATCATGCTCTTCAACATGCCATTGTCATCTACTAAGTGCCTAGATAGCTCCCCCCGCTACGCCTTCTAAATATTGGTCATTAAGATTCACATGTCATTTGGATCCACCTCTACGATTACACAGGTCAACAAATGAAAGATTATTTTTTGGTGCCGAGATCTTGTTAGTAGTTTTGTGTTAAGTGTGCATTGGAAACACAAAAAATATTTTTTATCTTTTTTTCCTACGTGTAGTTTTGTGTCTACCCTCTGTTTTTTAAATTTGCTCTAATTAGTACTTTCGGGAACACGGTTTTAAGTCTTATTAGTACCTTTCTATAAATAAATCGATTTTGATATCATGTCTTCATCGCGAAGAAGTTGTCTAAACGATCCGAATGTGTTTTGTTACATTTGTGGGGAATATATAATCAAAAAGTTCAGGAAACCTATAACAGATTTTATAAAAAGTGCATATTTTTCGTACCTACTTCAAGTCGCAAATTGTACACGAAAAAAAGCCGTGGATACCTCAAAATGTTTGCAAAACGTGCTATGAACACTTGAGACAGTGGGTAAGTGGTAGAAGAAGCCGTATGAGGTTTGGGTTGCCTATGCAATGGAGAGAACAAAAAAATCACTTCGATGACTGTTACTTCTGCTGTGTAAATTTGCGTGGTATTAATGTTAAAAAAATGACTTATCCAGAATTACAATCGGCTAGAAGACCTTTACCACATTCAGAAGAAGTACCTGTTCCAACATTTTGTTCTAACAGTGAACCATCATTTGAAGAAACCTGTAGTAAAGTGTCTAGCTATAGTGATATTGAAGAAATAGCATCTACAGAGTCAAAACCTTTTACCCAAGAAGAACTGAACGATTTAATAAGGGACCGATTGATGGCCCACGGATAAGAATATTGATAAAAGATACTAATTTCTCAAGTTCAATGACCAATTTGGAACAACTTGCGTGGATTTCGTTTGTTGAAGTTACTAAAAACTTTCTGGGAAATCATAAGTCAAGTAACTACTCCGAAATTGTAAATAACATGCTGGAGAATTTCAAAAACTTAGGATGTAACATGTCAATCAAAGTGCATTAACTCCACAGCCACCTTGATCAGTTTCCAGAAAATCTAGGTTCGTATAGCGAAGAACAAGGGGAACGCTTTCACCAGGACCTAAAAACTATGGAGCAGAGGTACCAAGGCCGATGAGATCAGCATATGATGGCTGATTACTGCTGGGGGAGGCAACGTGATTGTCCTACTATACCTCATTCGCGAAAATCGCGTAAAAGAAAGTTTTTATGTACATAATAATTTAATAAATGTTTGATTTTGGTGTAAATCTATATTTTTCTATTCAATTAAAAATCTAGAAAACTACACGTAGGAAATAAATATTTTTGCTATAAATGTAATCAGTATATGGCCCTAAATCAAAAAAATATTACAGCTTCTTGGCACCAAAACCACTGTTGACCTGTGTTATCTAAACGAGTTCAGTAATAATAATTTTGCTTATACCTGCTGATGGGGTGCTAGTACCTAGATTGTTTAGAACTTCAAAGACATACTTTAACTAGTCAATATGTAATCAGCGCACATCTTGCCAATCATGATGGACTACAACATGAAATTAAGCGATGACAAATAATAATGTAAAGGTATGTGCAGATGTCAGTTATTAGACCGTTTCCTTTCCATACGTACCTGCTACTCTATAACCCTAAGGTGCCGCTCCACTGATACGTTATCAGCTGTCTAGACAGGTTCTGTTGAGCGCAATCTCGTTTGCATAATAAATCTACTTATGTTTGATCTTCATCCTGTAGCAATCCATTGATAGAAACAAGCAAAATAGATTTCCCTCAGCTCTTAAGTAAGTTTAGTTTTAACTTACCACATAATACCCGCGTTACCTACCTTATCAAACTATTACGTCCCTCATTCGCTCATTCCGCAAAACTGTTTCATGGTCTAACTCCTCAATCCCAAGACTTTGCAGGCTTCTCAATCATTGTGATGATGTTATAGATATTTTTTCCACATCAATAAAAAAATTCAAGCACCAAGTCCACCAAAAATAATCAACACTACACTGAAATATGTGTCTCTAACTCTACATATACATAGATATGTTTCATATTTTACTGTCTGGCTAGATACTAAGTAGGTACATACATATGTATAAAACTATACAACTACTGTAATTAATTTTTAGTTAAGTTCATGCATGCTGTCTCTATCACATCATATTGTACACTTGGTGTGTATTTTAGCTTGTATTATTAGATTAAAAAGTGTAACAATTGTAGATAGACCAATAAATAAATAAGTAAGTACCTATCTCAATTTCTCGATACTCGGCTACCCGTTTGGTTAGGTAAATGTTACCATTTTGGACAACGTGTTCGTGATCATTTAAGAGTTAAGATGTCTATTTGTTGAGTACGGTTCCTCATCATCGCTCTGCAACGTGTTAATGGTTAGTGTAAGCTCTCGTTTCATGGTTGTTTTGCACTACCGCAACAACTAGTCGCAGCGGTGAAAGTGGCACCCGTTAAATATTAAAACCCAAGTACCAAATATCAGGTATTCTTTGATGTCCTGGATCTTGTACAAACATTAGGTCTTGCGGTGCTTGATAAACTAGACGAAAGCTGTGAAAGTAATAGCTCGACTGGCAAACTAATATAACTTATACCAATTGCAATAGATTGTCTAGGTAGGTACAGTCATAATTTCAGAAGTTGCGTGCGTTACGGTTGTTACCTATGCTTCATTTTAAAGTGGTTGCATTGCATAAAGATTAGAACGAATCGCAGAGAAAAGATCTTTACATCAAACGGTAATGTTACGGTGGTGGTAGAAAGAAACTTTAATAAGCTTTGGTTGCGTGCCGCCTTACAAACTACTTACCTAATCTATAACTGACGATGTCATCCCTCGCGTGCTTCTGACTTAGTGACTTGTAGGTACTAATTGCTAGGTGTATCGTTAGTAGTCGGACTGATCGTGGAAGCGTGTTTTGTGTGGGATAAGACGTAAGTCATACGGTATTTTACTATGGGGACGGGCTGCAGACATCGACGAGTCTATACTTATTCTGTAGAAAACAGCCATCAGGGCCATATATAATCTATGTAGGCGCGATTCTCTAAGAGAACTGTTTGATGAAATTAACATCATGACAGTACCTTGCCAATACATCTACGAGTATGAAAACATCATGTACGTTAGGAAAAATCTGCATTTATTTAGTAGACAAGAAGAACAAACAGACAAAAAGAACAAGAGGCCACAGACACCACTATAATACTAGAACCAGGGACCATCTAGTTCAGCCAGGTTTCAGGCTAGCTAAAGTAGACTCATCTTTCTCGTACTGTTTAAAATGTTACAATAAAATATTTCCCGGCATTCTACAACTGAATGAGACGAAAGTTAAATCTTGTATAAAACGCACACTATGTAGGCAAGCATACTATAAGTCGGGAGATTACAATGATGATAAAATGCTTGGCTCAATGCTGGTCCTGCTCCACAACCATAGGGGCAAACTTATTGGTTACCATGGGAAGTTATTGTGGAAGCTGCAGAAGATTGTAAACATATCTTTGCATTGTATAGATTCAATCTCTCATTGTATTGTATAATTGCATAGCACATGTGTGAGTACTATGTACGATAAAGCTACCATTTACATCTTTTATTGACTCGCATTTTCCCTGGTGGTTGAGAGAATGTCATGCTCTCTAAAATGTCTCGCTGATGGTGGCGCGTGTGTTGGGTCGTTTAGTTCCCTTCAAAATGGTTGATCCATGCGTCATGTTCGTGAACAGGCGCTGTCAGTAGGGACTGGTCATCTCGCAGCTGCTATGGATTATTGTATTTCTGAATTGTTGATTTTAGCTTTTTACTCTGGACGCTCTTACTCGCACGTCTTTCTACATCGTTCTCACATGTATGTATAATCTCGACATGAATGATGTAACCAAGATTTTGTAAAAACATATTGATTTAAAAGTTTTCATGGAGTTTCTTGCCCATTCTTCTCCATAGGATCTACGCTTTCGAATGGGCAACTACAGTACTTTCACAAGGTAGGTATTATGCCTTGTGACTGGGAGTGTAGCTTAGTTTATTTTTTGTGTTTTGACATTCAAAAGTGCCTGTAATGGTCTAAATGAAATAAATGCTTTGAGTTTTGAGTATATGCACGTCCGGTGCGCCAGCAGCACGTTGTACATACCTTGTAGTAGTCCAGCTGCACGTGCATGTCCAGCAGCGCGTGGTGCAGGTGCACCAGCAGCAGCCCCGCCAGCGCGCCCGGCACGTTGCCCAGCAGCAACTGGTGCAGCACGTTGTACGTACCTTGTAGTGGTCCAGCTGCACGTGCATGTCCAGCAGCGCGTGGTGCAGGTGCGCCAGCATCAGCCCCGCCAGCGCGCCCGGCACGTTACCCAGCAGCGACTGGTGCAGCACGTTGTACGTACCTTGTAGTGGTCCAGCTGCACGTGCATGTCCAGCAGCGCGTGGTGCAGGTGCACCAGCAGCAGCCCCGCCAGCGCGCCCGCCACGTTGATCAGCAGCGACTGGTGCAGCACGTTGTACGTACCTTGTAGTGGTCCAGCCGCACGTGCATGTCCAGCAGCGCGTGGTGCAGGTGCGCCAGCAGCAGCCCCGCCAGCGCGCCCGGCACGTTGCCCAGCGGTGACTGGTACAGCACGTTGAACGACGACTCCTCATGGTACGCCAGCCGCACCGACCTGCAACCAGGAGGACATCGTCAACACTACATATCTTTGGTTCTACATAACAGCCATCATAATCATCATTCTTCTACCCTTATCCCGATATATATTATTATTTTTTATTTGTTTATTTTCACCTCAACACACACAATCCAATCATCGTTTCTTTGGTCATCCCCTACTCTTACATTCATACTGAAAACTTTCCTCACAACATTCATGCGTTACTTTTTTAAATGGAACATTAAATTGCAATTGCAACTCTTGGAATGATAATGTTGAGACAAAAGAACAGTAGGCAGTGCCACTGCATCGTCAGACATCTCGTGCTCTCAACTCTTGCCTTCTTCCTTTCATGAACTCACTCAGGGCGATGCATGACGTAGGTGGGCACGAGGTTCCAGGAGTAGGCAAGGCCGAACAGTAGCGCCACCGAGCCCAGCAGCAGCCCCGTGAGCACCGCCAGCGCCGCTCGCCGCCAGCGCCACAGCACCAGCGTCAGCGCCAGGCAGACGGCATACAGCTGCATGTCGGCTGCCAGGTACCTAAGAGATGGCGAGTTGTACTTCAAGTGATGGAGCACAAGCTGAGCGTCTGATGGTGATTTCTCATCGACAGAAATGATGAACGTCAATGCAAACTTCTATAATCTATTTTTAGCAAATTAATTTTATAAAATCCTTCCTCAATTTTTACTTTAGTTTTTTATCAAACTCTTGTAAGAAGTTTCATGCTTTGAGACCCATCGGCTTAGGCTGTTTCCTCTATACCGAATAAGTTTATTAAGGAGATAAAATATAAATGCGAGAAATGCGCCACAGCACTGCAGAAAGATAAGTGCCAGTAGCTGGTCCTGCCATCATCGCTAGCCACATATTGAGTTTATTTGGTTTCTCAGGTACCTAATTTAATGTCTATATTTATTTGGTTACCTACCTAATTTAATGTGAGTGTTTATTAATATTTGCATGCTATTTTTATGGCGAAATGTGTCACTGCACTACATCTTATGTTTACCATCTTTTGTACCACATTTAACGCAAATAAATAATTTTGACTTTGACTTTGACTTTGACTTTGAGTCATTCTTCACCCACTGTATTAGTCAAGTTACCATTAACGACGTCATAAAATTCTAAAGATAAGCAGAAGTTGCCAGTAGCGCACACTGTGCCAGCGGCAGCGTGGTGGATCTCTCTCACAGTGACGAGGCTTTTGCCCCAGCTGTGGGAACATTATAGGCTGATTATGGTTAACTCGACATTTAGTAGAGTCGTAGGTATAGCCTGAGCAGGCAAGAAGACTGGACGTAGATCCAACAGGAGTCAGACTGCCGGTAACTCACCAGGTCTGTATTAAGCACTTGTCGTCGGCGTGCAGGATGTTGTTGAGGTACAGCAGGTGCGTCCACCACTTGCGGCGGCACACGGCGGCCTCGCTGCCCACCAGCGGCGCCCACAGCGGTCCGCGCCCCATGCGCTCCCACCACGATGCCGCGAACCACACTACCACCCAGTATGAGGGGCTCACCCTGGACACAAGAAATCATTATTTAGGTATATTTTTTTCTGCATGATCATTCTTCGTCCAGACAGTTCTATTGGGCGTTATTTCAGTTGGCACCCTCTTTAGTCAAGGCATCATCCTCACAATGCATTCAACGTTTCTTTAAACTTCGCATCTCTGTCATACTAAATATCAGTTGGTTGGGTGCTTTTGTGTCATTTTGCTGAACTGAACCAGACCGGCTGGACATGGTATCATTTTATGAGCGGTAACGATGATGCCGAACTTTAAATTGTATTCGATTGGCATTCAAATATACCGAAAAGCATAAATCGATCCTGTTGAAAGTTTTTGTACGTTTTTGTGTTTGTTCTTAATCGATAAATGTTATAATACTATTGACGAATACCTAGATGACTAATTAACTTAGGATATCAATTATTAATATTGTCATTTTAATGTGTGCGTATTAATTTGGTTTATAATCTGTGTGTTTTCAAATTAAATTGAAATTAAATTTAGACATTGTAGTTTTATTTGAATATTTTATTTTGATATTGTAATTTTTAATTGAGTTGTAATTTTTACATTGTATTATTTTTTTATGTTATTTTTATTATATACTAGCTGTGCCCGTGGCTTCGCTCACGTGACCGCGTATTCTTTTGGCATTGTCAGGGTACATTACATGGAAAAGTGAAGTCATAGTATATTCCAAGCATCCTCTACAAATAATATACTAATTAACTGTGTTACTGTTAATTTAAACTAAAACCTGTTAGGACATCTTTATTTTCAGTATTATAGGAACTCGTAGTTAATTTCTGGGGCGAATCAATTTAGATTGCCTTCGGCACGCCAAGAAGAAGTTTATTAACGAAAGCAAATACGTGCAACTCAAGATCTATCCTGGATCCCAAACCCAACGGTTAACATCCTAAAAATTAAAAAAAAAGACGCTCATTTGCAAGTAGAGAAAGAAAAATACCTACTTATACTACAGCAAGAACATAATTATGAACTTATCAGAATCTGTCCCATATACTACTTTTAGGATTTTAAAGAAATCATTATCATCATTCTGTTGCCCTTATCCCAATTTATTTGGAGTCGGCGCAGCATGTCTTCTTCTTCCATACTTCCCTATAAAATGGAGAAATTGTTGAAGAAAAATAGAAATGCAACCGAAATCAATACAAAAAAGAATTTCCGTGCTCATACTTGTCATGACTGAAATGTCAAACAATTGAAGAATACGGGCATAAGGACCCCTCTCAAGCACATAGCGTGTTAATATATATATAGGCTACTATTTGAAGAAGCCTTTAAATGGTGTGGTAGCCTAAAACAGAATGTTTGTAAAAATAAAGTTTTAAGAAAGGAATATTTGTGCAAAATTTGAACAGTAGCACACATGCAGTAGTTGTTGCGCCATTTCGGAACATCGTTTTCTATTTATACACTTTTAATATTGTTTATATATAGATTCAGGAGATTAATCATTTAAAATTTACGACCACATACGGTCGCGAGCTTAGTTCATTCATGGAAAATCTTAACACCGCGATTCAGAAACTGGCGTCAAATGTACAACGCCATCTATCGAGCACGGAGTTAAACTACTAAAATATAATGCGTGGAAAGCGATCGAACAATCACTGTACCTATATTATGTAGATTTTCAAAGCAGCGCCATATACCCTTTGCTATCATAACTTTTTGAATAACTTGGGCAGTCGATTTGAAAGTGATCTTGTGAGCACATTTATTCATTAGTACCATTTTGGTTCAATAGATGTCGTTGCATGTATCTTAAGTAATGATGATGATTGCTTCTTGTACACTTTAAATTCATATAACTTTTGATTAAGAACACGCATTGCAATGTTACAAAAACTAATACCTTCTCTAAGTTACGCAAAATACTTGTGCATTGAAACTGACCACATTGATTTTGTAATTTTCACGTGATACTTAAACAAACAAACATAGCCGAAGACTCACAGACTGACAAAAATTCAAAAAATAGTAGAAATGGGTTCTGTTTGTTATCCTATAACACCCCTACTATCTTTTTTCTAAATATTTTTAATGTACAGAAACGCCACGTCTACAGATTTATTATATGTAATAGATTTTTTTACATGGTTTAGTTATTTATTTATTTATTTATTTGTTTTCTCACCACAATATAACTTCTACATTAGAAAGGTATCAATACAAAGTACATACGTAACATCAATTATTATACTGTGGGAGACTGGTACCTAAACTAGACGTGAGGTCTGTATTTCTGGACACCAGGTCTCCTCCCCTAGGGTAGTGCTTACATTTTAAAGTTATGTACAATAAATTAATGCGGTAAGTATTAACAAGAAGCATAAGCTTTTATGATTAACTATAAAAATTAACTAAAGAACAAAAGAAACGGAAAATAGTTACAAATTATTCACAATTATTGGTGCACGGTGTTAGATGTTTAGTAGGTAATTGCATGATTGTGTGTCTGTGAGTGAGTGAGGAGTATGTGTGAGTGTATGTGTGGGTGTATATGTGGGTGGATGTGTTGGGGAGGGGAGGGGGGTGAATAGAATGGGTTAAATAGGCTATTTTGGGACAGCAAGCAGTTTTTCTGTTTCTTCATAATTTAACTCTCGGAGCCAATAGCTTAGTTTAATTTTGCATTGGATTTTGGAGAGGTTAAAAATTGGGAGTATCCTATTTATTTTATTATAAAGAAAGCAACCAAGGTAGCAAAAAAATCGTTGGGAGGAGGTAGTCGAGAGCCGGATGTGATGGCGGACAATGGGATCGAATCGTCTACTTCTGTGAGAGGAGAGTGGGTGGTTGAAGGTAGTGAGGCCATGCTGTTTTATAACTGTTTGCAATATGAACAGCTGACGAACTGTTAGTGTGACTCTTAAATGGCAAAACCGAAATTAAATTGGATAATTTATTGATTGAATTTGATTGATTAATTTATGAATTGATAATTTAATCATTGTAATGATACTTTACTAATTGATAAATTTAAAGATAATTTCAATGATAATTTGAAACTGAATGATAATTGTAATGAAAATGATACTCTAATAATGGAATCTGGTTGTTCAAATGTAAGCACATGTTTTAAAATAATGTTAATGTTTGCATGTCGAATGGTAAAATATTACATGGGACGTTGAACATAACTGGCGAAATGTGAGTGTACCATTAGGTACACCTCTGCCTAGCCCTTCGGGAATTACAGGCGTGATGTTATGTTATGTAAAATAGCTGTGTATCAATTTTGATGAGCGATGAAGTATATTCTATCTATGGCCACTTGCCCACACTCTGGTGTCTAAGTCCCAATATCTTAATTAATTTTTTTTGACCCACCTATTGCCTTTTAAATCTGAAATATCCATATGAATCGTGAATGATAATTGAATGCCTAACCTGATGATCCTATTGACCATGGTTTCTACGAAGGTGCTGAAGGGCGGCACGTTCTCGCCGCGGCGGCGCTGCTCCAGCAGCTTGTGTGCCAGCAGGAACGACGACATGATGAAGAAGATCTGCACCACCAGCGTGCTGTTCGTCATCAGCACCACGTCCACTGAGCCACGGATCTAGGAAGAGTAGATACTGAGATTTTCTTTGTCCATTCTTATGTATATGCTGGCGCTAAGATTCATGTAGTCATTACAGATTACTCTAATGAAATTAGCACTTCTAAGCAGTACTTATTGAGCTACAATTGTTGGTATTAATAAGCTTACGAGGCCACCCAAACATAGCAGGAATCACTAATGTCTCAATGTCTGCTAGACACAAGGTATTTCCAGTCGTGTGCCATTTAACACAATCCTCCGCTACTCTCATCCGGCTGCTACCAATCAGACTGCACTGTGCAGACTGTCGCTTTACCTATTCTGAGGTTATCTAACTAACCTTTAGTTTTTCAATACGTGGCCTCCACTCAAGAACCAATCCACCTCAACAGTCAAATGTGTTGTGGTAGGAACCAACCTGTTCATAGATCTTGGTGTCAGTGAGGTAGGTCTGCGTGGTGATCCAGCAGACGTGCTCGATGATGACGACCAGCATGGTGAGCACGCGCAACCCGTCGAACGAGGCCAGGTCAGTGCGCGCGGAGCGCGGGGGTGGCGCGTGCAGTGCGCGCCAGCACGAAGGGATCGACCACGATAGGGCCCATTCTGCTCCTAAGAAGGTAACCTTGTGAATATGGAAATTGAGTCGCTTATATGTAAAAGTGTAAGTGTCTGAGAAAATAAGATCTTTCAAAGATATAAATCGTTAGATGTGCTATATTATCTATATGTCGTGGATTGATGGCGCCATGGTGCAACAGACAGCGCCATCTAACAATTAGTTTTGTGAACTAATAATATCGTTACCGGTTGAAACGCAAGCGCGCCCTACCGCTTGGACACGATCGTCGGTAGAGGGGATGCAGTGAAGACTAGTGAAGGGACGGAGTGTTGCGACAGTTGAACTCCTACTCCTACAGTCTTGGCAGACGCTCAGTACCAACGCACGTGTTTGTTTCTTGTAAAACCGTTACATTGTCATAAAGTTAGTTTGATTTAAATTATCTTTCGTTCGAGTACCCACGACAGTGCCCATATTCCGATGCTTCGCACCCATGATGCGACATATACTAATATTTGTTTGTTTGTTTGGTTGAACGCGCTAATCTCAGTAACTACTAGTTCGAATTGAAAAATTCTGTTAGTTTTGGATAGCCCATTTATCGAGAGAGGCTATGCTATGTGACACGCTGCGACTAATAGGAGCGGAGCATCAATCAAAAATGTTACGCAGACGAAGTTGCGTGGGTCAGCTAATATTTAGATAAAGTGTTTACTCTGAGAAAAATGAGCTCGTGCGTCCTGCATGAAACGGTAAATACGATTTTCGGCGTCTCTTATTTCGATTTTAAGAGTTTCATGGTTAAAATAGTAACATAGTCCTGGTTCAAGGTTAAGGCTCGCTTGGTGATGGGTGACCATCCATTACATACAGTTTCCTCCGGGGCTCGGAAAACACGTTAAGGCATTGGTCCCGACTGTCATTTGTAGATCTTTGACAATCGTTACAGGTAGTTAGCGGCCTGAAAGTCCGACAACCAGTCTTACTAAGGGTTACGGTATTACCCAGCACTAACTGGGTTGTGTAGGTCAGATAGGCAGTCGCTTCATGTAAAATACTGGTATTCAGCTGCATCCGGTAAGACCGGAGGCTGACCCCAGTGTATAGTTAGGCACATGGACGATGCATATGGAGTACGATATAACTTAGCGAGACAAATACTATTCAAGTGATAAAAAAACGTAATCTTTTTTTGACACAGAAATAGGGTTAATTTAGTAATGTTAGGGTTAATTACAGCTGTTATGTTCTCGACTCCCTCGTTGGTGCTGCTCTACTGAAATATCAGCGACAAATAATTATGTACTTAGATAACATTAAAGCAAAAAACAATCGGTGCTAAACCAAACATCCAAAATTGCAAGTTGCAACACCAATTTCTAACAAATCAGTCATAATCGAATCTGGACGCGATTTCGATTGTGATTCATCAAGCGATGCTGTAACGTGCTGCAACGTTACGCGCGTTACTGTGGAATACAAACAGATTGGCACATTGCTGTTGACACGGCACGAGCCCCGCCCCCCGGCCCAGCGCCCTCCCCTCGCTGGACGGAAGTGAACCGCGCTCTAATTAGACCGGCAAACATTATCGAGATTCATAGTTCCGAATATTGCGGAGTTGCGAATTATGTCATCGCCGTAAACAGTTGAACTGGCGTAGAGTACAATGTACTGACTAAAGAGAAGTATCCAAAAATCTAATTAATAATGCAAAGTTTGGTTGTGTCTTGCTTGTCTCATTGTCACAAGAGGGATAGCTGAAGGAAAATCAAACAAGTTATAAATCAGTCTTTTGCCATGCTGAAGAATGGCTTCTCAAAAATATTTATTAACGGAACGAAGGCCGTGCGTCAGTGGTAGGGGTAGTCAGACAAATAAAGTACTAACGATGTGTGAGCAGTGATAGTCTAGTGGTGTGACCGTTCAAGTCATAGGTCTCGAGTTCGAACCCAAGACACGCACCTCTGATTTTTCGGAATGATGTGCGTATTGCAGCTGTAATTTCGGGTTAGTCCCTGAGTATCCCGATCCCCAAGGCACCCGTACCGGAGGACCCCGATTTATTTTTATCTTGAGAAAGTCAATCAAAAGTCACTTGCCTCGATGAAGGAAAACATCGTGAGGAAACCAGCACGCCTGAGAGATATTTCTCGACGGCATGTAAAAGCCAAGTCAGAGGCCCTTGGGCGGCATAAAAACTCTGACACCAGGCCTAACCTGGTGTCACTAACCACACGATAAAGAAGACGATGCAGCGAAACGCGCGGTATTCCGTGGCTTGCCAGAATGGAAGAAGAAAACGTGTTGCGCCGACCCCAAGTAGAATGGGACAGCGGCAGGAAGGTGATGATGAAAAGTTCACTTCAGCAGGGTTGTCAAATAAATTATGTAAAAGACACAACAGACGAATTTGAGTCGATCTGACCAGATCACACGAAACGATCAGACGGTTACAAATGCATTGGAGCAATCGTTACATCGTAGGCGGTCGACGTTGCGGCCGTAACAGTAACACACGGTACTGAACTTGATCAATACTTCCATCATCTGATCTGACCAAGCTACTATAGGTAGTCTTAGCTGTATGTGGAGCCAACGTACCTTTCCGGGCATGGTCGGGGAGGGTGAGATCCAGCGCGGTGCTAACCACAGCGAGCGCGAAGAGCGCAGCGAGCACGCCGGCGAAGGCCTGCTCGCTGGCGGTGAGCGGGGCGGCGGGGGCGGCGGGGGCGGCCCGCGCGCAGTACTCCAGCCGGTGCAGCGTCGCCGACAGGTTGTAGGCAACTGACGTCTGCGCGTTCACGCACGCCACGAACCTGGGGGTGGGCAGGAGTTAGTGGATCAGCATCGCTTCAACTTGAGGCGTTCAGGTTTTTCTTCTTCTTAGCGTGTCGATTTTAGCACCGTAACGGGAACGTAACGGGATCAGCTAGTAAAATGAGGGGAGGTGACGCCGCCCTGGGAGACATAGTGCTAGTTTCTCCTTTTATAGCTTCTCGAAGATAACTTTTTTATATTTATTTATTCAGCTTCAACACATCGACAGCGTGGTGTAGTGTCGAAAGCGTAACACACACATAGTGGGCTTGAGTAGTCTGATAAATACATTAATTGAATTGAGATGTGGATCAACAGTAACTAGAGTAGGTGTTCTTCCTCTGCTCTTTCCTCTTTCACGCCTCAGTCACGTCTGAAGATCAAAATACTGAACATGTTTCGAGTGTGTAAAAGAAAATAATAACCATCTAAGAATACGTAACAAACAGCCACTAATAAGGTAGCTAATGATATTGTGAGTAGCTAGAACACTAATAGGCATGGCATGGCCCAAATACATGATAATTTTAATTGCGGAAACCAATAGAACTCGCACTTGAGAGGTAATTAAAATTATGTAAATTAACACTGCGACACTAACATATCTAACTCATTCGATTAGATTTCGATAGTAACTTCTGTAATAAGGTTCTTGGTTTTTCTTTTCACGAAAAATATAATTATTATTCCGCCACATACTATGATATATTTACACTATACTACGATGTATTTGATTGATTATCAGGAAAAACTGGATACTTCCATTATGTAAACCTTTCCAAAAAAAAAAGCTAAACCATTCGTGGTAAATATTATTTCAATAACTGTTCGTTATAATCTGTTAGTTACTGCAAAGATTAATCAAAATAGTTTATGCCATAATAACCATACCCGTAGTCTTTCACAGAAGACAGATTGCCTACCGACTGGTCTCGTTAGACCGCTAATCCATAACATTTACATTGAAAAGACATCGACGCGTGCTCAGTTACAATTTTATTATTACATTGATGTCTTAACTTTTAGCTTTGGACGAGTAGTAAATGTGGTCTACTGACATATTTCTTTCCCTAAGTGCCATAATGCAACTCAAGTAATGTTTTATAATTGTATTTCTGTTGGAAACGTGCTGTGGTAACAAAGTTGCGATAGACGGATCAACGCGAAGAAAATCGTGATCTAAGCAAGAGCTACGAGTGGCTACGAGTAATTGCGTTGCTGTCAGTACATACCAACCAACTTCGTGCAGATGGGAAAACACACAACTAAAATAAATGTGAAAAGTTTCACATATCGATACATTTTTTCTTGACAAGCAGCGCCACCTTGAACTGCACACTTAAAGTGGTGATACTGTACAGTCACGAGCACTATACACTACGATACACTTTCCAAACTTCAAAAGCAATTTTCGCGAGAAATAACGACTACTTATGACTTGAAGATCTATTTCATAAAACTGGGATTTCCAAAATATTATGTTCGTAACGACATACAATTTTAAACAGAACAGTAGGTTATAATCACTTTCAAAGGTTGCTTAGTGTTTACATATTGGTGCTCGTGACTGTACAAGTGTAACGTGTCAAACTTGGAAATAATTATTATTTTCTTATGACAAATGAAATGATGTTTATTTTGCAAAAACGTTTTTACAAACTTGTAGACGTAATTTTTTATAAACTATCTGGTCTACATGGAAGCGCATTTATTGTAATTGCTTCTGTATAGTATCTGAATCTATTTGAGCGGTGACTAGTTCATCAGTAATTCGTACATACCAGTCTTTCAGCTGCTCGTCGCGCAGCTCGTGTGCCTGCGCGGGCGCATGCTGCGCGCAGCTGCGCGGCAGGCACAGCCCGCGGTGCAGGCGCGTGTGGTTGAAGTTGTCCACCGTGTTCGCCGAGTAGCGCTAACGGGAACGAAACAAGAATATTGTTATTGATTGGCAAATAAGTCAGTCATATTCGTGAGCTCATCTATACTTATACACACATCAAAAGTGTCTAGGGATCAAGCATTTTTATGCGGATTTCTTGAGATTGAGATGTGGCTTTGTAATAAATTTATGATTTTATAAATTTATATGGATCCTTTTTGGTGCATTTCATAATTTGAATCAGGAACTCTCAATCAAATTCGAGTAAAAGATGAAAATAAGCTGTCAATATTTTCCCTATAAAAACATACAACGCATTGAAGACATTATTAGTGCTACTGTTTCCCTACTACTGATTAAAACCAACGTTATTATGGAGCGGCGACGTCATTTAAGCAGGGAAGAAATGCTCAGAGCCGTGGGAATGATAGAAGCTGGTTCCCGGCAACGTACTGTGGCTTTAGCTCTGAATACAAGTCAGAGTGTTATCAGTCGACTTTGGACACGTTACCGAAGCACTGGTACCGTGGCTGAGCGCCATGGAGGACGGTATCGCTGCACCACACGGAGACAAGACCGATACATTCAAATCTTAACTCGAAGAGCTCCAACAATAACCGCCATGATGTTAGCCGTGAGGCTTCATCACTCTTCAGGGAACTTAATTAGCGACCAAACAGTCAGAAACCGCTTGCATGAAGTGAACCTTCATTCCCGAAGACCGCTACGGGTACCACCTATAGCAATGCACAATCGTAGGATTCGATATCAATGGGCTCTTGAACACAGAAATTGGGCAGAAGAACAATGGCGTTTCGTGTGCTTTTCTGATGAGTCTCGTTTTGGTATGAGACCGGATACAAGACGTATACGACACTGGAGAACCCCTGGACGCCAACAGCGATTAAAATCCTGCCAGGAAGTCCATCCTTATAGTGGTGGAACCATCATGGTATGGGCGGGTATTTGGATCGGCGGAAGAACTGAGTTGATTTGGATCAGAGGCAACCTCAACGCTCAAATTTATGCTGAGACGATTGTATCAGACGTCATCGTTCCTCTACAAGTGCAAATCGGTCCCTTATTTCAGTTAATGCATGATAATGCACGACCGCACACCGCAAGAGTTGTAAGACAGACTCTCGCCGCAGCTAACATCAATGTCCTGCCCTGGCCTGCTCAGTCGCCAGACTTGAACCCGATTGAGCATGCATGGGATATGCTACAGAGAAGAGCTCTGCCGAATATGGAGGGTATCCAGTCGCAAGAAGACCTTTTTTTGTTGTTGCAACGAACATGGGCGGCCATTCCACAGCGTGATTTGGATGAACTCATTTTGAGTATGCCAAACCGATGTTCTTGTGTTGTTAGTGTTCGCGGTAGAAACACGGATTATTAATTGTTTAAGTTACCCAATAAAATTTTAAAGAAAACTGTTATTTCAGTCTTTTTTTCGAACTTTAATGTTAGTGGTTCAAATGTCAAAAATCCCTTTATTAGGAAAATGGCAAATTTCTTTATTAATGCAAAGGTGACTTGGTTTATCGTTACTGTGACAAACGAAAACACTTTATTTGATGAATCCTTAAAGAAAATTTTAATTAATATCAATCAGGAGAAAAGTTATTGCAAAAATATATGTTGATCCCTAGATACTTTTGATGTGTGTATATTATTATCTATGCTAATCTATACTAATATTATAAAGCTGAAGAGTTTGCTTGTTTGAACGCGCTAATCTCAGTAACTACTGGTTCGAATTGAAAAATTATTTTAGTGTTGGACAGCCCATTTATCGAGTACGGCTATAGGCTATAAAACATCACACTGTGACCAATAGGAGCGGAGCATCAATGAAAATGTTCCAAAAACGGGAAAAATTATTCCTTTTTGAGAGCTTGCATTGCGTGCGCTGCGTAAACAGTTTATGTTAGTATTTATATGTGTATAAAACTAGCTGACCCACGCAACTTCGTCTGCGTAACATTTTTGATTGACGCTCCGCTCCTATTAGTCGTAGCGTGTCACATAGCATAGCCTCTCTCGATAAATGCGCTACCCAACACTAACAGAATTGAAATTAAAGGTAATTTAAAAAATGGCCAAACAGAAAAAGGTAATTTAATTATTTGGTTACTTGAACGTAGGAAATTAGGTAAACTAACCGTATTATTAAGAAAACAAAAACCTTAGATGAATAATTATGTAGGTGACACCTACTAATTTTATACCTGCATAAATCGAAAAAAAAAACATCAAAACAAAAGAAAAAAAACAAAAGCTCTGTTGCTGAAATATTAGACGAAATTCAAAACTAATAGCGGTAAGTCCCGTTGTGAAAATATTAGAAAAAAAAAACAACCTTTAAAAGAATTCACAAAACAATACCCAATAGAAAACAACTACTACAAAATGAGATATCGCAAAAACAAATTCAAAAAATCTGTTCGTCAAGTTCAACCGTTCCGCAAGCAGCCGACCACGCACATGGACCAAGCGACTGAGCCGCGCGCAGGCTTGTACTTACAACAGCGTCTTGCGCGTCATGCGCGCGTGAACCCGAACATACCTATTTTGTTGCGGAGTTATTTAAAAATTATGATTTCTCCTAAGATGTTGATTGAAATCAAGTGATATCAAGGACAATTTTGTTCACAATTAAATACTTGTGATTAATATTTATTTGGATAAGGATTAATATTATGTTGATAAAACTCCTTCGCAAATAATGCATTAATTTCGAACAAATTTGATTACCATAAAAAAGGTTGTAGTGAGTCAATCTTAAAAGTTGGACATGCTGTCGCGGCCTGTTTTTTAGAACTTTTAAAGAGGAACGTTTACGCAGCACACGCAATTTTCATTGATGCTCCGCTCCTATTGGTTGCAGCGTGATGTTTTATAGCCTATAGCCTTCCTCGATAAATGGGCTATCCAAGACTAAAATAAATTTTCAATTCGAACCAGTAGTTACTGAGATAAGCGCGTTCAACCAAACAAACAAACCAACTCGTAGCTTTTTAATATTAGTATAGATAGATGATAAGGAAATGTTTTCCCACGATAGGCTAGACACGTTACAGGAACTACTTGTTAATTGTAATACTCTAATTTTACAAAACCAACACGAGTCTTCTACAGAACTTGCCTTCGAAGGTCATTCTTGTTCATAAAATCCTGCTGCAGAAGTCATTTGACTTAATTTATGTTAATAACAAACCCTTTTAGAATTCTAAAAGCAAGGTAAAATTGTTTAAAATACTATTAATATCTGTCATTAACAACAGTTAGGTGACGGGAACTAGTCTGTACCCGACATTTAGCCACTAGACGTATGGTTGCCCAACCGCGACTCGAACCCGGCTCCTCGCGCTCAGGTCGGTATTCAGCGTGGTTGGGCAACGGACTGGTTAAGCAACCCGACGGTAAGGTCAATAACATTGGCGATAATGTTGTATGTTATAGTGCCCGTGGGAAACCATTTCCAATTTTAGATTAACTAGTATTACAGCTGCATATTGCTTATCACGACGATACCAGGTACAACGTTAACGTGGTAACATTCGACGTATGATCTGGTGTTTTGTCTCTGTAATGAATTCACTCCAGGTTGGCCGAAGCCAGCAGATGGAGATTCATAGAAGACTTGTCAATCCTTCTAAGTACAGGAACTGATGGTCGCTACTGAAGGCGCCAAACTCATAGGTACTGAAAGGGCCGACTAAATTTAGATGGCCATCCACAAGCTCAAAACTGTCATTTTTAGATGCAATTGTCGAATCATCGAATGCGAAAGATCGGGCCAGTGTGTTGAGATGAGTGACAGCCGATCTGATCCGACGTCCACCAACGATGGTGAGGAATTGATCGATTGCACTCTGTTTCTGGTCTTGCTTCGGTCTCTGTGGACGATGTGGTGGTCAGGACCGCAATCTAGATTGAAACAATGTGGGTCAGATCCCAAACATTGCTTGAAGCCCCTCTGGATAGTTCTACATCGGACAGCCCAAGCTGAACTCCCGCGCAGCTGGTCAGCGGTGCACGTGAGCCGGGTGCAATGACCTCCCCTCTGCCGCAAATAGGTACCCCCCTCTAAGCTCCTTTCACTGCGCACCGCTCCCTTTATGATCATAACGAATCACATCATATTGTCAGTAATACCTCGCACCACTTCATGATAGGTATCGCTATTCTGACATTATAAAAACGGAAACTGATTGGATCATCGTCCAACTGTCATTATTTTTTTCACAAGAAATAATAATTTGGAAAGTCTATTTAATGAAATTAGCTTTTCGGATCATTTATCAACATGTAATATTGTTAACAATATGAGTTTAACAGTTTCATAGAAGAAATAACTTTTTTGATTCGAGACCAATAAGTAGGTAGGTATATGTTTATATTGGTCTCGAATCAAAAAAGTTATTTGTTAAAGTTTGTTGTTACAAACTAAGAAAAAATCGACACAGTTATCACATTCATGCTTATTAATTATTTGATCTAAGTATAACACTTTGCATTTGTTTGTCGAAACTAGCCCACATTGACCAGTCCTGGATTTGTCAATAGGCCGTATAGGCCGCGGCCTAGGGGCGGCAGCGACCTAGGGGCGGCAGATTTCAGAGGATAAAAATCAAACAAGTTCACTGGTTTTCTCATGGTTTTTTGTACTAATACGTTAAATCCCTATAGAAACTCATTCCTATCGAAAATTATCAATCCTAGGTACCTACTGTTATAGTACCTCTTTTATCTATATTACTGCCTGAGTGATGGTTGAGAGTGGCGGGCGGCAGTGGCTCAACGTAACCACTAACCACCTCCGCTTCCCGCCCGCACTGACAGAGACGCCTGCGCCGCCAAAGTACAAAGCAGCAGTCAAAGAGTATAATAATATTAATGGAGAAGAGAGCCCTCTTGGGCCATTTCGAAGCATACTGATTCTATCTGGATTTCTTAACGAGAACTCAAGCTCTATAGGTAGATAGGTACCTATGTATGCATGTATACCTTCTTACTTATATAGGTCAATATGTATTTGTTTACTTAATTATGTGATACCTACATTTATAAATTACAATCATTAAAATTTAATAATTGCAGGAGCTATTATAGATATTTTAAGGATCGTGTTTTACAAAGTTAATGAGTCATAATTATATTCGCAAATTGCATTGTGATCAACATACTCGTACGATGTGAAAATATTAATATCCGGGTAGTAATCCCGGGTAGTAATAAAACTCCACCTCGGAAGTAAATAAAACACCCAAATACCAATAATTAAACATAAAATTGACACACGAAACACAAACAAGCGCACCATTATTTGATGTTGCCAGAATATGTTAGGAATACAATAAGAATTTCAGCTTTGAAATATAAAAATGTGATAACTTTTGTTGAAAAATTTAACAATTAATCTCTGGAAAAATACTGTAAATTAAATTAGAGAACTAAATTAGTTCATTTGCTTTTTTGCATTCTTCAAAGTTTAGGTAAGCATTATGCCTTCTCTGTATTTCAGCCCTTAATCTATCAAGGATAGCCAAAAAGGTGTTCACTCTGAAATAATCTTTGGAGCCGGAGGGTATTTCAGGATCTTCACTCGATGTTTCATCCGTCAAGAACAAGCACCATTTGCTATATTTGTTCCTTGTGCAGCTCATTCATTGAATTTGGTGGGAACCTCGGCCGCTGAGTCTTGTACGGAAGCCTGCTACTTTTTCATATTGCTAGAGGAGGTGTACCTATACTTTCTTCGTGAAGTCAACCGAACGTTGGAAAAAATTAACGAATGAGATAGGAAAAGGAAAGACACTCAAGAGAGTGAACCTCACTCGTTAGTCTGCTAGAGCAGATGCCTGTAAAAGTCTAAGAGATTCCTGGGATGAAGTAATTACAGTTTTAAAAATGATCGAAAATGACACCACAGAGAAACCCGTCCCACGAAATGAGGCAAAGGGAATTTGCACCATATTAGAAAAATTTGAAACTGCGTTCATGCCGTTCATGGTCGTATTTTGGAATGCTATTTTGGAAAGGTTAAATAAAGTAAGTGTTCAGATTCAGAGCTCATCTGTGGATGTATTGACGGTATCTGATCTCTATGGATCTCTAGTAGAGTTTACAATAGCAGAGCGAGAAAACTTTGATTATTTCGAAGAAAAAGCAATGAGAGGTTTTCTTTTTGAGTATAAAAAAAAACATAGTTTCCAAGAAATCTGTAGATGGCGTTGAACTGACAACGTTACTAGGAGCTAAATCCAAAACGCTTGGAAAAAAAAACATTGCGTCACGTCGCATACGCTCGTTGACTCACTTTCGTTTAAAATTAAAATTACATCCAAGTGAAATGATGTGACGTTCCGTTCCTTACAGTAACTTAAAAAGTTGAGCGCCATCTATCCAGCGACTAGGGAAGAGTTTAAAAAGAAAATCCCTCATTGAGATTAACGCACCTAAGCAATATCAAGGTGAAATAAAGAGGCAACCTACAAGAAAAAAAATGACGGATGAAACATCGAGTGAAGATCCTGAAATACCCTCCGGCTCCAAAGATTCACAGTGAACACTTTTTTGGTTATCCTTGATAGATTAAGGGCTGAAATACAGAGAAGGCATAATGCTTACCTAAACTTTGAAGAAAAAATTTCATTTTTAACAAAAATGTCTGACCTTTTAACACAAAGAGTTACAGAAAAAGCCCAGTCTCTCATGAAATATTATAATAATGATTTAGAGGACGATTTGGTTCAAGAATGTGTGCATTTTCACAGCCACATTTCCTCTAACAAAACTGCAGAGTGTGCAGTGAAGCCTGGATCAAACTCACTACTCAGTCTCTCAACGTTTTTGAGGAATCAATCTCTGTCTAATGTTTACCCTAATATTAATATTGGATATAGCTCTCCGCATCGCACTTTCCACTCCGGCTACAAATTGTTCTGGGGAAAGGAGTTTTTCCTGTTTAAAACGCGTGAAAATTATCAAAGGTCTTCATTGTCTCAAGAAAAAATGAATTCTTTAGCTCTTCTCTACATAGAAGCAGAGCTAATGAACACCATAAACTATAATGATATTATAGATGATTTTGCTATTAAAAAGTCTCGTAAAAATTTATAATTCTTGTTTCTTTTTTACGTTCTTTCTTAATGACTAATTCATTCGTTTATTTAACTTTAGTGCCTTCCTTACTACAAATGGTAAATTATTATTTTAGAAAGGTACATGGGGCGGCGGAAATAAAGTGGCCTACACTCATAAAAAATATAAATCCGGCACTGACATTGACCAATTACACAAACTGAGTGAGCTCAGATGTTTGAGTTGGTACTCTATAGTCTATGGAGTGTTGGCAGGACACTTACGAACTATTGCTGACAAGATGAATCTCTGTCGGTTTCACTTTTACAAGAGCTTGCTAAACGCCGCAGAATATTAATATGTTAGACAGTTCTAGGCCGCTTCCCTACTGTCAACGCAATAGTAATAATATTAGTGTCAGAAGTACAGAGCTGTCAAACTAATGTCAAATGATTAGTGTCAACAATTTGAAGCGGCACTGTTAATGATGTGTGCACAGGTTTACAATGTAACGCCTTTGTCAAAATGTCTTTTCTTTTATGCTTGAGGTCACCAGTCAAATATGTTGTGTCACAACATTGAATACCATACAAATCTGAATGAAAATGTTTCTATCTGTCAACACAACAGAGTTCACATACATAATAAATGGTTGTAAGATAAAAGCTATTCAAAAAGGGCCGGGGCTTTGTTATAATAACTTGTGAGAGATTCGACCAAAAATAAACACTATGGCACCCACAGCATTGTTTGAAAAACTAATCAGAGTGTAAGTTATTAGTGTCAACAATGAGAATAATTATTATACTTGTTATTCTTTTTTTTCTTTTCCAAATAAAATAAAATAAAATGTCGAAAACTATCTGCTTTTATTTCATGAAATACAGTCAAAAACATCAGCGAACGGATTTTAGCAAAGAAAACCGATTTAATATATCAGTATTTTTAAAGGGTAGTTAAAAATAGTAATTTATTAGTTTTGTTACACAATAGTTAAGAGTGTAGAATAGTAAGAGGATATGATATGAGCACAACAACTAGAATTTGAATAATAAAGTAGTCGTACGAAACTGAAAGTGATGTTAGTAGGCCAGCGTGCCAAGCCGCGCGCCGCCAAGCCACGCGCCGCCACGCCACGCGCTGACGCGCCGCTCGCCAGCCGCGAGCCGGCCGCGGCGCGGGCGAGCCTGGCGCATGCTCGGAAATGTGACGATATTATATTTACTACATAATATTTGTTACGATTGCTCATCGCGCTAGCTAATGACTTGATGCCTTTCTTTACTATATATTTTGTGAACACAGGTTATTTCTTATTTTTACTTTAACATAAAACGGCTATTATACAATTGCATTAAAGGATCATACACTATGGTTGACCCCGTGCGGGGTCCGATTCACTCATCACTCAGTCATAATCAAATAACCTTTCCTGAACTTCCGTGGGTTACGGATCACAACTTATTAACCATTGTTTGCATTTGTAATCGAGGCAACGTCGTTATAAGGGTTCCCGAGCGTCTACTATACTCGTAGAGCGCGAAGTCTAGTTATCTGGAGGAGAGACAAGAAACTATTAACTACGCGAGATTCGTATGCGAGAATCGAGAAGCGATCTATTAGGTAGGTACCTTGTTCATCTTTGCGCGTTGATGGTAATCTAAATTGAGTCTGCCCAGAACTTTGCTACGAATTCGGCGCCTTCGGTAGCATTAGTTCCTGTTATGAACAAACAACAGGACACGATACATAAGTAGGTTGGAATAATCTATAAATTTCCACCTGAGCAGATTTACACTCATTTATTTATTTACACTTGTCGCATAAACGGGGCTTAGGTCATGAAACTCTGGAGATGCTGCTATGTTTGTGGTGGTGCTGGTCATCTCACCTGCATGACGTCATAAAGTGGGTGCGGGCGCATGGCGGGCGCCAGCTCGAAGCTGCCGAGGCAGTAGGGCGCGCGCGCCGCCTGGCAGCCCGGCCACTCGTCCAGCGAGAACAGTTGCGGCATCGAGTAGTACGCCTCATCTGCGAGCAAGGGCCTATCGTCAATCTTCGGAATTGTATCTTAGCCTAATTTGCTTGTGATCCACACACCGTGTGTTTTTCAATACACCTCCATTAGCCGTATTCCTACTGTCATTCCTTTCAATACCCTATTAGTAATCATCGTTCACATAAACCATCCATCTTTTCTTCCTACCTCTCCCTCTTATGACTAAAAAGCATTTATCTGGAAAAATCACGAGTAACCTAAACAATTGGAGCATGCCAATATAGCTATAAATATCCGAAGATCAAGAGACTGTGACAAACAAAGACTGTAAAAGAGTATGATAAATCAATATTCAAAAGGGCATCTCTTACAAATACAAAGCCAACAAGCTAGACCACGCTAGACGATTGGGATGCAACAGTAGCTAGCCGAGTGCATTGACTGACATTGGCAATGTATCTTGCGATGTTGCGATCGAGGCATTGTCATGGTAATCGCCCCTTTGTACCCTCTACTGAATGTGCTGGTAAGAGCTTTTGCTTACTATTATGGATAACAATATACATCAGACTATTATTATTGAACCGACAAGACAATATGCTGCTTCATGCTTGTCATCATTTAGTACTAAGGCTGCATTGTTAGTCTGGTAGACGCTCCCTATTACATGGGACTAAAACATGTGTGTATGTGGTTTAATCATGTTTGTCTAACCCTTTGAGTAAAGCCAGTGTGATTAATATGTCTTTGGACGAGCCCTTTCACAAGGCGCTGTAATTTCGCGAATGCAATAGCGCAAATAGCCAACATTTCACTGTTTTTAATAAGAACGTGTGTAAGGCGCTGGCTGGCGATCGGGGACGCCTTACACAATGTAACGGAGCCGATGTGCCGCTGTAACACGCAGCCCTACTTCGCCAGCGTTAGGAAACTAGCTCCAAATGCCTGCACTGGCTGATATTACACATTTCAAATATACTTAGCATTGCTGACACTTAATGCTTATGCTAATATCCACCTTTACTGAAATACCTACTGATCGCACTATTCGCACTTACGAAATAATCATTTCTCTCTTGGCACTATCTGGCACTATCGCAAAAAATCGTGTATTTCATTAATTGAATCATTTTCTAACTTTCTCAGTTCCTCTGTTTCATTTATAATCTGCCAAATAAAATAGAAGCCTGCCAATAAAAATGAGGGGTGTTATAAGTTTGAAGTGTGTATCTGTGTGTTTGTCTGTGGCATCATTGCTCTTGAACTACCGACCGATTTTGATTAAGATTCTTTCGTTTGAAGATCATCACTTCTGTTCTAGTTAAAGAAGAGATATCCAAAACAACTTCCACAGATCTGATCGATTCGAAATTAGAAATCCTGTCAATAGTCAATGATGCTAAAAAAGTATGATAAATTTGTCCTGATGCGCAGGTAACACAAGGATCATGCAGGATACCCAACCCGCCAGATGAACTCCTCAACGGTATACGGCATCTACCTTGTGTTTGGGCTCATACGACGCGTTTGATGAGCATATTATATGCTATTAGAAGCTGTACGTTTAGGATCGTAATCGGTTACTCTAAATTTAAATATTGAATGAACTTCAATATTAAAATTTACACTTAGTACAAAATTAAAGTAATGAAGTATTGCTGCTTCTCAGTCTTTGCAGTTCTGCTAAAACCTATTAAACAGCTTTTTTAATAGTCGATGGTAGCGTCTCTCAGTAATAATATAAGTTTAAGAAGCATGAAATAAAATAAAATTTGAAATTTAAAAACAAGAAGAAAAGGTACGGTACTCGTATTATTAAGATATTGTTTTTTCCTTTTTAGAGTTTTTTTTTCACGAATTTTAACTTTCAAATGAAGTGTACCAAATCAATGGGATCATTTCGCCTTTAAGTTAATTAATGTAATTTAACATGGTGATGGATCAAGCCAGACACTTGTGACATGTTTGTGTTGCCAGAGAAGGCCTGATATACTCTCGGGACAGTGGGCACACGCTGATTATATTTCACGTTAGATCACAATACTTCATGAATTACATCAACATAGTGAACGTAATGAAATGCTGATGAAGTGAACTCGAACTTGGCACGTGAGTTTGCACAACGCAACGCTTCCTTTGTGTAAGCGTTTTGTCTGCGCGTGCGCCGGATACAGAGGTCAATGTGAACAGCCTTTATAGCACAATTGTAAGGGCTCTGGTAATCAACATAATTTAATTATTGAGTTTAGATGGTATATTTCGTGAGGAGCTCGTGGCTAAATAATAACAGCCGCTCGGGTCGATCTTCAGGTTAAGCCGCGCTTGCCTAGGTTACTCCGTGGATGGGTGACCACCCATTACATACCGAGTATCCTCCGTGCCTCGGAAAGCACGTTAAGCCGTTGGTCCGGGCTGTCAATTGTAGATCTTTGACAGTCGGTACAGGTGAAAGTCTGACCACCAGTCTTACCATGGTGTTTCGTATTACCCAGTACTAACTAAGTTATGGAGCCCAGATAGGCAGTCGCTCCATGTAAAATACTGGTATTCAGCTGCATCCGGTTGGACTGGAAGCCGACCCCAAGATAGTTGAGAAAATACAGGCAGATGCTGAGGTGGTATATTTTAGCTCGTGGGTGGAAAACCGTAGAGTGGTAGCCCGTGGGTCCCAACCCAGGCGGGCGCGTTATTTTGTGTAAGTATCGTATTTTACCATAACTACCCTCAAAACACGGAAAGGAAAATCATCGTGAGGAAATCGCCATGTCCTAGAACCAACTAGCGACATCTACCATTGTACCATGCCATTCATTAAAGGGGCTAACGCCTGTAAGTTACTAGAGGGCCGACGTGTCCGTCCGTCGGACACAACTTCGAGCATCTAAAGCCGAACTAAGTACATGTGCACAAAAAAATATGTACTAGAGACGTACCGGCTATGACTTCGCCCTGAAAGAATAATAAATGACCACAAGATAAGGAATCATGAGATAAGAGACTCACCAATCTTACGACATTTAGCGCTAACAAGATAAACACGTGACATAAAACAATATTTAAATAATTAATAAATTTAATTATTTTCAAGTAATCAGATCAACATGATGATTACACAAAATTGAGTTGTAGCGGCAACATTTCGCTCACCTATTAAATATGCTCCCGAAAATCGTGCTGTTCAAAGTATATACACAAAGTTGTACAAAGAATTCGATGAGGAATTTCAATTTCTAGAATCATGAAATGACTCCATGGTGAATGTTCCTTACACCGTGTTTATCTTTTAAACGAAAATAGTCTTAGGAGATTGGATTGAATAAGAATTGTAGGACACTGGAGCTAGTAACATAAGATACTCACGGGAATATAGAAAAGCTCGTTAAATTTCAATCTATTCAAATAGCGGAGTGCCATTGAGAAAGTGACATTATTGCACTTAGATAAAATGCACAAACGACGCTTTCCCGCAAACCGTTAGAAAATATGTGTAAAGCTAAGTAATAGGTGGAAGCAGACTTTCTACTCAGCCACAATATTCACTTAATTCACTAGTACCAAGCTCGCATCTTCACCTACATTACAGTCTGTTTGCCTAGATCTTCTTTAGATTTCGAAATTCACCTTGTTATTTTGTTCAGTCCTTATAATAAACATAGATAGTTTTAGTGTAAAGATGTGCTACAGAAAAGCAGTGATGGCCGCGGGGTAGGCGTCGGCGCCAACTTACAACTTGTTGCTCGTGAGCAGAAACCAAGCAGGCACATTACTTGGTGTAATTAATTGAATCGTCTCTGGTCGTTAAACGGTAGAAGAAAACATCAAAGCGACCTATCCTAGAACTAACTACTGCAATTGATTGCTGCTGCAACCAAGGTACTGCAATTGATTTAAACATTGAAATTGTGTTTGTGAAAATGGGTTTGTGTCCGGTAGTTGGCTAAAGGTTTAAGTCGCATGTACCTCTAAACATATACTAGCGACCCGCCCTGGCTTCGCACGGATGCAATGTAGATACTAACGTTTTCTCTACTAAAATATGCATGTATTATACATATAAACCTTCCTCTTCAATAACTCTATCTATTAAAAAAAAACAGCATCAAAATCCGTTGCGTAGTTTTAAAGATCTAAGCATACATAGATAGGGACAGACAGACTGCGGGAAGCGACTTTGTTTTATACTATGTAGTGATGATACATGCGACTTAAGCATAACTGGAGAAATGTGGGCGTGCTATCTATACATGTACAGGTTTGCAGATGTTAATGTTATAAAACTACAAATTAGTAAAAAACTAACAAAGAATTAGTTAATATCAAAGTCACGAGGAAAGTTTGATGGTATCTTTTACTTAATTTGTCCGCTCTGCACGCAAATTGAAACACACACACCGAACAATCAAAATCCGATCACGAATCATCTATTAGACTGATTTGAGTCTAGATAATATTTAGCTTAACATGTATGTGCTAATCGTTATTCAGCCTGCCTAAATATTTTCGATCTTCTAATTTGAGCTTGAATGTGCTAATAAGGTCCAAAAGTTTAAAGCAGTCGAAGTCCAACGGCTTACGGAAAAACGCGGGATAATTGCCGCGTATCCAAATAAGCTGAAATGCTCCGGAAATTGAATGACAATTAGTTGAATTGTGTGGGTTCGAATCCCAATCATTGCTAGGCTCCTAACGTATGATACGAAGAATAACTATCAAAGTAGAACCCAAACCACTAATATAATTGAAAAGAATAACAATTCGATTAGGCATTACGGGTTAGTAAGTAATGACTATAGAAAGAAACCAAACCTAATCGATGTTTAACGTAGAGTTTATCAAAGGTTTACTAGAAAGTCGTAGGGTAAAACGTTTACGAACCTAAGTATTGACTAACGTACCATTTAAGTTGTACTAAGTTGTACTCCGACTGGTTTGTACAAATCCTGCGGTATTCGGGTCTAAACCTCCGCCACACGTCACCAGTTCACCGCCAACGCTAACTGGAACACTTACTAAACCTAACTGCATTCATTTATTTCCTTATTTCTAGCTGAGGTAGAATTGTTTTTACCTCAGCTGGCACTGGCGATCATGTGCATTGCCTGTGGTTGCTTTGACTAGCTTCAATTTGCTGACTGACCGATTACTTGACAATAATTCAAAAGTGCCTGTAAATGGTTTAATTGAAATAAAGCTTTGCCTGATGCAAGCGAACCCACGAAGATTATACAGCTAATTTGTTATAATAAAAAAAATAGGTAAACTAAGTAATTTAACGAGGGCAGTGGTGGCCCAGTGAGTGAGTTCAAGACGTGGGTTCGAACCCGGGCAGGCTTTATGTTTTTTATTTGTTCGGTCCATCTTTAAAACGGTGACGGTAAACATAGTGAGGAAACAGGTAATCTTAAAACCAATAAAAGTTCACGAGCCCAGAGTTACATATTGCCCAAGGGCCATGCAATAGGGGTAGGCAGTGACTAGAACGCCACCGCTTTGCCTTGTTGACCACATTTTGTTACAATTCATCACTTTCATTCATTTCAAAACTGATCAACTGACCGCAACCGATGGTCAACATTCAGCGCAATGTTACAACTAATTTCAAATTCAAACGACTGTCCCTTTTACTTGCAACTCTCAAGTTAAAATGCAAATAAACTTCGCGCTTGTATTTCTCAACGGGGTAGACCAGGTGCGTTGTATAATACACAACTGGTCAGTTTCCGTTAGATACCTATGGTTTTAGGGGGTAACTCTAGTAACTAAATAAGATCTTATAAAGAGGATCTAGTTGAGCGATTTCAATTCTTAAAGAAAAGTCGCAATCCAGCCAATGATTTATCTTATTACCCCAGTAACCAACCGAGACGTTTTTATGACTGCTATGACTTATTGAGTAAAAATAATATGCCTCCTTCTAGAATTGACATCACTCAAAACACTATCTTTAAAACCATTTCCAAATGCCCAAACCGCGGACCCAAAGTCCCTTGTACTTTGGACCCACAAACACAGCTTTAGGAAACACAGCAAGGAAATATCCTTTTAATCACAACACAGAGCACTGGTACTGTACCGCTTAAGTCGAAGATAATGTCAGGCGAGGCGCAAGCGGCGCTGATCGCGCTGAGGAGCGCCAGGAAGGTCGCTCGCGGCGAAGCCATGGTGAGCACTGACGCATGCGCGACCAGCGGCCACCGCACCGGCGCCCGCGCAGCGCGCGCTTGCATAACACCGGCCTTTCATTTCTGAGCAGGGATGCTACCAGACAGTTGTCGAGTGGTACCTATTTGTGTATCAGTCAGTTGGTTAACGTTAGTTTGGATGATGACATTTGTGATGACTCGAAAAAAAGCTGTAATATGATTATGTGCATGCAATCTTAACATGAGGCATCCCTAAGGAAACTGTGTATTAAATAGGTATCAGAATTTGAAAGTATTAATAGACCTAATCCTACACGCACAGAATAATAAGTTCTAATTGAAAACAGTGGTTTGAAAGGGATACTAACCATGTCTTTTACGACTTCTTTCTCCAAGTCTAGTTGTGTTTTGTTTATTTGTATATCGACATATAATATGAATACATATATATACGAACCAACGATCAGTGGTCCACCTTAGCCCTGGATCGAAGAATTTGGAAGTCATGGGGAGAGGCCTTTGCCCAGCAGTGGGATGATACAGGCTAACAGTAACAGTAACATATAATATATGTACTGCTGCCCGCAGCAATCAATACCAGCAGACTGCCAAAATGTCTGAACTTACTAGACTCAAACTCAACTGCGTTTTAAAAGCATGGCAATATCGGTCACTGACCCAATTACATTCATTGACGTTTTTATTTCATAATCGGAAATATTGCTATTTAACGTCCTGAATCGACCAATCGTGAACCTCTACATCTTTTACCAAATTAAACCATGCATAGTTTATTGTTTGTGTTCGTGCGATGAGATATTAGGGAAAGGGCAACAACCGCTACTGCCATACTAAACGCAACATCAATAGACAACCGGTCTCGTTTGGAGGGTCGCAGTAGGTCACACATTCATAACGGTGTGGTGCATCGATAGTACTTGATAAGGCCCGAATTGGAGTCGACCAGTCTATAAATAAAAACTGTTAAGTACAAAAAAAATAGAAGACTAATATCTGCGTGCATAATATAATGAATGTTATGCAAAAATGAACTCAATTCTTTCGTAACTTATCTTGAGTGAATATAAGACAAGCCTCTAGGTTTCTTGGGCGCACACTAAGGACATGAGAGGCGAAGGGATAGCTTCCTAAATGGGATAATATACTTATCATGGGATAGGTTTGCTTAAACATTGATAAATACGTTGTATCAGCTGCCCCCTCTTACAAAGGAGATGAGGGTTCAAGTAATCCAGGGCACCAAACTCAGCCAAGGAATGGTGTAGGACTGGTCAACTTTGTATACCTACATGCCAGTGGAACCAAAATCACTAATAATTACTGAAGCATTTCTAAACGATGTTTTTTTGTTTGTCTTCAACATGTCTACAAGGTAACTTCGTTTGTAAGGATTGTTAATGGTTGTTGAAGTGTCAAAGGGTTATTTGTGACGCTCCGCTGGTATTTTTGCTGTAGACAAGAGTTGTTAGGATAGTTGGACAATATTAATGATCACACTGAGCGGTCAGCAGTCAGGACAGACCTAATGGATCTTATGGTATAATTGTGAAATGTTCGTGGTTGCTACTGATGATTTCGCAAATTATAGTAAATGAACTAGCCCGTCCAAATATCTTTCATTTGTGTTGATGTTTTACACCATCTCCTGTCTGTTGGCTTAAAGGTTCAACCACTTACATTATTAACATCTCTCCATGTAAGATCTGTTGTTATTCCGTCACTTTTTGTTATTTCCATAAAAATATGGATTTAAAGTTGAAGAAATGGAATAAATGAGGTTTTATTTTCAATCACTTGTCAGCCCTACGTAGCTACGTCGGCGTCGGACTCAAAGTAGCATATCGATGAATGATAGTTGAGTACAGCACTCGCCACCGCCGCGCACAAGCCTGCCGGTAGTGTAAGATAACATCTGACGAGCTGCAGACGAATATCAACCTTATAGCTCGACACACGGGTATAATGTGCGCTTTTCCGAAACCGATAGGGCCATTTATTCCAAGTCCTGAAAGTTGCTTCTAACTTCTTCTTTTTGTAACAAGAACTAATGGAAGTAAGAGGAGTCCAGGAAGTTCTTCGTCAGCTTTAGTAAGCCAGCAATATCTTCGTCAGCTTTAGTAAGCCAGTAATATCTTGGTCAGATTTAGTGAGCCAGCAATATCTTGGTCAGATTTAGTAAGCCAGCAATATCTTCGTCAGATTTAGTAAGCCAGCAATATCTTCGTCCGCTTTAGTAAGCCAGTAATATCTTGGTCAGATTTAGTGAGCCAGCAATATCTTGGTCAGATCTAGTGAGCCAACAATATCTTCGTCAGATTTAGTAAGCCAGCAATATCTTCGTCAGATTTAGTAAGCCAGCAATATCTTCGTCCGCTTTAGTGAGCCAGCAATATCTTCGTCAGATTTAGTAAGCCAGCAATATCTTCGTCAGCTTTAGTAAGCCAGCAATATCTTGGTCAGATTTAGTGAGCCAACAATATCTTCGTCAGATTTAGTAAGCCAGCAATATCTTCGTCAGATTTAGTGAGCCAGCAATATCTTGGTCAGATTTAGTGAGCCAGCAATATCTTCGTCAGATTTAGTGAGCCAGCAATATCTTCGTCAGATTTAGTGAGCCAGCAATATCTTCGTCAGATTTAGTGAGCCAGCAATATCTTCGTCAGATTTAGTGAGCCAGCAATATCTTCGTCAGATTTAGTGAGCCAGCAATATCTTCGTCAGATTTAGTGAGCCAGCAATATCTTGGTCAGATTTAGTGAGCCAGCAATATCTTGGTCAGATTTAGTGAGCCAGCAATATCTTCGTCAGATTTAGTGAGCCAGCAATATCTTGGTCAGATTTAGTGAGCCAGCAATATCTTGGTCAGATTTAGTGAGCCAGCAATATCTTCGTCAGATTTAGTGAGCCAGCAATATCTTCGTCAGATTTAGTGAGCCAGCAATATCTTCGTCAGATTTAGTGAGCCAGCAATATCTTCGTCAGATTTAGTGAGCCAGCAATATCTTCGTCAGATTTAGTGAGCCAACAATATCTTCGTCAGATTTAGTGAGCCAACAATATCTTCGTCAGATTTAGTAAGCCAGCAATATCTTCGTCAGATTTAGTGAGCCAGCAATATCTTCGTCAGATTTAGTGAGCCAGCAATATCTTCGTCAGATTTAGTGAGCCAGCAATATCTTCGTCAGATTTAGTGAGCCAGCAATATCTTCGTCAGATTTAGTGAGCCAACAATATCTTCGTCAGATTTAGTGAGCCAGCAATATCTTCGTCAGATTTAGTGAGCCAGCAATATCTTCGTCAGATTTAGTGAGCCAGCAATATCTTCGTCAGATTTAGTGAGCCAACAATATCTTCGTCAGATTTGGTAAGCCAGCAATATCTTCGTCAGATTTAGTGAGCCAGCAATATCTTCGTCAGATTTAGTGAGCCAGCAATATCTTCGTCAGATTTAGTGAGCCAGCAATATCTTCGTCAGATTTAGTGAGCCAGCAATATCTTCGTCAGATTTAGTGAGCCAGCAATATCTTCGTCAGATTTAGTGAGCCAACAATATCTTCGTCAGATTTAGTGAGCCAGCAATATCTTCGTCAGATTTAGTGAGCCAGCAATATCTTCGTCAGATTTAGTGAGCCAGCAATATCTTCGTCAGATTTAGTGAGCCAACAATATCTTCGTCAGATTTGGTAAGCCAGCAATATCTTCGTCAGATTTAGTGAGCCAGCAATATCTTCGTCAGATTTAGTGAGCCAGCAATATCTTCGTCAGATTTAGTGAGCCAGCAATATCTTCGTCAGATTAGCCGGTCTAAGTCGTTTTGGTTCAGTCGCTAAACACGCTGTTGCTAACTTTAGTATTTTTTTGAAAAAGCCTAGCCCACTTGGCCCCTGTCTGAAACTTTTCAAATATAGTTTCGCCTCTCGATATGCTTGCTGAACATCCTCTGCGCACCTCATCCAGGAAGGTACTGGATACTGTGAAACTAGTTGCTAAGTTCTGGGCTGACTGAAGTTAGATTACCATCAGAGAAGAGGAGTGTGCTGCAGAACTCTCAAAGCGCCGAACCGCATTGATCACACCTGGTGATCACTGCTGGTTTCTGTTATGAATAAGTTCAGGTCTTTGTATTGCAGCACTTTGCAGAGTAGTACTATCAGCCTCGAATACACAGTGCCCTAACTCGGTGATCAAAGCTCGTATAGTCACCACGTTGTCTCCACGATAGCAAGTTTCAGCGCAAACATAAATTATTACTGATTCAAATAACACTTTTCAGCCAACCGCTTGGTCCATACGCTAGCACGTTTGTGTTTCGAGATACATTTCACTCGTAAGTGTTCTCGTTAGTATACGGGTGCTGAGCATAAGGTCAAGGGTTCGACGCTCTGGCTGGCCCCTGTTACATGGTACTTAAAAAATACCAGGCGTAATATGGGTGTACTATAGTACACCCACATACACCTATAGGTACATCTCTTTCTTACCCTTCAGGTAAATACAGGAGTGGTCAAGTTATGTTACACGTGAAATAGTTTTTGTGGTTTGGTTCACAATATTTATACAATCATGTTGTATAACAAAGGTGTGAAATATATCAATCTTCCCGTCGCATGATTTTCATTCATAATATTTTACAAAACAATACCAACACATTTCACTGTCGACACGTTGTCACATTATTATGTAAGCGGCTCGTGGAGTCGCCGACGCGACGGGCGCGCGGCGCATGGCTCGCGGCGCAGCCAAGCGGCTAGGAACAGTTGGGATGCGGAGCGGAGGAGCGAGGATTTCCTTCTAAACATTCTTATTTCTATGTTCTTGGTATCTGGTAGGTTCATGACCTACGAGTATGTTGCGTGCAACAGATCAATGCACTGATAACAATGGCGGCCGATAAGCGCTTCCGGTGCACATTGTTCTATCTTTGTTACTATTCATAACAAAACTGATATTGCATCACTTTTTAAATGACTATAAAATTGCCTGTTTGGTATAAATGAATACGGATATCGCATGAGATGATCTCAAAACACATAAAAGTCAATTTATCAATTTAATGGCAAAGTGGCTTACTATTTTATTAACAAATTCATAAATTAATGCCAGAAGATGCATTAATCAGCCGTTTCATTCGCGTTTGCTATTTTTTCAATTGAATTTAATAAATATTTAATACTTTGATTTTTATTGTTGTTAAAGTTATGATGGCGGTAGTTGAAGATAATCTGAAGACATGTAAGAAAGTATTTTTGGAATCTCCAACACACAGCGCTCTGACACAGGCTCATCGGAGACTGGAGTTGGTGATAATGACGATGAGAGTTGAGTCGATGTGTTTGTGAACGAACGAAGTTGCGGAATAAGCACAATCATAATCTTTATACTTACATAATTAAACAGTTTTAAAAATTTGTACAAGTAGGTCTAAGTATAAAAGTCTATAAGAAATAATTGAATGTCATCGTACCTAGTACTCGTAGGTACGTAGATACACCTTACAGTTATAAAATTCCGGTGTGTATGTGTGTGTTTTCGTAATTCTTCTAAACGGCTTGACCGATTTCGATGTTGTTTTTTTTAACCGACTTCAAAAAAAGTAGGAGGTTGTCAATTAGGTTGTATTTTTTTTAATGTTTGATACCTTATAACTCCGTCATTTATAAATCGATTTGATTTTTTTTATCTGAAAGGATATACTTTCCAATTGGTCTCATAGAAAATTTCATGAAAATCAGTTCAGTAGTTTGGTTTATAAATCTAGCTTGAAAAAATATGTCATCCAATTATACGAAATTGCAAATTGCGTTAGTTACAATGACAATTGACAAGGATTGTGTGAGATACCACAACTAAAAACTGTAAGTCAGGTCAGCTGGTTACAGTATTTATAGCTGAGTATGCAACAGTGTGACAGCGGGTAATATTCTACTAAGCCGTAGGGTCCAACTAGACACGGTTATATAAAAGCGATTACGTCAGCCGCTGCATTTCCTTGTCACTGGCTGTTTAGAAAGCACTGGCTGCGTATGTCTCGTCTGTCTGTGTGTTTCATCTATGCAAATACTCGGTTCGTTATTATCAAGAAACTGGTCATAGACCAAACAATAGTCAATTAAAAGAGTTTGTTAGGGGACAAACTGTCTATTACAACGCGGACAAAAGTCCAGATTACATCCCTAATAAGCCAACCAAAGTCGTGGCGATCTTACTAGCTTGTTAAATGAGAGCAAGTATTGGTTAGAAGAAAGTTTTCCTTACGAAACACCTGTAAGGTCCTGCAAGTGACTATTACTAATCACCTACACATGCTCACGCTGAGGTGCCGTCATACTTGTAATTACCATATTAATTAACCAGCTGTTCGGTGGACGAGGAGCCACTTGTCGTAATCGCGAAAAGGGTAGAAACGCGCAGGAAAGATTTGCCTAATTATCTGCAGCCAAAATTAAATGTTGTCAGACATAGTTCTAAAGTTCAGTCTGTACTAATCTTCAATAAATTGCCATTAGAACTAAAAATGATTAATAGTCCAAGAATATTTAAATTCAAATTAAACTCATTCTTAATGACGAAGTGCTACTATAGTATAGAAGAGTTTTTTAGGGACAAAAATAATGCCACAGTGTAACTTGTATATTTAAGTTTAAGTCTAATTCTCATCATGTTACTTTGTTGATTAAGTTGAATGTTTGTTTTTTTTTTAACTAGGCTAATTGTGTTTTTTTTTTTTTTTTTTTTTTTAACTGAATTTTTGATTTTACTTATTTTATTTTGATATTACTTATTTAATTTTTGACATTTCATCTATATTATTGATTGTAACTTTTATTGATTATTATTATTGTATTAATGCTGTACCTACCTATTCAACACAAATGTATTTTTGTTCAGAATAAATGACTAATGACTAATGACTAATCGTTTCATTAATTTATTCCCATTACCAGTTACAAAAGCAATAAAGCCACCTATGTATTGCCTTTGCCCAGCAGTGGGACACATAAGAGGTTAACAAAAAAAAAAGCATTGTTTGGGACGAGAACCTGGCTTTTGTGATTGGCTATGTTTTTATGCGTCTTCATACATCCATCAACTAAGCTACCACTATGAAACCTACCTACCTTTTATCACGCCAGATGAGCTTTATTAAGAAAACTTATGACATGCTTATATTAGCCAGTGAGCACAGTAAGTGGAGCGACTGTCCAGGGTGCATCGCATGTTCCTTACGTATCCTCACTTGTTGGAGCTTTGTAATGCATCGCCGTAATGCTTCTCGATAGCTTCATAGCAGGATGGATGTCCCGCCAAGCTATCGCTGTCAGTGTCACCTCGGCAAGTCCGTCGAGCTCGCGTTACGTCAGCGGCTGACACACTGCCCCCGACTAGCCGCGAGCCACGAGTACTAGACACCCTCTTGTATAACGTAGCGGATTCAGCGGATTATGACACTAATCTCGCCGTTATTTATAGATAAACATCACGGTTTCATTGATTTATTGTGTGCAAATCAAATTGCGTAGGTACCTATTTAAACGTCAATGTCAGTTTTATCAAAATGAGGAAAATAATAAGTACAAATGAATTAGTTAGTATAGTAACTTCGTAGCTTACAATAAGTACTAAATTAATGATCTAACTAAACTAAATATCTATTTTTTTTAATTATAAGCGATTTTTAGGGTTCCGTAGCCAAATGGTAAAACGGAACCCTTATAGATTCGCCCTGTCCGTGTGTCTGTGCGTCCGTATGTCACAGCCATTTTACTCCGATACTGTTGGCACCACATAGTTGAAATTTGGAGAGTACCTAGGTGTCTTCACAATTAAAATAGGGGTGGCTCTCCATACATGTAACTGAGGGTTGAAAAAAATATTTCAAGGTATATAACTGTGTGGGGTGGCTAGTCGGATTTGAAACAGCATATATTTTTTCTTAGCGGAAATTCCGAAAAAATACCTCGTTTATGATGATCCCTCTCGTTGGTGATGATAACGTTGATGTACTATTGGTGAAAGATCTAGACAAAGAATGCAGTCGGTCAGTGTTAGAACCAATAAGGAATTCAAAGTAAAACTAGGCCACGTCAGACTAACACAATAATGAGCAAAGTTCACACTATATTAATATTTATTCAACAACTTATATAACGCGACCTACACTTTTAATGGTTCAAATACTCAGTAGTATGTAGGTACGTCTAGATTTCGAAAAAAACAATTTAGACATCAAATAACTTTTAGAAGTGTTGTTAGTTTAACGCATGCCAACACTGAACGGTAGGACGGTTGTAGACTTGCTGATTTGTGTTTTCTTCTTCTTTCACAATTTGTAGATAAAATATTATTCAGCTGCGGAATAAAGACAAATATTGTCGCTATACATATACTTGAGTGCGAGATAAAACGATAAGGTTCCCATTTGAGTGTCAAACGCATAACATAAATCGCCTACGGCATGGTTGGCACAGTGGCTGAGCGTTTGATTGCTGCGCTGCGTGTCTCGGGTTCAATTCCAATTCAAATATTTGTATGGCCTACATGTAGTTGTTCCGGGTCTGGCTGTTTGTATATGTGACTTTAAATGTTTGTAAACGCACCCCGATACAGGAGAAATTACTAGTGTGGGGCGCCGGTAAAAAAATGAGAGCAAGCAATCTCATCGTAAATAATTGCTTTTAAATACACGTAGGCGCTTTCACATTACGTTATCATGTTGCCTTGTTCTCAAGTTGTACACCACACCTCCAGGGGGTCTAAAAAGGCCGCTTTAGCAGAATCATAAGCGGATAATAATATGAATTACGTTTCATTTCGTAAAATGGCCACAAAGTGACATAATATTAACTGCGTCTGTGACCATTTTAAGAATTTTAACGTGATTCATATTATTATCCGCTTATGATTCTGCTAAGCGGTCATTTTAGGCCCCCAGGCCATGTGTGCTTCCCTTGTGAGGGCTTGGAATATGACTAAACGAAGAAGCTGGAGTGCAGTATTCTCAGCTTTCCTGACAGTAATAGCTTCGCAGCAATCATTCATGTGCTCCCAATAGCAAAATCGTATCTGTAGAGACGACTATAGACTGAAGTTGATTCCCGTACTCTGTAAAACCACGTAACAGTTGAAAAAGGGAAGACGGACGGTTTTTGGGATACCAATTTTTTCGAGATTTCTAAGCAAGAATTTATACAAAATGCTGAATGGAAAATAAGGTCATGTCCTAATAAGCAGATCAAACAAGTCCTGGCGACAGATGGCGCTTTCAGGCTTACGAAAAAAAAAACAAATGAGTGCACGAGACCGTGTCCAAAAGTGATCGTTCAAAACATGTAGCAGTCGATCTTACGGATATGGTCTGGATGCCTGTCCGGACGCACTTGAAGATACAACGGCGACCTCAGCCTTGTGACCCATCAGATTTAATCTGACGGATTTACTGGTTGGATAAAACATTTCGATGTGCTTTTCGGTTTTATGGACTCTCTCATGCCACACTTACAGCGCCTCCTATAAAATTTGACTGTTCACGGGCGAAACTAAACGTGATCAGGGCATTGAACAGCGAGACCTGTCAGTATCATAATTGCTTGGATTGCTTGGATGAAGTATTGACATCGACATTACTATTATTTACTATGTTTATGTTAACTGTTATCTTCGATATATATGTATATCTGTGTGATGCGTGCATAAATAATGCACGTATGGTTTTATAATCGGTATTTATTTAGATGTTTTAATATTATGTCAACCTGATAGTGAAACAAAGAAGAAGGAACAGTAGGTTCAGATCTCTGATGCTTAAATGACTTTGACTTTGATTGACACTATAAAAATAAAAATAAACACAATATGGTGGTGTTTTCCTTATAACAGCCACGCTCCTAGTGGTCCTTGTACAACTTTACTCGAGGCTTCATAAAGTGATTCGTGAACAAAGTATTAATTTTGCGATGGTGAGACACTCAGTCTGCAGACGAGCCACGCCAGTGGACCACTTATTGACTATTATCACACAACATAGCGTCAATCCTGTATTTTCGCGAAGGGTTAGGCAGAGGTACCTGTACTACACTCACATATCGCCAGTTATGTTTAACTACCGTTGCCACAAACCGGGCATCGTCCACCCACCGCGCACCGGGCTGCTATTGAGAAAATCCTGACGGAAAAACCAATTAACACTTTGCGCAGCCTGGGAATCGAACCAAGGACCTCATCATGTTCATCAGTAGCGCTTGCGACCACTAGACAACAATCATGTCAATCAAGGGAGAATCTTAATTATGTTGTACTTAATAAAAGTTATTATATCATATGATCAGGGATATTTATCTGAATTTGCTACTGCAGCACGGAAACCATAATCCAGCCACTGCGCCAACCTAGTCCTCAAGACTTAATCGAAATCCATTACCGTAAATACTGAGTCAAGTTCCAATGCCAGCCGCGCGGGCGCGCGCGTCAGTACTATTGGGCGTGATATAAACCAATAAAGGCTTTGCTCCATAGCATCCGACAGCCTGCCGAAGCTACGGTCGTTCGTGTACTTAGCATCACAAACAACCGATAATGTTCCCACTGCTGGGACACAAGCCTGGTCCGAGGAGGGAGTGGGCCGCATTCCCCTACGCGAGCCCGCCTTGTTGGACTCGTGTGCTCGATTTTTTGGTTCTAAGATTTACTTTTCTCGTATTGAGAACACTACTCTCAAATGATGATAAAGCGATGATAAATTACACAAAGTAAAATGACTGTCGGGGTTGGAGCCCACGACCGACGACTCGTGAGTTGAGGCTATCGCTGCTGGCCACTCGTGCTAGAAGCAGTGGGCGAGATCGACCACTACAGCCCAAGGCCACGCCATTCCACTACGCATGGATGCGCGGCGCAGCAAACAAACCGCGTAGCTCACGTGGCAAACCTCCCCGTGCACATCCTACGGAGCAGTGGACGGTCGACTTGGTAACATACGGTACGGTAAGTGAGATACGGTAACATTTGAGTCACCTTGCGCGCGCGCGTAATGCCATGTTAAGGGAGCACCGATCACGAGACGATAGGATCGCAGTGGAATGGTCTCCAAGTCGCCGCCTCACTGAGGTATTCAGTGAGTGAGTCGTCTCCTGGTCTCCGCTGTGCGAACGGTAGACACGTCGGCGTAGAGAATCTTCTCTGTTCAGGTGTCCACCAGAACCCAAAGAACGGAAAATCTTCGATCTTCAAGATTACGAAGATGACGATAACAAATGTCGTCCCGGGCGTACAGGCACACTCCAACCCGAACCTTAAAATTGTATTCCAGGGAATATCCTGGGTACGATAGGTGCGCCACGTCTGACGGACATCTGATCTCCATCTCCGAATGGAACAAGAGTGCTGGCTTTTTGGTCTCTATATGAAAGTGGAGCGGCACGATATTTGAGAGCAACCCTCTGACATTCGTGAGGTCCAGTTTCAGTGATAAGGAGTGCAGCTGCTGTACTACGAGAAAGGGGAAGTGGAGTGAGTCTCCTCGCAGCTGGCCAGCAAAACAGAGAAGGCTCAACCAGTCGCCAACTGACACGATGGAGCGTCCCGGGATTTTTCGCGAATTGTGGGGCAGCCAACCGAAAGTGGCTAGCTCCAATCGGGCCACCTACTAACTGCGGTCGGCCATTGGTCCACCGTGCCTTGGATCCCGATATCCTCCACGACTAGGTACCCGATGCAGCCACACTAATGAGTGTCAATACGGCCTGACAGCGATTGAAGCTACTATTCCTACCGCTACTAGTTAGCCGCATTAATGTAGTCAATAAACACGAAGAGATAACAAGATCACGAGAACGTAAAATCTCATACGGTGTACCACAAGGAACCGTTATGGGCCCGTTTTTGTTTATATTATATGTCAATGACATGCCCATTACCCTTGAACAACCTATAACAATGTTTGCAGACGATAGCACAATAACGATCCCTTGTAAAAACGCAATGACATATGAAAATGGTATTAATAGTTGTCTTGACTCACTAATTAAATGGCTAGACACGAACAATTTAAATATGAATTTAGGTGAGACAAAGATAATGCACTTTAGACAGCGTACTCCCGCCGTAACTAATCTTCACATACATTACAAGAATAACAATATTGAGGAAGCTGGAGATACAAAATTTTTAGGATTACAAACAGATCACAGCTTAAATTGGAAAGCACATATAGTTATTATGTGTAAAAAACTCAGTTCATCTGCATATGTTTTATATAGATACAGAACAATAAATTATTAACTCTACCATGCATCTATATACTTGAGGCAGCAGTATTTGTAAAGAGCAACATCCACATGTTCAACTACTACACGCGTATACGACGTAAGGACATACTGCGTACAGCAGCCAGTAAAACTCATCTAATGAGTGAGAGCATCTTTTGTTCAGCTTCTCGCATCTTTAATAATATACCGGGGCCTATCAGAACAATTATGAGAAATGAGAATTTTAAAAGGACTCTCCATGATCTGTTAGTAAACAAAAGTTACTACTCTGTAAAAGAATTTCTGACCGACAAATCTTTACAAAAATATAGTCCCTCTCAGTCGTGATGTGTTCAATGACCCTGTATTATACACTTTATTATATTTTTGTTTTATTGATTCTACAATTTCTCATTTTAGTTTGTTATGATTAATTTTGTTTTTTGAATTTGATGTGTATAATTTGACATCCTACCTATTTTAATTTGTTATGTTTGACTTTATCTTTTTAATTTTTTGAATCTTCTATGGAATTAATTTTATAATAATTTGAATTTGACATTTCCATTAATGTGTTTCCTTTTGGTTTATTTTCTGTTTGTTTTTTTAATTTAATTTTTTAATTATTGTGTTACAATGCAGAATATAATTTGTAATAATGTTAATTTAATTAGTAGCTCGTCTAAATGTAATTATTGTATGCCCTACGGGCGGGACATAGCTGATCTAAATTTTCAAATATTTAAGAACTGTACTGTACCTACCTATGATCCACAATAAACTTTTGATTGATTGATTGATTGAGATTATCCTTCATAGTAGATACCAAAACACTACTCACAGCTTACTACGGCATAGTTGAATCCCACTTACGCTACGGCATCATTTTCTGGGGGAACTCAACTGATAGAGAGATAGCATTTAAAGCCCCAAAAAGATGTCTCCGATCATTATTTAAACTTAAAACTACAGACAGTTGCCAGCCCTATTTCAAGCAATACAATATCTTGACACTGCCTTGTATTTATATTTTCGAAGTAGCTATGTTTGTGAAGCAAAATCCAAGTCGCTTTGAACGCCTAGCTGATGTATTCCCAAGGAATAGGCGTGACAACAGCGTTCAGGGGCAAAATGTCCAATTCTCAAAAGGTCCAACGGGGTCAAAATGTCCAATGTCCAATTCCTAAAATGTCTAATTCAATATCAAATTTATCACATTCTCAAATATTGGACATTTTGGGAGTTGGACATTTTGGGACTTGGACATTTTGAGAATTGGACATTTTGACACCGTTGGACATTTTGATAGTTGGACATTTTGCCCCTGAACGGACAACAGCAAACTTTGTCAAATATCATGTCAAACCACTTTGATTCGCAAAATTGTTTATTGCATGGCCCCAATTATTTACAATAAATTACCAAGTGGTTGGAAAGATTTCAATACGGTGCTGTTTAAGAGTAGACTACGTAAATTTTTGATAGAGAAAACGTACTACATTGTAACTGAATTTCTAACAAAGAAAAATATATTTGTTGACTAATTGAAATGATAATAATAATTGAATTTGATTGATTGATTTATTAATTTATGAATTGATAAATTGAGTGATTATTTTAATAATAATTTTAGTGAATTGTCGCCAATAAACCTGACATTGTGGTGATAGACCGATTAGCGCGCCGCGTAATGATAGTCGATGTTACCATTCCGCATGACGAGAACCTCGTGAAAGCTGAGAAATAGAAACAATTAAATTAAAAATTGTCGATATTTGGAATGTGAACTCTGCTATCATTGTGCCGATTGTCGTGACGGCCAATGGCCTTATGGCCAAGAGCCTCGACGAACATCTTTCGAGGCTCTCTTTAGGCGGTTGGATCAAGGGCCTGATTCAGAAGGCAGTACTCCTCGATACGGCTCGCATTGTGAGGAGGTTCCTGTCTCTGGAGCCCTAACCACCGGTAGCTTGGACCCTGCTCCCGATACCGGCGGACAACTATTTTTTGTATTTTTAAATGTTTTTTATGTCTTTTTTTTTAAGAAATAGTTAAAAATGTATAAAAATGAGATGTTAAATGAATAAAGGAAATAATATTTTAGTGATAATTTTAATATGTGTAATGATAATAGTAATGAAGGATTGAGCGGCGTATCGGTGAGGCTAGAGCACTCATCGGCAAGTTAATCTGCTTCAGGGAGGGCAATACTCGCCCTAGAGTGATGCGCTTTGTGAAGCGGGCGTTCTTGGGAACTGATATTAATTCTCGTAATTATCTGACCCGCGTCACAGAGCGCATCGACTTCCTGAAGCAGAAGATCTGTGCATGGGCAAGCCGCATTCGTCGGTACAAGCGGCGAATGGAGCGGTACACTCAGAATCGCACATTCCAAAGCGATGAAAGGTGGGTCTATAGGGCTTGAGAACGACCGGACCAAGGTGTAACTGACATGCGTCTGCCGGATGATGACACAATGTGCTCGTTCTGGCGCAGCATCTGGTCGGTGCCTGTCAGTCACACTGAGGGCGATTGGACCCGGGAGGTTGAACGAGTGTGTGATCCAATACCAGAAATGGGGGCAATCATCATCAGCCCCCAAGACGTAGCTCGTGCAGTTCGTCCGTTGCCTAACTGGAAATCTCCAGGGCCGGATGGACTGCACAATTTCTGGATCAAATGGTTCCAGAGATCGCACGCTTGCTTAGCGTCCCAGTTTCAATCAGCTTTAGAGTCCGGATCGCTGCCCCAGTTTTTGACGACCGGAATTACCCACCTGCTCCATAAATCAGGTAGTACTGCGGAGCCCAGTCTACATGTTGGATAGATTATAAGAAGGCCTATGATTCTGTGCCTCATACATGGCTCATGAGGGTGCTGGAGTTGTATAAAGTAGATGCAACTCTGCGTGCCTTCCTGATGTCATGTATGGGGTGCTGGAGAACGGTCCTTCGCTATCCAGGATGTCGACAGATCCAAGGGAACAGCGAACCGATAAGGATGGGTGATAGTTTGAGTCCATTGTGGTTTTGTCTAGCCTTGAACCCTCTCAGCACATTGCTAGAGGGTTCAGGTCTAGGTTATCGGTTGAGGAGAGGTGGTCAGGTCATATCTCACCTTCTTTACATGGATGATCTGAAACTCTTAAATCTGGACGATCTGAAAGCCCCCAACAATTTGCAACTGATGAATCTACTGAAGGTATCTTCTGAAGGTAACAGAAACTTTCAGTAGTGCCATCAGATTGGAATTTGGTGTAGACAAATGTGCAGTCATGCATGTGAAGCGAGGGCAGATTATGGAATCCGTGGGTACTCAACTCTCGGATTCCATACACCTTAGATCCCTCTCCTCAACAGAAACCTACAAGTATTTGGGTATGTCGGAAGCATTAGGCATCAATACTGCCGACATGAAACAATCGTTGAGGGAGCGCTTCTTTGGCCGCCTGAATAAAGTGCCAATCAGTCTTTTGTCAGGCGGAAACAAGGTGCGCGCCTTCAACGGTTGGGTCATGCCGGTTTTGATGTATTCTTTCGGCATACTCAGACGGAACTTGATGCCTTGGATAGGAGGGTCCGCACATTGATGACCGCAAATCGGATGCATCACCCACGGTTGTCGGTGATGAAACTGTATATCCCGCGGAAGTGCGGGGGTCGTGGCTTCTTAAATGCTAAGACCCTGCACAACCGTGAGGTATGCAGTCTCAGAACTACTACTACTACTACTTACTACTGGTACTTTCAGGTCACTGACAGGACTATTGTTGCTAATAAGCCTGACATTGTGGTGATAGATCGATTGGAGCGTCGCGCAATGATCGTTGATATAACGGTCCCGCATGACGAGAACCTCGTGAAAGCAGAGAAAGATAAGCAATTCAAGTATCTAGATCTTGCTCGCGAGGTTGTCGACATGTGGGACGTGAGTACAGCAGTCATTGTGCTGATAGTCGTATCGGCCAATGGTTTAATAGCCAAGAGCCTCGACCAACATCTGAAGAGGCTCTCGCTTGGTGGCTGGATCAAGGGCTTGATTCAGAAAGCAGTACGTTTCTGGACATTGTGAGGAGGTTCATCTCTCAAGAGCCCTGAACACCGGTAGCTCGGACCCTGTTCCCGGTGCTGGTAGGCTACTATTTCATATATTTTTAAATGTTTTTTTTTATACTAATTTTGTATAGGAATATTTAAAAAGGTAAAAATAAGTAAGAAAAATAAATAAAGGAAATTATAGTAATGAAAATGATATTTTATTAATTAAATCTGGTCCTTAAAATGTAATGTACATGTATCATAAATGTAAATGTGTGCATGCCGAATGGTAAAATATAGCTGAACTCTGATATTTATAACAACTGTGGTGTATTACCGATATTTGTAAAATAAAATTCTATTCTATTCCATCGTTAGTGGGACGCCGTCACCGGACAACGCACCGAAACACGGCTGAGCTACGTCCGAGGTCTACCACCAGTATGTTGTCGCCCGCGGGTCTGAAATGGCCACTTTGATAGAATCATACTAACAGTGTTGGTTCTGATGGAATCGCCACAAAGATACTGAAGTCTGTCTCAACAACGATATGCGGACATTTAAGCCACATACTGAACCTTATTATTTGTACGGGTAAATATCCAGATGCTTTAAAAACATCTATAATAAAACCATTATTTAAGAAAGAAGATAAGGAGTTGATGGAATATTATAGACCTATTTCGCTCATACCGGTAACTTCGAAGATATTCGAGAAATACATTTGTAGGGAATTATATAATTATATGGAAAAATATAACATACTTTGCGAAGAACAAAAAGGATTCAGACAGCACAGAACCATCAATATGGCAATCTATGACTTTTTGAATCCTATTATGAGTAGCATTGATAGACGGTCCCCTATATGCGCTATATTTTGCGATATGACCCAGGCGTTCGATTATGTCCATCATAAAACACTACTTAATAAATTAGAAGTCTATGGCATTAGAGGTAACGTGCTCGAACTTATAAAATCTTATCTGGAACACAGAACACAAATAACCGAACTCAGCAACATTAACATAGTTACCAAACACGAAGACATTATAAGGTCTCGAGAACGTAAAATCTCATACGGTGTACCGCAAGGAACCGTGATGGGCCCGTTTTTATTTATAACTTACGTTAATGATATGCCCAAGTCCCTTGAATATCCTATAACTATGTTTGCAGACGATAGCACAATAACAATCCCTTGCAAAAGTACAATTACATATGAAAATGACATAAATAATTCTCTTGACGCACTAATTAAATGGCTAGACGAAAATAATTTAAATATTAATTTGGGTAAGACAAAGATAATACACTTTAGACAACGTACTCCCGGCGGAACTAATCTCAACATTCACTACAAAAACGACAAAATTGAGGAAGCAGAGGATACCAAATTTTTAGGGTTGCAAATAGATTGCAACTTAAATTGGAAAGCACATATAGACAGTTTGTGTAAAAAATTGAGTTCATCCGCATACGTGTTATATAGATTATCCTCCATAGTAGATGTAAAAACACTTCTTACGGCTTACTACGGAATAGTGGAATCTCACTTGCGCTACGGTATTATTTTCTGGGGGAACTCAACTGATCGTGATGTAGCTTTTAAGGCCCAGAAGAGATGTATCCGATCATTTTTAAAACTTAAATCGACAGACAGTTGCGCGCCCTACTTTAAATTACATAAAATCCTGACACTTCCCTGTTTGTACATCTTCGAAATAGCTATGTTTGTCAAGCAAAATCCATCTCGTTTTGAGCGCCTGGCTATTGTATTCCCAAGGAATAGGCGCGACAACAGCAAATTATGTCAAGTGTCATGTCGAACCACTTTAATGCGTAGGAGCGTTTCTTGCATGGCCCCAATTATTTACAATAAATTACCGAGTAGTTGGAAAGCTTTAAATACAGCACAATTTAAGAGTAGATTACGGAATTTTTTGTTAGATAAAACATACTACAGTGTAACTGAGTTCTTATCGGAGAAAAATATTTGTTAATTAGTGACATCTTGATTTTTGAAATTTTGTTGTTTGACATTTTGATTCTGTTGACATTTTGATTCTTTTGACATTTTGATTCTTTGACATTTTGATTTTGGTTTTTGACATTGTAATTGTAATAATAATGATATTTGTAATAGTAATGACATGTTAAATAATGTAATGATAATAATAAGATATTTGTAATAGTAATGACATGAGTAATTTAATTATACTAATTTATATTTTCTTTTAATGTTAGTAAACATATGTTTTTAATTAAGTTGTAGATTTAAAAATATTATAATAGTGAAATTTTGAAATGGATGAAAATAAGTGTAATAATAATAATGATATTAATAATTTCAAATGTTTGCATGCCGATTGGTAAAATGTGGCTGAGCTAAATGTATGTTAAGAACTATTATGTATTACCCATATTTGCAAAATAAAATTCTATTCTATTCTATTCTATTCTATTCATATTAGGATAATAATATAAATCACGATACAATTCGTAAAATGGTCACAAATTGGCAATCAATGACACATAAAAGATTTCTTTGCCCACGCCATTTGGATTTTTATAAAGTACTTATTGATTCCATTTGCATGAGATTTTCTAATGATGGAAAATTCCAACCGAAATCGCTGAGACGATGAGTAACAAGAAACCTGCCGACTGAGATCGGCCAGGATAAATCGACAGCCGGAATTTATCATAAGTAACTACTACGAGCGGGAAAAACAGGCAATCATTTTGTATGTAAATTTCCAATTAGCTACGTGCCATAATCTTGAATAACGGAATAAGTGTAGTAAATGAATGATCAATTTTTAATAAAAAATTTACTACGAATATGTACTAACATCTAACAGTACCATAGAATACTGTATAATTACTAACCCATTCCTAAGTTTACCGTAGCGTGCGCGTAGCGGCTACGACGTAGCAAGCTCGTAGCGGTTTCGGGAAGAGTTTCTAAACAAATGATAAGTTTGAGGAGCAAATGATTTGAGGTGCAGGAGGGAAATGCGTAGGATACAAGGAAGCAAATAAATTATAACAACCTGATTTTAGTAATATATAATGGAATTTTTGTACCGATACTGGTATTAACTATATACATACATTATAACAATTAAAATAACTAAACTAAACTAAATACAAACTATAAAAGGGCGTCAAAAAACTCCTCTTCAACGCTGTCAGCCGGTAATGTGTCCAAGAGAATGGCGGCGTTGCCACGTTGTATGGCAACACTTAGCCTCTGGCCAAGGTAAAAGCCAGGCCTTGGGTCACGGGAAGCGTCAACTAGGCTTTTCCTTAAAAAGGCTGTGGGCACTCGGACCCCACGGCCCCAAAGTTTCAACCCCAAACGGTTACTATTTTTACGCCGCTTGAGGTTCTCCGCAGCCTCAGCGGCAGCGCCAGCACAGCACGACGAGTTTGGAAGATGTGATGTCGCAAGAGTATCGACACGAGTTTCGTCCCACTAAAGGCACACGTCACACTAAAGGCCTACCCATCTTCCAAAAAAACAAATCATGCCGCCCGGTCTTTTGCCATCGTTGCGTGCCAAGCAATTGGGCTCTTAAATAGCTGGAACGCCGACGGTAACAAGAGCTCGTCGGCTGCATGACAGGCCGTTGTCCGAGGCTGTTGACAGCTTAATATATAATTACTTTTAAATCTTCTTTAACGTGTGGTTAGTGCCTAACCTGGTGTCAAAGTTTTTATGCCACCCATGGGCCTCTGAATTGGCTTTACATGCCGTTGAGAAATATCTCTGAGGCATGCTGGTTTCCTCAAGATGTTTTCCATCACCGAAGCAAGTGATAATTGTACAATACGCATAATGAATCCGAAAAATCAGTGGTGCGTGTCTTTGGTTCGAACTTGAGACGTATGACTTGGCACTTCGATGGTCACACCACTAGGCTATCACTGCTATCATCATTTTTAGGGTTCCGTAGCCAAATGGCTAAAACGGAACCCTTATAGATTTCGATATCGGAGTAGGTGTCTCCTATGAACCGCTAAGCATAACAGTATATAACTGTGAGTGGTCTCTATCGACAGCTCTTAAAAATGATATTGAGGTTCCTAATATACTTTTTTCTTAAGTTAATGGTTGATGAGATATGCTTCTAAAGCCGTAAAAATTGCGTCCACCCGCTTCTGTTATCTAAAGTAAGAGGAGGAAAATTCGGAAAAAAATAGGTTTGTACTTGCAACAAAAATTGGTTTCAATAAGATTTGATATTAATTTTTTGAGATATGGGACTTTTTCGTCAAACTGCATCAGTAACTTTGTTTTTTTATTAACATACTATGAAAAACAAATTTAGCTTTGCATTGAGTTTGAATTTTCATATGAATGAGCGTTAAAAATGTTGTTATTATTTTTTTTGGTGCTACGGAACCCTCTGTGTGTGAGTGTGACTCGCACTTGGCCAATTTTAATTTTTAATGTCATTATTAGCCACCCGGCTATTTACGGCAAATAAATGGGCCCTTGGGACTAACACAACAATTTAACTATGAACTAAAACAGCTATCATGTAAGCAGTATTCCCTTCGTCCACTTTGGTAACCAAACTTTCGTAACCAGTTACAAGAAAAGATTTTTCTTTCGCTGTTTGGTAACTAGTTGTGAGAGAAGTATTATTTTTCCATATTCGTAGATCAAATTATTTCCATTTTTGTAACCAACAAATTATTCTCTTGTAACTGACAAGAGAATCATTTATCGTTACAAGTGGCCACTGGCTAACAAAGAGGTTTCAAGTATGTTACTCATCCACGTTCATTACATTGGAGGAAATAGGACATGAGGTCTTAGCCTACTTACACGACTCCGCTCCCACCCAGCAAAAAGAATATAATTCAAATATGTTTTTTAAGTATTGCTCTTTAGATTATACTTTGGTTACATTGGCAACATAAATTAGCAAACAGCTCGCTGTCAGCGAGCTTACCACCGTCAGACTGCTCGATAGTTGATGCCTCGCTTACCACACGTTGCAAGCAAGTTTGTTCTCTCTTTTGTTTTTAGGGTTCCGTACCTCAAAAGGAAAAAACGGAACCCTTATAAGATCACTTTGTTGTCCGTCCGTCCGTCCGTCCGTCCGTCTGTCAAGACCGTTTTTCTCAGGAACGCGTGGAGGTATCAAACTGAAATTTCTATATGATACTTAGTTCTACTGTCCCTGGAAGCTGTAGAAAAATCAACCTTCTAAGTCAACGCAATCAAAAGATACAGCCACTTAGGCTGCAAATTTCCGCAAATTTTCGAAACTCGCACGGGAATCAAAACCTACAGGGTACTTCCCGTGAACTTAGAATCTTGAAATTTTGTACGAAGTCACGTCTTATAGTACAGATATAGGAAAAATTACGAAAACCGTAAATTTTTAGTTTCGTCATATAAAAAAAAGTTATATACCCACAGGTTTGTACGGAACCCTCGGTGCGCGAGTCCAACTCGCACTTGACCGGTTTTTTTAAAGAAGTACTTCGCCATCCCCGGAGAATAAAATGATAACTGCAAAAACGCAAATTTCAGGAACAATAAAATACATTTTTGACATTTTGGACGTAGAGTGACGATTGTTAGCATTGAAAAAAAGTTATTTTTGTGTGTTCGAAATGTTTTAGTGAAACACACCTAATTATTAAAATGGATAATTATGTTATTTGATGAATAAGAAGATAGTCAAAATCATTCATCGTATAAGTTCTATAATGTCGATTATAATTTACTGTCCGTACAGCCTGACCAGAATCGAATATTGAACTCTGTACTTATCATTTTACTCTACGGGGTTTTAGGGTGCAAGTGATGATGATAATACTTTAATATCGTCTTAATCTCGTTAATATTGTAAAACTTTTTTTCTGTTATGGACTTTCTATTTGATTACCCAATGCAACTATGATATTGTACTCAGCATTAGTTTTATTCAATTCAAGTGTTTGAAAATTAACTTTGTAACAAACATCTTTCAAATCGTTGTATAACAAAAAACTAGGCTCAAAATTTAAAACAAAAAAAAAAAACAATCAAGCCAATAGTGAAAAACACAGTATTTTTCTTAATTCACTCTCTTTGTACCTATTTGGTATTAATTAAAGTCAGCCTTATGTTCACATACCTACTCGTATTCACCTTTTATCCACATTTTTATCATTTTAAATATTTCGTCGGGAGCAAGGTCCAAACTACCGGTGGTTAGGGCACCAAAGACAGGAACCTTTTCACAATGCGGGCCGTATCGAGGAGTACTGCCTTCTGAATCAGGCCCTTGATCCAACCGCCATGCGAGAGCCTCGACAGGATGTTCGTCGAAACTTTTGGCCATCAGGCCATTGGCCTTAACGACCATCGGCACAATGATTAAAACACAGAGTACATTAAAACCGGCATGACCCAACTGTTGAAGGCGCGCACCCTGTTCCCGCCTGAAAGAAGGCCATCATACCTTCTTCAGGCGACCGAAGAAGCGCTCCCTCAACGATTGCTTCATGTCAGCTACGTTAATGCCCAACGCTTCCGACATACCGAAATACTTATAGCTTTCGGATGAGGAAAGAGGTCTTAGCTGTATGGAATCCGAGAGCTGAAGTCCCTCAGATTCCATAATCTCCCCTCACTTTATATACATGACTGCACATTAGTCCAGTATCCACACCAAATTCCATCCTGATGACATTATTTAAAGTTTCAGTTACTTACAGTAGTTACATCAGTCACGATTTTTTGAGGGCAAAGAGTTTCAGATCATCCATGTAAAGAAAGTGAGATATGACCTGACCACCTCTCCTCAACCGGTAGCCTAGACTTGAATCCTCCAGCAACGTGCTCAGATGATTTAGGGCTAGACGGAACCAAAGTGGACTCAGACTATCACCCTGGAATATTCCCCGTTTAATCCATGCAGGCTCAACGTTCGTTGCGTTTGCGTAAAATCTAAGTAAGAGAAGCGGATGACAATATGTCTTTGTCTGTTCAAAACTATAAAAGTCGTTTTACTAACACATCTTTATACGAAGCAACTGGTTGGTTTTGAACGAGATAAAATGATAAAGTGCATTTCTCATTATCTAGTCAAATATTTTCACGAAAACATAATTCTACGACTGTTCGTCATACTAACAAGTATTAGGAATACATTTCGATAACACACTACAATTAACACTTTATTCTCGTAATTTAAGGCATGTGTTAAATCTTTGAATACTATTGTAAAATTTTATAACTTTGTAAAATAACTGTAAAAACTGAGCAGATGTATTACCACCCACAGATCCCAAAAATTACATAACACTAAAACTAAGATAATGGCAGTTTTTATTTTATTCTCCGGGGACGGCGCGCGGCGACTTGTAAACATGAGGTATCTCCGGCATAATTCTAAACCTATAAATAATGACTTTGGCTGATCCTCATTTGGCACATAATAATGCTTTTTAACACCGATTAAAACTTCCTCCTTTCCAAAAACATCTGAGCTTTAAATACCGTCGATATCGCCAAGGATACGTGACCGTATTAGATGGGGAATCACTACGATACGCCTTCTTTGGGCCAGGTTACGTAAATACCACCCTTGAACTAGATTTGTTATATACCAGTGAAGCCTTATTGATCATTTAGTTATTTTTAATGTTTCGTTTGAAAACAAAAACAGATTTGTTTTGATGTAAAAAAAAATGAGTTCAGTTTTATTTTCTCAATTAATAACAAAATACTTAAAGTATTACTGAGAGACAGAGAATTAACTTGGAATCACAATATTATGGTGATTTGCTGTTTATGTACCTACCTATCTAATATGTTAAACCACATTGATGTAAAGATAACCACTTAAAATTACCTCATAAGGAAGCTAGAACAATACGGACCTACCTCAACATATTTGTCATTACGTACTGCAGTCTTATATGACATTAAAATGATTATATCAGCTAAGTACTGCGCATAAAGCACATACAGGCCTGAGCAGACAAGAGACTTGATCGCGGAGGTGAAACACCAACGAAACATTAATGGCAAACTATACTACAGAAACAGATGTACTGAATGCGTTGTAACCGTTTGTGCGCCGGTGTCCTTTCCACCTTGTGTGTACACCTCTGCCCAACCCGAAACTGAAACGGTTTACCAACAGTCGATTTGTCCACGAACCGTTGGTCCATATTAAAACATTAACTGTTCATCTAAAGGACTATTCATCCAAGAACGTTTCGCCAACTTGACTCTACGTCAGTAAATGATTAACCAATAGATTTTTTTGACTAATTGCTTTTCACCCAAAGAACAATTGGCCAACAGACACCGGGACAGGTGAAAGTAAATACATATAAAAGCTTGTAGAAATAACTAGAAAAATATGATTTGACGAAGTTTTTAAATACGTTGAAAAAGCTCTCAGGTGTGCTTGTTTCCTCACTATCACCGTTCTTAGCAAGTGATAATTAATTTATGATACGTTATTAAAAATATTGAGAAATCATCAATCATCTTACATACAGCTACAGACTAGTATACATTGAAAATTATTTAATTATTTGGTAACTTTGCAGGTGTATTTAAAAACTATCATATTTTTTTAGTTATTTCTACAAGCTTTTATATTTACTTTCACCTGTCCCGGTGTCTGTTGGCCAATTGTTTTTTGGGTGAAAAGTAATTAGTCGAAACATTATATTGGTTAAGTGATGAGTGATGACTGCAAAACGCAACAAACCGCACCCGGACACTTAAGACTGAATTAAACATAACATAACCGAAGGGTTAGGCAGAACTGTGCCATGTAACACACACAACCACACGCCAGTTATGTTTGTTCATGCAATAAGTGGCGAGCTGTGGTGGCGAGTCTATTGCCATCAACAAAGCACGATTCCAAACTCCGGTAACTACTGCGAAATTCTTATGGACAGAACTTTGCCCGACCTGAGAATCGAAGCCGAACTGAAAAAAATACATAAAGATAACAATAAACTAGGAAGCTATTGCAGCTAGGTACCTACACTGTCACGTACAGCCATACACACTTGCACGAGCGGAGAGCTCTCTACTCGCCCCCGGGATGTGCCTTAAAAGACTTATCCCCTCTCAAGTCTATTAACGGAAACGTTGCCACCTGCCATGTGCGGATGGTGACCACTTGGTGCTTTTAGTGAGGCAAAGGTCCCACATTCCCCGATCTTATCCCAAAGACTGGTCGCCTTCTCAAGATACCTACACAAAAAGAGGGTATGTACTACGAGAGGATAATCTGAGTATTCAGTAAAGTTTTCACTGGTGTGCTTGTAACTCGTTGTAGCCGGAGTTGTTGCCGGCCGCCACAGGCCCAGCAGTGTCTCAAATGTCACGAACATTACCAACAAGGCCTATCTGCAGTAAATTAAGAAATAATGAAGTCAACTACTATACATAATACTTGCCGGAAATCGTTGTCAGACGAAATTGCAATTACCGTAATTATAATAATATTTAGTAGCGGTATACACGTTAACTATACGATTATCAGGTGGCCTACCACGACTCCTTAATGCACGAACGTTTATAGTGCTATTTCGAGAGAGAGAGAGAGAGATAGCGCTATACAGCTGTCTAGCGCCATCTCTCTCTCTCTCTAACTCCACAGGTTTGGAACTGCAGCTGCTCTAGTAGACATTTAGAACTTTTGATGATTCTCAATTGCTTGATAGATTTTTTAAGGTATTATAATATGTTTATAAGGAATATGTTTTTTCTTTAGATCGAGGTCTCTATCTACTTCATATTATAGATTTGCACAAATATGGGAGCCCGTGGCTAAATAATAACTGCCGCTCGGATCAATCTTCAGGTTAAGCCGCGCTTGCCTAGGTGGGTCTGTGGATGGGTGACCACCGACATACCGAGTTGCCCCTGTGCCTCGGATAGCACGTTTAGCTGTTGGTGCCGGCTGTCATTTGTAGATCTTTGACAGTCCTTACAGGTAGTCAGTGGCTCGAAAGTCTGACAACCAGTCTTACCAAGAGGTATCGTATTACCCAGTCTTAACTGGGTTGTAGAGGTCAGATAGGCTCCATATAAAGCTTCATGTAAAATACTGGTATTCAGCTAAATCCGGTTAGACTGGAAGCCGACTCAACATATTTGAGAAAGGCTAGGCAGATGATGACAAATATGGGAGCCAAGCCCACCTGTACCACTAAAGGCGCTATCCAATTTTCTGTTCTATGAGTCGCCTGTCGCCTTGCACTTAAACCTATGTTCGTCAAAAGACTGAATTACAAACCCGATGTTTTAAGAAATGCCCTGTGATCAAACAATAAGGAAAATCAAATCACCAATATCAAAAATGATCTGTAACAATTCAGAACACTGTGTGAAAAGCGATGTTTCCGTAGAGCCTTGCATACATTACTACTCCACCTCAGTGAATGTCATCAGGTGTAGTGGTAAACACGCAATGGACCGCCCGGGCGGGCTCACTCCCTTCAGCCAGTAAGAAGTGAACTGACAGTGTCAAGCCGTATGTGACATTGCGCACGGTCAATGGCAACATTTGACCGATTTTTACTTGTTTACCAAATTTGCGTTAAACGTATTTTTTCATGTTCCAGTTTATTCCATTTGAGTTCTATGAACACTGCTAAGGTCGATTGGTACCAGGAAATAAATGTCCTGTAAGACTAAATGATCAGATAAGTGGGTAGTCGAGTCGACTGTGTGTAGTGCGATAATTAACCCTCTAGGTCAAGGGTGTGGCCAGCTTTTGAGCTAGGGAGAGGCAGAGGTTGAAAAAACTAAAATTATAATCTATTTACAGATGCAACTGCAGACAGTTCTTCAAATGATGTTAAATGCAAGCTTTGAAAATAGGCAGCACACCGGATTGGTTAGATTTACTTTACATCGTTCAAAAAGATGTAGAATTTATTCATTTTGTCGAAGTAATAAACTTTATATGGATTACTTATATGGATAACTTTTAGAGGTGGCTGTACTCTCTCGCCGAGACACTTCGAGTCTAGACCAGTACTCCTTTATACAATGTCGCACTCGCTCTATCTTTAAGGGTGGAATTTATTTTCTAATGGGACTAATTTCGAGGTATACCCTCTTCAACAAAAAAGGATCGTTAACATAGGACTACTGTGTAAAGGTGGCTGCACACTCTCGCCGAGACACTACGAGACACGGTGAGTACACGGTGAGTGTAAAGCCGAAAGAGAGTGTAACATCGACGACTACCGAAGTTTAAAAGTTTGGGTGGTCATACATTAAACAAAATATAGTAGCCGAAGTGAAAATCTTCTGTGTTTTTTTTATTTATTTGAATCTGCATAGTCAACAGTTTGGTTTCACGAAGTGTAGGTCGTCAACGGAAGCGGGATTAAAACTCATTAGTCACATTTTGAAATCCTGGGAGAAGTCCCAAGATGCCATTGCAATTTTTTGTGATCTCTCAAAAAAAAGCATTCGACTGCGTCGACCATAACACACTGATCTGTAAATTACATCACTACGAAATTCGTGGACAAGCTGCTGATCTTGTTCTCTCCTATTTATCACACAGGCAGCAAAAGTAAATGTTAATGGGGCGACGTCCTCAGGGTCTCTAGTCAAGATGGGCGTGCCCCAAGGATCAATTCTCGGCCCTTTCCTATATCTTGTTTACATTAATGTTCTCGCTTATATGATGGCCAAATTATCGGATATAATTATATTTGCTGATGACACTTCGCTAATTTTTAAAATTACTAAATGCGAGCAAAACAAAATGTCTAAAGTTCTCGCTACCAAATGTACCTCATCGTGATCTAAATTTAAATCTTGACGGCAAAAAACTTGATGTTATGCGCACATTAGAACTTTTTCGGGTAGGTTAAGATCTGCTGCTTATACAGTAAGGAAAATAAGGCAGTTAACTGATGTAGGTTAGCATTATGTCTTATGGCATTCTGCTGTGGGGATCGGCAGCAGACGTTGATTCAATTTTCATTTTACAAAAGAGGGCAGTCCGCGCGATCTACAAAATGGGTCCTCGCGAGTCCCTCAGAGAAAAATTTAAAGAGATCGATATACTGACTCCGCTTTCACTTTATATCTTAGAATGTATTTTGTATGTTCGCAAAAACCGAGGACTTTTCAAAATTAGAAGCGACTTCCATAATACATATTAATACACGCAGTAAACACGAAATTGTAATACCGAAGTTCAGATTAACTAAAACTATTCAAATTCAAATTCATTTATTTGCAAAAACATGTCATGTGTAGATAATATACAAGGCATGATGCTTATTATAGGTGTTACAAGTTACTAGCAAGTCTTTTATTAAAAGCAGTACACGCTTTTATAACAAGTTGCCCAAGTGACAATATTTGTGTTACTTGTTTAATTTAGTCCTTCTATAATATTTTATTTTCTTTGTATAGATTCTTTTTTATTTACCGTTTGTATGTGAATGTGTGAACGAACATTGTAGGCATTATAGATTCCGAGATGATTGTTAACGTTTTATCTTGTTCTACGTTTTTGTAGTAAGAAACGACTTATTGTCGGGCCTACGATGTCCTCCTTACTAATGCTGTAACATGAAAATATTGTAAAACCAAATGATTTTAAAAGAGTAACCATGGAGTTTCTTGCCGGTTCTTCTCCATGGAAGCGACCAACGCGAACCGTGCTCGACGTTTTATAAGTGTCCAAGTAGGCCTATGTGAAATAAAATATATTGATTTTGAATTTGAATTCTTAGTCTTTCTACTTTTCACGTCGACTTTAGCTTGGAGGTGGTGGTCACACAGACTCCTCCAGAGTTGCCTTAGTCACTTTTTACTACCCCCACTGGAAAAGAGAGGGCGGTTCTATTCAATTGCACGGGTACCACTTCGGGTATTTCGTTCGATGATATTGTTCTAAAATATGTTGTTTTCTAGAACTTTCAACGAAAATTGGTTTGAACAATATTTGATATTAGCTTTTGAAATATGGGACTTTTTGGTGAAACTGCAGAAATAACTTTGTGTTTCATTAACATATTACGAAAAAACAAATTTAGTTTTGATGTTGATTGTAATTGAACTACATAATCATGAATGAGCGTTAAAAATATTGATAATATATTGTTGGTGGTTTGTGCGTTGTGCGCGCGTCCGACTCGCACTTGGCCGATTTTTAATAGGTTTACACTGTGCCCAATGCCTCCTAACTTAGGGTGCGTGACAAATGTTTTCCGGTAGCGATTTGTGGGGTTGGAAGACCTGTAATTTTTACTGTTTTCATGCTCCTGTTTATTTATGTGTGAGCGCATACTAGGGTATTGAATTTTCCCCGCACCGATCGATACAGATCCGTTACGACTCGTCCTTTTTGGAAACGTGTTTCCTTTATGGAAGCACGTAGGGTGCTTGCATAAAGGATACAGGTAGTGTAATTCGGGTTGAACCACAGAACTCAGACCACAGACAAGGTCAAGGTGGAAGTCCGGTCCGGTCCTTCACAACATATTGTGAACAGTCACACATGAGTGCAACAGTTCTAACGTGAACAATTTCAATGCGAAAGATTTCCTCATTTCTGCCTACCTGTGCATAAACAACAAAATACAATGTTGCAAAAATATCACCTGACGTTTCATTTCCGTATGTTATATGTTAATTGAGTGCAAGATTATAATTTTTCCGCGCGGACATTATACGTGTGTGATCAAACGGGTGACGATAGGTTCAGCTGAGAATCAACTTCACATCGAGAGGAACATTATAGCACGATATAAATATAACTTGTAAACTAACTAGGCCCATTTTGTGAAATCAAACGCAGTTATTAGGGTTGTCTAAACTATTGGTTATGTTGCCCTACACATACAAGATAACAACTTATCTCGATGCGACAACCGCGACTTACTCCTAAGTAATCTGTTACCTGAAGCATGCTTAGAATTCGTGTAAACGATTTGTATGTGTGTGTGCTTGGCAATGTAAGGGCCTCTTTGATCGACCTTTAAAACCTATAGGTAGACATTGTAGTGATTTCACAAAACGTGAAATTTTCAGATGACTTGAGAAGTATATGTATGGCTAAAAATTTGATCTACATAACCAAGAACTAATTTTAAAGTTAGAGTTTTATCATTAATTAATTAATACCTACTACAATACGTCATTCTTGAGTGCGTGCAGAAGATGCTGGAAGATATAGGTACAATTTATCTATAATATTGAGCGACACACAAGAAAAGGACAACAGGACTCGAAATCTTTTGGAATAAACTAAGGGCTGACCGCCGTAGAATGTTTTAAGTAGGCAACTCCCAAAAATGAGAAAGAGTCCATGACAGTGACATTGAGGCGCCCGACTATTGCATGTCGACGCCTCTTTCGTCCACTACAACTTGCGAAGTGCCAGGCGCCTGTCGTGTCCGTGATTATTCCAAAGTTACTTAACAATTAATTCCACACAAAAATATTTGAGTCAAAAGTAGTGCAAGTGACTGAAAATATAGAAGTGCTATGATTGTTTGTAAATGGATTTCCATAAAAATATCCATACAATAGTCCACTGAAATCTAAATACTATTATATTTCATATTCCTAAATCAAAAATTTACCACCAACACGCGCATAATTTTGCACCAAAAGCGCTCTCACTCAATGTAATATTTGAATTTATATCAAAATAAAATATAAGTTCCAAGTCGAGAGAGCTTTGAACTTGGAACGTTTCGCGGTGGCCCCTTTAGTAGAGGTCGAGCAGTGTGTAGTAATCCCAAGCCTGGGACAGACTTGCCACAGTGTGTGAGATGGAAACTCTGTGGTGGTTGCTGCTACTGACCGCGCCCGCGGCGCTGGCAAGAGATGTTACCGGTATGTATGATATTATTATATAAAACATCATCATTCTCCTGCCCTTATCTCATTTTATTTGGGGTTGGTGAATCATGTCTTATTATCAGTGATCGGAATAGGTAGAGCTAATGTACCTAAAGCTCAAGAAACAGAAACGAAAAGTGGGGACTTCGTTACGTCAAAAAATTTTTTTCCGAATAGTTTTTTCTGAAACTCGGAAATGTCTCGGAATCAGTTAAGTACATTTAAAATGTTATTTATTAATCAGTACAGTAAACTAATTTATTTCTGTTTACGTTTAGTTCCAATAATTGTACAAAATAAATAAATGGTATGAAAACTTATAAATAGTTTTTTTACTTTATTAAAGCTGGTATGAAAATTAAATTAGCTTCCGCACTTACTTACGGCGTTCAAACGAAGATAAGGAGATTATTTTTTTTTTAAAACAATACAAATTGTGCACTTTTTATTTAAACAGAAACAGTAAATGAATTCGATAGTTGTTTTACTTCATTAATTTGTGTTGTACTTAAATATTCCGAAAAAAAAAATTGTCGTAAGGAGACTTCTCCACTTTTCTTTTCTGTTCCTTGAACTTTAGGCACATTAGCTCTGCCTATTCCGATCACTGCTTAATATTCCATACTTCTCTATTAGTCATGAGTTTCAGTATTTACTGACAAAACTTCAGGCAATATCGTTGAGCTAGTGACAGCGCGGCGCGTCCCATCGACCTCGGCTCGACGTGTCGTTGTGTTATCAGTGGTCATGAAGATCTGGTATCCACCTGCTTGGCATGTTTATACACGGTCGGGTTGTAAAAGACATCAACGCGCAAGCTGCTGTTACCATAGACTCAGTACATGATTCTAGTTAGACCCTCCAACCACCACCGCACAAGGTGTACGTTAGTTGTTTAAAAAATCTTCTGTCGCGAACAAAAGAGCAATATTTACGCGATCAAAATGTGTGGAACAGCTGATTTTCTTCTATTCGAGAATCGTTTACCTAGTGAGTTCATGGAGTAATGTGCGCGTCGGTGTCCCTTACATCAGGGTGTAAGGAAGCCTGTTTATCCTTTACTAGATATATACTTAATATACCTGTATTGTCTTCATCTAGTAACCCATAAACAGGCCTCTATTTTATTTTTATCATCTTGTATACAACGATATCTATGACATGGGTTAATCTATACGTATTCACACGGCGCTACTTGTATTTAAACCTATTTTTTAACATAAACCGATATTCTAGACAGAAATACTTAAATAAGAAATGTAAATAAAACTTGTTTTAGGCATATAAATAAAATACTATTTATAGAATGGAAAAGTTTTGGATCTAAATTACAAAATTATAATAATTACGCTATTTGTAGTAACATGGCAATCTAGGCTGTATGTGCTTGTTATGCTTATGACTATTGCTAATACTAATCGTACCTACCTCGTATAACAACTAAAGCTTACCGATCATAGTCAATAAAACGTAAACATTGTTATTATTATTGTTGTGTGTTGTTGTTGTTAGGATTGTTAATACCATACACCTACTTGCGATGGCGTTAGGCCCGACATTTAGTCCGGCTTGTGCATTTCAAGATTTCCCAATCAAAACCAAAAAATAAATTTCACCAATCAAAATAAATTTTCACTTCCGTAATATTATGTTCTCTCTCAGGGTTCAGGTCGGATAATGTCTGAAATCAACGAAATCGGTCAGACAGAGAATCTTCCAAATATAACTACAATTTTAGAAATGTTAGAATGAATGGATTTGTTTAATGATTGCTGTCTCTTCAGATTGTTATGATCTGAGTAGCAACGGTCTCCCGAGTGCCGATCACTACTACGTCACTGTTCAAGGTATTGCTCCCCTACTACTCATTTAGTTTACCTACATTGTTTGTCATTTTATTTTATTCGTATCCGTCAGTTGTGTTTCTGCGACTTTCAACAGGATTTATTTTTCGGTGCCATAGGTCAATACATTTTTTAATTTACCATCAATGTTATCGTTGCTAGAATGGCGCAGTCCAAGCCCGCTGACACCCAGTTCTGTGCAACTTCAATAAAGTCTTCTTTCCAGACGCTCTGCCGCCTGACAGTTCGGCCCGTGTTCACATTCACACACAATCGCACGGCTCATAAACTTATAAACGCTAAAGTTGACGAGATAATACAGCGGAACTTATTATTATCGCACATTCAATTACGCGTATCAGCTTAATGTTCTTAAAATAGTTTCGGCTTAGTATTCCGTACGATAACTTTTACAGGATTTATTTTTATAAATTCGATTGATTCATTTTTTATGATATTACCTCCATGTAATGTTTCCTAGCAATCGTATTCAGGCCTTTCCTAGGTCGGTCGTCTGCTCACTTCGCTCTTTTTTTCTTGTTTTGATCAGATTACAGATTGTTGTTGTATCAAAGCTTATGTTACGTACCTGTTCAAGACAAGTTATGTTGATGAGACCGTCAGACTACATCAGATGATATAAAACCATCATTATCATTAGTCCAAAAGCCTTGCCAAGCATTTTAATACAATGGACGATCCTGTGCTTCACAATCTAGATGATTACCAAACTAAGTAGGTATACGGAATTCTTTAACACAAAGTTCGACTCCTACTCGCTTTGTATTTCGTCAGTCCTCGGCCTTAACGTTCTCGGTCACAGTGACCATTTTCGATACAATTTCGTATTACGTAAATGGTATTTACCTTTTGGAGAAGCAAGGTCCTGAACTTCACTGGCTTACTTTGGATTTTGATGGATTAGAGTGCGAACTTGTGTATCAATTAATGACTTATTTTTAACCGATTTCAAAAAAGAGGAGGTTCTCAATTCACCGGAACCTTTTTTTATTTTTTTTTATGAATGTTCCCCGATTACTCGAAGATGGCTGGACCGATTTGGTTTTTTTTTATTTTTTGTTTGAAAGGGTATACTTCTCAGATGGTCCCATGATCTTCAAGTCAGGATCTGATGATGTGATCCTGGAGAAATAGAGAGAACTCTTCAAATTTAATAGACACACTTGAAGCGATTTGGGTAGTTTTTGGAAGAGTACTTTTTCGGAGTGGTTCCATTTAAATTTGGTGAAGATCTGATGAAGAACTTCGGAGATAGGCAACGGAACTCCTCAATAAATCATAGCAAATGGACTGGGATTGCTGAAATCTCATGTCTGTCTATTGTTTACACCAGTTCATAACATATCATCGCGCCTATATGCTCTGATAGAGTACGCAGATGTGTACAGTACACCCAAATTTCGACAGGTATGATGCTAAGTTCCATTGTATGGGGATAAGCCTTGCCTATTACCTACCATGACATGTATTGTTATCAATGTAAAATAAATGCATGGCAAATATTAATTGTACAGGATATTACAACTAAATAAAAAATGGAAAAATATAAAACTTTTTAGCAAAAAATAAAACCGACTTCAAAAACACAAAAAAGTGAAAAATAACTTTAGCTTCAGAAGTCTGTGGCAAAAAGCGTATCAATAAAACAAAAGTCACCGACTTCTGAAGCTAATGTTCTATTTCACTTTTTTGTGTTTTTGAAGTCGGTTTTATTTTTTTAGTACTTAAATGTCAAGTTTAGTAGTCATAGGCCCCATTTATAACCTATGATAATATTATGGTTAGTGGTATTAAACCGCCTTATAGGGAATCTCATCCATCTACCGGTAATGAATATTATGCAATATACCTAGAAGGTCTTGCAAATATCGAGCGATGTCCTTGAATTAGGAAATAACCTTACGCCTACTCTTATGCCGTTGATTTTACATAAATATTTAGGTAATTCGTGTATGTATTCTTTAAATACATGTTTTACTCATTATTCACTGATTTCATCATCTGCCTAGTCTTTTCCCAATTATATCGGGTCGGCTTCCAATCTAACCGGATGCAGCTGAATACCAGTATTATACATGGAGCGACTGCCTATGTGACCTCCATATCCCAGTTAGTACTGGGTAATACGATACCCCCTCGTAAGACTGATTGTCGGACGTTCAGGCCACTGACTACCTGTAACGACTGTCAAAGATCCACAAATACAACCGGGACCAACGGCTTAACGTGCTTTCCGAGACACGGAGGGAACTCGATATGTAATGGGTGGTCACCCATCCACGGACCAACCCAGGCAAGCGCGGCTTAACCCGAACATCGACCCGAGCAGCTGTTATTATTGAGCCACGAGCTCCTCCTCCTCCTATATTATAGTAGACTGATTTATTTATGGGTTAATAATTATCTTGGTGTTAATTATTTTTAATTTTGCGGCATGAATTATAATTAGGGCTGCGTTCATTACAGCATTCGGAAAATAAGTGTAGGCACTGAAAGTGTAAAATTTGAGAATTATTCATTTGTTTCTAAATTATTGAAGAATATCAAGCATTGGTAGATGTTACTTTATTGTACTAGCTCGGAGGAGCTCGTGGCTAAATAATAACAGCCGCTTGGATCAATCTTCAGGTTAAGCCGTTGGTCCCAGCTGTAATTTGTAGATCTTTGACAGTCGTAAACAGTAGTCAGTGGCCCGAAAGTCTGACAACCAGTCTTACCAAGGGGTATCGTATTACCCAGTATAATCTGGGTTGCGGAGGTCAGATAGGCAGTTGCTCCATTTAAAATTCTGGTATTCAGGTGATTCGGTTAGACTGGAAGCCGACCCCAACATAGTTGAGAAAAGGCTAGGCAGCTGATGACTTTATTGTACTCGCATGTTTGGGCCACAAATTCGTGAGAATAAAATAGTTTGTTAGTTCTAGATGTACCTACTCGTACTACAAACTCTATACAGTCCGTTCAGTCACTTAAAATAACATTGCATTTAATCACAGCAAGTTATATTATTATAAGCAGCTAGCAGTGTGCGTCATCTCACTAAATCAAATCCTTAAAAGCCGGGCTTCCTTCTAGTCGCAGTGTGAACGGTTTCCTCGCTTTTAATATGTATGTTGATTTTTTCTCAAATGGTAGAATTATATCGGGTCCGGTCGGCAGGGCCAAGTCATTATTAAAAGGAGCAGTAGTGCGTCATAGCGCTGCTTGATTGCGACCTCACTCGCATTTCGTTCGTGCATATTTTTTTCTTCATTTACGTTGGATTTTAGTAGGTATCTGATATAAGTTAATGGGGTTTATTTTCGAAGCCTGTGGAAAGATACCTCTTTGAAGGAAAGAAAAAAACAAATCGGCAAGAACCCAATATTTTAGCGACTGAAGCTTGATTTCGCTTATTATGTGCATTTTATATTTGCCAACAGAGATTTGTTTCTAAAATATCACAAATGTCAATGAACTAAGACTTGTTTTGTCAGTCAGGAGGTGGGTTCGGTCCACGGAACTTTTAAAATCGCTACTACTTAGGTACTACAGTCATTAAGTCAGTAGGTTGGCGATGGAGACGAGAGGGTTTGTTTATGTAGGTGTTCCATTTATGATGATTTTATACTTGTCAGTCTGTTACACATGGGGTAACATAAAATATAAGTAATATCATTAAATAACAAGTAGTGGTGGTACTTTCGTGCCTGAAAGATTGGCTTGCCCTTATAAGGGTTTCTGAACAGTTTGCTCGCCATAAGGGATTGCCGTATTGTTGGGTCCTAGGCACGCCACTGATAGCAAATCATTATGGATGACGTGTTATAGGTAAACTGTGTGGAAAATGGTCAAAACTTTTATGGAATCTACAAGTCCCCAAGTACCTATACGATTGACGAATCAAACCCAACATACTTTTATTGAAAGACTTTAATTTAAATGATTCAACACGTAAAGTAGCAAATACACTGTCACATGTAACCTGCTGTGGTTTTACGTAACCCCAATGTAGGTTTCTTGCTCTGTTTGCATTAAACAAAAACATAAGAAATCACTTTCAAAAATTTTTACCGGAAAATGTTTGTTTTGAATGTGTATTCTTAAACATTAACATGCCGTTAAAGACATGTTAAAAGTGGTCAATTTCCTGTCTTTTCAGACAATAGGCACTATAGTGCCTGTAAAAATCAGCTGTTCCATTCATTTTGACCGTGTAGGTATTACATTTTTGTAGGAAACAGCTGTATATTTGTTCAGAATGATGTACTGGACACGTGGTCACCGTTTTAGCGTCGGTGTCCTGCCGCTACAGTACGAGTATGTACATACCTCGCGTCACTGTGGGTGCGATAGTGTCTGTAGCCACAATAACTTGCACTCATGTGTATCTTGTAAATAAGCGAACAATTATTTGTATTAAGTATTTGCGGAAATTGGCCTGCATTCCTACTTACATAGTGTTGTGCGCATATGTGTATGTGTTTATTAATTAGATTGCCGCCGCATTATATACAAGGATAACAAAGAAATGGTGACGTTCGTCAGCTTAGAACGGGTTATTTGCTATACAGGATGTGAGTACCGGGTTGCCTTGGAGACACTTTCATATGAAATTGCATTCATTTTATTTCATTATTTATGACATAAAGTCTTATTGTATATGTAGCGCTATAACCTAAGAAGCAGCTCATCTTCGGGACTCGGGAGTACTACCACCACGCCCGTTCAACGATATTAGCATTTCATTGAACATACCCTAGATCAGCCGAATAAAAAAACAAGATGGCTGCCATTCGCGGGGTGTTGGGGTAGGGATATTATTAAACGTGTATTTGTCGATAGAAATGAGTATTTATTATACACTTAAAGTATCGGTAACCGTTAACCAAACACATTGTATGTTTCGGAAACACGATTGCATAACATTTTCTCGATAAAAAATACAGCTCGGCCCGCCCTGCCGCCCGGCCTTCGCTAGGTACCCGATGCACTTCACAATACCACAATACGCTCAAAAACAGGAATCGCTGATGTGGGCCGCAAGACTGCTTGGTTGAAGTGGGATTGGGCGGGCCATGTCTGTAGGATGCATCAGGACCGGTGGGCCAGAGTCGTCACGCAGTGGGTGCCAGAAGACAGGCGTCGCGTCATCGCCGAGGAAGGCCTAGAAAATGCTGGCGTGACGACTTAGAGGCGTTTGTAAGAAACTGGCCGGTGAAAACCGCACGGAGAGAAGAGTGGAAGGCTTTGGGAGAAGCAGTTTGCCCAGCAGTGGGACAATATAGGCTAAGAAAAAATCTTGGTTTTTTGTCTCAGTAGCCGGTAGCAAGTTCGTCATGCTCCCTTAGATGTCGTTCCTTGCGGTAGCGTCGGGGGTTGGGTTACCTCCTTCCCTCAAATATGGCGAGGGGGGTGTAGTTGATCTTCGCGTTATGAACGGGTGCCGCTCGTGGTGACTGGTTGTCTTGTTGCTAGGGTTTTTGTTACTGTTATTAGTAATACTTTTCCTAATATGGTCCTAGTTTAACATTTTTGTGACTTCAAGTTGTACTGCTATATGTATAATCCAACATTGCACGTGTAAGCGGGGCGCCCTTTGGGCCTGGAGGCTTTGTTTATTTTTGAGTATACCTACATACAATATATTTTAATGTTTTATTTTAGTATTGGTGTGTGCTAGCTAACATGTGACTATAATTTAATGCAATGGATTCTTTGTTTATATTGACTTACGCACTATTTTATGAAATCTGTTTCTTCTAACCTAAGAAACAGGTGTGTTGCTGTGGAGTTTGTTCCGACACGTCTTCTTCCCAGCTGAAACACTAGGAAGGCCCGAATGGCAGGCGTTTTGGGGAACTGTCTCTTGTACATTTTGACGTTCAAAAAGTGCTGATTTATCAGCCCACTTTGAATAAATGACTTTTGATTTTCCAGACGAGGAGTACGCGAGGTTCCCGCGCCTGTACCACCTGGACGACTACAGCACATGCCTGGCGCAGACCGACGGGCTGTATTGCCTCGGCTCCTTCCACATCGAGCCGCTGAGCGAGCCCCACCATCTCTACAATATGCTCAAGGTTAGTTTCCCCTACTTTATTCTTTATTAAAAACGTTGCCCCAAACTAGGAATTTCTTTTGTATCATGGGTGTGCTTACAAACATTTATACTCACGTACACAAACAGCCATACCCGGAACAACTACCTGTAGGCTATACAACTATTTATTACATTCCATGTGGGAATCCAATCGCTCAGCCACTGCACCAACTGTGCCGTCAGTTTGAATCTTCATTGGGGGACATAGATAACCCAGTCGTTATTTTAGATCTTTTATAACGTTATACAGGGTGTTTGGATGACGAGGGAAATACTTTAGGAGAGTGTAGTAGTCATGAACATGAACAAATTTTACTATGGGACCAACTCGAAGTGAAGTCTGAAAAAAATCAGCTGTTCTCTACAGTATATCGAGTTAATGCAAACATAAATGAATGCAAAACCTGATATTCTTTTGGAGATTTTAGATAGTCATGCGTGCGACACTCCTGTATAGTTTGTCCCTCGTTCAATCAATCACTCTGTATAAGTAAACAATACTAAACTGACGTAGAATTACGAAATTATGAAATCGAAGGCCGAAAGGCATTTGTTCTCCCCAGCATTACTATTTTGTTTTGTTCTGGACCATTCCTCCGTTTCAACTTTTTCACAAGTTTTTTTTGTATAATAAATAAATAAATATCGCTGGACATTACACACAGCGCCATCTAGTGCCACACTAAGCAACGAGGCTTGTGTCGTGGACACCAGATAGTTGATATACTACATAGATACTTTTTTGTTTGTAAATACATACTTATTATACATATAAACATCCATGACTCGGAAACAAATGTCCATGCTCATCACACAAGCACTTGCTCCTACCGGGATTCGAACCCGGAACCCTATGTATGTGAAGTTTTTAAGATTATAAACTTATTGCTGCGTAATTTAAACCCACCGAAATTATGCAATGACACCAGGTTGCGAGTGAAAACATTACAACGATCGAAGCAACTATACTGACCGGTTGTTTCCGAACGGAGGCTGTGTTTATTCCGAGGATTCCTGTAACACCATCAACTACCCCTTAGAGTACAAAAGAGTGCAGTTTTCATAAGTAAACCTCAAGGCCAAACTCATAATTTAGCAGGGGTAGACCTAAGGGAGAACTGCTTTTCACACGGCCAGTTATTACGTGGCCTGCTCTAGAGTAAGCCCCCTGAGCAGCCGAATTTTAGCACCTACAGGAAAAACTAAAAATATTTGTTTACAAAGAAATACTGCGGTAGTTAAAGTATTTTGTTGTAAACAATAATAATTAATTATTTATTTTAGGTACTCCCATCCCAGTGCTCTTATAATCAATCATTTTACTGGTATTACATTTGAATTATTATGGCGCCTATTAGTATTTTTTATCAAAATGTTCCAGGGCTGCGGACGAAAACATCTGTCCTTTATAGAAATGTTTGTATTAATTCTTTTGATGTCATTTGTCTGACGGAAACATGGCTTATTTATGGTATATCCGATAGCGAATTGTTTGATGATACATATTTTGTATGGAGACGTGATCGAAGTTACTCTCAAACTAATCAAACTATGGGTGGGGTGGTTTTAATAGCCATACGTCGAGAACTAGTTGCTGATGTCCGCAACGAATGGTGCTCGTCGGCCGAGGATTTGTGGGTTACCTTAACTTTACACCAAAAGAAACTTAAAGTAACCTATAAAATACATTTATGTGTTGTGTATATATGTAGCCAGCAATCTGGCAACTCCTTGATGATACAACTCAATAATTTTTCTAGTAATTTAGCTGATATTGTTCTTAAACATCCCGCAGATAAGTTTTTAGTGCTCGGTGACTTTAATCAACCGAATATTGACTGGCACACAACAGCGGACGGTGATCATCTGTGTCCTGGTAATTTGCATGGTCCCATAGAAACCAGCTTCTGTGATACTCTCACCGCTTGCAATTTGCTTCAGTACAACTCACATCGTAATGTGAACAATAGGATTCTTGACCTCGTCTTGTCCAACAGTGAAGTAGCTGTCACTTGCAGCCTGGATCCCCTAGTGCATGAGGACTCACATCATAAGGCACTCTGCATCTCTGCTGAATTCGTTCAACTTCATCAGCTGCATTCATGGCCTCGAGTCAAGTTCTTGTATGCTCAGGCAAATTATGACGCCATAAGTGAAGAAATCATGGCAATTGATTGGCCATTAGAGTTAAACTGTAGGCCTCTTGAAGAAGCTGTTAAATTCCTTTATGACACTATAAACTCGCTTCATAATATCCATGTTAATTCCAAAATTATCGCTCCAAGGGGTAAGTATCCTCCTTGGTACAAAAGCCCTCTTATTAAAATAATTAAAGAAAAGTCAAAATTTCACTCAAAATTCAAAACCTATGGAAATCTTTCGGACTATCAAACTTTTGTTACCTTACGTCAGCGGGCTAAGGATCTTGAGAAAGAAATGTTTAACGACTATGTAGCAAACATTGAATTAGCCATTTCTAAAAATCCTAGGGCTTTTTGGCAATATGTTAAGTCTAAACAACAAACCAACTATTACCCATCTATACTGAAATTTGGTGATGTGTCGTCTGGTCAGGGAGAGGAAATATGCAATATGTTTGGCGACTATTTCTTTTCTAACTTCCAAAAGCGCCGCGACGCGGACGAATTGTTAGCCTCTGCGAGAGCCGATCAGTCTACTGGTCTCGTATCAGATCATCTGCTCTATTGATGTGCAGGAGGAGGTACTTCGGTTGCTAAAGCAAGTGGATATTAATAAATCCGCTGGCCCTGATAATATTTCACCAATTTTTATAGCCAAATGTGCAAAGTGTCTATCCATTCCTGTAGGGGTGGACTGTATACTTTGTAATGCACTGTGAATCTTGTAAATAAAACTTCAGACTTCTTGTTTCTTCTTTTATTTTCCAGGGTAGCTTGCTGTGCGATGGTTGAGAGACGACTGCGAAATTCGCAACAAGCGGCCCTACTTTTATCTCTTTTCTCGCTAGGTGCAAGTAGTGGGTAGCGTAAAGTGCGACTATCGTGTTCCGCCTACTGTGTCAGAGTTCTCGTACGCGTGCCTCCGACAGGTTTCGACCTGTCCGTACATGTCGGAACTTGTAGTCATGCTCTACGCTCCCTTACAATCTTTGACATCTGTCTACTTACAACTAAGGGATATTAAAACAAACCTAATCTAATCATTTATATGAATTTCCCTACTACCAAATCAGTCTTTATTGTCAATACTTAATTCTAAACCTTACATAACATTATTTCGTATTTATTTACATTCTTTATACATATTGAGCTACGACGTCCGTAACATCCTCCCCCCGGCGCAGGGCTACCGTAGCCTTAATCTTCCACGCAGAGGACGGCGAGCTTCGTCGCTGGGCGCCGTAGGATGCCCGCTGTGGTTCTGACGTCGGCTGATCGCACCTTGCCGTCTGGGCCGCCGTAGACTGCTTCCACGACGCCTCGTGGCCACGTCCCTCTTGGTAACGTAGAGTCGATGACGATGACCAGGTCGCCAACTTGAAGAGGCCGTCGTTGGTCATCTGACGCCCCCCGGGGCACCAGAGTAGGCAGGTACTCGTCCACCCAGCGCCGCCAGAAGTGGTCGGCGAGCGCTTGGGCGGCTCTCCATTGCTTGCGGCTGGCCTCCTCACAAGGCCCAGTGTGGGGAAGGCCTGAGGAGGTCCCGATGAGGAAATGGTTGGGCGTGAGGGCCTCCGGATCCTTAGGATCGACAGAGACATGGGTTAGAGGCCGAGAGTTTATAGAGTGTTCGGCCTCTGTCAGCAGCGTCAGTAGCACTTCTTCTTTTAGTGCCCGTTGATGCAGCGTCGCCCCAAGCGCAGTCTTAACGGAGCGTACTAGTCGTTCCCATGCTCCCCCCATATGAGGCGCCCCAGGTGGTATGAATTTCCACCTCATTCGATGTTCAAGCCCAAAATGAGCGAATTCTTTGGCCCACTCCTTGTAGGCCATGCGTAGCTCGGTGTCTGCCCCTCTGAAGTTAGTACCATTGTCTGAGTACATAACTCGGGGCCAACCTCGTCGTGCAGCCATTCTTCTTATCGCCATCAGTGCCGAGTCGGTGGACAGACTTGACACCAACTCGAGGTGTACTGCCCTTGTGGCTAGGCAGGTGAACAGAGCTCCCCAGCGTTTTTCATGTCTTCTTCCTATGACCACTGACATTGGCCCAAAGTAGTCGATCCCGCAGTGGGTGAAGGGTCGCTGCGTCTCCGTTAGTCGTTCTACAGGTAAGTCCCCCGTTGTCGGTTTCACTGGCGTAGCTCTTCTGATGCGGCAGAGCTGACATCGTTGTGCGATGGCTCGTACAGTAGGGCGTAAGTTGACCACCCAGTATCGCTGTCGTAGGTCGTTGATCACGCGTTCGTTGTTAGCGTGGTTAGCTCTGTGATGCATGTTCTTCACTAGTAATCGAGTGAACGGATGCTTGCCGTGTAGAATAACGGGCGTCTTCTTTGTGTCTGCGACTGCCGCGTACCTGATCCTCCCTTTGACCTTAAGGACTTGATCTTCTAGAAAGGGGTCCAGTTTGTATAGACTGCTGGATTTAGGCACGGGCTTCCCTTTCTCGAGTAGTCGTATTTCTTCTGCGTAGTCTTCGAGCTGTGCTTGTTTTAGCCATAATTTCTCGGCCTTCTCTATCAGGTCGACGGTCATCTGACTGGTCCTGTCCTTACACTTTTCCTTGAAAAGGAAGGGCACAGCGGTTGCTCGTAGCAGCTTTTCATATGAAGAGAACCTACTTATGTCGGGCAGGTGAGAAGGGCGTTCTCTCTTCTCTTCCACTGTCACGTATGTTGCTTCGTCTTCTGTCGTGTCTTCTTTGACCTTTTCCTTCGGCCAAGACTCTTCACTGTGGTACAGGAACTTGGGGCCGGTGAACCATCTGTCGTCTGGTCTCATGCAGAGGGTGTAGTCGGGGCGCGTGGCGTCGTCCGCTACGTTGTGTTCCGTCGGTACCCATCTCCACTGGCTGGCGTCGCTTAGTTCGGCGATTTCTCCCAGGCGATGCGCTACGAACGGTGTGTACCTTACTGCGTCCTTTTCTATCCAACGTAGAACGGTCTGTGAGTCCGTCCAATACGTTACGCGTCTGGGTTTATCTCGGTGTTCGTCCAATATCGTCTGTGCCAGTCGTGCGCCGATTACCGCTGCCTGTAGTTCTAGTCGTGGAACGGTTACCGGCTTCAGGGGGGCTACTCGTGCTTTCGCCGCGACCAGTCTGACGTCCACTCTTCCGTCTGGCTTCTGGATTCTCCAATAGGCTGTCGCTGCGTAGGCCTGCTCGCTTGCATCGCAGAACACATGTAACTCTATGAGGTCGTCTGGACCCCTCCCGTAGCACCTTGGTATACGTAGCTTGGTCACCTCGTTCAGGCTTCGCATCCAGTCTTCGAAGTGCTGCATGTCTTCTTCAGGGATTATTTTGTCCCACCCTATACCATGCCTCCATAGGTTCTGAAGTAGGATCTTGCCTGTGACCGTGAAGTGGCTGATGAGGCCTAGAGGGTCGTAGACTGCCATCACTGCTCCAAGGGCCTCTCGTTTGGTCGGTGCTCTGTTCCTCGTTTTCACCTCGGGTGACAACCGATTTAATCTGGTATTGAAACCTAGCTCGTCTGAGTCTGTCTGCCACAGTAGTCCGAGTGTCTTGTCTGTATTCTCTTCCCTTTGTCCGAGTCTTACTTCTGTGTCGTGTGCCTGCTTCTCCTGCGTTATGTTCGTCACTACGTTGTGTCTATTCGAGCACCAGCCTCTCAAATTAAAGTGCGCGTTCTTGTGGATTTTCATGACATCACACGCTGTCTCAATCGCCTCCTCTTCAGTCGCAAAACTATCGACGTAATCGTCCATGTAGTGGCTCGACGTTATGGCTTGTACAGCGTCGGGGTATTCATTCGCGTACAGTCTTGCGTTGGCGTCTCGTACTGAGTGCGCGATGAATGGCGAGCATGACGCTCCGAAGATCATTGATGTCATCTTGTATCTTCTTGGCGGCTGAGCACGTTCTTCGCCTCGCCAGAGAAACATTTGTGCGGCTTGATCTTGTTCTCTTATCTTCACCTGGAGAAACATCTCTTGAATGTCTGCTGTGACGGCTACTGGACGCTCCCTGAATCGAAACAAAATCCCTGGCAGCGGTTTCAGGAGGTCAGGCCCTTCCAGTAGGTAGTCGTTGAGGCACACTCCACTGTATCGATGCGCGGCGTCGAACACTAGACGCATCTTCCCCGGCTTGTTTGGATTCACGACTGGGAAGTGTGGCAGGTACCATACTTTCTTATTCTCGTCTTCATTTCCGTCGCACTCTTTGGCGTAACCTTTATCCAATAGGTTTTTTATCTGAGCACTGTATTGTGCTGAGAAGTGTGTCGACGAGTCCATCTTTTTCTCAATAATTTTCAGTCTTCTGAGAGCGCAGTTGTAATTATTTGGCATTGAGGCATCTTCATACCGCCATGGTAGTCCGACTTCAAAGTGATCACCGACCTTTTTCATGGTGCCTTGGACCACGTCGATCGCCTTCTTGTCCTCCGGTCTGACCTTCTTGGCCAGGGAAACTCCCAGGGCGTCAATACTGAAGTGTGATTTCATCAGTTCCTCTACACGACGTACGTTTTCTGTCTGTCTTGCTGTAGACACGTCGTGAAGATGTAACACAACTTGACCCTCTTGTTTCCTTAACGTGGTGCGCGGCGCAGTCCCGTGGATCACCCATCCCAACTGGGTATGCGAAGCTGCGGGTTCGTTCCTCTTGCCCATGCGTAGTTCACGTGTAACTATCAAGTGCCAATTGTCGGCTCCTATCAGCACCTTCGGTGTGGCTTCCTCGAAGAATGCTTCCTCTCGTATGTCCTGGAGGTGTGGGTAGGCCATCAGTGTCGACCTGTCCACTGTTTGACCATGAAGCTGTAGGTTTTTCATTGTTCTTGCACGCAGTTCTTGGAATTCGCCGTCCTGGCCACATATTTGAATCTTGACCTCTTGGCTGCACTCTTCATGTTGCTGTGACGTCACGCCTTGTATCCGTAAGGTACATATTGGTCCACTCACTTTTATACGGCGTGTCAGCTCTTCATCGACGAGTGATGTGGTCGAACCTTCGTCCATCAGTGCGAACGTCGATACTTGTCCGCCAGGCCCTTTGAGTGTCACGGGGCACATCTTCAGTAGCACCCGCTGCGATGCATTGCTTGGCACGGAGACTGTCATCACTGATTCCTTGACTTGATTCTCGATGTCGGTCGCCTTTTCTTGGTTTTCGCTTGATGTTTCTTTAAACTCTTTGTGCAGCAACGCATGATGTGGGCGGCTGCATGTTTCCTTACCGCATCGCTTCGCTCGGCACTGTTCGCGTCGATGGCGCCTCGTTACACACTTAAAACATACTTTCCCATCGCGTGCCCACTGCCATCTTTCGTCGACACTCATCTTTAGGAACTTCGTGCACTTAGGTACTTCGTGGTCACCGTTACAACACAAACATACTTGTTTTCCTTCTTCATGTTTTTCCGTTGTCGTGTAGACTACCTCTCTGCTTGCCTTCTTCTTGGCATTAGTTTGGGAAACGTTTCTTGTTTCCTTCTTCGGGGCAGGTGCGGTCGCTGTGTTTGTGAAGGCGTATTTCATAGCTCGGTCAGCCTCCCGCATCAGGAACCTGGATAACAGTATTATTGCCGGTTCACGCGACGAGTCCACTGCCTCAGAGGCGTAGTCACACCATCTGGCTTTTAGGTGCGGGCTTAGTTTTTCTATAACTTCACGCACTAACATCGGGTTCCATATGTATCCGCGGATGTCCATGTTCGATAATACACACACTATGTTTTGTAGTTTTACCGCGAATGAATTTAGATCACTGGCCACGCTCGTGAGTCGAGGTAGTTTCTTTAAGTCTTCCATCACTCGATCCAAGAGTATCTCTGGCCTCCCGTAGTATTGTTCGAGTGTCTTCATGACCACTTGTGGGTCTGACGCGGTGAATAGCAGTGCTGATACTGCTTCTCTTGCTTCACCCTTGATGCAGTTTCGTAATCTTGCTAAGTTTTCAATTGCTGTAAACTTGTAGACACTCGACGAGTCTGTGTACGCAGCCTTAAACGGTAACCATTCGGTGGCTGCCCCCGTGAATATGGGCAGCTCAGTCACTTGTCGAGGCGGCGGGCGTACACGCATCATCTTGTCCAACGTATCGGCTAGCTGTTCAATTCCTCTTCCCACTCGACGTTCTCCTCTGGTGGGTGACCGCGAGGCCGATCGTTGTCTTCGACGGTCGTTCCTAGTAGGCGTGGCGGCGTTGACACAAGTGACGGGTTCGATATAGGCGGCAGTCTCTTGTGCTGCGTGTGTAGTGACGGGGCGCGGGGGCTGCTCTCGCTGCGGCCGATCCGCATTTTCTTGGTGACTTCGGTCAATATTTTGAAGCCACTCGTCCACCCTGTCTTCACTCCTTTGCACGGAGCCCTCTTCACGGGCCTCTGCCTCTGCCTCTGCCTCGATTACCGACACTTCATATTCGAATCGCTTGCTGACGAGTTCCTTTTCAATTTCCAATTGTTCTTTTCGTATTGCAGCGATTCTTTTCTGTGCCTCGTATTCTGCCTTCTTTACTCTTGCTACGTCACTACTATAGGATCTTCTGGAACGTATCGTACTGGCTGTATCTCTCACTGAAACGTTGTGCGCAGCTGTCATAGTTCTCGCTGACTCCTGGGTTCGTAGCACTGAAGTCGTTGGATAACATGGCGCGGATGGCGTGGCGGGCGATTCGTCGTGATCGTACGCGGTCGCGGTGGCTCTACTCGTCGGTACGAGGCGTGGAGCCGGCGCGGCGGACGCGCCATCGGACATGGTCGGCGCAACTCTCCCCGTCGCGGCGGTGACGGGGGGTGCGATCGCGAGCGAGGGTGCGGCGGAATCGGTCCTAGCCGCGGGCGCACTATACGGATTGCGCGGTAACGCGGACGCGATGGTCGACGGCGACCTAGGCGGATCTTCGAATGTTCTAGGTCTTCGACTATCGTAGCCTGATTCCGATTCACTTTCCCTTGCAGTAATGCTTCTAGTCTTCATTTCTTGATTTTGAAATTATCTTGAGTCACTATACACAGACACTATCTTCAATCCGCAATCCGGCTCGAAGGACCAGCACTGTAGGGGTGGACTGTATACTTTGTAATGCACTGTGAATCTTGTAAATAAAACTTCAGACTTCTTGTTTCTTCTTTTATTTTCCAGGGTAGCTTGCTGTGCGATGGTTGAGAGACGACTGCGAAATTCGCAACAAGCGGCCCTACTTTTATCTCTTTTCTCGCTAGGTGCAAGTAGTGGGTAGCGTAAAGTGCGACTATCGTGTTCCGCCTACTGTGTCAGAGTTCTCGTACGCGTGCCTCCGACAGGTTTCGACCTGTCCGTACATGTCGGAACTTGTAGTCATGCTCTACGCTCCCTTACAATCTTTGACATCTGTCTACTTACAACTAAGGGATATTAAAACAAACCTAATCTAATCATTTATATGAATTTCCCTACTACCAAATCAGTCTTTATTGTCAATACTTAATTCTAAACCTTACATAACATTATTTCGTATTTATTTACATTCTTTATACATATTGAGCTACGACGTCCGTAACAATTCCATTGACATTATTATTCAAACGGTCATTCAACCTGGGAGTGGTGCCGACAATCTGGAAGTCAGCGTATATAACGCCGATTCATAAAAAAGGACATAAGGATAGCGTTGGAAATTATAGACCGATCTCCAAACTGTGCGTGTTCGCTAAAATTATGGAGAAAATTGTACACGTACAACTTTCATCTTCACTTAAATTAAGTTTCTCCGAACATCAACATGGATTTTTAAAAGGTCGCTCCACCGCATCCAATCTCGTGGTCTGTAGTGACTATCTTTTAGAGCATAATATGTCCAGGAGGGCTCAGGTCGACGTTATATACACTGACTACAGCAAATGTTTTGATCGAATAGATCATGCGCTTCTAATGCGTAAACTGTTAGGGATTGGTGTAAGAGGTAGCTTGTACAGATGGTTTGCATCATATGTTGAAAACAGATGCCAGGCTGTGGTCCTCAACGGTTATACCTCGAGAGCGATGTACATTCCGTCGGGGGTTCCCCGAGGATCCTTATTAGGACCTCTTTTATTTAATATTTTTATAAACGACATCGCCTCTTGTTTCCTAAATCCCAAAATTTTATTGTATGCGGATGACATGAAAATTCTGAGTCAAGTGTCAACCATTGAGGATGCACACCTATTACAGGAGGATCTGGACCGGTTCCATGATTATAGGTAGGAACAGGTTGGATTTAAACATTTCCAAATGTTATGTATGTACATTTACTCGTAAGCCAAACCCAATTAGGTATGATTACAAATTATCTAATACTTCAATTGCCAAAGTCAACGTCATCAAGGATCGTGGGATTATTTTTGACTCAAAGCTTTTGTTTGATGCACACATTGACAATATAGTCAACAAGGCCTCTAAAGCGGTGGGTTTTATTTTTAGGGTGTCCTCTGAGTTTGTTAATGTCAAAACCATTAAAATTCTATACTGTGCTTATGTCCGTAGCCATCTCGAATATGCTTCTCAAATTTGGAATCCAAATTACAATGTTTATATTAATCGCCTTGACAACAAACACAACCCAACCCTTTGCCTTGATACAAAGGCGATTTTTAAGGTACATACACTCAATATCGTTCAAATACTTATCTTCCTAACTATACTAGTCGTTCAAATTTCATTTTCTACCTCTACACGAGCGAAGAAAAATTGCAGATCTCGATTTCCTATTTAGTATAATGAACGGATCTACTGACTTCTCTGAACTGGTGGCCAAGATTGGACTTCGTGTACCGTCTGTGTTTCTTCGGAGACCTGATCTCCTTCATGAACCTATTGTGAAAACTGTCTACAGGCAATATTCATATATTTTAAGAGCATGTCGCATGAAAAAAACCCGTTCACAGCAATATTTTGTGCGTGGAGTAACTTAGTTTGATGTATAGAATGCTTGGTTTTCGGCTCCGTGAAGGGTCCGTTAACACCTTGTATGTTGCTTATTCTGTAAACTACGTACCTAGTGACGCACCTAGTCAGGCCCACTGACTGTCGTACTCGACTACAGAGCGCGGTAATGGCATAAAACGATTAGGACCACTTGCTATCATATGCCAAGGTTCGTTTGTAGAAATACAAGTCGCATTTACAAGCATTTTGTTAATGATTGAAAAGCTTTATTTTTCCGTGTCACTACTTCAATTAAAATCAATTGACTTTTAGTTTTTATTTTGTTTTATTTTGTAGATAACATTATATTTAACCTGCATGTAAATGTTAACTATTGAAAGTTACTTATCAAAGGAAATTCTTTAGTTCACTAATTGGCCTAAGGTCCTTCGGTTTTATGTGTCGTTTAATTCTCACTTTCTAAAATATGCCAACGTTATAAATTATTAATCGCCCAGTGGCAATTACTGAAATCTCGGACAATAATTAGATTAATAATCGCAATAAACATTCTACCCGAAACCTAAGCTTCCTAGGAGTGCTAGGTAATGGACTCAATCATGTATAAATGTATGTAGTATATGTACAGAACACAAACATTTCGCCAGTTATGTTTAAGGCCCATGTAATGGGGGGCAAGCCTAGTTGCCAGTGACCGGGTACAAGTCCAGACTCTGGTCTACTACAGAGTAAATCCTAGAGGAAACACCCAATAACACTGCACAAGCTCTGCAGCGCGCTTGCGAGCACCAGACCAGGAATAGCTGTCTAAATGCGTAATCCTGCTGTTTCGCAGGAGTATTCCCAAGACCGGCACCACTTCAACCGCACGCAAGTGCACCGCGGTTACTGCGTGAGCGCGCGCTGCCCCGCCCCCTCCAACCTGGCGGCTCCGCCCGGCGCCGGCGGGGACGAGCGCAACGCGTCCCACCGCTTCGCGAACTGCGTGTCCCGCTGGGCGCGCCGCCTTGCGCTGCGCTCGCGACTGGCGCAGCTCTCCTACTGCCGCACGCACGCGCAGGAGTATGCGTACGCGCACAACCCTGTGCCGCTAGATGCGCCGCAGAAGCTGTTCCTGTTCGTAGTGCTGGCCATTGTGGCGTTCAACGCTGTTGGGACCGTCTATGATGTTGCCACCGGGGACAATGCGAAGAGTAAGTAATTTTGTTTTGTTGGTGATGGAGACTAAGAAGTCGTGAATTGTTTGAGAGACTATACAGGGTAATCGGTAATTGGTTGTTCCATGAAATGGGTGATACTCATCGTTATCTCATTTGCAACAATTTTCACCCGATAATTTTTGGTCCAAACGGGGTTGTTGTGGTGAAATAGAACTATTTAAGTTTTTTGGAATTTTCCACCTCTCCACCATGAACTGTTGATTGTGAGTAATCTATGCCGTTCAGGATGTTAAACTGGTACTTTTCAGATAGCTCATGAACGAATGAATCCTTCAAAAACCAATGTGTCAAAAAAGTACACCTTCCTTTGGAAATTAAGCGCCATAAAGGTCATGTTCTGAAATTTTATTGCATCTTCCCTTGTTTTTCGAAGCAGTTTTTTCAAAATAAATGGTCGATATTTGTCGAACGAGCTAATACTTAAGGACTTGATTATCAAATACGTAACATATAACCTTACGTGGGCAAGCAGTGATATCTATGGTGGATATATATGGTGGCGTTTGTCCTCAGAGAGTGCGCTACTGAGCGCGTGGTCGGTGCGCGGCAACTGGCGCCGCCTCACCGCCACCCACGAGGACGGTGACCAGCGGCTGGCTGCGCTCGCGCCCGTGCAGGGACTCCGGTCTGTTCATACTCAAGTTTAAGGACAGCTTTATTGAAGCAATTGAATGGTTCAAACCGGTAGTGGCTCGCGTAACAGCTCCAAGTTTCAATTTGTAGGCTGTGGGTTTGAACCCAAGATGGGGCGTGACTTTGTGTTATTCTTTTTGTCACCAGAACTCTCGAAACGATGAAAAAAGACATTGTGAGGAAACCAGCTTATTCTAGAAGCAAAAGTTCCAAGAAACGTGACTTCTACCATCCCGCACTTGTACCCGCGTAGTGCATTACAGCAGTGGGAACATTATACGCTGATCATGCTATGGCATAGCGTGATCAGCATATAGCGGCTATGCTATTTATGCCCCATAGATATTAAGCATGTTCAATGACTACGGACTTTGCGGTCATTTTAACAAATAGATAATAAACCGTGTTAACGTTTGGTGCAGCAACCTAATACCAACCTGCACTGTATTGCAGGGTGCTGCTGATGCTGCTGATCATAGCCACGCACAGCGGCTGCATCCATGTCATGCTGTACCTGTACAACCCGCGGTGGATCGAGCAGGTCAGCGTCTAACACTCTACGTACTGAATTCGTCCATCTACGTCATGTCATGTTGAAGTACAAAAACAGAGTAGTATTCGCGACCTTGGAGTTTAACTCGACCAAGCACTGAAGTTCGATGTGCACACTCTAAATACTGTCTCCAAGACCTTTAAGGGGGAACCGATCACTTTTCCGATTTTTTTTGTTCGAATTTCATTTTACCGAAAACTATTGACCGATTTTTTCCGAATTATTGACTGATTATTTGACATATTTTTAGAACATCGAAGTATCAAGTGTCATAGGTATTATTTTACAGAACTATATTTCGCCGATTTGCTAGTGGCTGAAGCCTCTTTTGAATTTTTTCATTTGCCAAATGATTTATTTGCCATATTTTCACCACACCAAAACAACATCGCAACAACAACATTTTACGGAATATTATTTTGTCACAATATACGGAGTACGGATACGGGTGGAAGGGACACCGACGCGAAAACAGCACCCACATACTCAGTACATCATTCTGAACCCCCCCCCTCCCCCGCCCCGCGTAGAATTTTTTTGTCGGTTATGTAAAAAAAACAGCTGTTCCATACATTATGACAGTGTAGGTATTGCACTTTTGTATGTGGTGGGTTCAGAATGGTGTACTGAGTATGTGGTTTCCGTTTTCGCGTCGGAGGTCCTTCCACCCCGTATAGCCGGTAACTTGGTAGCATTTTCAATATTAAATTAAATTAGTGTCATAAACAGTCAATATGTTGCGCTACAAAATTTAGTGACAGAAACGAATCGCTGCAAAACCGACTTCACGCAGTCTTGTCTGCCTGAGTGTAATTGAAGCCCGCGTAGGCGCTTGGTGAGCGTTAAAACCATCTGCGATGAAAAGCTCGTGTGGGGCCGCCCAAACCCCGCAGCGCCGGAGCCCTGACAGAAACAATGCTTGCTGCATGCTGCATGCCTGCTTTCATGCTGTATGCATGTTTGCACGCTGCATGCTTGCTTGCATGTTGCATGCTTGTTTGAATGCTGCTATATGCCTGCTTGCATGCTGCATGCTTGAAGTTCAACAAAAAAAAGTGGTATAATGAATGATCGGAAACAAAATACTTCGAACAAATGTTATTTCGGCTAAATGTAACTTCGGTAAAAAGTTTTTCGATCAAATGAAACGAAGTAATAAAAAAAATCGAATAGATAATACCACTGATACAGTGGCAGACTGTGTGTGTGTGTGTGTGTGTGTGTGTGGTGTTCATCGATGAAAAAAAAAAACAAACGAAACGATAATAGTTGAAAAGATTTAGGTGAAATGAAAATCGGTCAAATATTTTTCGAACTAATGATAGGTAACCCCTTTAGGGTACTGGGGTTCATTTTGCGAAACAGGAAAGAATTTAAGAGACCATCCACAAAACACTCTAGTCCGTCCAATTTTAGAGTATAGTTCAGTGTTATGGAATTCGCATTACGATGTTTTATACCAAGCGATTAGAGAGTGTCCAAAAGCGGTTCCTTTACCATCTGTGCTACGGATATCACTTGGCTAAACAACTGACAAGCTACTCTGATAGGTTGAAACATTATCATTTGGATACACTAGCCACTCGTAGGAAGAAACTGGATTACATTATCCTTCACAAAATAGTTAGTGGAACGATAGATTACAGTGAACTTTTGAGCTCATTAGAGATTAAAATTCCAACTCGGACTCGAGGCATTACACATACGAGTTATTCTACGTTCCTGGCTCAAAAACCAACCTGGGTCAGACTTTGTAGGCAATATAACGGTGGTAGCTAAAAACCAATCTTGACATGTGTGAATCTCTTGCAATGTATCAAAAATGTCTTAAAGCTTAAAAAAATCTATTTTTGTTAATTATTTTAATTTTTATTTAAATTGTGTTTATTTTTTAAATTTTATTTTCAATTTCAAAATTTTACCTTATGTGTTCTTATTTTAATTCTTGTAAACTTTTTAAATGTCTTTTATAAGTATTTTATTCTTGTTAGTTTAGATGTAATTCTATTATGTATGCTGTGGTCTCCTGTAAGTGAAGGAGTACACCTACGTGATACCTTTGTCGTCCATGATTTATTTCCCATGATCTGTGTACATACTTTGTTCTAGATCCTAAATAAATAAATGACCAGTAAATATAATATAATGCGTAGTACTCGCAACCGGCGTGCGTGTATGACCAGTTGTACGAACGTGGACGAGGCGAAAGGAGTATGTAAGAATCGTAGCAGGTGGCGTTCTGTGGTTTCTGCCCACCCCCATGAGGCGTGAATTTATGCATGTATGCAGTAAATATACCATCAGGTGAGACTGATTGTCCGCAGGCGTTCACGACCACCTTTGAGATATATAAAGGTGGCAGAAGTAAAGTAAGAACCTATTTTGCCATCTCTAGATATTTCAAAAGTATGTTTGTTGGACACGTGACGTAAGACTTGAAACACTTCCTTATGGTGAAGGATCAACAGTCTCATGTGTTCACCATGACAAAAGTATTAGTATTGTTAATGTAGTGAAGTCTCGAATTGAAAGGTTTATGTTGCGGTTGCTTCTACATGGTTCCTCCTTGTTGCCCCAGATCTCGCGGCACCCGGTGCTGATGATCTTCCTGAACGGCACATCCGTGGTGCAGATTTTCGTGCTGCTGTCCAACTTTCTGTTGGCCTACAACCTGCTGCTTTACTCCAAGAGCAACAAGATCTCCTTCAAGCTGCTGCCCTACATCACTATCAAGAGGATAGCCAGGTATGCAGCCAGAAATGTATGAGACTAAAACTGTTTAATAAATATTAAAGTGTGGGTGGAGTGGGACAGGAAGACTAATAAAAAGATTGATGGAGTCGTTAAATAATAATAACCGTTTATCGTTATTATTAGGTAAAGGGTGTACAAACAAACATACATCCATCCTGAAAAACTTTCAGATTTATAATAGTAAGTAAGTAGGTATGTTAGACAATGAGTAAACGCACATTAAAAAAATTAAAAAGTCCAAAGATGTTAGTTTCCTAATGACGTTAGACTTTTGGAGTGTAATACGTTAAATTAAAATATTGGAAAGATAATAATAGATTGATGTGAGGTCCAAGTATTTATTTTCCAGCGTCACTCTCCTGCCCATCATCCCAATAATTTACATTGGGGTTGGCGTAGCATGTCTGCTTCTTCCATACATTCCATACAATAGAGAACTATTAGTCGTTGTGACTGTTCCTAAATTACCCTAGGCTGATAAAATTTAAATTTTTTCCTAATTCATGGTAATATTAGTATGAACGTCGGTTTCCCCGAGGGGGAAAGGGACGCGCCCCGCCATCCGCGCGCCCCTGTGAGGTTCGTCCCAGACTGGATTCCTCCCCACTGATATAAGAAATGAATTCCTTAACATGAAGAAGTCCAATGCCTCGTATCATCATAAGAACGAGGAAAGGATTGAAAGATATAGTCAGACTAGGGGATTCATAATTAATGAAATATATTGAAAGTGGTTTCAAAAGGGTAAAACTTAACTGGGGAAGCCAAGTATATTTATATTGCAACCAATATAGTTCTCGTAAGTAACCCTTACGCTAACGTAATAGGTAATAGGTCAATCGTGACTCACACGGTACCTTGCATCTAAACCTGGAGCACTCAAAGCCATACTTCCATAAGTGACGTAAGCGGCTTTTCAGCGGCAATGCGTAGACATCATGGTCCTAGTGAATACTGTCCCTAGCAGCTCTTTCGAGCTGGTGTACGTGACAAGGCGGCTTTTCAGCGGCAGGAAGTCAATCATCATGCTAATCAATAGACATGGTCCCTAACAGTCCTCCAGACTGGTTATAAAATAGATGTAGTATCAAACCATTCCAACCCCTCCCCATGGAAAGTGCACTTTTCGTACAACTATCGCATATGCAAGACACGTGTTCTTGTCAGCCTGACCGAATCATTTGCAAAAGATACATAATAGATTATTCTAGAATGGCTATATGGTTTGTCATAATAGAGTTGAGAATCAAAACTCAAAAGGCAAAGGCTGGATATTTAGTTAGAACTAATGAATACATAATTCAAGAATTACCAGATATTAGAGTTGATAATCAGAACTCAAGAATCATTTTTCAATAGAGTTGGAGATCAAATCTATTGAAACCCTATAGACAGCCCCAAAAGCGCCCACCCTTCACCACTTCCTAGTGTTGGAACTGGGGAGAAGAAGTGGCGCAACAAACTCCCCAGCAACACGTGTATGTCTGTTTAGTTTTAAGAACTTTGATTAAACCATCAGCCTAGGATAATTTTTGTAATAAAGGACTCACCCAGACGCTCACCAACAAACACACATACATACTAGATTTGTCTAAACAGGGCTTTTAACCCAACTATATTTAACTTATTCAATCACTATAGCACTATTGCGATAACCCACTTGGACATAGCCTCTCGCTATCCATCGAGTCTCCTAACTTAACTTCATTATCTTATTTCGTCCGAACCCTATAGCGGTGTAAGACCGACTGCCTCGAGTTCCCTTTCTTTATCCCCAAACCTTCTAAAAAATACCACGAGCCAAGCGTCCTCCTACACTTTCGCCGTGTCCCTCTTTTATTGCAGTTTTTGTGCGTGTTTTTTAAAGGCTCGGAATACATTGAAATATTAGTTTCGGCCTGTCAGAAGGCTTTTATCCCTAGTTCACTTCCCATTAAATAGAGAATTTATGCATTTACAAGTAGGTTAATATTATTTTACAATTCTAAGAAGGGACGGAACGTTTTGTTAATAATTACGGTAACTTGTCAGGCCGTCAAGCCAAATGTGATTGTAAGTGTCCCGATAAGGTGTGATGATGTTGAAATAAATATGGATATTTACTTAATAATTAAGAGAACGTGACAGACAGTCACATCGTAATCTCATCAAGTCCACCCCCATTCAAGCCATATTTATTGTCCATTGGCAGAATATCCCCAGTGTACCTGCTGGTGGTGGGCTACGCGGCCACGTGGTGGGCGCGCGCGGGCGCCGGGCCGCAGTGGGCGCCCAGCGTGGGCGCCGAGAGCGACGCGTGCCGCCGCAAGTTCTGGACGCACGTCTTCTACGTCAATAACCTGCTCGACCCGGAGGACATCTGTCTCGTGCAGACCTGGTGAGGCGCAGACGGCGCTTGTTATACCTATTAGCCTAAGAGGAGAAACCTATCGATGCTTATTAATTGTGATCCATAAATGGTTTTGCATTCCAATAAATTGGAAGTCTCTCTGATACTTACAAAAGGTATGACATAAGTGTATGTATAAACTTCGAAACCACCTGTCTGTCTGTCACCTGGATGGTTCTTAGCTATAGTTTGACCCGGTAGTCCCTCCTTACCCCAGGTTCCTGGCAGTGGACATGCAGCTGTACGTGGCAGCATCAGTGCTGACGGTGTACCTGGCGCAGCGCCGGCGTTGTGCGCTGCCGGTGCTGGTTGCGCTGGTGCTGCTCTCGTGCCTGCTCAACGGAGCGCTGGCGTACGTCTTCGACTGGAAGTCCATCATGTACTTCGCATATCCGAGGTAGGAGATCAATATTACGCTTTGTTGGTCTAGTGGTCAAAAGCGTGACTGCTGAGCATGAGTCAAGTCTCAGGCTGGACAAAGCGTTACTGGGTTTTTGGCCATTAGGAATATTATTCAGCAGCAGCCACGGGCTCTGCATTTTTGCCGAGTAGGGTAATAAACACATCCCCTATTAAATACAACTGACAAAACGTGGGTGAACTACATATCAGGGACAGCTCCACCTAACTGTTCGGATATTACAGGTGTGATGTTCCGTTAAAACTGGTATATCTACGAATAACGCATGCATTAATAAGGAGTGTTCTTTTTTTCTTATAACATAATAAACCAACTCCCACCAACCCAGTCTTACAAACTACGTATCGTATTACCCAATACTAACTGGGTTGTGGAGGTCAGATAGGCAGTCGCTCCATGTAAAATACTGGTATTCAGCTGCATCCAGTTAGACTGGAAACCGACCTCAACATAGTTGGTAAAAGACTAGGCAGATGATGAAATAAACATAATAAAATTAGTTTAATGCAATTAATAAGACTCATATACAAACAGTTACATAAATGGACTAGCTGTGCCCGCGGTTTCGCTCACGTGACCGCGTATTCTTTTGGCATTGTCAGGGAACATTAGTGAGAATATTCAAAAATCACGTTACTGTAAAATACTGAAAATTCTGAATTTAATGTACAGCTTGAAGTCAGGATCTAATGAGAAAAACAATACTCACTAGATCCATCATGGATCTGGCCAATGGATCTTCTGAGAATGAACGGTATTTAATAATAGAACCAGAAAGAGTATGCGCTTCGGTAATCTTTATGTTTCCGAATGAACACGAACGTCGTGCTGCAGTGTGACCCCCCACAGATGCAAAGCTTCTTATTTTGGTTTTTCAACGCATTGTAGTGCATTCATTGCGCACATATGAAGTCTTCACTTTGGTCGCACTACGTCTTATAATTATGTTACAGAAAAGTTTGAAAAGGTTTTATGGTATATCTGTAATATTCTAACTATGGTGATACATAATAGGCATGTACTTTCATGTAGCAGCTCAATGTATATACGGGGCTCCACCACCAACCGATCATGGCCGACTTGCTGGAGTGTCCATAGTGTCTCTACACCTACGTTTTAGAGGAATTACTGTCAAAACCTGCTACAACTGCCTGAGAGATATTTCTCGACGGCATGTACAGCCAAGTTGTTAGGCACTAACCACACGAAAATGAAAGAAGACTGTCAAAAACGCGACCGAAACCGCGATTACCGTAGCCGAGTAACGATACGAAAGAAGAAGAAGAACAGGGCAATAATATTAGATCTCCTATTTTCGAAGATAGACCATGATTGCCGAAGCGTATACTTTTCCAAGAACTCTGATGAACGGGCAAAAAAAAAAGTTGAAGCGCAGGTATCACGCAGATCGATGTAACAAAAACTGTTGAAGCAAGCCTTTCACATTTGTTGACTGTTATTCATATTTTGCGCCGTAGTTTTAATGCAAGTGCGGTCACATATAAACGTACCGACGTAACGACGGACCGCGAGTGAAACAGTTGCTCCTGAGGATAATTATAATTTCTCTTCACTCTGAGGTATATCCACAATTGTAAATAAAGCCTGTCTAGTACCAAAAAAATACCTAATGAGGGACCTGTGTACAAAGTGAATATAACGAATGGGTTGCCTGATAAGTGATAACATTAAGTCAAGACTACTTTTGTAAAATTGCGACAACCGTGAGGCTTGACCGATTTTACTTAGACCATCGTGTTTGTAATAAAAATATAAGAAAACAGATGAGTGTACATAAAGTATTATAGAAGTATGGAAAACAGCGGTGTAAATAAAAGGGAGGATTCTACGACCAGACGGTTTTTATGTCTGGTGGGCTACTGCACGACAGTAATTGTCGGGTTTGTCTACATAGTCTTAAGTCGCGGATAAATTTAACTACGTGAATTAGAATTTTGATTTTAATTCTTCATTTATGTCATAGAGGTGGCGCTGGATATAAATGTTAATGAACGGAGAGGGAGAGGAAGGCCAAAGAAAAGATGGATGGATTGTGTGAGGAATGATATTAAAGAGAAAGGAGTCAATAGTGCCGTGACGGTTGACAGGGGAGCATGGTAGAAGAAAACGTGTTGCTCCGACCCCAAGTAGAATGGGACCAGGGCAGGGCAGGAATATGATGATAAGATGGCGCTGTAGTACTTTCTGAACTATGTTGCTGCAGTACTTTTAGTAGTGCCGCTTCAGTATCAACTCATCCATGTATACCTTACAACCCTGTGGTAGGGACAACAACAAAGACAACCCAACAGATTCTTGGCCCTGATGCTTTGTACTTTCATTCAATTTTGATTTCGTATATGGAAAATAACATAAGTTCCGTTAATAAAAGGTAGCCTAGACTTAATTTTATCAGGTAACCCATTCGTAGTATTATATTAAGATTGCTAATAATAGTGTTTTCATTCGGTAGCCAGATGAGTGAAGCTCGATCTGTACAGGCCTCATGTTGTGTTAGTTCAACATCAATTCCTGAAGGGTGAGGCTGAGGTGTACCTGATATTACATTTACATTTCGCCAGTTATGTTGGAGTACCAAGACATATGGGGCGAGCATATTGCCATCAACCGGGCACAAATGCAGACTTCATAGCTGCTACTAAGAATTTTCTGATGAAAAAACTCAATAACAGTTTGCCAGACCCGGGAATCTAACCCAGAACCTCATGCTCGCTTCCGACCACTATACCAACAACTAAAAAAGCGATTTACGGCATCAATCCTTTAACATCTATCAGACCTATCGTTAAAAAATAACAACTGTGTATCTACATTAACTGGTCTACTCATAATCCAGGATTTTTTAAAGAAACTTCTTGTTTGTTTATAGCATACGACTTACATTAAAAATGCTTAAAAATGACAGCAACAAAAAATCAAATAAATTCAGGAACATATTTAAAAAATCCAGACTGCCTATGGATTATTGATAATATTTGTAAATAGATAAGGAAAAAGACTTCTAGTACAGCAAGAACATGTGAACTTATCCGACTTCTGTTCGCTATTCAATCTCCTGCCCTTAACCCAATTTATTTGGGGTCGCCCCAGCATGTCTCCTTCTATACTTCTGTATTACTTTTGGGAAAAATGTTTGAAGAAAAGAAACAGGAGTTCAAACGATGTGAGTCCAAAAAAAATTGGAATCTTCCAGCATCAAAAAAATATTGAAACAAATCACAAAAACTTGGAGTTCGAACATGCGACCAGTTGTTTACAGAGATTACAGAGCGGCCATGAAACCGCTAGTCTGTTTACTCTGTTGACATTGGTTTTAAATAGCCGTTCTCATGTACTACATGACTTAAACGTCAAACAATTGAAGAATACAGACAAAATGCAATATCGTTCATCCCCTTATGCAAGAAGCGTAATATTCGAACCTAACATTCGAAGAAGCCTGTAAGGAATATTTATGCAAAATTTGAACAGAATCTATGCAATCGTTTTGCGCCATTTCGCAACATCGATTTGAATTTTTACCATTTTATTATGTAATAATAATATAGATACAGTCAGGATAACAAGCACAGACAAAAATGAACACTCACAAGCTAACAATATATCTGAATGAGGAGGATCCGTTATCACAGCGAATACCAGGAGGATTAATATTACGTTGCACTCCTCCTCAGCACACTGAAGACGATGTACGCGGGCATCCCGTCGTTCTCGCGGCTGTACCAGGCGCCGTGGGGCAGCCTGCCCGCTTGCCTGCTCGGCCTGCTGCTCGCCTTCCTGCACTTCGAGCTGCAGGAGTCGGGCGCCAAGGTGGCCTCGCTCGCGGTGAGTCATTGGTAGACTAGGCCCAGTGCACACGTGACGCAGAGCTCGACACTCCAGGAGCCCCTGTGAGAAGCTGCGCAAGGCCACCGCAGCAGTCGCGCGCCAGATCTCGTCATTCTATAGGATTTGGATGTTGTACAAAATGTTATCTTCTCAGTCTTTTCACCGCTTCTGACTTTCTGAGTACTTCTGAGCAGATAAATCCACCAATTGTTTATATGTAATCAAGCTTTTTATTTCATACGCTTAGTTATTTGCTATGGGATGATATGGTTTTTTGCTAAATGGCACGGAGACGTGGAATTAGTGTATAGTATTTTGAATCCGTTTTGTGGTCCGCAGTGGGTGCGCGTGCTGTACGCCCTGGCGCCGTGGCTGGCGGTGGGCTGGCTGCTGGCGGGCACGCCGCTGCGCGCTCACGAGGCGGCGTGGCTGGCGCCGGCGCACGTGGCGCTGGAACGGCCCGTGCTCAGCCTGCTGGCTGGCGCGTCGCTGCTGGGCATGCTCAACGGACTCGACGGTGAGCCAGCTACGAACTTTCTTCTTATTCTTTGCGTCTCGATTGTTCTTATTCATTACCCGACTAGTATGTGCACACCTGGTATTCAGCTGCACTCGAATAAACTGGAAGCCGACCCCAACATAGTAGGTTAGGCAAACGATTAGGTATCTGGCTACCCCACAGTTCTATCGTTGGCTTTGTTTATGTTGGTACCTCGAAGGTGCAGGTGGGTGTAGGATTGGCTGGAAAAGGCATATTCTGCATTGGGGCTCCACACTGGCGTTGTGTTTGGGATTGCTCGATGATACCTCATTTAGCTAGATTTTTTCTAACTTTGAACATGTAAAAACTGTATTAATAACGAAATATTTAAATCAAAAAATCTAGCCATTAGCAGATATATTGCAGCATGGTTCTTCTGACTCTTGAATATCGTTGTCGGACGTGCTTGGTAAACATTTTGAAGATGAATTGGAAAAACAAGATTTTTCCGCGATAGTTTGGACTATGGCCACACGCTACACACTGTGATTATGGGACACAGGTTGATTATGTGAGTTTTATAAAAAACCAGCTGACCCGTCAAACTTCGTGCCGCTTAACAGTCAATGAATGTCTTGAAGCTGTGTATTTTGCTGCATGGGGTGCAGTCGGGTTGATTCTCTTCAGTGAAGCACTTTGTGGAATACGTCATTTTTCGTTTTGTTATCACCTTGTACTTTTTACTACTTTACCCTACCCTACCTGCCTTCCTACTTATACTACCTATCTTTCTACTTACCCTACCTACCTACCAACCCAATCTACCTACCTATAGTTACATGCAACGACATCTATTGAATCAAACTGGTACTGACAAATAAAAATGAAGTGCTCAGAAGATAACTTTAAATCGACTTATCGGGTTTTGCAAAAAGTTATGATAGCAAAAGGTACTTTAGATTGCGCTTCTTTGAAAATCTTCATAGCCTATATTGTTTGTTCGATTGCTTTCCATACATTCAATTTTAGTAGTTTAACTCCGTGCTCGATAGATGGCGTTGTTCATTTGACGCCAATTTCTGAATTGAGGTGTTTCGTGAAAGAACGACACTCGCCGGGTAAACTGCATCGATGTCGGTTGTTAGATGTCTTTCGTTTCGTGTTATGAAAGTATTTGGTTTCATATTTGGTATTTATATATATTGGTCTAAAACTGTGGTTAAATAGTTGTTGTAAAAGTATTTGGTTTAATATCTATACTAGTATTTTATAGCCGAAGAGGTTGTTTGTTTGTTTGGTTGATTGAACGCGCTAATCTCAGGAACTACTGGTTCGAATTGGAACATTATTTTAGTGTTAGATAGCTCATTTATCGAGGAAGGCTATATAGCATCACGCTGCGACCAATAGGAGCGAAGCAATAATCAAAAATGTAACTTAGACGAAGTTGCGTGGGTCAGCTAGTTTTTAAATATTTCTTACAAAAAACTTGTAAAAAAAACATTTAAGAATATAAAAATTGTAGCCCACCGGCACCGAGAACAGGGTCCGAGCTACCGGTGGTCAGGGCTCTTGAGAGAAGAATCTCCTAACAATACGAGCCGTGTCCAGAAGTACTGCTTTCTGAATCAAGCCCTTGATCCAGCAGCCAAGCGAGAGCCTCTTCAGATGTTGGTCGAGGCTCTTGGCTATTAAACCATTGGCCGACACGACTATTGGCACAATGACTGCTGTACTCAGGTCCACATGTCGACAACCTCGCGAGCCAGATACTTGAAGTGCTTATCTTTCTCTGCTTTCATGAGGTTCTCGTCATGCGGGATCGTTATATCAACAATCATTGCGCGACGCTCCAATCGATCTATCACCACAATGTCAGGCTTATTAGCAACAATAGTCCTGTCATCTTACTATCATCGAGAACTGGGTCGGGCGCATACTTATAGTATGGCACTTCTGATTCCACAAGGTTGTACTTCAAAGCAAGTTGCTGGTGGATAATCCTAGCAACGAGGTTGTGTGTGTAAGTACTCTCCGTTAGCCAGACGAGAACACCCAGAAATAATGTGTCGGATCGATTCTCCCGGACGGTGGCATGCCCGACATATGTCAACCGTGCCATACTTATTATTATTAGTATATTAGTATAGATATAACTGCCGCATTGGTCAAGCGGTCGCAAGTCGCTATTGCTGAACATGAGGTCCTGGGATCGATACCAAGTCTTGGTATTGGGTTTTTCCACCAGGCTTATTCTCAGTGCCGGCGCGGAGTTTGGATCTGTGCCTGATTAATGGCAATAGGCTTGCCCCTATAATTTACATGACATTTAAACATAACTGGCAAAATATGGGTGTACTATTAGGTAAATCTTTGCCTAACCTTTCGGGGATTACAGGCGTGATGTTATGTCGTAGCACTAACAATTGTGTGTGCGCAGGCTGGGCGGTGCGGCTGCTGGCGTGGCGCGGCTGGCGCGCGCCGGCGCGGCTGTCGCTGGCGGTGCTGCTGGCGCACTGGAGCCTCAACCTGGCGCTGGCCGCGCACTCGCAGCCGCGCGAGGCCTCGCTGGGAGGCGTGGTCAGTACACTGTCCGCCAGCTGGACCACTACGAACACTAACGAGACGCACTTATTTCAAACTACATTTTGCTCGCAGCTTCGCTCGCGTTATAACGTTCGTGGAACGTTTTAAATGTAACCTGCGAGAATCGGGGATGAATGTAGCTTGAATATTAGTGAAAGAATATCCGGAAACAGATCGGTAGTGCCGAAGATTACCCCTTTACTCGTATTAACTTGCAAACTTAACCTCTTTATAATATTAGTATACATAGATAAATACACAAGAAAGATACACACACAGGACGAAACGGGTGTACAGGATAGATAGACAACTTACAAGCAGTTTTGAATTGTCATAAACGAAAAGACGAAGCTTCAGTGACACACAAGGCAAAATAAATGTTGAAGCCCTTTCCAAACCGAAGATATGTACGAGTATGGAGAAGAATGGGCAAGAAACTCCACGGAAATTCTTTTAAAATAAAATACTGTTCCACTCTTTGAGGAGGTCGATCGGTTCAATCTTCCCCTTTCCTTCTTAACAATCAGTTCCCCTGCGCCCCAGGTGGTGGACTGGGTGGCGACGAGCTGCGGGTCGTACCTGCTGGCGGTGCCGCTCACCGTGATGCTGGAGCTGCCGGCGCAGCGCAGCGTGGCGGCGCTGCTGCTGCGCACTCCCACCAAGCAGGCGTAGCCGCTCCCGTGATGCCGGAGTTGCCGGCTCTGCTGCTACGCACTCCCGCCAAGCAGGCGTAGCCGCTCGCGTGATGCCGGAGCTGCCGGCGCTGCTGCTGCGCACTCCCGCCAAGCAGGCGTAGCCGCTCGCGTGATGCCGGAGCTGCCGGCGCTGCTGCTGCACACTCTCGCCAAGCAGGCGTAGCCGCTCCCGTGATGCCGGAGCTGCCGGCGCTGCTGCTGCGCACTCCCGCCAAGCAGGCGTAGCCGCTCGCGTGATGCCGGAGCTGCCGGCGCTGCTGCTGCGCACTCCCGCCAAGCAGACGTAGCCGCTCCCGTGATGCCGGAGCTGCCGGCGCTGCTGCTGCGCACGTTCACGAAGCAGGCGTAGCCACTCGCGTGATGCCGGAGCTGCCGGCGCTGCAGCTGCGCCCGACGCTTTGCAACATAGGCTAGCCGTCGTCTCCGTCGTCGCCGTCTCTGGACGCCGGACGGGCTGTAACTTTTCAGTAAAACCTGCGTTCTGTTAAACCTGAACCAAATGTTCATCCGCTAAAACAAACGACAGTTTTCACAATGCTTTGGAATTTTCAGTATCAGGGATTAATAATACAAGCCCAGTCAGTTTTATGTTACAGTTCCTTCTATAATGGTGGATTGTGTTTCTCAGTTTTGTCATTAAATCTGAATGTAACAGACCACCTGAGTATTAATAATTATATTAGTAGTCAACCATAAGCTGAAAATGATTTTCAGAAACTTTAATAGATTATTGAGAAGGATGTTACATGGAGAAAACATCCACTTCGGTTCTAAGATTGTAAATTATTTCTAACGAATAAGCCAAATAACTTGACTTTTATAATGTAAAGACAAATTACAAAAACATATTGCTCTCTTCAATAATGTTAAGTACATAATTCTAGGGATATTTTATGCTTTCCTGTTGAATATTAAAGTTATTTCTGCCTTGTATTCGAATTATGAATGGAAGTATTTTTGTGATATTTGGTTAACAAGACATTTTATATTGAAAGTATTTGGGGTGTTTTTTTTTATTAAAAATATGCAAACTCCCGCGAACTTAATCTAAAAATAAATTTGTATGAAAGTAAATTAGCCGTGAATTGAGAACAAAGGCCTCAAATATGTCGAACAATTAACGAAATAGAGAAATCCGGCCACCGTATTGATAAAGTTTTTTTTATAAATATAATATCCCGAACCTTTTAAAATACTGGTATTCAGCTGCATCCGATACCTGGGAAAAGCCTGGCAGATGATGATGCATATCCCGAACCACCATGTTTTCATTTTCCAAAGGCCTATTTTTGTAATTAATCTTACCGCACACGCTTGTGTAAGCAATTACAATTTAAATAACGATATTTGAATGTGGATTTAAGTAAATACAGGATTTGTAAATGATATAAGTGCCCAATTTGACTAGTAACAGTCAAGTGATTGCGTTCAATAAAACTTAATAAATTGTTTAAATATTATTTTCTGTTTAAATACTTACAAATTAAATTACATTCCATTTAAAAACCATTAAAATTATGTTTAGCAAGTATTTACAACCACCTATTGGCTAAAAAAATGGCGCGCTTTCCCCCTCTCTGGTCACGCGGGCACAGAGCTGTTGAGAAAATCAAATGTTGTTTTGTGTGATAGTATTTTTGTAACCGACGAGCTGTACAGTTCAAATAAAGTGTTTATCAAAGTCTTAGTGTCTTTTCTTTCACTTGACACATGCCGTAGATTTAATTACATAATAACATCACACTTTGAAATCCCCGAAGGGTTAGGCAGAAGGTGTAAGTACCTAACAAGTACAGCAATATTTCGCCAGTTATGTTTAAGTCCCATGTAATAGGGGGCGAGCCTATTGTCACCAACCGGGCCCAATCCAGATTCCGTGGCTGCTGCTGAGTAATTCCTAATGGAAAAATCCAACAACACTTTGCCCGACCCGGGAATCGACCCCAGGACCTCATCACCTCGCTCACAAGTCGCGTTTGCGACCGCTAGACCCACGAGGCAACTTTAATTACTTTTATATAAAAGCGAAAATAAAAACATAAGCAGTGACCTTACTGACCTTTCTATTAATATTTGCCGCCCTTTACAATGCACACCATATAAGCATCTAAACAGCCAACAACTATTTGTTCCGTGCGGGTGATGGACCCCGCGACACGCAGCGCAGCAGTCAATCGCTCAGCCACTGCGCCAAACGTGCCGTCGATAGTCTATGACACTCGGGAATAATGTAGCTGCTCATTAGTGAAAGAGTTTTCGGGATTGGAGCAGTAGTTCAGAAGATTATCCCTATATTCAAACTTACAAACTTTACCTCTACATATACACTAGTCAAAGAAAAGTGACCACGCACGTCGAGTGCAATTAGCCCAAAAATACTCAAGAGGAGGAACGAAGTTTATATTGGTCGGATTTTCATGTGACTTTTTTGTTGAGCTCCTAGAAGTGTGGAGAAGAAAGTAAAAAATCCGTATTGCATTAGCTATAGATATCTTTTTAAGCATACAAACACAAGCTTAAAAAGTTATTGCGCAAATAGTAAAAATGATTGATGTTGACAGTGTAATAGAAAGACGAAATGTTTTAACTGTATACCAATTAGCTTGTTCGACCGTACATGAGACCTTGCAGCTTCGTCTCTGGGACAAGGCATCTGTACTGCTTGCTATTACACTGGTGAATTAATTGAGCTGTCAGTGTTTTTGTCAAATTATAATTCAGTAACTTATGAAAGTGAGTTTGTTTGTAATAAACAGTTTAATTTAATCGTATGCCTGAATATATCTTTGGGAAAAAATAGGCGTGATGTGGTATGCTAACAACGTCATCCTTGCTTTATACCTTCGCGTTGGTCGTGCTCGAGTCCCCTAATTTTTCATCGGTAGTTAGAAAAAAAAAACAGCTTCGGAATCATGCTCATCGTTTGTGCGGTGACCCTTCCAACAACCTTCAACCAATGAATTTCAGTCGAATTTCGACCATTGGGCGACCACAAGAAGATAAAAAATAGCCAGAACACTGCTCATCCCCAGATGTAATGTTTGCCGAACAATTTTGCTAAAATGTACAAAATACGTAGTTTCACGGAGAACGCAATGTCAAGCGAGCGATGCCGAGCGAGAGCGGGAGAGTCAATGTCTGTGTGTTTTGAATTGACCAATAGTTATATAGCACCAGCCCATACCGCCTCGAAGTTTTAAAATCTTCTAAATAGATCACCTCTTCACCTCCTCTTCATCATGTTCCTGCCTTAGTCCCACATTTACTTGTGGTCGGTGTAACACCTCTTTTCCATTAATGTCATTCCTCACAGAAAAGAATGAATGGATTGCCATCTTGTCCTTGGCCTTCCTTTACCTCTTCATCCACCAACGTTCATAACCTCTTTTAGCCTCATGTTTCATCCCTCTTAATCACATCTTCTTACAGACGACTCCCTTTCAATTCTATTTAACAGGCGATATTTTCAAACTTCTGCGATTATACTCATTCCTTACTAAATCATTCATTTCCCACTCCACACATCCATGAGCTTTATCATGAGCTGATAAAGTGGTCAAACGTGAGCCTAGCATTAAAAACTTGTGTTATACATTTTCTACTTACTGAGCCGACCAGTTTCAGTGTGCCCACTGACGTCAAGCATCTCTTTATAGCAACATTTTGACGTCACACAACTTTTTAAAAGAAACAAAACTTTATAAAACTACGCTAACGCAAACCGCAGTGACAACAAGACGGTAAGATGTTGCTTTACAAGTACATTGGAAAGCTCAAACATTACGATAACATACATTTATTTATTATCATAAAATTAACCTGGTTTTACCTCGAAAGTTAGGTAACTAGCACTACCTATCTACCTACATACCTAACTATTACTGTTAATTGTGCAAGTCTCACGTAATAAGGTGAGAGTCTATTGCCATCAATCGGGCACAAATTGAGACTCGGAGCTTCTACTAAAGCCTTGGAAAATCTAAAATACTATTTATTCATCAGGAAATTCTAGGCAGCGCAAACCCGAGCTGGGAATCGGACTCAGTAGGTAACTCAATGGCAGCAGTGCGCACTAGTGCTTGCCGATGACTACAAAAACCAAGCCGTCAAAGTTCATTTCTTCACTTAAAAAAATAGCTTACTAGAATAAGTATATCAAAAGGCCCAAGGTAAGAAGCGTGAGTTTATGTATGTGATATCAATGATAATATAGCTATTGGGCCTGTGTCGTAAACGTAATAGAAGCCATCGTGGCGAGGATCGTCGTGATCAGTTGATAAACACGAGAAGACGATTGTCTTTGTTACGTCACAGGATACAGCCCATATTAAGTGGTTTGTCGGCTGCTCCTCATCATCATCTGCCTAGCCTTCATCCCATACTATGTTGGGGTCGGCTTCCAGACGACCACAACTACGCTTGCGACTATTTTCCTGAAGAACAAAGGCTACGTACGCATTGTTTGGGTGTTAGGGTAGAAATAGTCTGATGTTGATTTTCATAATAAAGACGCAAAGTTGTTTTTGAGACTGACTTTTTAAATTATGAAACCATTTTATTGTTGACAATGATCATACTTATTTTTTTGTTTTCTTCTACCCGCACTGATATCATTACTAATAAGATATTGTTCTCAAGTGACGATTGTCTTAATGAGAAGTAAAGTTCTTTAAACCGAACCAACAAGTACAGGAAAATATAAAAGTTTTAGTGGAACCTTTAAAAAAAATAAGTACTTAATTAAAATAATACATGCAAAAAGTAATAATCTGAAAGTTTGCTGGCTTAGCGGGGTAAGGAGTTTCAATAGAATAACAATTTCTTATTACCGCTCGCCAAAATACGAACGGGAAAAATGGTAATTGAATAGATATTTTTACACTTTGTCACATCATACGTTCTTTACAAAGCTTAATAATTTGGATGCTTATCAAAGCAAAGCGAATCCAATGGCGACTATTACAGTGTAGAAAAATGATAAATAAGAATAATAGACTTACCACGGGCACGGGGCAACTCAAACGATAAGGAGATTTTTGTTTGACAAACGATTTCTGGGAAATTAAAGTAGGCTACAGTTGGCGTCAAAACACTCTTTGACTTGTGACCCGCACGAGCCGTGACGTGGAGCTGACCACGACCGACGAGTTACCCTTTGGGGTAACAATACGTACGCGGAAAATAATTAGTGAGTATAAAGCGTTGGGACAATTTTCAAAGTCGTTACAAATTAGTTACTGAAAAGTGTTCTTTAACGTGTATAGGTACTTTTCTTAATTGTTTAAGCATGTCGTGTATACTCCTCTTATACTACTCGTATATAAATTACTACAAAAAAAATCCGATCTTTATCTTTATCTTTACATTTACAACTTTTCGAGCGTGAACTGCTAAATTTTTGGAATATGTTTAAATAATAAAAAAAAAACAACTTTTTATCGTTATTTGGGGCCGCGTAATATGCACATGTCCAAAGAATCGGCCGTATAAAGTGATGTGTTGTGTGTGGGTGCTATTATTTCTGCGGCTTGTATGCGATCAGTTTGTGCGTGGAATTTCCCCAGTATAGTAACTCATGAGTAGATAAACGGAACAGAGACAAAGCTTCATACAACCGCGCGAATCGGTTGCACTACTACAAGCACGCGGGGCGTGTGTGCGTGACCACTGGCCGCTTGTCGCGTACGCGGCGAGACTGGAAAAAACCAGTTTACGCTGGCACAGCCAGTGGACAATCTAAGGGTCAGTACGACCCACGTTGTTTGTTTTGTTAGTAGCAAGTTTGAATATTGTAATGTAAAAACGTGGTATTTGAATATTAATAATGATTGTTTATTGTACTGTGTGTATGAATAATACTAGAAAAAATAAAAATACTTTAAATAAACCAAGGAGTACAATAGGTAAGTAAATATTTGATTATTACTTTTTCAAGTAAGTACCTTTATTTTATTGTATGATCCGTTTTTGAATAAGAAGAGCGTACTACACGGTGTGTTTTTATCTTTTTATTGTTATTACAAGCTTTTACTAAACATTTGTAGTTATGTGAGTGGGTTGGTATGTAGTAGGTATATATGTGTGTTAAGTTCAAATGTTGCAAGTAAGGTTTGAACCACTTCCCGATGTATGATTGAGCTGAAATTTTGTATACCGTAACTTCAGTGACAATGCAGTAATATGATAGATATAACCTGATGCTGCAGCCAGCATTGTCTCCTTACGAGGGAAGTCTTTAACCGAGAATAGCATGGTCTCGAAACTTTGTATTTAAATTTAATTTTGTTTGCTAAACATGATCTTCACCGTAAAATAATAGCTGCTGCAGACACGATAGTCTCCTCACGAACTCCTTAACAGTACTATAGTAGCATGATCATGAAAGTTTATTTATTTATTATTGATTATTAGAGTAAGTAATTTGTAAATTATTCTATCACACTGAATTATAAAACTATTTAACAAATGTTTTGTTTAATTTGTGTTCACGTATTGTGACAACCCTACCAAAATAGGTAACAATTTTGCACGTTCTTAGGAAGCTTTGTCTCTGTTCCGTTTATCTACTCATGTAATAGTACTCCGAACCGTAAAGTTGATGTTACGTAGGCATTGACTACTAGGAGTAGGACGAAGGATTTTTTTTTTCCGGATGGGAAATCATCAAATGACTTCTCCCGCTCTGGGCTGAGCGGGAGGGAGTGTCAGACTTTTACTGACTAAAACCCACCCATGTTCCTTCATCGCCCTTTGTGTTCCGGGGCCGCGGTATCTCTTTCGAACAACCCGCAGCACAGGACGACGGATTCAGTTACGTTTTATAGAGCGTAAGAGTATCGACTAAGTTTTATACAGATACTTTCTATGTGAGATTTCCATGATAGATTATATCTAGATGTAGGCCCAAGGACCTGGCATTGTTGGTGTCAGATTTATTTTATTTTCATAAACTATTTTTAATTATGATTGGTTTGTACGTTGATAAAATGACATTGTTTTAGTTTTTTCTAGGTTTATTTTTAATTTATTTACCTACCTTTAACCAGTCAATTATATATTGTAAGGAACTGTTTAGATGATTTTCATATCTACATTTAGCCATGTAGTTTTAGTGTATCCGTAGCCCATCGGCATCAGGAATTAGGCCCAAGGTGGCCGGTAGTCAGGGCTGGGACTTTTTCGTCAAACTGCAGCAGGAACTTTGTTTTTCATTAACATACTATGAAAAACAAATTTAGTTTTGATGTTGAGATGAATGAGCGTTATAAATATTGTTTAATGCTACGGTACGGAACCCTGTGTGTGCGAGTCCGACTCGCACATGGCCGGTTTTTTTTTGTTCTGTACCAATATCTGGGGCCTTGTACTTACGGAGATTATGGGCGTTCAAACTTTTTCTCAAGTTTTTAATGTTATAACTATACTTTAAGTACCTCCATAACCCCCCAACTATTCACGCATCCATCAGCACAATGGTTTGAGTGCGTAACTTTGAGTCTTGCCCTAAAACGTGAACGTGAAAACCCAGCAACCACTTTTACGTAAAGTTACTTCATTTGATGTACAGAATGCTTGGTTGACGTCTTCGTGAGGGCCCGCTCACACCTTGTAAGTATAAAAAAAATGGCCAAATAATGAATCAACCTAGCGTAGAAGGTTATTTTGCACATTTACACATGGTGTCACGCTGTCATGTCTTGATACCACACCATGTATACCAATTACTAAACCCCATTACAATGTAAACGTAGGAAAAGTCATGTTCTGCCTATTTACAGTTCTCTCGGAAGTTATTTAATAATCTTGTTTTGGTCAGGTAAGTAGGAAACCTACGTCAATGAAATATCAGGTGGTAGCCGTGGTAGGTAATTATTTGAGAGTACCGCAGCGCGCGCCGCGCAGCTCGCGAGCGCACGACCGGCCACTGCAGTGCCTGCCGCCTGCCCAGACTGTCACAGTTGTCATCTAAATAGAATATTGGCACTATCTTTATTAGTTACTTAATACATTTACTGATTTATAATGCTCATAGTCCAAATTTTCCTCAATTGGCATATTTATGCAAATAAATAATATTATCCAATAAAAATGAAGCAACTCCGTTTTTTGTTTCACCATCCTACAAGGTTCTTTGAGAAATTGTATTTTATTTTTGTTACGCTAGTAATATATTACTAGCTTTTGCCCGCGCTCCGCTCCACTATGGCCCGGAATTATCCCACGGGAACGTTTTAAATATAGCCTATGACACTGACACATGACACTTGACAGGACACTCTTCACTAGATTATATTAGTATACCTAAATAGGATAGATAACAAGAATTTGTTATACTAGCGTTTGTTAACTGCATCTGAAAAACCCAGAGGCGAATGTAGGAGAAAACTAGAGTGCCACAAAAGAAATTCATATTCACAAGATGGTTCAGAGCGGCTAATCCGTCATCCGATTGTGTGATACCATCAGCTTCTCGATACCTCGTGATAATTACCTCGTGAGGTAACTGCCTAGGTATCGAGAAGCTGCGAGCGCTTGCGTGATCATCCTTCGAGAGCATGCGCGTGCGTCAACATCCCGTAGTCGTATTGTTGGAAAGTTCTATATTTCGGCCGTACTTGGAAAAACTTAATATCAACAGCTTTGTATCCGCCTTGCAAGCTCAAGGTTGAGGATATAATAATTATTGATTATAATCAAGTAGCAGTCTGTAAGGTATATGTGTAGGGGCCAAAGTTGCATAAATATAAATCAATTGTTATCTATGCCCTAGAGCCCAGGGCCCACACAGGGGTGGGACATCCACATAACTGGTGAAATGATTGTTTAGTATAGAGGTACACCCCCTGTCGGTCACCTCTAACCCTTTAGTGAAAACAGGCTTGATGTTATGGCTGTCGTAATTAATTATGGTAAGTTTATCAACCAGTGGCCAACATGAATATATATCAATATGGTGTCACAACAGATCGACTGTTTCAATTGTTCTCTGAGTGAATTCACACGGGCCGCATTTTGTAAAATTACTCTTGGTTGTTGAGATAATATAATTGTAAGTCTAATCTTATTAAGCTAATAACTACACTATTGTATTAGGTAAGCCTGTGATGATAGTGGTATGTGTTTTAAAGAAATAAATAAATGAAATAATTATGGGTCACTTGCCATCAACACTTCAACAGCAATAGGTGTCCTTCGACACAGACTAGATACATAGGTACAACATCCGAGCCCCAAGAGGCCAAGATATACAGTATTTCGGACTCTAAACCGTTATGTTATAAATAAGGATTTTAAGCTACTTATAACATAACGGTTAACAAATACCTGGGTAATAAACTACTTACTTAATTCTATTTCCAATCAATTTATTTCAGTCAAACAAACTTATCAAGGAAATAGAATTAATTCTAGTTGCCGATTCGCAAAGATAGTTTGGAATGGAAAAGAATGGACAAAAAGGAGAAAGCCCATTTTCCATACATCTTTGGGCCTACCTGTTACAGTCATGAAATTGGTGTAATTTTTTAGAGAAATACACCAGGTATAATCTGACTTAATTTCAATTAAATTGGTAATTGCACTTCTGAGATTTTTTAATTGGAATTTATAGCTAAGTTAGGTTAAAAAAATGCATTAAATGACGACGCAACGATACGATTAAATCAAAGATAATACTTTTTTAGCTGGTTAGTAATGAAAAACTAGTTACAGGCATTTCGTTTTACGTGTGATTATACCGAAACCTCATATTTTTTATAGTATCTACCAAGATCATGCTATCAATAATATAACAGAGACTGTGCAACAATGTCAAATGTCAATTGCCTGTAAATAAGTTCATGACATTGTGTTTGTAATACTCTAGCTAAGAGTTTAATAAGTCTATACTGGGACTGAAAATATAAAAGGAACCCATTTTATATGTTTCATTTATTTTGTCATTAAACTTCATAAACTGTTAATATACTATCAAGAAAGTGTGCAGGAGGTGAAATATTGTCATGATACCTAGTCCAACTTAAATACCAGATTATAGACATAGTGTGTCCACAACACCCTACCTACTGTACGTCTGCCAATAATGCAGACACAATAATATTGCAAGATTGCTTGCCTTCGAGTTAGAGAGCTGTCTACTAAAATGTAAATAAAATAAATCTTTTAACTTATATGCCTTGTTTGCTTTTTTCCCCTAAGTAACCATGTAGTATTAGAAGATGACAAGTCTCTTATTAGGTTATTATCAACCTCTGCGCACTTCTATTACATAGGAGCCATCTTCCCTTACATGTTCCCCGTAATAGGAATGTGCCTGTTTTATTTGGTACGTTCCTAGAAAATACGAATAAGCACAACTCTCAGTATTATATATGTATATAGTTGTCTATGAGCACAACCAAGCGAATGACTTGACGATTGAGGTCATGATTGACAAATGATGACATGTATTTTAAAACCTGACACAATGTCCTTATATCCATACTGAACTAGTGAGAGTTATAAATATTATGCAATAAAATGCATTTTTCTCAGTTTTGCAATTGAGAATTGGATTTTTTTTTCGTGTTTTTGTTTTATGATAAAAATGACGACAATTTTGCAATAAAACAGTTGACTGTAACGCGTAGGCCCAAAAGTGGGCATACTCCTTTGAAATATTTTACAATATTTTGTATTTTTAAACCGACTTCAAAAAAAGGAGGAGGTTCTCAATTCGGTTGTATGTTTTTTTTTTGTGTTTGTTACCTCATATCTCCGTCATTTATGAACCGATTTGAAAAATTCTTCTTTTATCTGAATGGATCTACTTCCCGATTGGTCCCATAGAAATTTCATCAAAATCGGTTCAGCAGTTTGGTTTTGAAATCAAAATAGCTGGAAAAAATGTCATCCAAGTAAAAGAAATTGCGAAATTGACACTTGACAAGGATTTGTGTGTGATACTAGAACTAAAAAGGGTAAAATTCGGAAGTCGGTGCCAAAAAAGTCAATGAAACAAACCATAGTCACCGACTTCCGAAAGTAATGTTATTTTCCACATTTTTTTAGTGTTTTTTTTGGAAGTCGGATTTTTTTTGCAAAAAAAGTTTTTATTTACCTCTTATTCAAATCAACTATCTTGCCCACCTATGCAGCCCAGTGTATCCGCTGATACAGAAGCTGGCATTCATATCTTAAAAAAAGTCCACTAGTTCTAGCCGGGTATTACCAACTTACAAAATAAAAGTACTCAAAACGATATCCTTTATGAACTGGCTCAACCCACCAGTACTAAAATAAGTGAAACAACAGTAAGTGGGGGAAACCCGGCAGCGCAATTTTGTAACACACTGTCAATCACAATCCGAAGGAAATAAAGTCCTAATTGAATTGCTTCATGTTCGCAGTGGTCTGCTCCGTGCCCAACAACGACGCAATGCATAGGTAATCTTCATTCAATCGGTGCTCTATATCAAAATTTTCCTGGAGAGCGTACAAACCTTAATTGATGGAGCCTTCGAAAAACTCATGTTAGCTTAAGAAAAAGATTAGTACCTACGTCCCAAATAATTAAGTAGAGTACTAAATGGATATGGAATACCTATTTAATTGCACAAATATGATGACTTTCTGGTTGTTCGTTTGTGATTTAAAAAAATTAATAACCCTCATAACGAGAATTATTATAAACCATTATAAAAGCCTTGTTCCGATTACTTGCTGAGTTTTTGAAATGAAAAAGTGGCTTACTGGCTTTTTCAGTGGTTTCGAGAGAGTTGTGGAACACAACTGGTGGTCGATTAATGTTGTTGAAGTATCGAATTGAAGGGCACTGGCATTGAGAGCCTTTTACGCAATTACCCGCAGGACGTAAATCGCAAGGCTGTCGCATGTAGTCCTTGCACTGCTCGCCGAGACGCGCTCTCGGAGCCTCGTGCGACACTTCGCTATATAAAACTGTCCGCAGCCACCGGTGCTCATTTACTCAGAACTTATCAGCAGTATAGCCACCGGTGGTGTGTTGTCGTTATCAGTGTAGCTTAGATTAAATAAACATTTGATTAATACGTGCAGTGATTCAGAGGGGTGCATTGACTTTGAGTGGCAGTGATGGTGGTCCTGTGGGTTCTGACCGCGATGGCGGTGGCCGCCACTGGGTTTGAAATAAATGGTAAGCCGTTTTTGTGGAATATTTTATCGGCGTGATTTTTTTTTTGAATATTAGCGACCCGCCCCGGCTTGGCACGGGTAGTAGAGCATATTAGGTGGATTGACTTTTTCCGACACTTCCAAAAATAATCGTCATATTTCAACCAATTTACACAAAACCTTGACAAATTAAAACCTCATGAAAATGGTGAAAACCTCATGAAAATCTGTTCGGTGGTTGTTGAGTTTATCGCGAACAGACAGACAGACGCGGCGGAGGACTTTGTTTTATAATATGTTGTGATTTAGTGGACACGTATATGACACACACACACGCTATGAGTTGAGTATAGACTGAGTATAGAGTGATGGAATCGGATCATAATTTACCACAACTGTATTCTCCGAAAGCGAAGAATTCTCGCATTTTTCCAATTCTTATTATTTTATTGTCACCAATAAAATATACCCTACCCTAATAGCACTTTAAGCGATCTGGAGATCGAACCCAAGACCTCAGATTCAGCAGACCAACATACAGTCCCAAATAAGTCAAAATTATAAAATCAATACTCATCAACTACTTCATTATACTTATACTTCATATATGCAAATATGTGTACATCCATGGCTCCTAATTACTGGTCAATTAGTTCAGTTATTATATCATGAGCATCATAACCACCCACTAAGGTAGCTGACTCACTGGCACATTTGCCCGGCAGTAAGGAACCACTATAAGTGCCCTCCAACGCCTTTTATTAGCAGCAAAACTGTCGGCTTTACTGCTCATTGTGAACTATGCTATGAATGCAGCCACTATCGTCATCGTGACCCCGAATTTTATGGGCACATTTTTATTTAAAATGGTGGTGATAGTAAATGGCTTATTTGAGGTTATAATGATCGTTGCTTCCTTGGTGTGGGAGATGTCATAAGTGATTAAATTAAAAGGGCAATAAGTAGACTTGTTCGGTGCGGGAATCGCACCCACGATTCAGCGATTCCAGACATACGCTGTGCCACTGAGGCTACGGAACATGTAGAGTTATATTATTCAACTTTGTAAATCTTTTAAATAACCCTCACGCCGTTTTCCTTAGGGGTAGGCAGAAAATACAGAAAGCCACCTGCTGCGATCCACACATGCTCTTTTAACTTATATAAAACCTACCCTGAAGGCTCAAATACAAATGTCATGCACCATGTAAAAGTGTACGTACAGGAAGTGTACTTGCTGCAAGTTTCACACGTGACTTGCGGAATTGAACTCAAGTCAATAAACAAATGAAAGTGTTCTGTAGGTGACAGTCGGTGACTCGGTGTGAACCATGTTGGTCAGTGTCAAGCTAAAAATATACCTTTCGGTTCAATTGCAGTTACAACATCTATAAATACGTATAATTACCACGATTTTTTTTAATATATTTCTTGTTACTATTTTTAACTTAATGGAATCTTACAGTAAATTGACCCCGGGGTTTTTATTTAGCCGGCGACACGGTAGAATCTAGATGGACATAAGCAAGAGAGGCTTATTTATATTCACCTCTATATACCTGATGATGACGATGACGAGCTGACGACGGTTCAGGGCTAGTCGGTGACAAGTTGCCAACAGAACCTTTATTCCTAAGCTCTCCTCTGTTACAAGAAGAAAGTTAATTCCAAACGAAACGGTCGTAGTTAGTTAGATAGAACATAATAATTGATTGTACACCAATACTGTAACACTGATATTTTACACCATATCGTACCCATCCTACGGGTACTTCTCTCACTATCACAGCGATATCTATCCAACAGGAAGGGTTATGATTTTAGCAATCTATATTCCTATGTATGTTATCCCAATACCCTTGTCACGCAGATGAAGATTACCACGAGATGCCGAAACTGTTCCACCTGGACGACTGGGAGGGGTGCGCGGCGAGGCGGGGGGTGTTCTGTCTTGGCACCTTCGAGCTGATGCCGCACCGGAACGACCGACTCCTCGCTGTTATAGAGGTAGGAATACCTTTCAATCCTGCAATCTCATGATTTGTGGGTTGGTAACTTCGGAAACTAGGAGCATTCTCCGGTCCTCGATTTCTATAGGAATTACCAATCAATCAATACCAATCTTCAACGCTAACTTACAAATGAACTTTATGTAGTTAGTTTCGTTTTAGTAGAATTTCCAAAAGTTATTCCGCTATATTTTCTAGTTACCAACTTTAAAAAAGGAGGAAGTTCTCAATTCGGTTGTATTTTTTGTGTTTGTTATCTCATATCTGAAAGGATACTTCCCAATTGGTCCTATAGAAATTTTATCAAAATCGGTTCAGTAGTTTGGTTTTTAAATCAAAATATATGGTCAAAATATGTTATCCAAGTAAAAGAAATTGCGTAATTGATACTAGACAAGGCTTTGTGTGTGATACGATAACTATAAGGTTAAAATTAAAAAAAATTGCAAAAAAAAAAAATAACCGACTTCCATCATTGCTATGTTACTTAGTTACTGCCAATTTGGCCGCATATTCTGCACATATAAGGTGTACTCATCAATAATGGAAAAATAAATCATCTGCTCCATACATTTTTGTTCGCATAACATTCGAGATTTCAGGGTTGGTCCCTCAAAATCTCAAGAAGATGTTTTTAATGACGAGTACCATGACCTTTTGAAAAAAGGTTTCAGTTAGGTTAGATCAGGTTTCAGTTCTTTTTAATTAAACACCTAACAAAGCGCTTTCTCTCCAGCATTTGTCCGCAGATCGCTACCACTTCAACCACTCCCTGATCCACCGCGGGCTCTGCCTGGCCACCTCGTGCGGCCACATCCCGGACTCCGCCCCCCGCGCGCGCTTCAACCTCTGCGTGAACAACGTCACGCGCGCCCACCACGGACTGGAAGCCAACCTCACGCAGCTGGAGTACTGCCAAACTGGGCCGAACAGGAGGACGGTTGATGACTGGGACCTGGCCTTCGCGTGTGTGGTCGGGCTTGTGGTGGTGATGAACGTGCTCGGCACGGCGTATGACGTGCTCAGGAGTGGCGAGGGCAAGCGTGAGTTCATGTTGTTTTGTTTACAGTTTAACTAGCTCCGGCCCGCAGTTCCGCGGAACATCGGGAATTGTCTTACGGAGACGTTCTATCGGGATAAAAAGTAAGGATAAGATACCGGCTTACCGAACATCGTTTGAATGAGTCCCAAATGAAACAGTTGATCATGCAGACAGTTGCTACATCATCACTACATTTGGTTACTAATTTGACCTCCACTTGCTTACGGTTATTTTTAATAGTTTTCCCAAATATTGAGTTATTTAAAATCGTTTATTGTACTGAAACATAAAATAATAATACAAATATGTACATAGAGAAAAGAAGAAAAACATAAAAGGGCGTCAAAAGTGACCACATTAAATATAAATCCGCTATCGACGGAAGAGTTCTAAAATGAGATAACGTAGAGCAACCTTGGAAGTTCTAAAAAACCTATGTAAACAACTGTTACGACAAAAATAGTATTAGATTAACGGTCTCAAACTACAATAGGCATCTACTACCGCCAAATTACCAGTTGAGATTAATATGATTATTAAAATGATGACAAATGACGTCTGTAACTCTGTTATGTCACGATCATTATATTTTTCAATAAAAAACGTAAACCAATTCTTAATTTACAAGTATTATAAACAAAATAATCACGGTAGTTTCGAGATATCAAGGTATTATTATGTTACTGTATCAGTCAGTACAGTCCCTACTGGCGCGTGGCGTCACAACACTCACAAGACTTGATCTTCCTCCTAGCATTGTTGGGCACAAAATATCTCACAGACAGATTTCTCATCGTAGCGCCACCTGACTGATAAGTTTCCAATTTTCTAATAGGGTTTTAAAATAGGCCAAATACAGCGTCAACTATTCGACTCGGATCTCTGCGATAGTTAGAGAAACGAGCGAGCGGATTATAATCACTGGAATCATTTCCTTACTCATCATTTGCTGTTCAGTCGAGTCAGTTAAGACCCTCCTGATGGCGACGTGAACAGCGCGCGCCCGCGGTAGTCGTGTCTCCGACCGATGTAACGAAGCCATAGCGAGATCTAATTCGACGTCAACGTCATGTATCGAGCTAGGGGACAGTTTTTGACGAATTCAATTTTTGAAATATTTTACTGAAAAACATTAAACTAATATTATTAAAAATAAAATTGCCTGCATGAGAAAAATAATCATATACATAGGTTCTAGTAGCTTCAGAACCAGTTTACCGACGAACAAAAATATCTATGTTATACATTTTCTTGGTCCTTTGCAGCTATCAAACAGCTGATGGCCTGGTCCTTGGTGGCGAACTGGAACCGGTTGACAGCAGATCATAGCGACGGTGACCCGAGGCTGTCAGCCCTTAAACCTGTACAAGGAATGAAGTAAGGATTACTCATCATTACAAACTTAACATCTCGTCAACGTTTCTAAGCTACGTATTACAATTTGAAATATCTGTTTCAGAGCCATTACGTTGCTTCTAGTGATGATGGCTCACTCGGTGCTGGCTTACCACATCACATATATCTACAATCCTCAATTCTTTGAGAAAGTAAGTACGAAAACTATCACCTTAGCTCGCATATCTTCCGTAATCAAGCTACCTAGTGTCAAAATTGTTTTTAATACATTCTTGGAAAATGTTGAAGGCCGGATTAGCGAAAGGCGTCCGACGTCACCGCTACCGGGTTAAAACATTTCACCAACATCAAACCGAAATGATGACGATGAATTTAGTAGAACATTACAAGGTTTAATACTTCTGAAATCATAACCAAGAACCTATTAATTTATATCAATCTTCTTCGATCATTATAAAGTTGTTGTCAATACATCCGCCCTATTCTTCCAGAGCAGCCACCATATTCTATCTGTATACATGCAGAACGGCACGTCTATAGTACAGACCTTCATCATGGCCTCCAGCTTCCTCCTAGCCTACAACCTGCTGCTCCACGTGGCGGACCACCCTAAGAAGAAGCTCAGCATCAGGATGCTGCCTCAGTGCTTGATGCACAGGATCGCTAGGTAACATGATGATATCTGTAACTTTTTGCTGCCTATTGTTAGTTTACAAAAATCTCGTTTTTCAGAAGCTAGTTCTAAAGTTCTTTTTTTTATTTCTAGTGATTAGCTGATGATTCCCGTGACTGATAATATTTTATCAAACAGTCAGGAATTCAAAACTATAGACAAAATCCTTAATTATGTTTTTAGAATCCGGCGAATAAACCAACGGATTATCAAAAATTGATCCTTCAAAACGCCGCCGCCGCGCGCCGCCCCATTTTTCCGTATGCGTGTCGTTCACATTTACCATATTTCCTAGGATATCTCCTCTGTACCTGTTCGTCCTGGGCCTGGCGACGACCTGGTGGGCGCATGCTGGTGACGGTCCTCTATGGGGCCCCGTGATCGAGGCCGAGGCAGACCGCTGCAGAGGCAAGTGGTGGGCGCAGGCGATGTACATCAACAACTTTGTGCGACCCGACGATAAGTGTCTCATACATACGTGGTGAGTTTTGGATACAGAGATCTTCTTCTTATTTTATTTTAAAATATTACTGTCGTGTAGGACACCTATGCATGTCGTGGGAAAGTTTAAATTCGAAGCCGGGTCGGCTTGGCGGTAATTTCAACAATCCGTTCACCGTTCACGCACAATTCAAGATCAATCTTAGTGGATTCTGTTAAAAAACCATAACTGAACATTATCCTTATCTAAATGTAAAATTAAATTAAAAAGAAACAACACATTTGATATCGGAAACTTCCAAACTGTTTGCAAAATGACTTCATAATCGGTTACGGTAAGTAGGTACATCAATTAGCTTGTTTTCAATCAGCTGAGCTTGTGAAGGCCTTCAGACTACTATTGGCCAATGCCAGGAGACTTGAGCCTTCGGATTATATGGTTACGAAATGGCAGAAAATATGGTAAAAAGATTAGGCAACTGTTGTTTGTGTTTAATCATTCCTTGCAAAATGTAAATGAGATTCGTGTTTAGCAATAAAACTTAAAAGAGAACCTCTGTTCCGCAAGGTTATTAACCAAGCTACCTTATATGTAATATCAGCGAGGATGATGCCTAAACTTTTAGGTAGCTAACGATTCTGTTTGTTCCCAATTTAATTAAATCTGGCTTTGACCTTCATTCGCCATCTCTAGACCAAAAAAGCTATCCTAATAGCTATATAATAATAGCTATTCTTATTGGCTAATCTATAGGTCATCTAATCATTTTAGGCAAATCATTTCGCACTAGGGGTTTGTCAAGGTTTGTTATTGAACATTAGGAAAAAGTTTAAGTTATTTAAAACTTAAAACCCACGAAGAATATCAATGGTATTATAATTAAATCTTATCAGTGCTAACTCTTAAGGTTTATTCAAAATTATTGTTAATTGATTCTGATGCGCCTTTATGAGATCTTTGTTTGTATTTTTGATTCTTAAATCACGTCATTGTCCTTTCCATTCAATTTGATTAATGTTATTGCTACTTTCATATCGTACTTATTTCGTGTATTTATGCACTTTCCTGGTCGTGATAATTTATTCAATTTATATAAATTTAGCACTTTGCAGTTTTATTACTTATTGATCCATAGCTACTGTTTTATTTTTTGACGCAGTCTTTTTGCCTCTCTCTTTTCAAAAGCGTGGAAATGTGAGTGTTCTGATTTTGCTTTGTTCGAGAATAATGATAAACTTGGAATCAATAGGTCACTCACTCATTTCTTTTCTATGAAAGGGCCTAGCACAGGCCCCTGAGGTACACCTAAACTATTTTATGTTTGTAACCATTCTATTGATCCCCAGGTTTCTGGCCGTGGACATGCAGCTGTACATCGTGTGCACGATACTGACCCTGCTGCTGGGCAGGTGGCCGCGCACTGCGGTGAAGGTGCTGGGAGGCATGATCCTCGGATCGATGCTGGTCAACTTCGCCGTCATTTATAACTGGCAGCTCAAACCTATGGTGCTGCTTATGATTCCCAAGTAAGTACTGTTGACTACCTACTTCTATTATACGTAACGAAGTCACTCGTATTTCCTACAATTATAAAGGTATTAAACAATGATGCTGAAAAGAAAAATAGTCACTTGTCATGGATGATAGTATTATTGATGTTTTCTAACTGACAATAACAAAGATAAATTGAAATAACAAAGATGGAATACTACAAGGATTTTTTTTAATCTCGAATGACGTTTACTAGGGGGCGCTGTGGGTAAAGAATTGTGAAATAGTTTTATGAAATTCTTTTTATAGCCACGCCCGAAAATATCCGTGCACTTTTGTAAGTGTAGGTACTATTTAAAAAAGAGAGACCATGATAATTCCTAAAAAGAAGCAGAATAATAAAATAGGCTTTAAGCTTTAAAGCAATTCAACCTTTTATTCGAAGGTGACATCGAAAAGCATGCTTATTCTTTAATTCAGCCTGAAGCTACCTTTTATAATAGGAAAATTGTTATTTATAACTTATAAGGCCGTGTGCCAGTTAGTACGTTTATGGATTCTGTGGCCATATTAGTAAAGCTATAAAATTAATATGATTATTTAGAAAGAGTATACTAATATGTATTAACTATACTCGTATTGTAAATAAAAAAACATCAGACATCAAAATCATGCGGGATGTTATTTTCAAATAAAAGTCGGTATTTTTTTATTATGCTTAAAGTTCATTCAAAATATCTACGCTACGACGTTCTACGTATGTATGTATCTACGTTCGACAAAATGTTTTGGGTTTTTCTATTAAGAATTTCGTATAAGCCACTGGGCGTCTATCGTCGAATAGGCCCACGTCGTATCACTTGTAACTAAAATACAGCTGGCTAAATATGGGTACTCCCATATTTAGCCAGCTGTATTTTATATACTACACACATCAAAAGTATCTAGGGATCAACATATATTTTTGCAATAACTTTTCTCCTGATTGATATTAATTAAAATTTTCTTTAAGGATTCATCAAATAAAGTGTTTTCGTTTGTCACAGTAACGATAAACCAAGTCACCTTTGCATTAATAAAGAAATTTGCCATTTTCCTAATAAAGGGATTTTTGACATTTGAACCACTAACATTAAAGTTCGAAAAAAAGACTGAAATAACAGTTTTCTTTAAAATTTTATTGGGTAACTTAAACAATTAATAATCCGTGTTTCTACCGCGAACACTAACAACACAAGAACATCGGTTTGGCATACTTAAAATGAGTTCATCCAAATCACGCTGTGGAATGGCCGCCCATGTTCGTTACAACACCAAAAAAAGGTCTTTTTGCGACTGGATACCCTCCATATTCGGCAGAGCTCTTCTCTGTAGCATATCCCATGCATGCTCAATCGGGTTCAAGTCTGGCGACTGAGCAGGCCAGGGCAGGACATTGATGTTAGCTGCGGCGAGAGTCTGTCTTACAACTCTTGCGGTGTGCGGTCGTGCATTATCATGCATTAACTGAAATAAGGGACCGATTTGCACTTGTAGAGGAACGATGACGTCTGATACAATCGTCTCAGCATAAATTTGAGCGTTGAGGTTGCCTCTGATCCAAATCAACTCAGTTCTTCCGCCGATCCAAATACCCGCCCATACCATGATGGTTCCACCACTATAAGGATGGACTTCCTGGCAGGATTTTAATCGCTGTTGGCGTCCAGGGGTTCTCCAGTGTCGTATACGTCTTGTATCCGGTCTCATACCAAAACGAGACTCATCAGAAAAGCACACGAAACGCCATTGTTCTTCTGCCCAATTTCTGTGTTCAAGAGCCCATTGATATCGAATCCTACGATTGTGCATTGCTATAGGTGGTACCCGTAGCGGTCTTCGGGAATGAAGGTTCACTTCATGCAAGCGGTTTCTGACTGTTTGGTCGCTAATTAAGTTCCCTGAAGAGTGATGAAGCCTCACGGCTAACATCATGGCGGTTATTGTTGGAGCTCTTCGAGTTAAGATTTGAATGTATCGGTCTTGTCTCCGTGTGGTGCAGCGATACCGTCCTCCATGGCGCTCAGCCACGGTACCAGTGCTTCGGTAACGTGTCCAAAGTCGACTGATAACACTCTGACTTGTATTCAGAGCTAAAGCCACAGTACGTTGCCGGGAACCAGCTTCTATCATTCCCACGGCTCTGAGCATTTCTTCCCTGCTTAAATGACGTCGCCGCTCCATAATAACGTTGGTTTTAATCAGTAGTAGGGAAACAGTAGCACTAATAATGTCTTCAATGCGTTGTATGTTTTTATAGGGAAAATATTGACAGCTTATTTTCATCTTTTACTCGAATTTGATTGAGAGTTCCTGATTCAAATTATGAAATGCACCAAAAAGGATCCATATAAATTTATAAAATCATAAATTTATTACAAAGCCACATCTCAATCTCAAGAAATCCGCATAAAAATGCTTGATCCCTAGACACTTTTGATGTGTGTATACCTGTATATATGTATATATGTACCTGTTTCTAACCACCCTATCAGAGCTAATGACCCTTCTATTTCTCCAGGTTGATGAGGACTCAGTTCCTCGGTGAGCGTTCCTTCACGTGGTTATACTCCGCTCCGTGGGACAGTTTACCTTCAGCCCTCATCGGTCTACTGGTGGCCTTCGTGTACCACTCGCATCAGGTGGATGGCTACCGACCTGCACAGAGCTCAGTAAGTTTAGGTCTTGAAGATAATCTGGACTTCAGTTATAATCAGGCTACATCATTCCCACACTTCCCACTGATGGTACATAGGCCTCATATCTGCGAGAGAGTTTTGGCCATAATCCACCACGAGAGGACAGTACAGTTTGGCGGATGCCACATGTCTTCGAACCTTTGGATGTAGAACATATCTATTTCGTCATAATATTTTCCTTCACCATTTTGAAAGGGCTGAAGGTAAGTTTTGAAAATCAACCCTTTTTATGTAGTGGATCAGAATTAATCTGAAATGAGGCCTTTGTCCAATTGTGGATGATCTAGCTAATGATAAGGATTATGAAATTAACAATGAATGTGCGCTTTTCTCGTTTCCTAGTGTATGCGAGTACTGTACCGTCTGTCCGTGCCGTGCATGTTCCTGTGGGTGCTGGGCGGCTACTGGGTGAAGGACGTCACCCACCCCGTACTGGTCACGCTGTACGCGACCCTCGACAGACCTGTCTTCATGACACTCACCGCCTTCGCCATGTACGGGTTCTTCAATAAGATTGACAGTGAGTATCTTTTTTTAATCACAAACTAAAATTACTTTATTTCTGAACGTGTTGAAAAAGAGTGCCACCATGCAATATCCTTAGTCGGAGAATTACTTGGTGTTTAGAAACTATAGCAACTTATACCTACTGAATTTAAAAAGCCTTAGCAACCCATGATTACAGCATCAGTAAGGTGTTTTAATGAAATGCTAGATCCAGTTATCCATTTATTTGGCAGAAACGGCCATTATTTTTTTTGAAAAAAAAAATGTGTTTTGTTCATTCACTGGGGGTGTTCATTCACTGGAGCACTTACCCTAGTATATGAACACCAAATCGCTTATATTATACGCTAAATGAAAGAGAAATTCGTTATGAGTAAGAGTTCATAGAAACACCACTAAGCGAAGTTAACACGCTACATAACTTACCTAACCTCGATGATTCGCAGGTGTTTGGTGGAAGTTCCTGTCGTGGCGCGGCTGGGAGGTGCTGGGCCGCATGTCCCTCTCCATTTACCTGATCCACTGGCTGTTCTCCCTCACTCTGCTGGCTCAGCGCACCAACGCCAACAGGGCCTCCGTCTTTGATATTGTAAGTTTTTATTTTTTCATTCAGATATCATACATGAATTAGAAACCAAAAAGTCCACGGCTACAGTAAATTCTAAACTGGCGGGAGTTAGTTACAATGGGAAAATGATGTCTTGTCAAGCAAAAAAACGTGCGAAAGACTGCAAGTAAAATTATCTGAAAATAACGAATGAATGCCTCTCTGAATGTGATGACTCCTGCTGACACCAAAAGTGAAGGCTATAAGTTTATTGGGTGTGTGGTGCCCATGGATTATAATCATAAGTAATTTCTGTTTTCTCTTGCAGGGTGGACACTGGCTGTCGACAATATTCCTGACCTACTGGGCAGCGTTACCTCTGCATTTATTTATAGAACTACCGGCAATGAGGTTTCTACAATCTTTGACCTCTTAGACCGCTAAAATATGATCCATTGATATCAGTAATCAAATTATATTCTAATTAGTGTAGGGCTTAACGTTATTATTTTACACAATGTATGTACTATTCTTAGTGGAAGTGGAATATTAAGATTAGGTTTAAGGTGTTCTCGTCTGTGATATTTTGTAATGTAATTAATTTAATTAAAGAATAATAACAATAATTATATTAAATTGTAACAAAGAAATACAGCCGCATTTTTTTAGTTCTAGTCAAAAAATCAATAATCAACAAAATCATTGAAAGCAGTGATAGCCTAGTGGTGTGACCGTTGTACTGCTAAGTCATAGGTCTCGAGATCGAACCCACGACATGCACCTCTGATTTTTCGGAATCATGTGCGTATTGAATAATTATCACTTGCTTCGGTGAAAGAAAATATCGTGAGGAAACCAGCATACCTGAGAGATATTTCTCGACGGTATGTAAAGCCAAGTCAGAGGCCCAAGGGCGGCATAAAAACTCTGACACAAGGTTAGGCACTAACGACACGATAAAGAAAGAACAAAATTATTCATCCCAAAATATTTATTTTTTCAAATCCACTTAGCTCGTAAACGCTTTCATTCTACAACTAGAAAATCGTTACGTATGAAATCAATGGTTTATTATAAACACTGTCTCGTCCGTAGATGTTTTATGGAGCACGTGAAGCTTTTTACTATAATTCTATTTTCGTGCTTTGTTGATCACTCCTCACGGTACTCAGTAATAATTCACCGTGAGTGTATCCGAACGCACCCACTTGACATTGACAAGACAACTGATGTCAGTTGTCTGTCATGCGTGTGACGTTTATTCGTGTGATCACCAGACCAGCTAGCTACGCCAATATCTCGCAAATTGTTGTGATTGCAGGATTCCACTCCTGCGTAAATTACGTAATTAAGGTGTTAGAAGTGCGGTGAAGTGATGGGGAACCACCATAGCCATGATTCAAAGGGTGGGGGAGATCAATCTGGCAGTGGTACCAGCACGCCGCGAGGGTCCCAGCGAGGCGCTGGCTCTCGTTCCGGTTCTGGTGGTGACTTGCAAGGCTTAGCGGAGTCGAAGGAGAAACCACCGCTGTCGATGGTGCCCGTAGAGAAACTCGGCAAGGTAAGGATATACTCGTATGTCCATTTAATTAGCGAGGGTCATCGTCAGGGTTAGATTGACGTTTCCTGTTCGATGTTTGTTTTGATTCGCGTTGATAACGATCGTATCGGTAAATCTCCGACGTTTGACAGATTCGGATTGGGTCGTGAATGATTGAATCACGGAATCTTTTTAGAAAATCTGTATGACTAATATCTGGTTTGCAAAATAGATACATGATTGTAATATGAGCGTGTTTAAAAAACGTTTCGTATCTTAGAAGTCGAGTGATATTTATGAGTGTTAGATAAAGATGATTCACAAGGCATCTGCTGTCTTCTTTATCTGTTATATCTAAAGCTAGTGCTTTTTAAGCCAAACAAGAATTATGTATAAGAACATAATTCTTGTTTGGCTTAAAAAGGATATAAAAACTGTTATGCTTGGCAACAGTACAAGGCTAGAAAATTGTATGAAACCAAAAAAATTCAGTCTTGTCTATGACAGACTATAATAGAGAATAAAATGTGCCAAACATTGTAGTAGCATATCATAGACTCCTGCTGAACTTGACCTTGGTCACCGGCCTCCCAGAGGTCTCCGCAGTGACCTCAGTACTCAAGGTTGTCTGCACTTCTACAATTATGATAAATTTAATGTGTGTGAAATCATTAATTACTTAAATTTTATGTCGGTACTTACTGTTGATCAAATAAAAAAAATTGCTGTACTGTATTATTATATATTTTCACCTTGAAACAGCATTTTATCTATGCAATAACCTATGCAAAATTTCATCCTTCATCATGCATCATCTGAATTCATCGTAAAAGTTTGTGTCACAATGGGGGTTCTTCCACATCTAAAAAAATATAATATCACATATTTACAAAAATTGCAAGCCAATTTAGTTCAATGAAACACAAATAGCTAAATTAATTCATTTGAATGCAGGAGCTCTAAAATAGAATGTTACTCCAGTATCCATGATGTAAATACTCTGGTAATTGACTCTCTGATCATAATTGTTACTGTACATTGAAGCATACATTTAGATTGTCCTATAACAGAAGGTCTGTAGAACTACATTTTATATGAATTTATTTGCTTCATTTACTTTTAGTGTATTTTACTTTTAAGACCGTGTCTTCTGAGAGTTTTTAACGTCACAAATATGTCTAATATTTTACTTTTCTGATTAATTGATCAATTTTACAAAATTAAAAAAAAAACTAGCTTTTGCCTGTGGTTTTGCTTGTGTTATGGTCACAAATTATCCCATGAGAATATTTTAAGTATACCCCATGACACTGGGATAATGTGTGTAGCTTCCGATTAGTGAAAGAATTTTTGGAATGGGATAATATAGTGCCAAAGATTACCCCTTACTTTGATGATATTATGAATTGCAATATAGTCTGTGCTGTAAAACAAGGAACAACTGAACAAGAATACTTAACATCTTTCAGAACTGTAAATTACACAAGATTAAAATATTAATATAAAATGTTCATATTTTGAAAACATCCAATTTGACACTAAAGCCTGGTGGGTGTCTGGGTGTCAGATCTAAAATGAGCGCTTATTACAGTTTAGAATAAACTTCAGCATCAACAAACAAACGAGATGACAGGAAAACCATCCAATAACACCAGAATAGTGACAACTACAGGGTCGACGACGTGAAATTGGAAATCAGTGCACCTAATGTGGTGACGGAAAGGTCTACCCCATTTGAGCCAGTCCAAATGCAGCAATCGACTAGATTACACAAATACTCATTCTTCGCACGTTAAACTGAAAACATAATATCAGATATCGATTTGTTAAGTTGCAATTGTAGCAGCTGGATCAAGGCCTGGTTCCGAAAGCGGCAGTTCTGGAGACGGCTCATATTTTAAGAAGGCTCATCTCTTTGGAGCCTTGACCCTGCTTGAACCTGTTCCGGATACCGGCGGTATACTATTTGCAGTCATTTGCATTCAAATTTAATAAGAAACAATAAAAATAAATAATGGCATGTAACAAAAAGTAAATCATTATGATGTTACGAAAACTACAGATCGTTTTTTTTTTTTATACAGTCTATTTACAGCTTAATAGCCCAAAATAATCGTGAAATCTCACCTGTCCAGTGTGTGTGTGTTAGCACGCATTATCACATGTTTGTCCATCATGTGATGCCGTCACATGACGCTGTACCGCTTAATGAAGCGCGACGCAGCTGATTGACGCGCTCAATAGTAGAGGTGCACTAATTGATGTGCGCTCGTGCTGTCCCGTGTTTGTTGAGATACGGTGCGATATGGCTTTTATCGAATTTCAGAATCGAATGGCACTTCGATTCGAAACGACAGCATATTGGAACACAGAAATGAACTCATTTTCTCTCTGGCGTTTTCTATATTCAATCATGTCTTGCTGGTACCCAGTGCTTGATTGAACTTCGCCTAACGCATCCTCATGAAGTCATGATTGATGTGCTTGATTATTATTATTCATTTATGGACGGGCATACACAAAATGAGAGTTCCATATTATTTCCCGTGACATTTTTCAGGATCCAAGTCGTTTCTATGGCGTTCGTATCGTAACGACCAGGGAATAGAATATTCCGTGAGCACGACTAAGTCCTCATGAGATTTCCTTGAAAAGGGATATGAGCCAGCAAGGTGGTAGCGACTTACGGGACTGACTACCCAGGTAGAGCTTGACATTCCTCTACTCGTGAATCTATCTTTGCTGAAGCTATATCCACAAGCAATAGCAGCAGATTCCATTTTATACTGGCTTACCCTTTTCTTGAGCAAGAAGTCTTGAACTGTAACTGCCAGACTTTAGTATGTTTCTACTATTGGGTCTTTCCTTTTTGCAAAGGCAAGTTTAATCATACCGATAAACAAACTCGATAGTTCATCGATACAATCAGATTCGTGTTCATTATCACTATCATCACTATGGAACAACATATCTTAATGTTTGTTAATATCCAGTAATTCGTTCGCCGACAATCTTATCTTCGCCCCTGATTGATCGCTGTGATTCCATGCCCTCCTGACTTTAGCGCAACGTCGACTAATATTTACGTGTTTGAATAAATACATTACGCAAAGGAGAACTGGAAATAACAGTGACACAAACAGAAAATGATATAATATTTAATATTCGTAATTGCGACGGTTTCATAAGGCAATTCCACGCTATTTCAAACAAAAATAACCGGTAAAATCAATATAAAAACAAAGAGTGATAAAACATAAACATTAAACCTTTTTACAACTAAATAATAATTATTTACGGCCAGTGTAAGTATTACGGGCGTAATTTTAAAAAAGTGCGCAGTCTTGGATGGATGGATGGAGAAGGTCAAAAACATGAGGTTTTCCGTTGTTGGCATACAAGTGAGCAGGCTTAAGAAAACGAAGACTGCTTCGCCTACTTGTAAAGTGCGTAAGTCTATAACACGTCATCATCATCATCACCATTCAGCTGATAGAAATCTACCGCCAAGGTCCTCTGGACTACGTCCCACATCCAATTCCCAGTTAGATGTGCTAGTAATAATTTTATGTATCGATCGATTGAATCTCCCAATTCTTCTGTAATACGCCGAAATTACGAAAAATCCTCTTAAATAGTAGTATCGTTACGTCGGCAGAGGCCGATAATCATCAATAAAAACCTCAACCATGCCTTTGTGCCACTGGGTTCATCAGCATGCCTAAGCCTAACTAATAAGGCGATTCCTGTAAGCTGTAGTTCTTTGGTCTTGTTAATATCTTGCATTTGGAGTATGCAAAAAACCTAAACTATAACTGCCAAAAGTTTTTTGCGCGTATTCCGGTGAAAAAAGACTATTTTAACTGTACGTATTTATCAACTAACCTTTTTGATGGATGGCTTGTGATCGCTGTTAATGACTGCAGTGTTGCTTGATATACTAGAAAGAATGAGCCGAAAAACTAAGTCCTAATCTGTGATGTCCAGGTAATACAAAACGCTAAGCATTCTTTCGGAATCGTCTCTCTCAAATTTCGACTGTAGTTCATCTTGTCAATTCTTGTCTCTGGGAATCATCGCCATATGCAGCCTATAACGTTCCTCCTGCTGGGACACAGAGCATGCCTCTGTGAGCAGGAGTGGGCCATAGCCCATTCACCACACGGTCCATGTCACAGTCCTCGAATAGGACATAATATACCATTTTGGTGTTGTACTCGTAGATGTTTGGATTGTCCGTTGGAGGTGGTAACCACTCGACATCAGGCAGACCACGGCAATAATTTTTAGCAGTACTTATTGCATTGCAAAAAAATATTGCCGTTAATAAGTAAAGCTCTTGCGTGATGGGTAATAAAATGTGTATAGTACAGCATGGGTCTTTTGGCGCTTGAATGACATTGTTAGAGGACGGCACTATTAGTAACTGATTGTAAAATTGTCTGTGGAAATTGCACGGAAAATCAATATTTAGCTGGCGCTAGTTCCGATAAAGCCACGCGCCAAAAAGACATGCTGCTCTATGGGCTTAACTGAAAATTGGTGCTGATTCAATTAAGCACATTTCTCCGCTGAAGCGGTAAATGTTTCCACAGTGTATGACGATGCAATCAGCTGATTAACAGGTTTCCATTGTTTGCCGTGACGTCACTGCTATAATCTAATGTAAACTGAGTGTAAACCAATTTTACGCCAGCGTACACTTCACATTCATCGCCGTAATGCTATTAATACGCTCAGATTATAAACAGATTTAGGAATTATGGTTTTATTTATAACTTGGACAGGTTTTAAAAGTTAATTTGTGGTTGTACTAGCGGTTGTTCCGTAAAGTATCTTGCGTGGTTGATTTTTATTTTGCAGAATGAAATATGTTTCAAAGTACGAAGGTACTTTTCAGCCCAAAATTAGTGCAGTAGTTAAGTTGAGTAAACAGTCAGACAATACAACTTTAACAATTTTAGCCCAACCGATCTCAACCGCTTTTCACCGCATCCGATTGGGGGATCCCAAATCTTTAACTAATTTCCCGTCTTTCTGACTGTAGATAGTACGCCATAAACTTCTCTCATAGGCAAAATATAATATGACTCACAGAATCAAGAAACAGTCAATCACAGATATTATATATTTTCGACGTATATCAAAGATGCGCAAATAGTCTCAACTACTTGTATACCTACATTATGAATTTGTACAACTTATTAGAGCACCCGAATTTGACTCACGACATCGCATTTATTCGATGCCGAAGCCAACCAATGCGTTGACTAGTTATGTTTACCTATGCATCATTCTCCTGCCCTTATCTTGGATAGTTTCCTGAAAAGCAAAACTTGCTTCTTATACAGAGTAGTAACCAGAACTTATAGGCAATTACGCTTGCTTGCTGCGAGATGCCGATGAAATTGCAATCCGTTCTTGTTTCCCCACGATATTTTTCTCACGTCGTCATAAATCAATGTTTTCGATTTTAGCTTTAAAAGTTTTACTTTGAGCTTAATTTTATTAAGAAGTAGGCCCTCATTCCTTCGGGCCACCATTCCATTTCATGTCATTGACCCAGGTAAAAGCAATTATTATTATTTGTTACAGTTACTGGTACAGAGGTCACAAAAAGAAGATGGAGTCAACGGTGTCACAGAGAAATCATTTACAGTAAGTTATATAAACAGTTAAAGTACAAATCACAAGTCGCTGTAAGCTGCCCGGAGCCAAGAAAATCGAGATAGTCGAGCTTGCTGGTGAGCTTATCTTTCCGAGGGCTTATTCCGAGGAAACAAGCAAAGAGTGACTGAGTCCCACACAAACGATGTTCCACCTCCTTTTTTTTTTTTTTTTTTTTCCGGATGGGAAATCATCAAATGACTTCTCCCGCTCTGGGCTGAGCGGGAGGGTGTGTCAGACTTTTACTGACTAAAACCCACCCATGTTCCTTCATCGCCCTTTGTGTTCCGGGGCCGCGGTATCTCTTTCGAACAACCCGCAGCACCCGGCAGGCATCGGCCCTTGCGGGCCCCTTCCCTATGCTGACATCTCTTTGAGGCGCGCGTGGAACACGAACGCGCCGTCGACACGGCCTGTCGTCCTAAGACGGAGGGACGGCGAGCTAGCCCTTAGCTCACCGTCCACAGGCCCGCGTCTACGGTGGCCGGGGGCCACCACGTGGCCCCCGACGCCCGGTGCGTCTCCCGCGGCGGCTGGGACGTGAGGAGGAACGCTCTCTCTCACGTTCCGCCTCCTCCTTTGCTAGCATGACTGCTTCGCAAAAGGAGGTGACGGCTTCCCATTCCGTCTCGCTCCGGACCATGGCTCGAACCAGGGCCGGACGCGAGAGGTCGCCGCCGCCGATCGCCGCTATGAGGACACGGCGTTGCTCCGCCCAAGCGGGGCAGACCTCCACCGTATGCTCCACCGTGTCCTCCGGTCGATCCTCGAAATGGAAACACCCGGGCGTCTCCTCCCGCCTGATTCGGTGCAGGAACCTCCCGAAACAACCGTGTCCGGTGAGGACCTGCGTCAGGCGGAAGGTGAGGACGCCGTGGCGCCTCTCAAGCCACTCCTCAAAGAGGGGACTTATCGCCACTATCGTGGCGTGCCCTGCACGGGGTTGCGACAGTCGCTCTCTCCATGTCACCATGAGATCGGCTCGGAGGTTTGTCCGCTGAGCGGCAATTAGCCGCGGCAGCGGAGTAACCCCCCGGCGAAGAACCTCCGCGCGCCATTGAAAGAAAGAAAGAAAGAAAAAACGTTTATTGGCACACGCCACAAGTACACAATACAAAATATAAAAAAAAGCAAAAATAAAATTAAAACTAACCAAGAAATATTGTGTGACTCACGGCTGCGCCAAATAGGCCCAGTTCAGCAAAATGCCGGACAACTAGTGCCCGACGCTGGTTTTCAACTGAACCTATATGGTGAGTGTGCGGATGTCAATAGGTTTAAATAATTATAAATAAATATTGTGAAAGATAAGATAATAACAAATAAAAATAAAATAAAATGATGGTAACGGCGGAATAACAACTACAAGACTATTTATATACTAGTGACAACCATTTTTAAACACACCATCGCTAGTCCGTAGCATCACACTGCGCCGCACGCAGCCGAGTGTGACGCACGAGTTACCGGCGACGGTGGCTTAAGTTGCACATTTTTAAATAAAGAATAGCTTGTAGCTGTGGGTATTTTCATAAGTACATATATATGATGAGAGTTAGAAACGACCATGATTATTTCCAAAGTTAATATAGATCGTCCAAAGTGATGAATAGTAATTAAATAACGCGAAGGAAGGTAAGTGTGTATATATTCGAGTTAATTTTTTGATCGGACTGACAAGACATAATAGAAAGGTATTTCCTTTTGTAGTTGCACGTGGAAAAGGTTGCAAATGTTCGCTTACACTCAAGTTCTTGTTGAAAGAAGGGTTAACGGCGTGTTCCGATACTTCACGTCCTCGTCGCATGCTGGCCAGCAACATTGGGTGAGTGAGAAAGCCAGAAAACGCAGTGACGTGCTGCAGTGAACGAAATGGTGGCATAATATATACTAATGGTATGATGCTTTGTTTCCCACAGGCCACCAGCAACAAGGTACGTGAATCGGACGACGCAACAGCCGCAACCCAACCCCCGGGCCATGGACACGAGAGGCTGCACGAAATACAACTGGCACAGAGAATGTGCCACCCTCATGTTATAGCTATGTATATCCTAAATATTTTTACATTGTACGTACCACACTAAACCATACACCACATTCCACTGAAATTTGCACTATATTAGATAAGCGAAACATTTATATTGACCATGTCCAATTTTCGTTGCGCGTCAATCAAGTACTGCCGTAAGCGTCTTCTGAAAATATTGGTCGAGTTGGATGATCGGATGGGTGGTGGCAGATTATTCCAAATCTTTGATGCTGCATATCGAAAGCTGCCTCTGAAAGCCGCTGTACGATGAGACCGAGACGCAAGCTGTTGCGAACATTGCCTTCTATCGCATTCTCTTGTACTAGCTATCCAACTCAACTTATTGTACAGATAGTCCGGTTTTTGGTATTTTATTACACCGAACAGAAGGCACGCCAAGTGCAATTTGCGTCTCGATTTCATTTTAAGTGTGTAATGTTTATTTAAGACCGGGGTTACATGACTCCTGGGGGGGATTTTATAACAGAACCGGGCACAGGCGTTTTGTACCCTTTGGATGAGCCGATCTGTGCGGGCCAACAGGCGCGGGCCGTATACTGTATCCGCATAGTTTAGCCTAGACAACACCAAAGTCTCAACAAGTTGCTCCCGTAGTGCTTCAGACAAGTAAGGCCTCATCTTGTACAGAACCTTGAGGCGGTAAAAGCAGTTTCGCACCGAATCGGCTATATGTTTTTCGAAACGAAGGTCATTGTCCATAATGAGACCAAGATTCCGCGCTTCAAAGACTCTGTCAATTGGATCACCCATCAGTTCCAGGCCAAACTTTGCGGGTAGTTTAGCTAGTTGCTGTCTTGTGCCAAACACCAGGTATTTAGTCTTGGTAGGGTTTAGCGACAAACAATTTTCCTCAGACCAGACGGCAATTCTATGAAGATCTTCATTGAGATCCCTAATGGCACTCTTATATTCATCCGGCCTAAAAGACAAATATAGTTGGACGTCGTCAGCATAAATATGGTATTTACATTTCTGGAGGCAATTGATAATATCCGCACAGTATAAAATAAAAAGAATTGGACCTAATATAGATCCTTGCGGAACACCTCTTATTATCGGGGTACACGTTGAACTAAGAGCAGTTCCGTCACCCAACTGTAGATCTACATACTGTTTTCTGTTGGTAAGGTAACTACGGAACCACTGCGTGGCGCTGGGGTCAAATCCGTAAAAATTTAGTTTAGACAATAATAGTGAAATATTTATTGCATCAAAAGCTCGGGAAAAATCTAGCAAGACCAATACTGAACACATTCCCTTGTCTTGTGCTGATAGAAGATTATCGGTTACATCCAGTAGGGCAGTGGCGGTACTGCGTTGTTTCCTGAAACCAGACTGTAAGTCAGGCAACACGTTATTGTGTTCCAAGAAATGCGTTAACTGCAGACTGACGACTTTCTCTAGCACTTTCGACAGGCACGGTAAAACGCTTATAGGACGTAAGTCTTTCACTTCAGTAGGATTAGCGTGTTTCGGTAAGGGCCTGACTGACGCTATTTTCCATAGGTCAGGGAACGTTGAAGTTAAAATGGAACAATTTATAATATCTGTTAAAGTGTCAAGAGCGTAAGGTAAAATCATATTTAGCATGTCAAGGGTAATGTGGTCGTAACCTTCGGCGTTACTTTTTAGGTTAGAAATAATTCGAGAAATGTCCTTCTGTTCCACTGGCTCGAGCTTGAAAATGGCTTCGCCATGTCTATGGTCTTCAAAATAAGTCTTAAGTGACATGCTTGCTACAGGGTTACCAGGAACTACCAAAAAAGAGTTATTAATAAGATCTGGATCAGTAAAATGCGACGGAATGTCTTGCCTAGCTTTGAAAGGCGATAATGTGGCTTTAAGATTCTTCCATAATAATTTAGGATTTTTTATCTTATTGTTGATATTATGTTTAAAGTACGCAACTTTTTCATTGTATAAAGAACTTAAAACAAGGGACTTCAACTCTTTGTAGTATTCCTTTTTAGAATCTGATTTAGTTTTCTTATAACAAGTTAAAGCATTGTCGCGTAAACTCATCATGAGTTTAATCGTATCTGTTATCCACGGATAAGACTTCTCCTTAACAGTGCAAGATTTGATTGGAGCGTGAAAATCGAACAGCGAAATAACTTGGGAGTTAAAAACGTGCACCATGTCACTTACATTGTCCAACGTAGAAATATTATAAAGACACAAAAGCAACAGGTCCATATTAAAATTATCAATACATATGTTTTTAAGTGGCCTAAATTTTATTATATGTGGTTTAAACTTATCTCGTTTTACATGAAATTCCGCAACTATAATAGAATGACCGTTAAGTGAACTAAAAGATTCCACTGACGTATTTCGAGCTCTTAAGTCTGTACATAGCACGTCAATCAGTGTTTCACTGGACGCTGTGAAGTGAGTAGAAGTTGTGACCAATTGAGTAAGACTGAGGCTATCCAAGAACTCGTTAATTTTTCTTGTTTTTGTGCCACTTGTATCCAGCATGTTTACATTAAAGTCACCCAGCAAAATGTAATGGTCACAATGACCCAGTGAGGTAAGAGAGTCGGTTATGGCATCCAGGAAAACAACAAGGTCCAACCATGGTGGCCGGTACGCGGTACCTATAGCAATTTTTTTACCACTCATTGTGAGCGTTAGCCACATCTGTTCGACCGATTCGAACCTGGGATCGACCGCGCTACACCAAGTACGCGCGCTCAGTCCCCGCCGCAGATAAAATCCAACGCCCCCACCACGACCCGCGCGAACGCTTACTGGCCGCGGCGTGTGACGCAGACTGTAGCCCGGTACGACAGGAGCGCGCCCCTCCTCGCCCGGTCGGAGCCAGGTTTCGTTGATGGCTAAAACGTCAAAACGATGCCTGTCGAGCGCACCGATCAAGTCATCATGCCCTGTACCCAATGATCCTGCGTTCAGAAAACCAACCTTAAGAAACTTTTCTCCCTTAGTCATCATTATAATAGTGAAACAAAGATTCGGCATTTAGCAATATCAATATTGCGCCATTAATAATGAAAGTCGTTAAGTCATATAATATTATAAACAATAAAAGTATGTGAATATAGTATCTGTACAATACAAAATGAGTGTTAATGAACATAAATATTATAGCGTACGAAAAATCGAAACTACGGTATCCATATAATAGTTTTGTAAATAGTATGTGTATATAAAAGATGTGTGAGTAATAACGTAGATGTAATGTGCTGTTATAACTATTAAGAAATACATAGATATAGCTGATAAACTGATATACACACAGTTCACTGAGGTGCGCCGTGAGACACATACCTATCATTAGAGGACTTATAAAACAGTAGTACATATAGCACAATATTGACATTATTTTTGAAACAATAACACTTATATCTATTTTTGGACTTACTTTAAAATACAAAATTACTACAATTAAAGATTTAGTTTGAATAAGGCAATAAAATAAAGCAAATGAAAACAATATTATAGTTCTAACAATTATCATTTTTACCCGGTGCGGGACCAAAGATGCGTCGTAAGTCAGCCTCAGAACGGATAAGACAAGCAGCGTCCCCTGGTTTGTAACGAGCAAGAATGCGGCCGCGCTTCGACCATATGAATTGCCAACCGAGGCGACTGCCAGCCTCGCGCGCGTTCCGAAATAAATCTCGGTTAATTTTTGTAAGCCGCTCGTTAATATACAGCCGCGTTGCTGGGCCCGGCATATCGAGGTCAGCAGTTGTCATCCCGCGCCGCACTCGTGCACCCTCCAGCAGTTCGTCACGAAGGTCGCGTCGCGCGACGCGAATGACGAGGAAGCGCGGGCGGGTCTCCACCGGCGCCGTCGCCTGCGTAGCGTTGATGCGCCTTCCTCCAACGCGCTCGGCGCTTATTATGTCGCGCGCCTTTAATTTGACGCCGATCTTAGCCGCCACCAACATGGCCGTGTGGGTAGCATTTTCACCATTGATTTCTGGTATGTATAGAAGCTGGAATTCATTCCGCACGATCTTTAGAAAGTCCTCTTTAAAACTGCTTAACTCCGCCCTGAAGATGTCAAGATTGAGCTCTTGTGTGGCATCTAGAGCTGTGCTATTGATGGGGCTGGTGTCCATGAGGTTGACAAGACTGTCCTCGTGCGCTGGTGTTGGTGCCCGCGCCCTCACTGGTGTTTCATCCCGGTTATCCCTCACCAGGTGTTTTTCACACTCATTACAGTGCCAGGGAGTCGCTACATGACCTGTAGCCGAGATGCCCACGCACCCACGATGGTACCAGTGCCTACATTTGTTGCAGTTTACAGCCTCTGCCGACGACAGAAACTTACCACAAGCACTGCACTTAGCCATGGTTTGTTTACGTTGAACGCAGCACAATCGATAGGACTAAAAAGTACACCGATCAGTCAACAGATGGCGCTATTTTCAGAAACGCGTTTATGGTTAATTACACGGTGTTTATGGTACAGATAGACACCATAGGTTGAGTACAGTATTGGGGAGAAGGAGCGCACACACCAACGTTCGGTCACAGTTTATTTCCGCGTTTCAACAAAACACTGTTTATTTACCTTATAGTTTCGGGTACTTAAGTGCTTATTGGTGATCACTAGGACGTAATTTAGAGTTTTTGTATAATTACACAGCATATAAACACTGCACAATATTGTCACTTGTAAGTTGTACTTAAAGTAGTATTTTCACAATAAACTTATTGGAATTTTACTGGTATTTTATTTTTATTATGAAGAAGAACACAAAGAGCTTATGGCTTATTTGACATCCGTGACGTCACTCCCTCCCCATTCATGTAGGCGCGCGAGGACTATCGCCTCCAGATCCCATGGTGGCAATCCGGCTAGGAGGCTCGCAGCCTCGCCCGAGATCGTGCGGAACCCACGGACCATCCTTACGGCTATCACCTTTTGGGGCGCGTTCAGATAATGGGCGGCTCGCCGCCTCAAGGAACGCGCCCACACCGGGGCACCGTAAAGGGCCATGGACCGCACGACCCCCGCATAGAGCCTCCGGCAGGAGGCGTTCGGCCCCCCCAGATTGGGCAGGAGCCGCCTGAAGGCAGCCCCAGTCCGTTCCAGTTTAGGGGCCAAACGTCGGAAGTGCTCCACGAAGTTCCACCGGCTGTCGAGGACAAGTCCCAGGTACTTCAACGTCCACCCGACGCCGATGGAAACCCCTCCTACCGTCAGTGAGGATCCCGACGGTGGCGCATTCCGAGGCCCATGAAAGCACATGGCCTCGGACTTGTGCATTGCCACCTCGAGACCCAGTTGCCGGATCCTCTCAACGACTATCGCAACCCCGCGTGTCATCAAGTCGGCCGCCGCCTCGTGCGACCTCCCCTGTGCCAGCACCAGCGTGTCGTCAGCGTAGCACACTACGCTGACGCCACTAGGGAGGTCGGCGCGCAGCACCCAGTCGTAGCCGATGTTCCACAAGGGCGGTCCTAGAACCGATCCCTGTGGGACACCGCACGACATCTCTCGCCGGTTCCACTCTCCGGAGCGACCGGGGTAGATGACGGCTCTGTCCGTCAGGTAGTCCCCGACCACACGACGAAGGTAGGTCGGCACCCGGTGATACCGGAGTGCCTCCCCAATGCAGCTCCAGGGCATGGTGTTGAAGGCGTTGGCGATGTCGAGAGACACCGCCAAGACAACCCCACCCCGGGACACCGCATCCCCCGTCGTGAGGGCTCTCACGCGCATGATGGCGTCCACCGTGGAGCGCCCCTTGCGGAAACCAAACTTGTGTTCCGCAAGATCCGGACCCATCCCCGCAAGGTGCTCGGCGAGGCGGTCTGCAATGACTCTTTCAAAGAGCTTGCCCACCTCGTCGAGCAACACAACGGGCCGGTATGCGGACGGAGAGTCCGCAGGGCGCCCCGGCTTCCGAATGAGGACCAGCTTCCCCGTCTTCCAACGAAGCGGGAACTGGCCTCTCTCCAAGCATGCGCTTAGGAGCCCCTCCAGTCGGGGCCCGAGAGCCTCAAAGGCCAGGACCCAGGCTTTGCCAGGCAAGCCGTCGGGTCCCGGGGCGGTATTTTTGGCCTTGAGCCGTCCTACCGCCACTCTCAGGTCTACCCCAGCCACTTCCGAGACGTCGTCGTCGTCGTGGTCGACGCACGCTTCGCGCAGAGTTGTCAGCTCGCGCGACCACCAGTACACCTGACGCCGGGTGCGTCCTGGCCGAACTCGGGGCATTGCCACGCACGTCACATATGTCGGACATGGCCTCCTGGAACCACCCTGCCTCATTATCAACGTCGGCAGGCCTGTCCGGTGATGTCACCCAGGCCTGCACGATCGAGGCTTCCAGGAGGAGCTCCCGGTCCAGCTGCTTCAGCGCCCAACGTGGACCACTCGGGGCCTGTAAGACCGGCGCGCTCGAGGACTGGGCGGAGACGTCAAACCGGATATACCGGTGGTCGGAATAGGTCTCCACCCCCTCCATGACACGCCAGTCCACGACACGCGGCGACAGAGCGGGGCTAGCGAACGAAATGTCCACCACCGACTCGCCCTGCATCCGCACACACGTGGGTACAGTACCCCGATTCAGGACGACCAGGCCTGTTTCCAGAGCCCAGTCCTCCACCATCCTTCCCCGCACGTCTGTGCAACGAGAACCCCAAGCCAGATTCTTGGCATTGAAGTCCCCGAGGACAAGCACAGGGAGGGAATGGCTTCCGACGACGACACTCAACTCCGCAAGGGAGTTGTGGAACTCGGCGAGAGTTCGGTTCGGGGAGAAGTAGACACCCACCACTACGATCTCCCCGAACCGTGATGTTCCACCTCCTGTACTGCTCTTAGTGCAACTTCACCTGTACTTTGAAGCACTTGTCTGAAGCCACTGATAATACTGTCGATGTGGCAGAGCTCTGATCTAAGCTCATCTAACACAAAAAGTACGACGAAAAAGAAGAGACAGCCATAAGGCACACACATCTATTTTTTCCGTGTGCCGTCTGGGTTTATTTTGCAGAATATTATGATGTATCACTTTTGTGGCTAAGTCTGTGCTAAATAAACGTATTTACTTTCTTTCGATTACCCTTAAAAGTACCTAACCGTGTTTGTCTCCAGAAATACCTTTTCCCCATGTACCCTGAGCTGGCGCGCCAGTTCTTCAAGTACATCCACCGCGTGGGCAAGTGCAAGAATACGCACATCCCGCAGTCCACCTTCAGGCAGCAGTGCGAGAAGATCCTGGCCATGCTCGACGATGCCATGATCATCGAGACCTATGTCAGGTAAGACAAGAAACAAATGTGCGTTTTATTTGTGTAGAATAAAATGTTTTTATTTTTTTTTCCAAACAGAAAAATTATGCTGCAATTTTCCTAAAAAAACAGGGATAAAATGACAAAGACAATAATATTCCACAATTTTCCCCTTACTACAAAACCGATTTGGACTGGATACCGAACAGCACATGTGTGCGTCATTGTAGCTCAGCATACCTGGCTGGATGGCAATGCGCCTGCGGTGCCATCCCATCCATAGGAGGCGGTGATCACTAACCTTCAGGAAGGCTGCCTGTCAGAATACCAGCCAAAACAAGAAAATCTGTAACAGTTCACGTCCCAACGAAAACTTTGCTCCGTCTCTCGTCGTTCCATATTTATTTACTAGAATTTTCCGCTTCCACGCAGTTTTTATCGTCAAATGTCTGTCAAGTTCATCTTGATAACAATTTCTTTTTTTTTGTTTAGTTTTGCTGGAGATCAAGTAGACCAGCCTTTTGTCTACACTCATTATTACGAAGACAATAAGATATAAATATCTGGAAGGTCGCTAGTTCAGAGTCGGCTTAGTTTACGTTTTGACAAGGCGTTGTTTAGTTGTTTACTCTACAAAAATGGTACAATGCTAGTACTATCATGATCGTAACTTGGATGACCTAAATGGCAAGGTGCCAATGCAATAAGTTTGGCTACTTTTGGGACAAAAGTCTTAGCAAGATTAAATTTTACAAGAATTGTATAAAATGCATGACCTTGGTTATCACATTTGGCACGAAAAGCCACGGAGCGTAATATCTCGAGTTGTGCCGTGCTAGGTCGAGCCTACATACCCGTTTGCAGGGTGTGGCTCAAGTAGGAATAAAAAGCCCCATGAGGCGCGGCGTTACCCATGATATCACTGGCTGTATGAAGCCAGAATGGGTCCCGGTTCCACCAAATCAGAGACAAGCTGAGTGGAGATGAAACGTGCAGAATCACACATTCACACCGTGTCTCTCGTCGCTTGTGTGATGGGTCGAATCAAGCACGTCGCGTCTCTGCAATGCTTTGGTCGTTTGTGCTTTGGTGGACACCTGGCCTAATATCTCTCGTCTTCACGTCTAGAATGTTCGGCGCCGAAACGGACGAGACCATGGTGACGCCCGAGGGTCTTCGCAGCCTGCTGTACACCAGTTACAAACTGTCCATGGACCACTATCCCGAGGGCCCGCAGACCTGTCTCATGGTGAGTGTATAGTCTAGAATGTTCGGTGCGAAGACGAAAACATGGTGACATTCGAGGGTCTGCACAGCCTGCTGTACACCGGCTACAAGCTGTCCATGGACCACTACCCCGAAGGCTCCGATATCTACACGCCCTTTCGTAACGGAATACTATTACACAATCACTTTCCATCTATGCAATATTGTTTGCCTTCAGATCAACAAGACGTTGTCGGTGGTAGTGAACGGGTGCTTCAACAAGAAGGACATGCATAGCGTCGGCTTCGTGGTGCGCTGGCTAGAGGAACACTGTCACAGGCTTATATTCCCTGTTCATAGGTAAAATATGGTCAATTTTGATAGGTACTCTGGGTTTTGTTTCAACCATTTGTGCACCTTCAAAACTATTTTGGTATAGATTTCAATATGAAGGGGTTTGCTCTACAAACACTTTGGATTAAATAATATACCTAAACTAAGGTTTGGTGCCTCAATCTGCGACTTGCGCGAGTAAATTAATTTTGCGATCCTTTCACATCCTTCATCAAATGTCGGCCACGATCTGTGTAATCCTACAATAAGTTGATTTGAACGATCACCGGAGGGCTATTTCCATGGTCAGGTACTGCGTGCACATGCTGGCGACGCGGCACCGCGACATGGAGGCGTCGGTGGAGACGAGCGGGTCGGGCGCGGGGCTGGAGCTGGCCACGCCGGTGCTGGAGCGCGGCGCGTGGCAGGCCGCCTCGCACCTGCTGCCGCTGTCGCGCGCCTGGCTGCTGGCCGGCACGGCGCCGCCGCTCTACTCGCGCCCGGGCCAGCCGCCGCCGCAGCCGCACGGTAACACTGCACCTGCTACCGGCCTGGCTGCTGCCGCTGTCGTGGACCTAGGGCCACGATAACGCCAAAGCTTGTCTAGATGGATGCTGAACACCAGTATTCTGCATGGAGTGACTGTTTATCTGACCTCCATTACCCAGTTACCAGATATACCGCGCGGTTAGACTCGTTATCCGACTTTCGGGGGGCTTCTGATGACCCGTCCTATCCGACGCGACGTGACCGCATCACGCCTAGCTTAATCCTAAACAAATGAACTTGGCGACTGTTGCTAAGCCACGAGCCCCTCTACTCGCTCATCATCATTCACAGGACGATGATGATGAGCGAGTAGAGGATCTCGTGGAGTCGTAAAAACAAGAATTTTTTGCCATCTTCTCTGTCAACTTTGTTTCATATGATTGGTCACACGACGTGTCGGGTCCCCGTACCGCGTACGGTCCGCTCGGGCAGGCGGCGGGCTGGCGTCGACGGCGTGGCTGGCGCGACTGGTGTGCGCGCTGCCGTCGCACTGGGTGCCGCTGTACGCGTCGCGCGACCACGGCATGGGCGCCAACCGCTTCCTGCACCACACGCTCGCATACAAGTACGTATAAACACTAATTTCCAATGTTTTTAAACATAATGAAGAAAATTTTATTTTTATTTTTAGCCGACTAATAAAAATCGTTATGTATTCCACCAGTGCATGTTCATCGATTTCTCCGTGATTACTGGTCCGATTTAAGTGATTCTTTTTTCATTTGATAGAGGAACCTCGTGCGGATGTCTCATTTAATTTTTACTGACTTTGCTTCGGTACTTCTTATGTTATCCTCTATAAAATGCGTTTTTTCTTCTTCGTCCATGTGGATGATGAGCTAATAACTTCTAGTTACAATGTGAAATTGGTAATTAAGGAGTTGTGTGAGATACCACAACTAAAAGGGAAAAAAAAACTTTTTTACTAAAAAAATTATTAACGACTTCCAAAAAAAAAACCCTCAAGTGTGGAAAATAACTTTAATTTCGAAAGTCGATGGCTAAAAAGTTATTGAAACAAACAAAAGTCAGTTAGTTTTTAACACCACTACCATAACGCACATAGCCTCTGATAGAAATTAGTCTGAAGACATTAATTGTATGTTTTTGTCTATATTACCATAAATGGCGTTATTTCTAACTGTCCTTTTATATACCTACTACGTTAACCACAGACGTTCAAGTGAAGATGGCAAGAAAATAAATAATGACTGCTAGAAACGTAGATACAACACACATTCACACGTGTGATGAACATTAAGTAAAACTGAATGAACACCATTTCTCTACGTCATTAATAAAACTAAATAAAATAGTGAAGTCAAAAAAAAAACTTTATTTTCCTATCCCCAAGAAAAAGGCGGTACCTGTAAGTTGTGATGCCTACTATAAGTTCTGCTGTATGTGCAGGGGTCCCACAATGGTGCTGATCCAGGCTCAGGAGCTGCTGATAGTGGTGTGCTCGACGCAGGAGTGGCGCGAGACGCACCAGTACTGGGGCGGGCCCGACTGCGCGCTGCTACAGATACATCCCACGTGAGTAACTATCCCACCGACATATTGCAAGCATTACATATATGCTAATAAAAAAAATATCGTCTGTCCTATGATTGTCCAGATCTTTTCGATATTTTGATTAGAAAACCCACTTCGTCGTCCAGTATGTACCCAGACAAAACTGTCGAATTGACGCAACTGTCGAATTCACTAAACTATCCAATCAGCGAAATTGACGAATCAACAAAACCGTCGAATTATATAAACTGACGAGTGAGGGAAGCTGACCAGTGTTACGCGGACTCATTGCCTATATGCAATGCACGCGCATGCACAACACACAACATCTTTGAAATAAGTTTTTATGTAATTTTTGTTACATCGCGTGTCATTGTGTTTGAATTTCATATTTGTCACCTTTTTTTCTGATAGAGTTAATATTTTAGCTAAAGTTGATTTAATGATAGTTTTACGCATTGAAGTGTATTAAGGTGTAGAAATAGCGATTTTTGAGTTCATGTTTCGTTGGTGGCCTCAATAAATAAATCACTGACCAACTTCCAGGTTCTCAATAGTAGAGAAGGCACCTAAGATGCTGTACCTGAACACGTCGATCCGCGGCTACCCGAAGGGCCTGCGCGCCGGCTCCGACCCGCGCAAGCCGCTGCTCATCATACCGGAGGACTTCGACTCGCTGCAGTTCCAGGGAACTCCCTACCCGCTGGAGAGTATTGAGGTACGTTACTCTCACTTTCTAAAAATAAAAATCAAAACAGTGATAGCCTAGTGGTGTCGGCCTGCCAAGTCATAGGTCACGAGTTTAAACCCAAGGCAAGGCACCTCTGATTTTTCGGACTCATGTGCGTATTGTATAATTATTATCACTTACCTTCGGTGAAGGAAAACAACGTGAGGAAACCAGCATGCCTGAGAGATATTTCTCGACGGCATGTAAAGCCAAGTCAGATGAGAATGAGAATGTCAGCCGTTTGTTGTATATCGTAGGTATGGGGCTGCGGCGACCAGGCGTCGCGCGAGGTGCAGCTAGAGATTAAGAAGTGGCAAGTCAAGGAGGCCGAGAGGCAAAGACATGTGAGTACATACACGTTACTTTGTACTAACATTCGGCTTCACTTCACGTCGTCTTGTTATTCGAATTTTAAAATAAAAGAAAGAACGTAAACGTCTTTAAATTAGACTTGCATACAAGATTAGGAACTAACAAACAAAATGGACGGACAAAAAAAGGTCAGTTTAAAAAATATTCACAACAAACAAGGCCCAGAAAAGCTCCTGGCTTAGCAAAAAACTGTATTCTGATCCGCCACGCAAGACCCACAGTATAGAGCAACAGTCCGTGGGTCCTTGTTGGGATATAGACACAGGGAACCAACGAAAGACTGAGCATAGGTACATATTTTAAACTCAGACGTTACATAACAAAATTGTATGTTTTTCCTTTTAATTTGTTGCCCGATATTTGTTTGAAATGCTTTTCTTTTTCCAGGTAAAGTTGTCAGCAGCGGACTGGATCGAGCACCCGGACAGGTACCTGCTGGAGCTCGCGGGCCGCCCGCAGTACAACAACTCGGCCAGCTAGTGCCGCACGCCGGCGCACTCACGCGCAGCGCGGACCGATGGATTGTCTAGTGATTGTGATAGACTTGTTCTATAGGACTAGGGCTAAAAATTCTTTGCATGTAGATTCAGTGGGCAATATCAGAAAATATTGTTACAGTGCTTTTACATGTTTTGTTCTTAATTAGTGAGCGGGACTCTTGCATTTCTATGTGTTTTGCGCCCGAGTGTAGCGTTCTTTTGGAAGCTTCTGCGATTATTTTAACCCTTTGTAATTCAATCAGAGAAGGACCGTGCTTTAATAGAAACGTAATAAATAATAGTTGTCGGATAAAGAATTGTGGTGCATGTGGATTAACTCATGTTTGTGTAATGAAATATCTGCCAAGTATATGTTTGTGTACCTACTATTGCCACAACATTATACTTGTTACTAAAATAATAAACCGACACGCTGCACTACATACTACCGATACAATATTATACGATTATACATGGTGAACATGTACAGTAAGAACATTTCAAGCAGCTCACTAACATAATTTAATCTGTTGGATAGGACTTTAATTAAAGTTTTACATGAAAGCATTTTGGCTAATTTATAGGATTGTTAAAAGGTTCTCTATCTATTCAAATAGTACTTCAAAAATATACAATGTTGTACCGAATGAATTCACATCTTAGAGCGTCAAACACATAACAACAAATCTTGTCTCAAACAGCTGATTGATTATAAGAACCATTTTTGTTCGGGACCCGGCCTCGTTGAACTTGGCTAAATTTCCGAATTTCTACTAACTTTCAACTTTTATCCTGCCTTAAAGTAACTGTGAGTATAATATCTGTATTTTTATGTCCTCGTACTTAATATTTATTAATAATTTATTTTCTCTAGGTTCAGCCTAATTGGTTTTCATTGTCACTCATAATAGAAACTTCTCTAGAATACGCCTGTTTGTAAAATTATCATGAACATAGCCAAAAGAGAGAGAAAAATCTTATGTATTTTATTTTTTTGACGAAAGCCTGTCGCACGGTTGAGGATAAGGCTGTATTTATAAACGTACTGAGGCCCGATAAAGTAGCAATCCAAATATTTTGTAATAAGCCTTAAGTTGTAAGTCTGTGCCTGTAAAATATTAAATGTATTTGACTTAAATTGATGTGTATATAAACACGGAACATTGAACTTTTACTCGTAATATTTAATTATTAGAATGTATGTAGGTATAGCATCTAAACCCATCATCTTATTATTGTATTGAAGTTCACTGAAGAAATAACTATTAGTCAATACTGTAAACCGCACCTCTATGATCACAATTTGACATTGAAATGAAAATTTGACAGTGCTTTCCGTAGAAGTAAAGAGTTATTCAAGTGTTTTACGATTTAACCAAGCAATTCATTGTCTTGATGCGATTGTTTGGAGATTAAAGTGTAGATAATTACGTAAGAAGCATCTAAAACAAGCTTCGTATTAGTATAACGTTCCTATTGCACAAGCCATAATTGCGAGTCACTTAGGAAAGCATGTAACGCTCAATATACGGTGTTTTGTTATTTTATAAATGGACCAAAATGTTTAAAGAATACTGTATTAGAATAAGCTGGAAGGTTACGTTAATATGACTAATTTAATATGAAATATGTTTGCGATCTCAATATTTTGGCGGGATATTATTTCAAGATGGTTGCATTAAGAGCGAACTTTTTATTTAAATAATTACGGAATCTTGGTAATGAAGTAAGTTAGCATGGACTATGTTAAATCGTAAAGAATACCGAAGATCGTTTTAATAAAGGCTCAAGGATTCGACAAACAATATTCCCACGATTCGTTAAAGAGCCATTCATTTGCCCTGTCTATTGATATTATTTGAGATCACTAGTAACATTTGGTTGTGTTTAAAGAGAGCTGTATTGCAATGAATATTGTTAGGATTAATTAATTATTTTCTCACAAACAACAACAAGACATCACAAGCATCAGCTTGACGTAACACATGCACAGTCAGTAATATGCGCTTCGTAATTGTATTATAGGTGCTATATGAATGCTTTTGTAGATAAGTATTTTGTGTACTATAATATTGTAAATTTTAATAATAAATGAAATATTTTATTAGACTTCTATTTTATTAGTTTCCTCCCGACGGACACACTAAAAACGAGATCGATTATGTTTGTCTTCCAGCAGACAAACAATAAAAAATGTAGAAGCACTTAACCAAATTAAATTTAGTTCCGATCACCGACCCGTCCGTATTGATTTACGTTTTGAAATGAAGATTCACCGCCACAAACTAATTCAATTAAACGTTTAGAGAGAAGACCACATTAATTTCGAACAAAGGAACATTTAACGGAGATGAAGTGTATGTAGTAAGCGGTGAATTAAACAACTTCCGGTTTAATATTTCTATATTATGAAAGTTTCTACACTTCCTTTTATTACAATAACTTAAGACGACGGAGGACAATTTACTTGACATGTATAAAATAGGTCTAGGTCTATGAAGTAAGTCTAGATTTAGTAGCGAGTTCGAGTGCGTACTGATCAAGAGGCCCGAACGAGTACTAGCTAAGATGACAATGCTAAATTGCTTTATAGTAAGTCATATGCTCCGACGGAGGCCGAGTCTAGCCGAGCGCACCCGAAGTTGCGTTCGGAAAGGTGGCGACCAGCATATTACTATGTTTGATTATATTTTGTACAGTGTAAATATTTATTAGTATTGGTAGATTTGTAAATAGGTTTTTTATGTGATATAAGTATAGCGATTAAATAAATGTGTAGATATATTTCTGTCAATAAATGTAAGTTTTTATCCAAAGACAATGATCGTGTTTTGAGTTTGATGTCTATGGTAATTTGACATTAGTTCGTATTTGACAGGTCTGTGTAACGGGTGAATAACATGTACTGTGAAGTGTTTACAATTATTATGATTTTAAGTTTAAAATTAACATTTAAATGCCGGTGTAGCAATGACCGCTACACTACTCCCCCCTTGAGACCGTAGCTACGGGCGATAGTAGTCCGGGAAACGAACAGTGCGGCCGGAGCGTGTTTTTTTCTCAACGGCGACGGTGGGTAGCGGAGCTGTGTTTGCGACCGTTGTTGCACCGGGGGGACTGCAGTCTGCGTTGTTGAGGTAAGCGGGTTTCAACCGATCTATGGTTACTGTGGTTTCCCTTCCGTTTACCTCAATACGGTACGTTTTGTCGCCTCTTTGCAGGACTCTGTAGGGCCCGGTGTACGGTGGGTCTAGTGGCCGGCGCACGGCGTCATGTCGCAAGAATACGTGACACGCAGTTGCCAAGCTGTCGGGAATGTAGAACGGCTTATTGCCGTGTCGACTCGCCGGTTCTGGAGATAGCTTCGTCATGTGATGCCGGAGCCTTGACGCGAAGTCGGTGTAGTCGACTGAGCTGGTGAGTGTGGGGGCGATGAACTCGCCTGGGAGCCTTAGGGGCTCGCCGTAGACGAGCTCTGCTGACGATGCTTTGATGTCTTCCTTCCAGGCGCTGCGGATGCCGAGAAGCACCAGGGGTAGTGCCTCGGACCAGTTGGTATTGGTATGGCACCGGATGGCCGCCTTCAGCTGGCGGTGTAGGCGTTCCACCATGCCGTTGCAGGCAGGGTGGTACGCCGTGGTTGGCCGGTGCTGGCTACCGAGGGTAGCTGCGATGGTGTGGAACAGCTTGCTCTCAAACTGTTTGCCCCTGTCGGTAGTGATGCGATGGGGGCAGCCGAAGCGGGACACCCAGCCAGTGATGAAGGCGCGGGTGCATGTCTCCGCTGTGATGTCTTCGATGGGGTATGCCTCTGGCCAGCGTGTAAAACGGTCAATCACTGTAAGTATGTACCTGTAATTAGATGAGACGGTCAGTGGCCCTACTATGTCCATGTGGACATGGGAAAAACGTTGTGATGGGACAGGGAAGGCAGAGGTGGGACTGGATGTGTGCCGCGTGATTTTGTTCTTCTGGCACTCAACGCACTCTCTGGTCCAGGCCTTGCAGTCCTTCTTCAGACCAGGCCAAACAAAACGCGTGGAAATTAGTTTGACCGTGGCCTGTCTGCCGGGGTGACTCAGCTGGTGAAGTTTCCGGAACACCTGTCTCCTAAAAGGTTCTGTAACATAAGGACGGGTGTTACCGGTGGAGACATCGCAGTAAAGTTCTGTGCCTGTGTCTGCGAAGTGCACTTTATGCAGATTGAGTGACGTGCTGTTGTTGTTTAACAGCCCCTGCAGCTCGAGGTCTTTATTTTGTGAGTGTGCAAGTGCTGCGTAATTACACGCCGGTACTGCCACTGACTCCACACGTGACAGCGCGTCTGCTACAACATTGTCCCTGCCTGCTACAAACCGGATATCTGTGGTGAATTGAGCAATGTAATCTAAGTACCGGTATTGCCTCGGTGAACAATTGTCACGGTTGTGTGCAAACGCATATGACAGGGGTTTGTGATCCGTGTAAATGGTGAAGTGCCTTCCTTCAACCATGTGCCGAAAGTACCTTACTGCGTCGTAGATGGCTAAGAGCTCCCTGTCATACGGGCTGTACTTCTTCTGTGACGCTGACAGACGCCTGGAGAAGAATGCTAGTGGGTTCCATGTGACACCTGCCTTCTGCTGTAATACTGCGCCCATTGAGGTGTCTGAAGCGTCTGTGAATATTGCTAGCTCGGCGTTGGTCTCTGGGTGAGCAAGCAGAGCTGCCCTAGACAAGCTACCCTTACAAGTGTTAAAAGCGTCTAGCATTTCTTGCGAGAGAGTAATAGCTTGTGTTCCCTTTGTTTTAGGCCCTGCCAGTACGACGTTGAGAGGCGATTGCAAGCGAGCGGCATCCGGAACAAAGCGGCGGTAAAAGTTAAACATACCCAGGAAGCGACGCATCTCCTTGACGGTCTTGGGAGCTGGGAAGTCCTGAATTGCCTGCACCTTCTCTGGCAACGGGCGAACACCTTCTGCAGATACTTCGTGTCCTAGGAAAGTGATGGTAGTACAGCCGAACTCACACTTTGCCGAGTTAATAATAATCCCATACTGGGATAGCCGCTTCAGGAGCTGGTGTAGGTGTTCGGTGTGCTGGGCTGCTGTCTCTGAGAACAGAAGAATGTCATCTAAGTAGCAGTAGCAGAATGGCAGACCACGTAGCACCTCATCCATGAACCGTTGGAACGTTTGCGCGGCATTCCTGAGGCCAAAGGTCATGAATGGAAATTCGAAGAGTCCGAATGGTGTGGTGATTGCTGTCTTGTGGATGTCAGCTGACTGGACTGGTATTTGATTGTATGCCTTAATGAGGTCAATTTTGCTGTATATTCTACTGCCAGCCAGCTGATGTGAGAAGTCCTGTATGTGCGGGATAGGGTATCTATCTGGGACAGTGCGGGCATTGAGTGCCCTGTAGTCACCGCATGGCCGCCAGCTGTTGTCCTTCTTAGGAGCGAGGTGGAGAGGGGACGACCACGAACTCTCTGACGGCCGTGCCGTGCCATTAGCCAGCATGGCCTCAAACTCCTTCTGCGCAACTTTTAGTTTGTCTGGGGCGAGACGGCGAGGTCGGCCGGTGATGGGCGGACCAGGTGTGGTGCGAATGTGATGCACGGTACCGTGACTAACCTGTCTCTGTGTTCCCGCAGGCCGCGTGACTTCCGGGTACTGGCGAAGTACCTCGTGGTATTCCGTGTTGCCTCCTACGGACTTCACTGAGGCGATTACTGCTGCTGATCCGGCCGCAGACGACGCTGGCGAAGACAGCTGGGTCAGCCCATCGATAAGTTGGTAATTTTTAAGGTCGATAAGGATGTTGTAGTGTGCCAAGAAGTCGGCGCCTATGATTGCCTTGGTGACGTCAGCGACCACGAATTTCCACGTGTACACGCGGCGAAGCCCTAAATTTAAGTGGAGCTCCACCCAACCGTACGTGTCGATGGCAGTCCCGTTTGCCGCGTACAACTGGTAGGTCGTCCTGCTGCGCCGCTGTCGTAGTGCTGCACGTGGGAACACGCAGAGATCGGACCCTGTGTCGACTAAAAACGTGGTTTTAGAGTCGCGATCTGTCACGAATAGGCGGCGTGGTTTGCTAGGGCAGCCATTTGCCGCTATTTCCGGCTGCCGGCGGCGTTTCCCGCGTACGTACATGGCGACTTGCACCGCGTGGCCCTGTCACCGAAATTGTTGTGGTACCAGCAGTGAGCCTCGTTCCACGTGCTGCTGGAGCGCGAGCGACTGCGGCGTCGGCCTGGGGTCGGCTCTCTGCCACCATGCCGGTACCTTTCTGTTGGGCGCGAGCGATGGTGTACCTGACCTTGTCTCTGTAGAGCCGCTACTTGAAGAATTAACTCTGCTATGCGCTGTTTCAGCTCCGTCATGTCACTGCTGGTGCTCGTGCTCGCCACGGCGAGAGGTGTCGTGAGCGCTGGGGCGGGCGTTGACGCGATCTCGTGCACGCGGTCGGCCAAATCTTCTGTTTGGGCAAACCAAAGTGTCGGCTCCTCAGGCCAGAATGGCGGCAACTTCACGCCGACTCTGCACACGTCTTGCGTGTCCTCTGCTGCGCCTGCCCCTGTTCCGGTAGACATCATGGATACACGTGGCCTCTGTGCTCCTTGTCGGGGTCACCAATGAAGTGTATGTAGTAAGCGGTGAATTAAACAACTTCCGGTTTAATATTTCTATATTATGAAAGTTTCTACACTTCCTTTTATTACAATAACTTAAGACGACGGAGGACAATTTACTTGACATGTATAAAATAGGTCTAGGTCTATGAAGTAAGTCTAGATTTAGTAGCGAGTTCGAGTGCGTACTGATCAAGAGGCCCGAACGAGTACTAGCTAAGATGACAATGCTAAATTGCTTTATAGTAAGTCATATGCTCCGACGGAGGCCGAGTCTAGCCGAGCGCACCCGAAGTTGCGTTCGGAAAGGTGGCGACCAGCATATTACTATGTTTGATTATATTTTGTACAGTGTAAATATTTATTAGTATTGGTAGATTTGTAAATAGGTTTTTTATGTGATATAAGTATAGCGATTAAATAAATGTGTAGATATATTTCTGTCAATAAATGTAAGTTTTTATCCAAAGACAATGATCGTGTTTTGAGTTTGATGTCTATGGTAATTTGACATTAGTTCGTATTTGACAGGTCTGTGTAACGGGTGAATAACATGTACTGTGAAGTGTTTACAATTATTATGATTTTAAGTTTAAAATTAACATTTAAATGCCGGTGTAGCAATGACCGCTACAGAGACATTAAAAATAGTTTCAGCTTATTAGAAATAAAATTTTCAGAAGATGCACAAATACATTACGACAATTTAAAACACGTTATAAAAACCGCTAGCCAAAATGTAAGACCCGTAACAACAAAAAAACTAAGAAACACACGAATAGCACAATTCAACTTATCGAGGAACGACAGTCCAAGATCTTTCATTCCTTTATTTATTTATTTATTTATTGTTAGGGACAAAAAACAGTTACATGCTACAGAATACAGAGAGATACTTAATCTAAGATTTAACAAACATGTAACCCACACCATTGTCCACGTTTTAACTAAAGGTTAAAAGAAGTGCTGAAGACAAGTATTAAAAATAAAAGAAAAATTCTTTAGGTTACAGAGAGCTCGATCGCTAAGTAAAGACAAGCATACGACACGACATTGGAAATAATTACAATACACAACTCGCTCATACAGATCTAACAAATAACCGCTCCCTAAGATCAGCCATACACGGTATGGATCCAGGTGGGTCCACAATAACACACATAAAAGATAGTAACGGTGAGCAAAGAGATAGGACCAAAGTTACTAAAAATACACTCAGTTCTATAAGTCCTTATACTCTGATAGTAGTACTCAACTCTTAGACCTTCATCAACCCCCAGAACAGGCTGGATTCCGACGCGGCCTGTCGACAGCTGATCACCTGCAGTATTTGAACCAGATCATCGAAAAACACCAGGAAGTCAATCTACCGTTATACCTCGCGATCGTGGATTACTCAAAAGCTTTCAACAGCTTAACATACAAAATATTATTTCTGCACTCGGCAAACACAACATAGAACCTACATTTTAATTATATTCATCTTTTGCAAAAAATGTAGCACAGCAGCCATACGCCTAACTACCACCGGGCCAGCTTTTCCCATTCAGAGAGGAGTCAAGCAAGGAGACCCGGTATCTCCCAAACTCTTCACAGCTACGCTAGAAGAGATTTTTATGGAATAAACCCACACAGGCAGGATAATGGTGTTGTCGTCGGCGGAAAGAGGTTAACTAATTTTCGTTTCGCCGATGACATTGTCCTTAAGCGGTTGGCTCTTCTACCTTTAGTTTGGAGTGTACTTGCAGGTCTTCTATTTGTCACAAATAAAACTCTCAGACTGACCGAACTGTAATAATTTTATTTTCCAAAAAACCCTAGTTAAATACACATTCGTATTATTACACTAAAACAAATCGACAGTCGCGAGGGCATAAATAGGAGTTACGCGCCAAGCGCGATCCTTGTCGCCGCACGCCGCCGTCGAGTGAAGATCGAAGAACCAGAAGACTGCCTGCAGCCGCGGAACGTGTGTGTCGTCAGTGATTCTCCGTGTTGTGTCCCGTGGTCCTGAAGCTTGAAAAGAAGATGCTGGCGCTTGCTTGCGCTACAAAAAACCGCTTCTTTCGAAGCGAACCGGCTAGCGTGTGCGGCGTTGTGATAACGCTCGTGCCGCGTTGGTGTTTATTTCCTATTTCTAACGGAGTCGTCATGAACTCGTCTTTATCAAGACGATTGTTTCACTGTTTCTTGCAGAATGGACTAAAAACGTTGTGAGGAAGTGGTTTGGTGGTAAATGGTAATTGGTTCATGGTATGTGGTAACTGTTTCGGTGGTACGAGGTGACAGATTCGGTGGTATGAGGTAACTGGTTTCGTGGTGCATGTGTGACAGGTGTCACTACAGTCCTTTTTTCTTCCTCAGCAGCTGAGCTAGGCCTAATGCTAGATCAACTGAGCCACGCCAGTCTCCAAATCGGGCTTTCAATGAACATGACCAAGATAAAACTGTTGACAAACAGCACCGAGCGTAACATAGAAATTGGTGGTGTGGTGATTGAATATGTCCATGAATACATATACCTCGGCTAGATAGTCTCTTTCCAGGTAAGACAAGATAAAGAAGTTGCTTGACACACCGAGAATGCCTGGAAGAGCTACTGGTCGATGAAACATTTAATGAAGAGATCTCTCCCTCTTCTCATGGGTATATGAATTCTCCCCATCCTCACCTATGGAGCGCAAACATGGTCGCTTACAAAGCGTCAGAAGTCCACAACTAGAGTCTGCCAACGAGCTATGGAGCGAAATATACTGGGTGTCAAACTAACGGACCGCATCCGAAACTCCATCCTTCGCTCCAAAACCCAAATAGCTGATGCTGGCCTTATAGCTGCTAAGTTGAAATGGAACCGGGCTGGTCACATCTGCCGCATGTTGGAGGAGCAATGGGCAAAAATAACCACTCAATGGACACCAAACAGCAGGAAACGAGAACGCGACAGGCCCAGAAGGAGATGGTGGGGTGAGTTGGACTCCACTCCTACATTCGCACTAGATCGCGAAAAGTGGAAGGGGGAAGGGGTGCCTTTGCCCTGCCGTGGGATTTATCTCTCGGTCTCGGTCTCGGTCTCCTTAGTCGGTTGGATCAAGGGCCTGATTCAGAAGGCAGTACTCCTCGATACGGCCCGCATTGTGAGGAGGTTCGTCTCTGTAGCCGTAACCACTGCTAGCTTGGACCCTGCTCCCGACACCAGTGGACCACTATTTTTTATATTTTTAACCGACTTCAAAAAAAGGAGTAAATTCTCAATTCAGTTGTATTTTTTTGGTGTTTGTTACCTCATCTCGTTTTACCTCTCATCTTCGTCGTTTATGAACCGATTTGAAAAATTCTTCTTTTATCTGAATGGATCTACTTCCCGATTGGTCCCATAGAAATTTCATCAAAATTGGTTCAGCAGTTTGGTTTTGAAATCAAAATAGCTGGAAAAAATATGTCATCCAAGAAAAAGAAATTGCGAAATTGATACTTGACAAGGATTTGAGTGCGATGCGATATCTAAAAAGGATAAAAAAAACGTTTTTGAAAAAAAATAACAGACTTCCAAAAAAAACACAAAAAAAGTGGAATATAACTTTACTTTCGGAAGTCGGTGCCAATAAAGTCAATGAAACAAACAATAGTCACCGACTTCCGAAAGTAAAGTTATTTTCCACTTTTTTTTGTGTTTTTTTTTGGTAATCGGTTATTATTTTACTTATGTTTTTTGTAAGAAATATTTTAAAATGTATAAAATAAGATGATAGATGAATAAAGGAAGTAATTTTATTAGAAGTTATTATTTTATTTTCACAAACAATTTCTTGAGTAGACAATTTAAAGCTGGGTCTGCTGTTTCATGTTATCGTGTTTTACTAACACAAAATTGAAAACCAGAGGTCGGAATTAGGTAGAGTTATTTATGTACTTACACTGATTTCATACAGCGAAAGAATAAAGTGGATATGCCTCAAATACCGACATTAATTTTAAAGAGCAGTAAAATCCTTGGCGTAGCCTAACCATAAATATTGCCGCAATATTTTAGAGACCGTTACACCAAGCGGAAAAATCCTCGCGTACTTTTTGTTGCCACTGATTAAAAGACTGTATTACTATTGCTACCACAATAAGTATAAACTCCTCAGTTGAGTAAAGAGGCATGATTTTATTGTTTGTCACTGTGTTTCTAAACGCGCCATCTCAAGTCACTTGACAAGTCAACAAGTGACAATGTGATTTTGACTTTGACTTGCTCGACAGCTCGACGGCCTAATCCGAAAAATGATAAACAAACTTTAGGACTCATGGACTGTTGATACTGATTATTAGTTTGGTTAGCAACAAACAGTGGTAAAGCATGGCGGTATACGCTGCTCATTTGACGCGCACGCTGCAGGGCACGCCGACCGTGTTCCAAGTAACGGCGCAAGAAGCCCTCGGGGCTACTGTGAAGCCCGCGCTGCGGAAAGTCGTAGAGGTAAGTTCGTGAATATTTTATTACATGACCAGTCATTTTAATAGTTGATGTTGAAGGAGTACAGTAACTGGCAATTTTTAAACTGATACATCAGAAAATCAGCCAGTTATCTGGTCTCAAACGAAAACATGCCATGCAAACTGTTTAGTGTAAATTGTCAGACATATTAAGATACCTCAATATAACACAAGAGTTCTGAGTGCTGTCAAAAGATCATTATACTTCTTCACCAAATAATCACATATTCTTAGGTAAGGTCATGCCATTCAAGAACTACTTATTTACTTTAGTGCTAACCAGTTACCAAGTATTTAAGACACAATTTTTAAGATTATATTGTGGCACTTATATTTTGTAATGGCTTTTAGATTATTTGGCATTGAAATTTTACATATCTGATTTATTGCACCTTTATCTTTAGTGTGTAGATTTGGATTACTGTAATATAATATTTGTCTGTAAAAATTAATAAAACAAAAATTCTTAAAGTAGGGAACTATAACAAACCAATAGAAAAAAATAACCCACTTCTTCAGTTTTAATAAACAGACAAGTAATTTAAGACAGAGTATGAAGGGTCCCTTTGCTTTCAAAACTGTGAAGGAACATTAGGAGGAAAGCAGCATGTCTTAGAACTGAAATTGGACATAGGAGGAATTTGACAAAGGAGTGAGCCTTTCTGGTTATAAGCTGATCATGCTTCAGGGTAGCTGTGCCTGAACTATAACAGCCACAAAAAAAAACATTCCTATGTGACAATTAGTGTTGCCAGGTGTGCCGATTTGCGCGGGACGTCCCGATTTTCAGGTGTCTGGGGACGCGTCCCGATTTGTACCTGATCGGGACGCTAAATGTCCCGATTAATCAAAATTTCGTCTGAGAGGCGAAACCGTTTGACACTCGAGCAAGTGAAAGCAGAAATTCAAATTAAAACCAACTTTAATATGACATGCAATGAATTTTATAACTAAACTATGTTATAAAAAACAAGGCTATTCTAAAGGCGTCAAATTCCAATAAAAAATATAATTTTAATAAAAACGACCGGAACGCGCCCGTGGACCAGTGACTTGTGGTCTTGTTGTTCGATTTCGTAAAATTAACTATCGGCTGTCAACACGTATATTTTTCAACAAAACGCAAACCTAGTGTGGCCCAATCTTACAATAATTGTTTTCAAACCTCCGGCAAGTGTAAATCGATCAATAAACTAATTAGCAAATTCATCTAAAAGTGCCATATCATAGTGCCAAACCCAAGAGTGCAAGGAATCTTCGCGGTTGTGCAGACTGCATAAAGGCGAAAGTCCGGCGAATGCGCAACTGTCCCGGTGCTACCAACCTACCGACACGGACGGACGGCGTTGCGTTCCAGCGACCAACGCGGTGCGCCTGCGTCGCATTGCGAGGGCACACGACTGGTGGTGCCACCCCGACCATAACAAAGAACTATTTTCGAGTAATCGATACCGTGAGCTGAACTTTGATTATTTAATTTTTGCTGATCGATTTTTATCGTTTGTTTACGGACCCATTGTTCACTCAGTGAGCTACGACGAAGTTTCTACTGGACAGTGCACCTAACACTGTTGTTTACTTGAGTCTGTTGTTGAATGGTTTGACAGCTTACATTGTTAATAACCAATTGTTCTATATGTTAAACATGGCTGGCGTACAACGCTCCCCACCGAATACGCCAAAAAATGCAACGAACACACTGACCCATATACAGACTCAATCCGAACCTGGGTCTACTCTCTTTCTCCGAAACGAAACTTCGTAAACGAACGAAATTTAAACGAAGTTTCGTTAGTGATCCTACTCTAATTCATTTTCGGACGCGTACACGAAGTTCGGAACCATAGACAATTTTCGTGAACGAATGGAATCTATAATATTGTGTGGGTCTTTTTTGGTGTCATCTAAAGTAAAATACGGTTTTTACTTTAACTTAAAATTAATAAACTCTTCAGCGTTACTTTTACATTTTATATTAAAAATGTGATTTATTAAATATTTCTTGTAATATTCATGCAGAAAATATAAACGTATAGATAAAAATGCTATTTTCGACGACATTCACCGGGACACTATAAAACACCCTTTCACTGTCATTGTTAACCGACTAATTTAAAGAGTGCTATTTCATGCCAACAATGGGTAGTCACGGATGACAACCAAAAATATCTGTATAATCACAATCTAATCATAACATGTCAACTTACAATTTTTTGTTTGAATACTTTGAAAAGTTTTCTAAAGTGTGTTTCTCAAGTGTTGTATTAAATAAATCATGTCTTCAAGTGCGTTTTTACATACTACACATTCCTTAAGAAAGTTTCAAGTACGTACGTTTCGTACTGTACGACAGTTCGACTTCTACGTGCGACGTCTGCTGTATTTTGGGTCTCCACAAGTTTTGTTTTGGATTTAAAAACTTTGTAAGTAAGTAGATATCATATTATACATACATAATAATTGGTTTTTCACTAACACAAAGTATCACCTCTTCTAATAATAACCATTTATACATAATTTCAGTTTAAAATGGCTCCACATACGGGTTCGGCAACTCCCGAACAAATAGAAACCCTTCTCAATTTCTTGGATGAGCATAGGGATCTAGCTCGCGGGAGATTGAGGGGTGGCGACGGGAGTGCCCACGCAAAGAGGCTGTGGAAAGAATTGTGCAACATGCTCAATTCAATGGGTGGTTGCACTAAATCTGTTCAGCAGTGGCAAAGGGTACCTAGTGTTTTGTTCATATCTAACATAATAATATAGTGACATAAATATCTCATGCTTATATATTTTGCAGGTATGGTTTGATAGAAAACATTTAGCCAAGAAAGCTGCTGCTGATTCTCGGAGGTTGGCTTCAGCGACTGGAGGTGGTCCGTCGATGGCACCCCAACTTTCCCAATGGCAGTTAAGGATACTGTCTATCATGGGAATTGGGTTTGGTGAACGCCAAACCAGTGCCAGAGTGCCAGCCTACAGAGAGGTAGTTGTTCTTTGAATTATCAATAAATCACTATCTTAATTACGTCCAAATTTTTTTTTAAACTCATGTGGACTTTAAAGTTCATTTTCAGTTAATGTCATCAAATCTAATTCTTCTTCTCTAATTTAATACAATATTTCATGATTCTATTAGTTAATTAAATCTGTTTTTATTTTCAGACCAATGAACCAATTCCATCGACCTCCAGTCAAACAAGCCAACCACTGAGCTTCTCACAGCCTCTTAGTTTGGATATGCATGAGGACGAAGTTATAGAGCATATCGAACCCAGCCAGGAAGATAGGCAGCTGCTACAACCTGCGAGTCAACCACCACCGGCGTCACAAGAAAGCCTGACTTCCACACTTTGTAAGTATTTGTTACTGTGGTTTGTTGTGGTGTGGTGTATTTTGAGTAATGCTATCATAAAAATTTTAGTACATGATATAGTTAACATAATTTTTTTGTGTGTGAAATACTTCTACTTCATAAAAAATACAGATTAAACTTTGGCATTGAATAATACATAACTACTTTACATAGTAGAAATACAAGTTATCAATTGTTTACTGCAGGATGAGTGATTATATTACCATGGGAAGTCTCGCAGGGCACAAGCTAGGGCAATATTCACTAAACACATTCAAGTGTCTTAGGCATATTTTGTTGAGGCTGTTGACCTATTTAAATTGGAATGTTGTTTTGCAGCCTCACAACCTACACATCCCACAAGGAGACAATCTGCTGCTGGCTCTGATGTCAGAAGCAGATTGTATCAATATGAAGAGGGGCGTGCACAGTGAGAGACAGTGAGGAACACCGAGCTTGCAGGCGTCAGGACCGAGATGGCAGGCATCAGAGCTGCGTTGTTGCAGCTGTATAATCTTGTAGATCAATATTTAGATAGGAATTAAGATTTTGTTACTGTTTTGTTTGTTGTGTTTCTTTGTTATATTTGTGTTTAGATAGGGTTTAAGTAAATAAAACTTTATTATAAGTATACATTTTATTCTTTTATTAAAGTCGAAAAGGAAAGAAATAATGTCAAGTCAAAATCAAAAATTATAAATGTCCCTAAAGATAAATGCTTATGTTGTGCTTGGGTAGAACTTTATCCTACCTATTCCTCTCTAACATTTGCACTAGTAAAGCTCTTCCCTCCCTTCGACCTGCCTGTAGCGCTTGAGCTGAAGAAGTGGCCGATTGAGATGGAACCTGTCTGCTTCTTTCAGCTTGGAGTTCATCTTCTGTCAACTCGGGAACATCAATACCACCCCTTATACATAAGTTATGTAAAACACAGCAGGCTATTACAATTTTACCTGCTGTTTCAGGGCAGTAATGCAGTTCCCGAGCTGCCAAAAGACATCTCCATCGACCTTTTAATATACCAAATGTGCGTTCAATGGTGGATCGTGCACGCTTTTGGACATAGTTGTATCTGCCTTCAGGAGAGTCGTCAACAGCATTTTCTATAGGTGTCATCATATGCTCCCTTAGAGCATAACCAGAATCACCTAAAATTAAATAAAAAATATATGTTATTGTGAATTACATTATATTCCTACTTAATATAATAATTTGAATGTGAAAGTTTGGGGTACTTTTATACCAGTAATGCAGGCAGAAGCTAGTAAAATATATTTTAAATAAGTACAATAAATTCAAACATACCTAATAGATAAACTGTTTCATTCTGGAGACTCTCCATGTGGCTTCTTATATCACACTCTCTCCAAATATAAGCATCATGTGTTGCTCCACCAAATGACGCATCCACATTTGTTATATAGCAATCACTGTCACATATCTGGAAAATAATAGAGATTAGTGTGAATCATATTAAACAACAATAGATGTCACAATTAAATCATTAATATTTAGTTTTAATACTTACAACTTGAGTGTTAAGAGAATGAAAATGTTTCCGATTAAAATATTGTTCCTCATGCTCAGAAGGTCTAACAATTGCAATATGAGTGCAATCAATGCACCCAATCACCCCAGGAAGCCCATATTTGTCATAAAATCTGTAACAGTAATGATATACTTAGCATTCATTCAAAATACATCAATATAAATACTTAATAAAACGTATACATGTTAGGTACATACCGTCGCTTAATAAGATTCCTTTCACTTGTATTTTGCGGGAATTTGATGTACTTCCTTAATATATGGGGTGCATTGAGAGCAGTTGTGACCTCCTGCAAACAACGAGAAACAGTCTGTTGTGCCATGGGCCCGTCCATGTTTTGTCCCACAGACCCTTGATAACTACCTCTGGCATAAAAATTCAAAGCCGTAAGGATCTGAAAAATACGAGGATGATGAACAGTGAAATTTTAATGTGAAATGCTTTTTATTGAAAATAATGATAATAAAAAATATACACCACCTTAATTGTGGGCTCGATTCCATGACGCCTTGCCTTTGGAGGTAATAAAGGCACTAATTCCTGGCACAACTCTTCGAATAATTGCCGACTGAGTCTATAATTTCCTACAAACTCTAAGTCGGGAATTTGGCTAATATTTAGTTGATTGCGCAGGCGGCGCCGGTTCCTTCTACGCTCTACACGTTCTTCACGTAAAGCAGCTTCGATTAAAAGTATTCTTGTAGCCATTGCCAATAATTTTCTCACAATATTCACAAAACTAAACGTAAAACTAAAATCAAACGGTAACACTTTTGGTTTAGTCAAATTTGAGGTTAAAATTCCGAATATTCGTCTGTCAAATTCAAATATTCGTTCGGAGCATTTCGAACTGATCTTAAGTCGGCAATCGAGGACAGCGGTCATGTCAACATTAGCAGAAATAAACGCGCTCGACAAGAGAAAGCACATCAGAGCGGTGCAGCATTAAGTTCCCAAGAGCTAGAAGACCAACTTGATGCATGGCAGAAGGAACGTGACACTAGCGTCTCAAAATTAACCAAGACCATATCGGAACAGACGATTTTAATATCTAAACTTGTCTCTGATACTGCTGAAATTAAAGCTCAAAACAGCAAAATTCAGGCATCCAACATAGAGATTCGACAGTCAAACGAAGAGATCATGCAATCGATAACATTCATGAACAACAATTTCGAAGATCTGAAAAGAGAAGTTGAGGACCTAAGAAGAGAACGGCAGGAACAACAGCTGTACATAGAAAATTTAGAGAGAAAAATACACGACATGCAACTCATGTCACGCTCTTCGGGTATCGAAATTCGAAACATTCCAGCAGAAAATGAGGAGAGTAACGCTAGTCTCATTACAACCGTTTGTAACATAGGCAAGCGAATTGGAGTTGATCTTGCTGAACCCGAGTTTCGCGACATCTACCGTCTACCGGGGAAATCGACCAATCCTGCAATACCACGCCCAATAATTGCCGAATTTACCTCAGTTCAATCCAAACAGACATTATTATCAGCTGTCCGATCTTACAACAAAGATAAACAAAAAGAGGATAAGTTGAACACAGCAATTATTGGTATTCCGGGAAAATGTCAGCCTATTTACATCACCGAACAATTACCTGCCAACACCAAAAAACTGTTTTATCAATCTCGGGAGTTTGCCAAAAAGTACGACTATAAATATTCCTGGATTGCCAATGGGAATATCTTCCTGCGAAAAGTACAAGGAGATAAACAAATTTTAATTCGTTCAGAAAAATGTCTTGAGGCTATACTCACAACCAGTATATGACTAGTTATTAAGCTTCTTATTATTGTTATTACTCTCATTATTTCAAATTTGTTTTCAAATCCAAATGTTAGTGAATGTATACACAAACAACAGCAAATCTCACACACATACAAACCCAAACACATAAATCCACAATACTCCACTAGCACTATTTCAAAAATAACATTCATCAAATATGTACAAAATAACATCTCTTCATTATTACATACACCACAGAGAGCCGTCCCTGATATTTTAGTGGCTCTGATAGGAACCCTCGACGAAACTAGTAACAATAAACTTAGCAATAACAATAATCTTAATCCAAATGGCTACTATAAATAACATTAATGATGAGCTAGACAAGCTTCACCTAGATAATTCATTTTTAATTAACCCAGATGATTGCGTTAAATACTCAAATCATAATAGCATAAAAATACTCCATATTAATATACGCAGTATCAGTAAAAACTTCGACAGTCTTCAAACACTTATCTATACCACTAAAGTTGATTTCGATGTTATTGTCCTGACAGAGTGTTGGCTGAGGAAAGTGAGTAATATACCGATAATTGACGGTTATCAATCACACCATTCCTCAAATAACTCTAACCAAAATGAAGGCGTAGTAATCTACCTAAAAGCCCAATCTACTGCCACTGTATACGAACCCAATATGGTAAATGCAAACTGTCTTATATGCAAAATAAAACCGGGACTTGCGATTGTGGCAGTTTACAGGTCTCCCTCGTATAACACCAGAGATCAATTTGAAAGTTTTCTGAATAGCTTAAATGATGCCTATAATGATCTATCTACTTATCAGAACGTCGTCCTTGTTGGTGATCTGAATGTCGATATCAGGGAAGAAAACAGAAACGACCGTAGCTTGGACTATTTAATCCTAAATGCATCTCATGGACTATCACCTACCCATCTACTCCCAACCAGATTGGAAAGCTGTATAGACCACTTTTTCATCAAGACAAAATTAGACACTACCACCTTAATTCTGGAATCACATATTACTGACCACAAACCGATAGTACTATTACTTAAATACACTATCCCTACAAGTAATAATAAAACCACTGTTTCTCGTACAAACCACGACGCTATCAAAGACGAATTGGGAAATACAAACTTTGCAGATATCTACAAGTCTCGTGACGGCAACGAATCTATGAATATACTTTTAAAAATTATCTCTACAATCATAGCCAAACATACAACACAAGTCATCCTTCCTAGGAAACAACGAACCTTAAAGCCTTGGATCACCGCAGGTCTTCTGAAATGCATTAGGAATCGAGACAACATGCATTTAAAATCTAAAAGCTCGCCAGATAACTTAATCCTAAAAATCTCATACACACGCTATAGAAATTTTTGCAACGAATTGCTTAGAAAACTAAAACAAACGCATGAACATAATGAGATACAAAAAAGTAAAAACAACCCTAAAGCTCTATGGAAAACAATCAAAGAAATCACCAATACTCGCCCAATACGAACCAGTTCAGATATATTGTTGAAATTATGTGACACTCCTACTTCTTCCATTAATAGTGTGTGCACTTTTTTCACCAATGTAGGTAAAAACTTGGCCTCCAAGATACATCAAAATCAACATACATCCATCAGCAGTCATTCCCCCGAAACTTTAACAAAAACTCAGCCTTGTAACTCGATTGTCATTACTGAAATAGACGAAAGGGATGTGGAAGCAACTATACTTCAGCTACGCAGTGACTGTGCAGTAGGTTGGGACGGTATCACGTCATCGTTCCTAAAAACGCATCGTCATGTCCTGGTCCCACCTATAGCCTACATCTTTAACCTCTGCATTCAGTCAGGAGTTTTCCCGAATGCTCTTAAAAAAGCTATTCTCCACCCAATTTTCAAGGGAGGGGACAGAAACTGTGTTAACAATTACAGACCCATATCGGTCCTCACTTCACTTTCTAAAGTTTTTGAGAAAATTCTCAATAAACAACTTAGAAACTTCCTAGACAAATTTCATCTTATAGCGGACAACCAATACGGCTTTCGTTCGGGAGTATCAACTGAAGACGCGGTACTAGATCTTACGCAATTGGTTGCTAAAAAACTCGATGAAAAAACGAAGTGCCTGGGAATTTTCTTAGATCTCTCTAAAGCGTTTGACACGGTTTCTGTGCCCAAACTTATGTCCAAGTTGGAATCCTTGGGTGTTCGTGGCAAGGCTCTTGAAATTTTCATAGACTACCTTAAAAACCGTAGTCAACAAGTCCAAATTGGTAATAATTTGAGTAACGAGGAGATAGTGACTTACGGCGTACCACAAGGTAGCATACTCGGGCCGACATTGTTTCAAATCTATATAAATGATTTATGCAACATGACAATCCCAAACTGCAACATATACACCTATGCAGATGACACCGCAATTATCGTCCACGGTCCTTCTTGGGAAGCTGTTAAAAGCAACGCTGAATCCGCCCTACGTAGAATCATGCACTGGTTTAACTCTAACCTCCTGACATTAAATCTGGCCAAAACTTCATATGTTCCTTTCGCCATCCGCTGCAACATGAAACCACCAAGCACTTTCTCCTTAACGGCACATTCATGTAAAAGTCCTTCAACACATTGCTCCTGTCCAAAATTAAGAAAAGATGACAGCGTAAAATACCTCGGCATCCATATAGACAACGGACTAAGATGGGACAAACACCTAGACACACTTACCACCCGAACAATGCGACTTATCTCTATCTTTAAATCTCTCAGGGGGTCAGCTGACCATGATGTTCTAAAAATGGTGTATTTTGCTCTGTGCCAATCGGTGCTAGGGTACTGTATCAATGTGTGGGGTGGAGCCAAAAAGACAGGTCTCTTGAGGGCTGAGAGAGCACAAAGAGCAGTCCTTAAAGTTATGACAAAGAAACCACGCAGATTTCCAACAGCGCAACTTTATGCAGACTGTAAGGTTTTAACTGTACGCCAGCTATTTGTGCTTCAATCAATTCTTAGGACTCATGGCAGTTTGGCTCCCCCCGACCCCAAAAAACGTAAACAAATAATTCCCAGCATTAAACATAAAACGAAGTTTGCAAGGCACCAGTTTTACGTAATAAGTACGCACATCTATAATAAAGTCCATAAAAAACTAAATATTCTCGGTCTCCCCAGGTATAAAATAAAACGTACAGTAATTGAATGGCTGCTAAAACAGGACTATCATGAAACGGAATCACTTTTAACCTACATCACCTAGTAAACATCCACTCTGTATGTTTACCTTATTTTTTGGACAAGCGCTAAGCACTCCCATGTCCATAACACACTACAAACATACTCTCACTTCATTCACTACACTCAACACTATCACAAAACACCCCAAACACCTCCCACACATAATCATCAAACATTTGCCCTTCTACAATTCACTTTCAGACTCTCACATTTTTAAAGTTTACCACATGTTCAAAAATGCACCCATTTGACACAGTCCACTGGCGCGTCTGCCACAATAGAATTATATAAGCATATCCTATAGCCGGGCACTGTCTCCTAAGATACAGGCCTAGCCTAGTTTAGGGGACAGGGTTGAGCCTATTGTACGTACTTATCTATCTAATGCTAAATTAAGAACTCTAATCTGTATACAGTGCAATGTACTTGATCTTTGTGGTAATAAACAATTTATTTATTATTATTATTTATAAACAAATAATTTACATTAATACTTAGGTACTTTATTCTTCTGAAGTGCGTCAATTACATTTAAAGTACGATTTTATTTTATAATTTCTACTAGTCTAGCAAGACTGATTACTTGTTATGTAAGATTAAATAGACTTAAAAACCCTTGTTTTTTTTTTTGTTTACTGTCCCGATCTGCAACCCTAAATCCCGATTTTTTTGACCTCATGTACCGATTTACAACAAATCGGACCTGGCAACACTAGTGACAATCCATAACTTAAGAATTAATTCTGTTTCCAGTTCTTGGCAGCGACTTACCCCAACAAGTGTGGCTGGTGTCTACACTGGTATGATGAAGTCTACTTGCTGTTTGATTGTTGTCTACAGTACTATTACATCAAACATTATGGTGAGTTTGGGCTTATTCTTATCTAAAATATGTACCACACTATCAGCTAACTTCAAAGCCACTATAAAGTTTGAACAGAACTATACTTCGTATGGTAGTAACAAATCCTTCAATTTCCATGCTTTACACTTTCATATTTTCTAACGATTTCCACACATTCCAGCTGCATCATTTTCTGAAAGCTTCTATGAGCTGATCCGCATACCCACTTCATCCTCCAATGAGTTCAATAATGGGCAGCAGTTACCAGTGTTCCTGGAGCGAGCCTCTCTAGCCCTGCTGGTGTTGGTGCCGTACCTGAAGGACAGGCTCGAGGGTATCGTGGAGCGATGGAGGGAGGATGATGAGGATGGCAGGCTGGGGAAGGTAAGGTTATAGAATAAAGCTGATGGGAGAGTTTGCATAATTTTTTATTTTGTGAGTTACATTATAAGCACTTTCAATAAGTTGTCATGTATATTGTACAGTCAAAAAAAATTAACAACTTGTGTGTTGTCAAATCATACCTGTACACACATGTTCAGGTCGCAACCCGAATGTGCTGAAATGTGATGTATATAGGAGGCTATGTCCCAACCAAGTGTCAAGCACCCATTCAGTCTTATGAAGTGGATAAAATGACACACTGTACCAGACTTAAAAATAAGATGGACTAGAAATGTTGGTGGTATGGCACGTTTTCCATTAATTTGATTGTATTTATCCGCAGTCCCGCTCGGACAGCGTCCGCCGCGCCGCCAGCCACGTGTACCGCGCGGCGTGCGCGGCGTGCGCGTGCGCGCGCGTGCTGCAGCTGGCGCGCTACGCGGCCGGCCGCGCGCCCGCGCACGCGCCCGCGCTGGCGGCGCTGCGGCTGGCGCTGCGGCCCGCTCCGCCGCGCGACCTGCCCGCACACACCTGGGCCGACCTGGGGAGGAGCTTAGCTACTGGAAAGATCGGGTGAGTGCTTGTAATGTCATGACAAATTACAATCCCCATGCCCGATCCGATCTCTCATTACCAAAAATTAATTTCATTCCTTCCTCAAACATTTTAGAGGATGAATTTTCTAAAATGCTTCCCTAGTGGTTACTTCAGTCTAAAATAAGGATGTAAAAAGGTAAATTTACAAACCTTTTTACATCGTTATTCTAGTTTTTTTGATCACCTTCCAGGAACGCGGTGGTAACATTCCCGATGCTAGGTAGCCTGGCACTCCGCGCGGTGGAATACGGCGCGTTCGGCGTGCAGTTCCTGCGCTGGTGGGACGCACGAGCGGCGCCCGCGCAGACCTTACCGGCCCCCCCTCCCCCCGCTGTGAGTCACTCTACTGCTCTATAGTTCGGCGCGTTCGGCGTGCTGTTCCTGCGCTGGTGGGAGTGCGGTCGCCATATGTACGTTAGCAACAGCCGAGGCCCCGTTCTGCTACTGACCTGCATTTGCTTTGTAGAAGCCGAAACTTGCCTGGTCTTCAGAGAACCCGAAAAACCACAAAAAACTTTTCCCACAATACGTCTATGCTCCTATTTGTGAAGCATGCTTATGTTTCCAGAGAGACGAGCGAGCCCTTCGCTGGAAGAACAAGTGTCCTCTGTGTCTACAGTCGTGGAAGATACCCACAGTGTTGCCAGTGTCTGGGTGAGCATGCTTTCATTATTAAACACTTCCGGTGCCAAGCACCCAGCATATTGGTCGAACAATAATTCGTTCGTGTACCCACAACCCGCCTCCCGAGTCGTCGTTATATGTACAAAAAAATAAATAAAAAAAAATAGGTTTGTAGAACATACAAAAACTTACAATGAAAATTGGTTTGAATATGATTTGATGTTTAGTTTTTGAGATAATTATGGGACTTTTTCGTCAAACAGCAACAGTACCTTAGTTTTTCATTAAAATAAGAAGGAAAACTAATTTAGTTTTGCTGTTGAGTGTAAAATACGGGGTGGAAGGGACACCGACGCGAAAACGGAAACCACATACTCCGTACATCATCATCACATACCCGATACCACACTCGCGCTGTACGCCGACGACGCCGCGTACATTGCTACCTCGCTCAACGCGAGGCGCGCGCCCGTCAAAATGCTGCGCGCGCTCGACCTGCTGCCCCGCAGACTGCCCACGTGGAGGCTGGCGGGGAGCGTGGGCCAGACGCAGGCGCCGCCATTCTCCCGCCACCCTTGAAACTACAGGGAGCCGACGTCGCGTGTTGAAGTACCTCGGTGTCACCATCGACCGTCTGCTCTCCATGGTAAGTCACGTCCGCACGGTTGTCGCCTAGTGCAGAGCGGCCCGCGCTCTGCTCCGCCCTGTGCTCTCTCCCCGCCTCCCGCTGCGAGTCAAGCCGTGCGTGTACAAGACGTACATCCGCCCGCTGCTTACGTACGCCGCCCCAGCCTGGTTCGGTTTGACGAGCGAGAGCGCCAGGAAGCTCCTCCGCGTACAACAGAACCTGTCGCTGCGTGAGGAACTCCACCATCCAGCGGGACCTCAATATAGAGAGTCTGGACGACTTCTGCCGCGCGACCAACATGTTCGCGCGTGCCGACGCTTCTGCTTAGCCCCATGTCATGCACATAGCGCCATGGCACGCGCGGCCACCCGACGCGGGGCGCTTGGGCTGGCTATGAGCGCGCTTGTCACTCGGCCGGGACTAGAAGGGCGCCACAACGAGGGTGGGGATAGTGAGGGGCTCACCATAGCGGCCGGGTCCAAGGGCGCTGTCCACAGCCCGCCAGCCGCGCCTCCGTGCGGGGGCGCAGCTACTTCTACGACCGAGCGGAGCGGAGCAGTCAGTCTGATTTTGGCTACACAAAGAAGCGAATCGAAGTGAAGTAAAAGTGCGATATCTAAGTGAATAGACTGATCAGTGGTGAATTTGTGATTGGTAGTGTTTTTAATTTATCCCATACCCAGCTCGTAACCTTCTTATACATATTGTTTGGTTCTACACTTCTACGGAACCCTGAGTGTGATAGTCCGACTCGCACTTGGTCGGTTTTTTCTACGTTAATATGTTATAAATTGTAAGTTACTAATCTAAATAAATCCATATATTTTAACGGCAATATTTTATGGTAAAATATTTATCTAGCTTTTAAGTTCACATGCTGCACCTTAACATTGCCATGTGCTCATTAGTTTAGCCAGCCTGTAACTGTGTGTGTATGGTTTAATCTATACTAATATTTTAGAGGTAAACTTTGTGAGTTCGGATGTAGGGGATATTCTTCGGAACTCTTAATGCAATTCCAAAAAATCCATCACTAAAAGGGGGCTACAATACCCTCGAGTGTCATAGTCTATATTTAAAACGATACCGTGGGATAATTACCGGCGAACGCGCGCGCGAAACCGGGGTAAAAGCTAATGAATAAATTTTAATGAATGTTGTTCCAGCTACGTATTCTGCTACATGTGCATCTCGCGCCACGTGCGCGCGCACCACGCGTGCCCGGTCAGCCAGTGTCCCGCCGCCGACAGCTCGCTGCTGCGCCTGTACCTCGACTAGCGCGCGCGGCCACGTGCGCCTGCCCGGTCAGCCGCTGCCCCGCCGCCGACAGCTCGCTGCTGCGCCTGTACCTCGACTAGCGCGCGCGGCCACGTGCGCCTGCCCGGTCAGCCGCTGCCCCGCCGCCGACAGCTCGCTGCTGCGCCTGTACCTCGACTAGCGCGCGCGGCCACGTGCGCCTGCCCGGTCAGCCGCTGCCCCGCCGCCGACAGCTCGCTGCTGCGCCTGTACCTCGACTAGCGCGCGCGGCCACGTGCGCCTGCCCGGTCAGCCGCTGCCCCGCCGCCGACAGCTCGCTGCTGCGCCTGTACCTCGACTAGCGCGCGCGGCCACGTGCGCCTGCCCGGTCAGCCGCTGCCCCGCCGCCGACAGCTCGCTGCTGCGCCTGTACCTCGACTAGCGCGCGCGGCCACGTGCGCCTGCCCGGTCAGCCGCTGCCCCGCCGCCGACAGCTCGCTGCTGCGCCTGTACCTCGACTAGCGCGCGCGGCCACGTGCGCCTGCCCGGTCAGCCGCTGCCCCGCCGCCGACAGCTCGCTGCTGCGCCTGTACCTCGACTAGCGCGCGCGGCCACGTGCGCCTGCCCGGTCAGCCGCTGCCCCGCCGCCGACAGCTCGCTGCTGCGCCTGTACCTCGACTAGCGCGCGCGGCCACGTGCGCCTGCCCGGTCAGCCGCTGCCCCGCCGCCGACAGCTCGCTGCTGCGCCTGTACCTCGACTAGCGCGCGCGGCCACGTGCGCCTGCCCGGTCAGCCGCTGCCCCGCCGCCGACAGCTCGCTGCTGCGCCTGTACCTCGACTAGCGCGCGCGGCCACGTGCGCCTGCCCGGTCAGCCGCTGCCCCGCCGCCGACAGCTCGCTGCTGCGCCTGTACCTCGACTAGCGCGCGCGGCCACGTGCGCCTGCCCGGTCAGCCGCTGCCCCGCCGCCGACAGCTCGCTGCTGCGCCTGTACCTCGACTAGCGCGCGCGGCCACGTGCGCCTGCCCGGTCAGCCGCTGCCCCGCCGCCGACAGCTCGCTGCTGCGCCTGTACCTCGACTAGCGCGCGCGGCCACGTGCGCCTGCCCGGTCAGCCGCTGCCCCGCCGCCGACAGCTCGCTGCTGCGCCTGTACCTCGACTAGCGCGCGCGGCCACGTGCGCCTGCCCGGTCAGCCGCTGCCCCGCCGCCGACAGCTCGCTGCTGCGCCTGTACCTCGACTAGCGCGCGCGGCCACGTGCGCCTGCCCGGTCAGCCGCTGCCCCGCCGCCGACAGCTCGCTGCTGCGCCTGTACCTCGACTAGCGCGCGCGGCCACGTGCGCCTGCCCGGTCAGCCGCTGCCCCGCCGCCGACAGCTCGCTGCTGCGCCTGTACCTCGACTAGCGCGCGCGGCCACGTGCACTCGCCTGCATGCCGTATAGAATAGCTGCACTCACTAGTGTAAGCAATTAAAAAAGGGCAGCTTTCATAGGACGCATAAGTTCAGTATTTTAAGTATTTATGCCTTATACATTTTACATTGTAGTTGTACAATGATCTTTTGGCGTGCGGCACAAAACAGAACTGAAACCGCCGTCTGAATTGGTACAATTTCAAAAACAAACGAATATACAAGGTGTAGTTTTGCATCCTCGTCAAATTCAAGGAGGTAATTATGCTAATGATTCTCGACCCGAATCAATAATAAAATGGGTAGGTAATTTTTTATATTTTTTTTCTTAATATCGGAAATCGGTAAGTGTACACCACCCGTATTAAAACGCAGCCCGTCTAATACTAGCCCTATAACCGCGCTTTCACACACACAAACAAACGCAGACGTTTATTCGATAAACGATTCTCCTCTTTTGAGAAGGGCTTCATTCTGAAATAGTGTCAAATTAAAACAACTAAAAAAGCAACGTTTATTATAATTGACCAGGTACCGTAATTTATATTGGTTATTTACGTCTTCTGTGACAACCTGAATTTGGACGAGGATGCAAAGCTACACCTTGTATAAGAAACGTCATAAGATCATTGTAGCGTTTAATGTATCACATCAATAATAAAAACACTTTGTTAAAATTAGGGCAAAGGCGTAATGTTTACAACTATATTATTTATTAAAATGTGGTTGTGGGAGAATTGTATGCAATAATGCAACAGAATTAATAAGTAATATGGCCGAATACTCAAACGACACTCAATTGTATGTTGATGCTAATAATGCTCGTCTGAAGGCGAGCCACTGGCATATTTTAAGATTAATCGCCCCTAACAGGCACAATGCCGCAGCGTAATTAAACAAAGAAAGGGAACAATTCCGCCACCGCGGGCGATTAGTAGCAAAAGATCTATTAACATGCGAGAACAAGCGAAGCGAGCTCGGCAACGTCAGCAAGCCGCCAAAGATCTGTTACATCTTTTTACCATTCATACTGATGCATGGCATTGAAGCTACTTTGGCGACTCATTTGCAGAAGTTTCGGCATATTTAAAAGACGGGAGAATAGAACAGCGAGCAAAGCAAGCTCGGAAATGTAGGCACCCCTCTATGTCATATACAGGGTGGAAACTTTCAGCGGGGCAGAAAGAGGAACTACCTTAACCGTTGTAGCTACACGAAAATGGTCTTAGGAGATTATCCATAATTTTTCATGAAATTTTGATCCCCATTCACAGATTTTCAAAACTATGTTTGCAAAAAATGTATATTCCGAATACTGATCAAAAACTTCTAAGGGACCAAATCAGGTTGGAGTACTTGGAGTTCGTTCCCGGGTATGGTGCAAAACAAAAAAATTATCGCAATGACGGGGGGAATAAGTGCCTTTCCGCTTCGTTAAGGGTCCATTAACACAGTTTACACAGCAGTCGCGCTGCGGAGTGTCAGCGCGGCTTGCGGTCGCGCTCATCTTGTGCCTTAGTGTCAGTACGTATCGTTCGAGTATTCGGTGGTTTAATTGGTGACCGGTAACCAATACCTACTTGTAACCATATCACTTTAGAGTTAAGGCTCAATGTTCATAAATTATATTAGCTTAGTAATATTATTTTATAGTATAAATTAATAATGTTTTATCATTATTGTGGTGCCTTACTGTGTAAGGGATTATAACTTGTACATATTATTACTCAGTTTGTTGTTGTTTTTTTTAAATAAAATACGACATTTAACTAGGTTTTTAATTTATTTTTCGTAACAAAAACGTATAGTAACAATCTTTAATGGTGCTGGATCACAAAATACCAGTTATAATTAGGTCTTAATACACTAAGCAGTAGACAACATGAGGTGTTTTGCTAAACAATTTTTTAACTATCTTTTATGGTCTATGGGTAATAGATGAAATTTAATGTAACGATGATGTAACTTAATTTCCTAAGAACAACAAAACTATGATTTCATACGAGTTGCTTAGGAATAAGAATGGTTAAGAATGACCTAACTTTAAAGTTTATACATAAATACTTGACATTTTTACCAAAATTGTTGACAATTCTCAGTACAACTTTTTAAACTGCTAGTAGTCACTAACATTACAATTTTATTAACACATAAAAAAAGATCTGAAGAAATATCGGGAACTCTAAATTAATAGTAAACATGGTAGGTAAATATCCCGTTTTATGTGTAAATAGTAATTCTCAATACTTTAATTAAAACTTGACTAAGGTTGACACCTAACAGTAGCATGTCTAACAAACAAAAACTCTGCGTTTTGATGACTTGCGAGTATCATCGAACCTGTGTGACGACTATAACAAGTGTCTAGAAGGTCTGGACCAGAATAAGAATGCATTTTGTAATGAGACGGTTACATGTACGGCGGAATAAAAGTCGTGCGCATTGGGAACCCCCCGGGACACTGTATGCGGTTCTCTCCCCCCCCGCGCGGCGCGGCCCTGTTGCTACAACCGTCCCGCGCGCCGCTGGGAACGAAAGAAAAACATACAACGACGCAGACGGTTCTCATTGCTTAGGACTTACAGGAAACTACGTGGTGGGATCGCGCCGTGTGTGCTGGATACCGCAGGGACGTAGCACGACCGGCTGGCTAAATTGAATATATTTAAACATAAGTTCGACAAACAGCCGTTCGGCTTAGCTCGAATTGTGCTAAGTGCCAAGCCGACCCGAACATAATTTTATTCAGTGGTGATGCCGAACGGATTGTGCAGGCAGATCAGCACGTGCCGAATAAAAGGCGAGAAATTGCTTCTCGGTCGACTTTACTATTCATCAAATACTGCCGAGTCCAATGTGCCGTCCTGAACCAGACTATAGCACACCCTATTAGCATAATTAAGTACAGACGACAAAGTAAAACGTCACTTTCTGTACATATTTCGTCGACAAAATCATTTATATTTGACTTCCTATTTTGCATCGCAGACCATGACAAGGTCTTAATTATGATCATGATTGCCACAGGCCGACAGGCTGTACCCACCCACTTGATGAGATTTGGTACCTTGTTTGATATTTAGACATTTATGATTAGATAGTGTCTAGTATTTTCTAATCATCTATAGATATTCAACATACATGGCGCGATCCCGCCATTTAGAAATAATTCTTTGGCTTTGGTATTCAAAATATACGATTTATAAAAATCGTCTATCGTTAGTAGTAGTAATAATAGTCTTAGTTATATTTACACATTTTACTAAATAAATACAAACTAAAAAATATAAGTAGACTTATCTTCGTACTGCCGTTACATTTAGTTAAATACTTTAACTATCACATTATAGGTATAGCTACCTCTAATTGCTGCTTTGTTCGTTACAAGGAATATATCTAAGAACTAAAAAAATAATTTGTATGTATAAAATAATGAAACAAAAAACTTACTTAGCTGACAATCAATAAGGTAGGTACATAATTTGTATATCAATACAAAAAAAAAAACACAAACCAAAATCATCTCGCTACATGAGTGGCAACTTTGCCACAATAGAATATCGTGGCAAACGGTTTCCACCATTTTATGAATATGCGTCCACACAACGAGTATTCGTTTGCAAGCGTTCAGGAGGTGGTAATAATTTGATGGCTCTCCAATCAGTCGTTTGCGATAAGATGAACGCTCGTCGGAACTTCGGGGGACTATTCCGCCACTGCTTCTCCCCAACTAAAACACGAAGGGCTAACGTTTTGGGAGACTGCTAATGTAATTCTAATGTTTCAAAACTGCTGATTCTCAGTCTTATTTGAATAAATGTCTCTTGATTTCATCCGAAAACTAAGAAACTGTTTGCAAACGAATGCTCGTCATGAACGCACTTGAAGCCATCTACCTCACACATAATCTATTTGAGACGTGATAACTCCATGTAAATATTGATGCGAGATCTGTCGCCCATTCTTAGCCACGAGGACGATTCTAGGCGTGTGTCCTAGATACAGAATGGGCTTGGGAGGGCCGTAGGGTCCCGCCCCGATGGGGGGCAGAGAAGCCACGTAGGCCCTCAGTTCGTCGCGCGAGGAGAATGTCTTGTCTCCGTAGACGCCGGTGCCTTCGGGGATGTTGAGCACTTCCCAGGATTCTGTCGTGTCGAAGTAACCGCCTTCGCTCTAGGATTATGTAAGTAGATTTTAATATCTTTAGTCAAACTGGTATTTACTTTTATACACAACGCTATGTCTGTTGAATTCTCTTAACAATGTAACTATAATACCTCGCTTGCAGTTCATATAAAAGGCCTGCTTCTAATTAATATGAGTCTTGTGGATTCCAAATGGATAGATGAATGCTCAGAAAAATACTGTGCGCCTAATATTAATTCCAAATTAAAACGAAGAATTTTCGAGTGTGAGAAATGTTGTCTGTTGCCGAAAAACACTCAATTAAAGACCATTTGTTAAGCATAAATTCTAACAAAGTTGAAATCTTTTTCAAAGTTTTGTCTCGATTCATCCCTACACTTCTCCACTCCATTTTACGTACCTCAAAAGTAGAGACAGCGTAGTGGTTCCCCCTCTTGGCGGTGACGAGGGACACGAGCTGGCCGGCCTGGCTCACGACGGGCGTGCCGGCCGCGTACACGTTGGCGGACTCGAAGGTGGGCGCGAGCCGCCACTGCGCCAGCGCGCCGTCGCTCGAGCGCAGCAGGATGCGCTTCGTGCGGTTGATGAACACCTGACGGAAGGACATGAGCTCTTTATTTTATGACAGGTAAAAAGGAGACAGAAATGGATCTACTGTCAGAGATTTGCTGGTGAACTAGAATCCTTGATAGTGCCGCGTTAGTTTAGAGTAGCAAGTACTACTGCTGCTTGGGATCGATTCTCAGATCGGGAAAAGTGTTATTGGGTTTTTTTAAGAAGAATTTGTCAGTAGCAATCCGGAGTCGGGATTTTGTGTTCGGTATACTCGTAGGGCAATATGCTCACCCCTTATTATAGGAGACTCAAACATAACTGGTTATGTGTGAGTGTACCATTGTTTTACTTCCGGGGATAACAAGCATGATATTACTGTATTCGAATAAAATTTACCTCTCGTTATTTTGTGACAGATTCGCCCAAGATGTTATCGAGTCGAGTTTAATATACATAATAACTGACTAGCTGACCCGCGCAACTTCGTCTGCGTTACAATTTTGATTAATGCTCCGCTTCCATTGGTCGCAGCGTGATATTATATAGCCTTCCTCGATAAATGGGCTATCCAACACTAAAAGAATGTTTCGATTGGAACCAGTAGTTCCTGAGATTAGCGCGTTCAACCAAACAAACAAACGAACTCTTGAGCTTTATAATATTATAGTATAGATATAAAACCAAATACTTTTACAACAACAATTTAACTTGTTTTAGACTTGTTTTTGTTTATATATATATATAAATTTATTATATCTATTATATATATATATATATATAAAATATATTCCAAATACTTTTACAACACGTAACGAAAGACACCTAACAACCGACATCGATGCAGTTTACCCGGCGAGGGTCGTTCTTTCACGGAAAATTTTAACACCGTGATTCAGAAATTGGCGTCAAATAAACAACGCCATCTATCGAGCACGGAGTTAAACTGCAAAAATTTAATGCATAGAAAGCAACCGAACAAACAATAAAATATGCTGTGAAGATTTTCAAAGCAGCGCCATCTAAAGTACCTTTTGCTATCATAACTTTTTGAAAAACCCGATAAGTCGATTTGAAGTTATCTTGTGAGCACTTTATTTTTATTCATTAGTATCTTACGTAAAGGCGATAAGTTCTTCCTGAACACAATAAATTCATATATCTTTTGATAGAGAGCACGGCTTGCAATGAAACAAAAAATAATAATATTTGCTATCATAACTTTTGGAAAAACTCGGGCAGCCGATTAAAGAGAAATGGGTAATATCCTCCTGGTGGTACGAGGACTAAAACGCGGTATTTATAAAAGTGGACTGTAGTATAATAATTATGTACTGGGATAGGGAAACATAGACTGATATATGAATCGCTCAGTCGCGCGGACGATGACGCAGTGCCGGGCCGGCCGGTGCGCGCTCGCAGCTCGAGTGCCCCGTACCGCGGCCTCAGCTCCCCCGCCCGCGATCGCCCGTCTTGATATTCTCGACACCGATTTAAAAGCGATCTTGTGAGCACATTTATTCATTAGTACCATTTTGTTTTGATGTCGTTGCATGTATCTTAAGTAATGATGCTGATCGCTTCTTGAACACTTTAATTCATATATCTTTTGATTAAGAGCACGGATTGCAATTAAACAAAACTAATACCTTCTTTAAGTTACGCACAATACTTGTGCATTGAAACTAACCACATTTGTTTTGTAATTTTCACGTGATACTTAAACAAACAAACATAGCCGAAGACTCACAGACTGCAGACATACAGACAAACAGACAAGAATTCTAAAAATAATAGAAATGGGTTCTATTTGTTATCCTTTAACACCCCTACTATTTTTTTTCTAAATAATTTCTATGTACAGAAACGTCATGTCTACGGATTTAGTGTATGTATAGATATAGATAGAAGAAGATATAGATTATAAGCATGTATCTTCACGTACCTTCTCAGCGGTGTTCTCATCGATCCTGACGAACACGAGCTCCTCCAGTGGTGCCAGCAGCTGCTCCGTGAAGATGTCGCAGTAGTGGTGCGTCGTCTTCGACAACTGCTCCACCTGCAAACATAACGCCTTCTATCAGTATACGTTGGGAAATCATACAAATTATGTCCTAGCTCATTTCCAGGATAATCGTAGTGCAGAACAAGGGAAAGTGATTAGCAGCTGCACTGCATATGCTTCAAAAACGCATGACACTCTGACGAACTAAATAAAAACCTTTTCTTGCGTGAGGTAATCCTCATGGATGTCCTGCGCCCTGTGGCGGACGAGGAGCTCTGTCAGACTCTTACTGACCCAGCCAGGGCATTTGCGAAGACATCACCAAACCAATACTGTCGACGTGGCAGAGTTCTGGTTGAACTTAAATAATTATAAGAATCACAAGACCAAGAAGAAAAATGGACATTGCATCTCTTTCTTACCTGTTCTGGAGTGCAGCAGTGGATAGGCACTGCGCTCCCGAAGCTGGCGTAGGGCTTGCCATCAGCCCTCTCGTGCAGTTCCGCCGGGATGTTCATGTTCTCCACCAGGCCGCGGTAGGTGAGGCCCGAGGTCGTAGCCGGGTAGCCGGTACGTTTCGACATCTTAACGGGAGTCACGGGTGGACACTGTGATAAAGAATAGAGGGTATCGTTAGGATATTAAAAAAATCCGTGGTATATTTTGGTCTGCCATCGTAAGTGTTATTGGTATTGGTATCTTGAGCAAAGTTAACCGCAAAATAAGCATATTTGATAGCCCGACAACAGCTGTAGGGGAACCCCGTCACAACACCCGGCTAGTCGGAGGTCTGTTCTTCACACCTTTATAGAGTTATGTCGGTAGTTCTACATGCTCACGCTAACGATGCGAGGGCTGGGGAGCCTCTGTCGCGGTCACCGCTAGCTTGAGACCCCATCGTTGTAGATAGCTACGTTAGGGCCCATTCATGTGCGATCTGTTTTTAATCTTCTATTGCCACTTTCGCGGTATTATTGTTTCCATGTAATTTATTTACCTAAAAAATTTCAATGATTTTATTGTATTATGAAAAACGCAGAGATCCTTGATTACATGCTGTTATCAACGTGTGTTTGTTTGTCACAATCAGGTGCCAGTTGCCACTCCCTGCGATAACGTTCACAAATTAAATCTGTGTTAATTGATTGATTTCGGTTTATACATTGATTGGTTGGTTCTAGAATATTCTGTTGAGAATAAAGTTTTGCCCTGCGCCCTGCATATCAGGCATTGGCCCGTGATTGCGCTCAGAGGCATATGTATCTCGTGAATGTAGGTAGTTAAACCAACCTGAAAGATGTGCATGTGGATTGAGTGATCCTCTCTTCATGTTATACGAAAACTTGACAGTTTGGTCTTGTTGAGAGGATGAGCGAAAGGCGACTAACAAAAGGTACAAGGCAGATGTGAATGGCAACGCCGCCGCGCCGCGCCGCCCTAGAAGGTCATACCCAAACCTTCTTGTTGAGGTTCTTCAGAAAGGTCAGGTGCGTAGTACTCGGAACCGGCGCGCGTGTTTGATCATGGACAAGGCGAAATGAGTATGTAAGGATTGTAGCAGGTGGCGTTCTGTAGTGCCTGCCTACCCCCATAAGGAAGTGCGTGAGTGGCGTGAGTTTATGTTTGTTTGTACGTAGTATCGCGTTACTTAGCATTCACATTAAAACAAAAAGATGTTTCGAAATCATTGAATATAGAAGTGATGAAATATGCAGTACGTAGATATGCCTTTAAAGCAAAAAAAATCACAGCAATAAGATCGCCATTTCAAGAAAATAACCTCAATTTCCTTCTTTTAAATTGGGTGATAGTCAACAGCGGGCACGTCGCACAGTGGGCTGAAAATAACGTTTCATAGACATACAAATCGTTTTTCTAATTTGACCTGTTTCTTTATTGGAATCTATTAAGACATGCTTCTTATTGATATGTTCTAAGTATGAAGTCATAAACCACAGGAAAAGATACACTTTCGATTTTTTTTCAGAAATTTTGTATGGAGAAAACCATATAATAAGCTATATCTCGGCTGTCGCGTGAGTGCGGGTTATTTTCTTTCACATGATTTTTGCTCTATTTTTTTGCTAATTTTTGATGTATAACACCATCCTCGCAGAAGTGCGATTACTGAGAAAAAAAAAATTTAAAAAAAATGTATTTTTGTTTCCATCTACATTGGCTTTATTAACAAATTTTAATCATATATCTCTAAAAATCATAGCATAGCGGTCATATAAAAACTGCACTGCTGTTTAGCTTTCACAATTTTATAAACCAACTTGGCCAATCAATATCACACTGAAGCCAGTCTTCATATTCCTTTAAAAAAACTTCTAATTTTCGATGAGCTAGTTTCCATTTTGTCATTAGACTTTGAGTAAATCTTCGACAATATTCCTTTAACGTAAGACTATCTTCATCCGAGAGATTTAAGTTCAGACGTGAAACCACACTATTGTATAACCCAAGGCTGTCACTGTATTTCCCCCTGCTTCTCAAAATCATAAACAAGTCTAAGTAAGTAGTTAAACTTTCCATTGCCACGTTTATAATCAATGTTTACACAAGAATAAATCGAGGTGAACTGAGAGATTACTGCAAACAAACTTCTATTTATACTAGTCATGTAAGTAGCAAATCTTAGTAATGATTAAAAATCATTAGACATCTTCCTAATGAGCCATCATAATCCCGCAGGTGCCTAATGATTTCGTTGAAACAAAACAATAGGCAGGTAAGTAGGTACTTACTGATTAAAATTAATCCATTGTTTCAAAAAGGTCGTTCAAGACCCATTAGTGTGTCATAAACAAATTAGGTAAAAACATATTTCTATAATATAAGCCGCATAATTTTTATTATTATAAAATTGTGAAAGCTAAACAGCAGTGCAGTTTTTATATGACCGCTATGCTATGATTTTTAGAGATATGTAATTAAAATTTGTTAATAATGCCAATGTAGATGGAAACAAAAATATATTTTTTTAAATTATTTTTTTCTCAGTAATCGCACTTCTGCGAGGGTGGTGTTATACATCAAAAATTAGCAAAAAAATAGAGCAAAAATCATGTGAAAGAAAATAACCCGCACTCACGCGACAGCCGAGATATAGCTTATTATATGGTTTTCTCCATACAAAGTTTCTGAAAAAAAATCGAAAGTGTATCTTTTCCTGTGGTTTATGACTTCATACTCAGAACATATCAATAACAAGCATGTCTTAACAGATTCCAATAAAGAAACAGGTCAAATTAGAAAATCAATTTGTATGTCTATGAAACGTTATTTTCAGCCCACTGTGCGTCGCGGCGAGCGGGTAGAATAATGGCTTTGTTCTCATTAGCATTCAGCTATATCTGGCGATGATGCTTGCGTTCTCTCGCAATAACACAAGGACAATAAATACAGTAGTCTCTTCAAAATTAATGAGGGATTTTATTTTTAAACTCTTCCCTAGTCGCTGGATAGATGGCGCTGAACTTGCTAAGTTACTGCAAGGAACAGAACGTCACATCATTTCACTTAGATGTAATTTTAATTATAAATCAATATAGTATAATGTACTCTGTGATTATAAACGAAAGTGTCAGTCAACGAGCGTATTTGAAGTGCCACAATGTTGTTTTTTTTCAAGCGTTTTGGCTTTGGCTCGTAGTAACGTTGTCAGTTCAACGCCATCTAGAGAGTTCTTGGAAACTATGTTTTTTTTTATACTCAAACAGAAAACCTCTCATTAGCAATGCAACTTGCGTCAAATTACAGAAAAGAGTTAGTAGAACATGAATGGCTTTTGTCAACACAGATTTTTTAATAAATTAAGAAAGTACCTAGTGTGTTAATAATTAATGAATGTGGTGCTACATTATTTAGGTAGGTACTTCAGTTTTTTTAAAGATTATTTTCACTTTTTCTACCGATTTTCGTTTAAACCCTCGTTCATGAAAACCTGCACACATAATACCACGCCTATTCCCCGAACAGTTGGGCATAGATACATAGGATATTCACATTTCGTCAGTTAACGACGAATTCACGAAGTTTCTTTTATACATTCCACCTGCATCAACAAAGCTGAGATGAGATCACAAATACCCAGTCTAAACTAACATTCTCATTATGGTCCATACCTACCTAGACTAAACTTTCTAAATTATCTAGCACTATACTACGTCCGAAGTTTCACTATAGTGAACAACACGATTACACGAATAACAACAAAACCAACATACCTAATGCTCTCCGGTTGCCAAACAACTGAGACAATGTATCCGTATGGCGCATGTACCTAGCCGGCCGGCCGGCGTTGATATTGATAACACTATCACTGATAACAGGTGTGGGAACGTCACTCTTATGTGTATCGGAGAATATTTACAGTCATCTGATATCCGAGAAGCAATAATTATGTTCTTAATATGTGTCACAATAAGGATCACAGCAAACGGAAGAAACAACTCTGCTGTTCTTCCAGATATTTATGGGTTTTTCTTTTGATAGTAATTCAAATTTCAATAGCTAGCGAAAGTCCGCAGACAGAAGTGATAGAACATCGATTATATTAGATATCCTAACATTAAATAAAACAGGCCAGAAATTATATTTGTCGGTATGTCTTTTTGGTCGGCGGCGTTTTCATAGATAAGCGCTCGTTATGAGAAGCGCTTGTTAGAAAGTAGATGTAAACTACATGTATATGTATTGATATCTATTTAATTAATAAGCTTTGAGTGTCAGAATGGTAACTTATTATTTACTATGTCTGAAAGTGTCTCTAAAAGGTATGTAGGGTAAAGGGATTTTATAAAGGAAACCACAGAAAGACAAGACTATTCATTTATAACTATCAAACTACGTCCATTCGCAAACCTAGGTCTTCGTGGAGAAGAATGGACAAGAAACTCCACGGTAACATCTTAAAAAGTATAATGCCAGGATAATCTATATTGTCCTGGACCATTTCTCAAGTTATAGCAGTTTATAGGTGTAGATAAACAATAAGCAATATAAGCCATATTACAACATATTTCTAGCACATAGCTATCAGTAATATTCATAGTATAATATCAAATAACCATCATAATAACATTAATTTACATAATTCATAATTATAATATAAATATACATCATCATCAACAATAATCAGAATAATATCATACCTTAGATGTTAACGCCTTGAAAGTCGAAGAGCAACTGCCTGTTCTACTATGGCACCGCTCTTTTATACCCGTTAACAAACAAGTATGACTCACAAGTGACCGTTGAGTCAAATAAGTTTGTTATAAAAATCATTTAGTAAATTAACAATAGATATTAATTACATTTATAGGTATATCAAGTGTTTAGTTTTTAAATATTAGACACATAATAATTACATATATCTATCACGCTCGTTGCTTTAATGAATTATCTCACGAGCATGACATTGACTTATTTTGCACTAAAACGGGCGTAGCAAGAAAACTTTTAGCCAAATCATTTTTTGTGAATGAAGCACCGGCTGGTGGTACTCAAACACACATGTAGCAACGTAACATTTAAAATAAAATAAAAAACCGTAAGTTCAATTTTTAGGCATTAGTTAATCGTAATGTTTCTTATTTTTTATAATATCTGTGGAGGCTTGTTATTAGCAACTTAATTATATATTTTTGTTATCTATTATTCTGTTATTAGTCTGTAAGCCTTCTTAAAAAGAATAAAATAAAATAAATAAAATAAAATAAATTAATTTGATTATTTGTACCGGATAACTTAAAAACCACCAAACTAGGATTCTTAGACAAAGTTTTTCAGCACACAAAAAAATCGTAAGTCGATGGTCGCATCGCAACCATCTTTGTGTCCTAAAATTCACTAATGACTTGATACGTAATGAACCGGTGGCCTTCCATTAATTAATAACAACAAAATCCATTAGATTTGAGATGACGAGCTTGTGGCTAAATAATAGCTAGCCTTTTCCCAACCAAGGGGTTGGCTTCCAGTCTTACCGGACTCAGCTGAATACCAGTATTTTACATGGAGCGACTGCTTATCTGACGTCCAACCCAACCCAGGCAAGCGCAGCTTAACCTGAAGATCGACTCATGCGGTTATTATTTAGCCACGAGCTCTTCAAAGAAAAGAAGATGAGAAGTCATAAAATTCAAAGCATTTGTATCTTTAGTCAACCAGTGGTTAAACAGTTGATAGGAGTACGAAATCTTCGCCGCACAGTGGATCCATATTGAAAATTAGTGGACATGGGCAACAAAGTTCCAATATCGATTCGATATTTTTTTATGTGATTCTTCATGATATTCCAGACAACTTTTACTCTTGTGAAATTTCTTCTAAAGTTGATCGTTTGTCTGAAAAAAAATAAATTGGATTTTTTTGTATGGAGCGAATCACGTTTATTTTTTTTTCTTCAATTGTACGAATATGTTAGGTGTATGGCGTGAGTATATGATAGCTAGGGTCATTCTCTATCCACGAAAAAATATATCAGCGCCGGCCATCCGCGGCCGCGCGAGTAATCATTCGGTAAAAAAATTATATTTTCTATGAAATTTTTTGCCTTTTAAAATCAATTCAAAGTCATATTTTCTGTCTCACTTGGCTGTTTTCACCTTTTTAGTTAAATATATAGTTTTAATAGCACATAGGTACTCACAACTAGTAATTCTGGAAGAGGTTAAGTTATTATTGCATGTTATCGGTGGCACCTGCATTGTGATTGATATTTGTTTGTGCGCTCGGTTAAGTGCATAACAAACGAGTCACCGAAAAATAATTGTCTCTGATTGGCTGTTATTTTTTTAACTACCTGCACATTATCTATTGTTATCGGTGGCACCTGCATTGTGATTGATGACTCATTTGTTTGTGCGCTCGTCTAAGCGCATAACTAATGAGTCATCGAAAAATGCTCGTCTCTGATTGGCTGAATAATTTTCAGTCATGCTAATATGTTCACTACTTGAGTAATTAACACTGACTATAAATACAAAGACATTCACTAAGTCCCTCTAGTTTCGCTCTTGTCGCTTATTTGTGAACACAGTGAAATACTTTTATTTTTATATTTACTTTAGAACTATGGCTGGATTTTGTACCAACCTAGATCTTTTTGTGAAATTAAGAAGTGGTGGTGATCTGAAAAATTATATGTTTCTATAGGAAAGTATAATTTCTGTTTTGAATACCACAGTTTCTGAAGAAGACAAAAACCTAATCAAGGAGTTCTGTCGGCTTTTTTGTGTAAGCCTAAATAAAAAGTGGATAGAGTCAAGTAGAAATCAAAAAACTTTTATGAACCGTGTAAATAATCGCAAGTGGTTGGAAAAAAACATCAACTGGCCTGTTTGTGACAGTGTTGACCTGAGAAGTGAGTTGGGCTTTTCGGACACAGCCTTATCTGAGCCAGTGGATATGAATTCACATGTTCCTAATCTTGCAGTATGTACTACGGAAGCGGGAACATCTACAGAAAAGGAGCACAGAAAACCGTTCGAAGACTTAAGTAATAAGCAAAAAAAAAGACGTTCTACTTCCATAGTAGAAGAAAATTCCGAGGAAGAGTTGCAGCACTGGTACTTAACAAAATTGAAAGACAACGGCAAAGCGAATCTGGCAAAAGTGGTCGAATACCTTTCCAGTAATCCAGAAACGCTATCCGAAGTACACGAGCGACTATTCAAAAAGCAGAGCCTAAGTACTGTCTCTGAAGATAAGTGTTTAGCTCTTTACACATCACTTGCGCTCTCGAGATGGAAGTACTTAGCTCTTCGACAATTTCTGAAAGAAGAAAACTGTGCTGCCTTTCCATCTTATCCAAAGCTCGTTAATGCCAAGAAAAGATGTTATCCACCACAAGAGAGTATGGAGATTACCGAAAAAGGAGCTCAAATTAAATTGCAAGCGCTATTGGACCACACTGTGGAGAGGATTTTACTAGATGTGAATTCTGTTGATAGGTCTCAAAATGAAGAACTCAAGTTGACCTGGAAATGGGGGCTTGATGGTTCTTCGTCGCAGAGTAACTATAAACAGAAAACGTCAAACACAGCTACAGAGTTCGGTGATTCATCAGTAGTCATGATAAGCATCGTCCCTCTTCGGCTAGTGTCTGGCTCATTATCTGGGAATGAAAATATAGTTTGGGAGAACCCCACACCTTGCTCAACTCTGTACTGTCGACCAGTGAAGTTCACATTCACTTCGGAGACAGCTGATTTTATAAAGTCTGAAGAGTCGGAGATGAAAAAACAAATTGATGAACGAATATCTACTCAGTGTGGAAATATTATTGTATCACATGAATTGCATATGACCATGATTGATGGAAAAGTGGCCAATATTATTGCTGAAGTACCATCATTTGCAACGTGCCCCATTTGCTTGGCAAAACCAAGTGAGATGAATAATTTAGACTCTTTGACTTCCAGACCACTTCGTGAAGATATTTACAAACAAGGAATTTCTTCACTGCATATGAAGATTCGGTGTATGGAATGTCTTCTCCATATATCTTATAATCTGGATTTTCAACGATGGACAGCTCGAGGCGAACATAAGGCTTTGAAACAAGCTAAAAAAAAATACCACGCAACAAGAGTTTCGTGAGCAAACTGGAATGCTGATTGATATAGTCAAACAGGTATGTATTTAGTTCGTTTTATGTTTTTTGTGTATTATATCTCTATGTGTAGTATATTACAGTCTTTTTCCCCATTTCAGGGTTTTGGAACTACAAATGACGGGAATACTGCGAGGCGCTTTTTCCAAGATTACAAAACATCATCCAGAATAACAGGAATTGACGAAAATCTAATTTTCAGATTTTCCGTTATTCTACAAGCCATATCATCAGGCAAAAACATTGACTGTGAAAAATTTAGAAGATACTGTAGAGAAACAGCTGATGTATACGTGCAACACTATTCGTGGTACTACATGCCAGTTAGTGTATGTACACACCGGGACTTACAGCTTAGTACGGCCGTTATTCCAAGTGCGTACGATGTGACTACGTTTGAGACAATTGAGCCTGGATCAGTACCTAAACCCAACTGACGCCAAACCTAGCCCAATAGTAACTACCTAGCACCCTATTATCCTAGCCCTATGGTAATTACCTACTTAGCACCCTAGTAACAGACTCATCGGTCCTATGAGTCTGTGGGATCGGCAGTAAGAAAACCATTTCCTGTGTACATTGCACGACGTACACAACACCCTCTTCCTACCCAAAATTCCGTCTGTTACCGTAGGTCTCCTTGTAACAGACTTCCCTCTCGTGTAACCAACGTAACTTACGTTTGGTATGGTTTGTATGGTAGGCTAGGGCGTTAGGATAACTTTTACTAGGGTGCTAAGTAGGTAATTACCATAGGGCTAGGATAATAGGGTGCTAGGTAGTTACTATTGGGCTAGGTTTGGCGTCAGTTGGGTTTAGGTACTGATCCAGGCTCAATTGTCTCAAACGTAGTCACATCGTACGCACTTGGAATAACGGCCGTACTAAGCTGTAAGTCCCGGTGTGTACATTTTGGACGGCCATCGGATCGGATTGGACGTACACAGTGAAACTTCCATTCAAGAATCAAAGCGTAGATTATGGGAATTCACTGTGTACGTCCCATCTGGATTTCTTATAGTCGTTTTTTGGTAATAGTTTTCACAAGCCTGATCCTCGTTAGTTACTTGGTATTGTTCAGGAATTTCTTCCAATTCCCAAAACTTGTTTAGTTGCTGAACTTCTGTAGTCCGTGTTATCATACTGATAACTGTATTAGTATTGGTGGTATCGCCGCAAATACCGGATAAAATCCACCCAAACTCGGTATTTTGAGCGATGATTCCGTCTTGCACCTTGTGTAATCCGTTTAGTAGTAAGTTGCTATATTCTTTCGCCCCCAATATTATATCTATTGGTCCTCTTCTGTAGTATGTAGGATCGGCAAATAGTTTGTTTTGTAAACAATCCGATATTAGTTCTGGTACATTTTTCTCTGGTAAACAGCCAGTTAGTTTTGGTAGTATTATAAGAGTGACTGGTAACCTATATTCGCTCGGAAATCTTGGCTGTAGCATGACATTGACAGAGTTTTTCGATGTTTTAGGTTTTTCGTCAGCAATCCCTATCACTTCAGTGTGTATCTTAATACGTGGGTATGCCAATAGTTGGGCAACCTCTTCTGTGCAGAATGATGCCTCTGAACCTTGATCACATAGAACCCTCAGTAAATGCGATGTCCCGTCCGACGAGTGAACTTTTATTAAGGCCGTCGCTAGTAGTGTACATTTTGGTCCTTCGAGCGATTTTAGGAAACCAGAGAATTTGTGTAATTGGTACTTTAACATAGTAACGTTTATATACATACAATTAAATAAATATAAAACGTTCTTCTTTTTGTCCTACACCAATATTGGCTGAGTAACGTTTAGACGTACTTCGAGCTAGCGTACTCAACAAGCGCTAGTAAAGGTACTGATATACTAATACGCCATTTGAACGATTGCGGATCGGAATTCGGTACCAACAAACGGGTTCACCGATATTTGAGAAGTCGCGTTTATAATACCAAAGGGCAGTAAAGATGGACATACAAGAGATAAACGAAGTTATAAGAAGCCAAGAAGCAGATTACAATGAACTAAGACAAATATTCACCAACATCAAGAAAGATTCAGCATCAAGGAAGACTCAAAAATATATCACGGAGAGAAAAACTCGACTCACAGAAGTATTTACTAGAACGTCCAAAAACCATTCACGACTACAAGACCAAGATGTGTTGTGTGATCACAAATACATCACTACCAACTACTTTGGGTCTATCAATACACTGTATACGCAGGCTATTGAATACCTGTTGAAGTGTGAGAAAAGACTACAGGTAGTAAACCAACTATATGAGCCAGAAGATTTACAAACCGAAGAGGAAGAAGGCGTGAGCTCACCCAAACTATTTATTCAACTATTTCGGATTAATCAGATGCAGAAAAAGTTACAGTCGGCAACACAAGCAATTATTGAAGAGAAAGCAAGTTGGTACTTAGAATCATTAATGACTACTATCCAAAAACAATGGCAAGAAATTGAAGAAACGCATGTACTCATTTTAATGGAAGATAGTACGTTGGAACACAGCTATTTTCAAGAGAATATGTTTGAAAGAACGCAAACGGAATTCGACCTTGTGATGGAAAAATTATTTGGAATAATAGGTCAAAAATCGAAACAAAACAATCATAAAACCTCGATTAAGTTACCACAAATAATAATTCCAACATTCAGTGGAAGTTATGAGTCATGGAATTCCTTTTATGATTTATTCTTGAAAATAGTACACGAAGATAAATCGCTGAGTGACACAGAAAAAATGCAGTATTTAAAAACGCATGTACGAGGCGACGCCGCAAAGCTGATCAAGCATTTAACAGTCTGTGACGCAAATTACATAACTGCATGGAATTTGTTGACAAGGCGATACAAAAATGAGAGACTAATCATTACTAAGCACATTGATAATATTCTGAGTATGTCGAAAATAAAGAAAAGTAATGCCGCGAACTTAAAAAATCTCCATGATACATTCAACGAAAACCTAGAAGCCCTAAAAAATCAAAACATCGACATTTCCACTTGGGACCCGATTTTGACAAGGATACTTAGTAGAATATGGGACTCAGAAACCGATGAAAAATACGAACATCAACTAATAGAGCCTAACAAGGTACAAGAATTTTCGTCAATGATGCAATTCTTAGAAAAAAGGTTTAAGTGTCTGGAGACTTCAAGCACTCTGAGGGAAGAAGCGGTTGCTCACAAATCGCGCCATGAGTCATCAAATTCAAATGCCAAACAAGTAGATCAACGCGTATGCTGGTTTTGCCAAAGTCACGAGCACAGCATTTACCAATGTGCTGGGTTTAAAGCGCTATCAGTGCAAGAACGCAATAACATCGTAAACGAAAAACAGAAGTGCAAAAACTGTTTGACTCATGAAACGTCGGTAAAATGTCACAGTGAGAAAAGTTGTGGATACTGTGGGAAACGAGGTCATCATTCCTATCTACACCATCATAACAATAATGCTACTACAAGACACGCAAAAACTGAGCCAAACAAGGAAAATTTGACGACCCCATCTACAAGTAAATCCACGAAAAAAACTGTGTCCAACATGTCTACTATTAACAAAACGAATATACCAAAAACCACACTACTAGCGACGGCCTTAATAAAAGTTCACTCGTCGGACGGGACATCGCATTTACTGAGGGTTCTATGTGATCAAGGTTCAGAGGCATCATTCTGCACAGAAGAGGTTGCCCAACTATTGGCATACCCACGTATTAAGATACACACTGAAGTGATAGGGATTGCTGACGAAAAACCTAAAACATCGAAAAACTCTGTCAATGTCATGCTACAGCCAAGATTTCCGAGCGAATATAGGTTACCAGTCACTCTTATAATACTACCAAAACTAACTGGCTGTTTACCAGAGAAAAATGTACCAGAACTAATATCGGATTGTTTACAAAACAAACTATTTGCCGATCCTACATCCTACAGAAGAGGACCAATAGATATAATATTGGGGGCGAAAGAATATAGCAACTTACTACTAAACGGATTACACAAGGTGCAAGACGGAATCATCGCTCAAAATACCGAGTTTGGGTGGATTTTATCCGGTATTTGCGGCGATACCACCAATACTAATACAGTTATCAGTATGATAACACGGACTACAGAAGTTCAGCAACTAAACAAGTTTTGGGAATTGGAAGAAATTCCTGAACAATACCAAGTAACTAACGAGGATCAGGCTTGTGAAAACTATTACCAAAAAACGACTATAAGAAATCCAGATGGGACGTACACAGTGTACATAAACTTCTAATGCACGGTGCAGACATCTGTAACCACTTTGGTGTTTTGCCAATCGGTAAGTAAAAAATAAATAGAGTTTGATGTATAATTTGACTCGATTGCTTTTTGAAATTAAAATGCATGTACTTATTTCTTTTAGGTACCTTATCAGAAGAAGCTTCGGAAGCCCGTAATAAGGACTTCAGAAACGTCAGAGAGAGACACACTCGGAAAACGGACAGAATAGCAACAAACGAAGACATCCTCCATGGACTTCTAATAAGCTCTGATCCTCACATATCCTACATAAGGCCTAAAATAACGAAACAGGTTCATAGTGAGTTGTTGCCTGAAGCAATTCAGTTGTTACAGACTACCGAGCCTCCCTGTGACAGTGAGATTATGGAGGAAGAAGAATGCCTCATAGCAGAGTCCGAAAATTTGCCGGACCCACTTCTGGAATAAGAAATAAAGTGATCCGGCTATGGACTATTCCCACAAAAGCCCATCAGGGCTGGGAATATGACAAACAGCCCTTTTCAGGGCTACAATTATTTCACAATTTCCTTTCGATCATACGTACGATAACTTATACTATACTTTACATACGCTTGATTATGTAGATAATGATTATCAACGTCTTGCCCGTAAAAATTCAAACTATTTCACGTATATTTGATAAAATTAGTATACCCAGAAACTTATTACATGTTTATTTTACAATAGATAACGTGCAGGTAGTAAAAAAAATAACAGCCAATCAGAGACGACCATTTTTCGATGACTCATTAGTTATGCGCTTCTAGCTGAGCGCACAAACAAATGAGTCATCAATCACAATGCAGGTGCTACCGATAACAGTAGATAATGTGCAGGTAGTTAAAAAAATAACAACCAATCAGAGACAATTATTTTTCGGTGACTCGTTTGTTATGCATTTAGCCGAGCGCACAAACAAATGAGTCATCAATCACAATGCAGGTGCCACCGATAACATGCAATAATAACTTAACCTCTGCCAGAATTACTAGTTGTGAGTACCTATGTGCTATTAAAACTATATATTTAACTAAAAAGGTGAAAACAGCCAAGTGAGACAGAAAATATACTTTGAATTGATTTTAAAAGGCAAAAAAAATCATAGAAAATAATATTTTTTTACCGAATGATTACTCGCGCGGCCGCGGATGGCCGGCGCTGATATATTTTTTCCTGGATAGAGAATGACCCTAGCTATCATATACTCACGCCATACACCTAACATATTCGTACAATTGAAGAAAAAAAAAATAAACGTGATTCGCTCCATACAAAAAAATCTAATTTATTTTTTTTCAGACAAACGATCAACTTTAGAAGAAATTTCACAAGAGTAAAAGTTGTCTGGAATATCATGAAGAATCACATAAAAAAATATCGAATCGATATTGGAACTTTGTTGCCCATGTCCACTAATTTTCAATATGGATCCACTGTGCGCCGGTACGTCAGCTCATCGGGTACAGTTTGTATCCAAATAAAAACTACTTACAGTTTCACTGTTATTTAGGCACACTTCCACTGGAATCCGCATGTCTGTAAAGTCTGTTCAACACTGTGGCTGTTTTCATACAAACTCCGGGTTTTATGCGGAAGAGCTAAAAAAACGACATCCGCGCTGTCTACGTAGTACGTATTATTAATTGTATTGCGAAATAATAATGCTTTTTCGTCATACTCGTCACGATCGTACTATTACCAGAATACAGGATGGAAGGGAAAACTAAAAAAAATTAGTCGGGGATTAAAAAAAACAACGCCTATGCCATACATTTTGACCGTCTCGGTGTAGGTATTGAACTTTACCGGCAAAGGTAAGTACGTGAAGTTTAGGACGGTACAGCGGACATCGGTGTCCATCATCGATATCAGATTGATTAATTGCGACTGCCGTTGAAACAAACAAGCAAATAAATTACCTGCGTAAAGCGTAAAAACATGGCTGCTGATTGATCTTCGTTCATTGTTCGTTTGGCGCCCTCATCATTAGTAACGTACATTATTTTTAAAGATTGTCTCGTTGGTCAAGTGGTTACAAGTGTATGAGGTTCTGGGTTCAGTTCCCAGGTGGGGCCAAGTGTTTCTGGGGTTTTCCTTTATGAATTTCTCGGTAGCAGCCACGGAGTCTGGATTTGTGCCCGGTTGATCGCCATCAAACAATCACCTCTGACAAACGCTTCAGGGATTACAGGCGTGATGTTGTGTTATTAATTTAAGAGCTTAGTTAAACAACAAGTTTAATTTTTATTCATAATCTTATTTTATTAAAAAAAAAACATGTGTTTGTACACGCAATCTCCGAAACCACCCAACCGATATCAATGAAATTTTGTGACTAAAATTCCTTATATAGTTTGTTTATTGTTTTAGTCAATTAGATTTTTTTCTCTGAACTGTTAATAATAAAATGGTTAAGATAAAATTTTTATTCTCTTTAGATTAATTTAACTAAGAGGTCAAAAGGCCTGGGTTTTTTCATATAGCATTTTTTTATCTTAAGACAGATAAAAACGATATCTTCCTATAGGAAACTTTACGACGATATCTATAAACGTTACAATGGCCAAGTAATCGGAAATTCAATTCCTAGCCTCAAAAAATCTCGAGCTGCTTGGTACCTAGCGTGCGCTACTTGTACTATTACCTATGTATTCAGTAACCCTACCCTACCGTTGATTCGGGCGCTAACTTAAGTACCCGCTTACGGCAAAGCAATGGGTTATTCTGAAAGAAACTTGTCCGTTAGGATGTGCTTACAACGTCCTCGTCATGTCGTCAAAATTATGACGAAAACAATACTTAGAAGGCCGGGATGACAATAGTATGAGAAATACCATCAATATATTACTATATTTGTATAAATATTAACATCACCATATTATAAACATCGTATCGAGAACATTGGAAAAGGGGATTTTTCGTATGCATACCTACTAACAGTACAGTATATGTATGTATGTATGTATGTATGTATTATGTGCTAATAGCAGAGGTTCGGTCTTCACCGAACGACTACGATTTTTAAAAGGCCTTTTGATCTACCGCTTAGAAGAGTCTTTGAATTCCGAAAAAAAAAAACAATATGTATGACTAAAGTATTGACATCAGACATCAATTTTTATTCCCACTCAATCATAGGTAGACGCACTGATTCAGTCAGTCTTTTATTGGGTTAGGAATGAATTTTTTATTGAGTTATTATTTTATTCGCCAATTTTGGATTCTTCGGAGATAACCGATCCCTTGACCGTGGCGCTTATCTCAGATGCTTCAGAAAATACGAGCTAATAAAAATGTTTAAAAGCTTTACTATTGCTACTGAATTTTGTAGGGGGCAAAAGCAATAAACATTTTATTATAATTATAAATTTCTAGGACACCGTTTTATATGATTTAGACATTCATTTCCCTAGTGCAATTAGTACAAACAGACACTACATTACCTACTACATTAGTCACACAATGATTCCACAGACAGCGCCACGTGTAGGATGCACCAATCAGGCCACTATACTACACGTCTGCACATGTAAGACGTAGTATTGTAGTAAACATCACTACTTACGATCGATCTACGCATTTACATAGCAGCCCCATTACATATTTGTACGAGATAAAACAGATCCGCCAATCTTCTTATAATTTGCAAATAATGTTCCTAAATGATTTGAATTTGTGATAATGATAACCTTAGACACCTACAAGGCTTGCAAGTGCAACACCAAGTATCTCTTATGCAACAGCCATAAGTGTACGACTCAGTCCTTTTAGCGACAAGCTAATGTAAAATTCTCAACTCCTGAGCCAGTCTCATCCAGGGTCGAGATCACTTACAACAAATGAATTGTTTTAGCTGCGAAGCAGAAGCGACACAAACAACAACATGTCAGTTTGTTAAGTAAGTAAAACCCGGTTCTTCTTGCACACTTCGCCGCCAGATGCGGCGACCGGTTCGGTTCTCCTAGACATCATGACGTCTGTATATCTCGAAATAGTAGATAGAGGTTAACTAAGACCCCCACATTTTTGGACTACCCAGACTGTGAAAGGCGGCCGGGCTAATGTATTAGTCCCTCACGAATTGGAATACCTACAACATAATATCACTTGTGGTATAATGGGCGTAAAAGTACCCTTAACGAAGCCGAGAGGCATTTGATTTTCCCCGTCATTGGGATCATTTTTTTCGTGTTCTAGTCCGTAACTGGGAACCTTCTAATTACGGAGATATTGGGGGTCAAAGTGCCAACTATTCACAAGTTTAAAAAAATACAAGTTTATAATGTTATAATAACTTTACTTTAACACCTCCACAACCCCCGTAGGTACTATTCAATGCATCCACCAGCACAATGTTTTGAGTGCGTTACATTGAGTCCTACCGTAAAACGTGATTTTTCATCCAAAAGTCGTTTCCCTAAAACATTTGTTGCGTAGAGTCACTTAGCTTGATGTACAGAATGCTTGGTTGGAGGCTTCGTGAAGGGTCCGTTTACAACTTGTATGTGACTATGGGGACGGCAACTGACAGGCGGCAATGTCTCTGCGGAAGTATTTCATCGAGTTGATTAGGTTGCAGTCATTGTTATTTTTCAAAGTTCTGCTGATGGCGAAGATTGTAACTTTGATGGCTTATATCTCGGAAACGTGACACTAGAAGATTCGGTCTCATACAAAACTTGTTTGTATTGATGCCAGCTATTGCCTATGCGTGGCCACTATTTTGGAAATAAAATGGCGGAAGTTAAGCAGGCCAAATAATTCAAAGCCCTTTCTATTTGGGGGGGGGGGGAGGGTTCAGAATGATGCTACCCTGTATATTTTACATAACACTACCTGTGCCCCGCGACCTACGTCCGCGTGAAATTATTATAAAATTAAAAATTTTACAAGTTCCCTATTTGAATCGGATTTTCTAAAACAATACAAAGGTTTTATTTTTTTTGCACGGGTCTCTCATCCTTTTTCAACAAAAGAAAGCCTAAGTTAGTCCATCTAACATCAGCTATCTGCCAGTGAAAGTGCTGTCAAAATCCGTCCAGCCGTTTCGGAGATTAGCCGGAACAAACAGACAGGCAGTCAATCAGACAGACAGACAACAATTTAAAAAAAGGATTTTTGTTATAAATACCGTATACTTTCATGTAAATTCGGTAAAAAGCTGTTACTTTGGAATTACAAACAGCCACTTCAATTTTATTTATTTGTATAGATTTACCAATCTAGAAATGTAATTATTGTGCGCTAGGTAGGTACTCACCCCTTCAGAAAATAAAGTCGAATCAAACACAGCCAACAATATAATCAAACTGACCACAACAGCCATTATTACAAAATGATATAAATCACATAGAACCCGTTCTTTAAATACTACGTATTATTATTATGTACAGTCACTAACACTGATAAACTCATAGCAACTTCTAAGAAGATTTTTTCCTTTTGTATTAGGTAGTTGTAATTTTACAAACAAGATATTTTGGAACCCATCTTCTTACTTATCTATAACTATACATAATTATAATAAATCTGTAGACGTGGCGTTTCTGTACATTCCAAATATTAAGAAAAAAAAATGTAGGGGTGTTAAAGGATAACAAACAGCACCCATTTCTACCATTTTTAGATTTTTTGTCTGTATGTCTGCAGTCTGTGAGTCTACGGGTATGTTTGTTTAAGTATCACGTGGAAATTCCAAAACCAATGTGGTTAATTTAGAGAAGGTATTAGTTTTTAGGGTTCCGTACCTCAAAAGGAAAAAACGGAACCCTTATAAGATCACTTTGTTGTCCGTCCGTCCGTCCGTCCGTCTGTCAAGACCGTTTTTCTCAGGAACGCGTGGAGGTATCAAACTGAAATTTCTATATGATACTTAGTTCTACTGTCCCTGGAAGCTGTAGAAAAATCAACCTTCTAAGTCAACGCAATCAAAAGATACAGCCACTTAGGCCGCAAATTTCCGCAAATTTTCGAAACTCGCACGGGAATCAAAACCTACAGGGTACTTCCCGTGAACTTAGAATCTTGAAATTTTGTACGAAGTCACGTCTTATAGTACAGATATAGGAAAAATTACGAAAACCGTAAATTTTTAGTTTCGTCATATAAAAAAAAGTTATATACCCACAGGTTTGTACGGAACCCTCGGTGCGCGAGTCCAACTCGCACTTGACCGGTTTTTGTTTCACTGCAATCCGTGCTCTTAATCAAAAGATATATGAATTTAAAGTGTTTAAGAAGCGATCATCATCATTACTTAAGATACATGCAACGACATCTATTGAACCAAAATGGTACTAATGAATAAATGTGCTCACAAGATCACTTTTAAATCGACTGACAGTTTTTCAAAAAAATATGATAGCAAAAGGTACTCTATGTGGCGCTTCTTTGAAAATCTACATAATATAGAATATAGAGTGATTGTCCGATCGCTTGCCATGCATTATATTTTAGCACTTTAACTCCGTGCTCGGTAGATGGCGCTGTGCATTTGAGTCCAGTTTCTGAATTGCGGTGTTAAGATTTTCCGTGAATGACCTACCCTCGCGACAGTATGTGGCCGTAAATTTTGATTGAATAATCTCCCAAATCTGTACATAAACAATAAGTATTAAAATTGCATAAACTCAAAACGATGTTCCGAACTTCCGAAATGGCGCGACAACTACTGCATATTTTGTGCTACTGTTCAAATTTTGCACAAATACTTTCTTAAAACTTAATTTTTACAAATATTCCGTTTCCGTATGACTGAAATGTCGAACAATTGAAAAATACGGGCATAATGAAAAGGAAAATATACAGGGTGGTGCCTACAATACGACACTAAATTAAACTACGTATATGACGATCCCAGCCTGCATACAAAAAATCAATCGAATTTATCCGGTAGTTTAGTCACAGGACATTATTTTTCATTTTCAGTATTTTCTACATGCCGTAAATTATTAGGCTAGCACCGACAGGTTAGTTAACAATCCTCACATCGCTATAAACACTAAATCTTTCTTTCTTTATCGTGTGGTTAGTGCCTAACCTGGTGTCAGAGTTTTTATGCCGCCCATGGGCCTCAGACTTGGCTTTACATACCGTCGAGAAATATCTCTCAGGTATGCTGGTTTCCTCACGATGTTTTCCTTCACCGAAGCAAGTGATAATTATTCAATACGCACATGATTCCGAAAAACCAGAGGTGTGTGTCCTGGGTTCGAACTCGAGACCTATGACTTGGCAGTCCAACGGTCACACCACTAGGCTAAAACAAGAAAAAGAGGCCAAAAGAAGAAGAAGATCGCTATAAACACTAACTACATGTTGCCAAATAGCTACTTCAAAAACCTTTGACAAATTCGTTCCTTAAATTTTATTTCTAGACGTGAATTAGTGCACGTTATACCTAAAATTAGTAAACCAATCATTATAAATGATGTTCTATTTTTTTTACAGTTTTATGCTACTTAGTTTGTTTGAAAAAAAAATGTTTTTAAATTTCGATGCTAGGATTTCTTTGATAGTTTAAAAATATTCCTATGGCCTAGTAATACCAGCGGTAAAGTAAATGAAAATTTACTGTCGTATTGTTGGCGCCACCCTGTATATTTTCCTTTTCATTATGCCCGTATTTTTCAATTGTTCGACATTTCAGTCATGACAAGCATGAGAACGGCTATTCATTTATAGGAATAAACTGCTTAACGGTTTCATGATCGCTATGTAAATTAAGTGGTTGCAAGTACGACCTAAATATTTCACTTTTTGTGATTTGTTTGAATAGTTTTTTGATGCTGTGAGATTTCCAAATAATTTTTTTGTATTGATTTCGTTTGTATTTCTATTTTTCTTCAACAATTTCTCCATAAAGTAGGTAATAGGGAAGTGTCGAAGAAGACATGCCGCGCCCCCAAATAAATTGGGAGGGCAGGAGAATGATGGACCGATTATGATAAGTTCACATGTTCTTGCTGTACCTAGTATAAGTATTTTTCTTTCTCTATTTGCAAATGAGCGTCATTTTTTATTCTATTATCTTTTAACCGTTGGGATTGGGACCCAGGATAGATCATGAGTTACATGATTTTGTTTCGTTCATAAACTTCTTCTTAGCGTGCCGATGGCAATCTAAATTGATTCCCGCATGAAATTGACTATGGGTTCGTTTAATACTTAAAACAAAGATATCTTATCATGTTTTAATCTAAATTAACAGTAAGTCAGTTAATTAGTATATTATTTGTAGAGGATGTTAGGAATATACTATGACTTCACATTCCCATCTAATATACCCTGACAATGCCAAAAGAATACGCGGTCACGTGAACGAAGTCGCGGGCACAGCTAGTCCATACTGATATTATAAATGCGCAAGTAACTCAGTTTTTTACCTTTTCACGACTAAACGGCTGATCGGATCGTAATGAAATTTGGCAAGGAGGTAGATTATATCCTGGGAAAAGGCATAGGCTACTTTTTTCTCTGACACATAGGTAACCATCAAAATTTCTACGCGAACAACGTCGCAGGCAACAGCTCTGCTAGTACTATAATAAATGCAAAATTTTGTGAGGACGAATGGATGACTGCTACTCTTTCACACAAAAACTACTAAACGGATTTGGATGAAATTTGGCACACAGATAGTTTATAACTTTTTTTTTCCGGATGGGAAATCATCAAATGACTTCTCCCGCTCTGGGCTGAGCGGGAGGGAGTGTCAGACTTTTACTGACTAAAACCCACCCATGTTCCTTCATCGCCCTTTGTGTTCCGGGGCCGCGGTATTTCTTTCGAACAACCCGCAGCACCCGGCAGGCATCGGCCCTTGCGGGCCCCTTCCCTCTGCTGACATCTCTTTGAGGCGCGCGTGGAACACGAACGCGCCGTCGACACGGCCTGTCGTCCTAAGACGGAGGGACGGCGAGCTAGCCCATAGCTCACCGTCCACAGGCCCGCGATAGTTTATAACCTGAATTAATACATAGGATACTTTTTGTCCCGGTAGTCCGATCCCGTGGGATAAATACTGAACCACGGGCATTAGCTAGTCCTACATAATCTTGATAAATAACATGGTTATTATAATAAATTTGTAATTGTTATGTCATGGGAAAATTCCTTTTAAGTAAAAATCGCCATATCCTTCCCTAAAACCATGAAAACGACCCCCATACAAAATAATAGGGTTTAGCCGCCATCTTTTTGCATTTCGGTATCAGGTGCCCTCGACCGTTCGAAGTGCGATAGGAGCAGATCGTAGTTACATACGTACATACGCCTGTCCATCTGTTGTGAATAAAGACTGAGAACTCGTGATTAACGATAACGTTATAGTCAAGAATCAGAAGAATCATGATGCGAATTTCGCTTTATAGTCTTTTGCTATAACGTGTTGTATTTGTTTGTATAAAAGCCACAAAGCTAATAAACTTACTTAATTTTATTTAGGTACTTTTGGCAACGTACCATATTAATTCAACGTTAAATTTCCTTTTATAGTTGTCTCGATTCACTCCTTTGTTTCCATTCACCCCGTTTTACGATACTAGTGTTGTCGGTCCTTATACCTACATAATTATGCTATTGACTGTACTCGGTTTTTACGTATACGCATGTACTTCAGTAATAAATAAATCACTTATCACAAATTCACAAAGCATCTTGAATTGATCAAAACATCTTGAACTTTCAGTGGGTAGTTAGATATTTTTGGGGGCACCCCCTAAAAATGCTAACGATTGTTAAAGTGTGTTTCCCGCTATCCGATATGCCGATGAACTTAAAATTTTGTTTGCACGTTGGTTTTTTCTTATAACTAGGTACTGAATGCGAGTATGGAATGCTGTAGCGATAACATAAAGGCTTTTTAGCGAGCCATGTATTTTACTTTTTGCTGACTATTTTATTAGGTTGCGTAATTGCCAGCAACATTGCCTGTGCAACAAAATGCTGCCTTGATATCTGGGTCATTGCATCTAACTACTATTATCTATACTTATATAATATTATAAAGAGAGGGCGACTTTAGTGAGTTTGTACTATATATATGGGGAAAGTGATCTCCGGAACTGCGGCGCCTATTTGAAAAATTCTTTCACTCTTTGAGAGGCACATTATTCCGGATGGTCTTGGGCTATACTATTTATATTTCTATCATAGTAAATGTATAAACACAAATAAGCTAGATGATGATCGTCAACTAAGTCAGAACCAGTCTTGAAATATTTTTCAGAATTTTCTTCCTGTCATTTTGGAAAGCAAATACTTATCTCATCAACCATTGACTTAAGGAGAAAATGTTTTAGGAACCTCTACTTATATCATTTTTTATGTTCAATTACATGTATGGAGAGTCACCCCTATTTTTTTTTATAATTTTACATCACTTTTGTTTAGCGGTTCATAAAAAACACCTACTCTCTAAATTTCAACTGTGTGGTATTAAAAGTCTCAGAGTAAAATGGCTGTGACATACGGACAGAATGTCAGGGCGAATCTATAAGGGTTCCATTTTTGCCATTTGGCAACGGAACACTAAAAAGTCTCATTAAAAAAAAAATGGTAAATGATTTCAAATAACCTTAATTTTTTAAGTACTTAATTCGTAGTCAATGGTCCACGCGATCGTGGTTTTAAACCGCGGATTTTGGTTAAAAACGGTTTAGGTATTTACAACTATAGTTAGGTTATTTTGGTGCATGCATACAGAAACAGGATTACAGGACTTACTTAGTCGTTGGCCATCATGCACAATATCTATTTTATTTAAATCAACGAGTTGAGAAACATGATCATGACGCTCATGACTCATGACCCCTCCCTGAGCTACAAAATTTAAGTAGCCTACTTCCTCCCTGGATATTAGGTTCCTTTTGTTCATTCGAATGCAGAAATGAAAATAAAAGTAACTCCTTCAACTTACACAGAACTAAAAAAGGTTAAAAAGAAGCGAGCTTGAACATTTTAGCATTCTGCCTCGAAATGGTTAGTTTCTCTTGTTCAACGATTAAGCAGGAAGTTAATAATTGTAGAAATTATTAACTTCCTGCTTATGCAATTTCTGAAAAATTGCTATTTTAACAATGATTTTGAAGGGGGTCATGACCCCTGTGACCCCCTTCCCCCTAGGATCGCGCATGGTCTCATGTGCCTGCCGAGTTCTAATTTTACTCAAATAATAATTATTATTGGGTTTTTCCATCAGGAATTTCTCAGTAGCAGCCACGGGGTCTGGATTTGTGCCAGTTTGATGGCAATAGGATCGCCCCCATTACATGGGGCTGAATCATAACTGGCGAAATGTGGGTGTACTATTACACGTCTGCCTAACCCTTCGGGGATTACAGGCCTGATGTGATGTTATATTATAATGGCAACCATGAACACGACGAAGGAGCTACATAATTATTACATTAATTTCAGTGTTCCAATACGCAAAGGGTGCCAACCAACGAGACACTATTATGACAGGTGTACGTGTCCGACTTGAACTTGGCCGGTTTTTTTTTGTTATAATTTGATGATGACTAATCTTTGCTCATTATAATGCTGTAGGCGCTTAACAGCTTTTGAACTGCAATATCCACCATACCATATGTATACCTAGATACACCAGCGAGGCCGGACATTCCCGACAACACAGATGCTATTAATTTATTAAATTTCACCTTCATAATCAGCTAGCACGTTTATGGTTAGACTGCTATATCCACCTGTCGGACCATCCCTGTTCTGTTTAAAATACAACGCAATATCATTATTTTCTCTCTTCACTAAGTTTCACATAGTTATATTAATTATAAATGTGTGTATTAGTGTGGCTTTCTACATATTTTGAAAGTTTAGTTTTTTAAGTATTAGCTATAAGTTGTTTCTCATCTGGTTGTTTGCAAACCACTATTGTATTGGGGTCTTCCTGTAATGATAGTGTGTAAGTTTAATAATAAATAAATAAAAATGTAAGAATAACATTTTAATAAAATGCATAATATACGTATTATGTTCCTTTGTGAGAGACTGGCGTCCATACTAGGATAGTAGGTATTTTGTTGGAAACTTATGTTTAGTCAGCTGGTGTAGAAACGTAGCCTACTTTGAAATGGTGATGTTTGAACGATTAACCAGACAAAAAGGCCGATTTACAGTCCATTCAAATATGAACAGATAATATATAAAGGGAAGTTCCTAGGTACTTACGGTCATAATATCGCAATCGCAGCCGCTACTCCTCAGTAACGTCACTCACAATATTCACAGTTTCACATAAGTCACCCTCACAACGAGGGCCTCAGCACTGAACAAGCCCAGAACGCCTCTCCCTTTTATACCAGACTCAAAAATTGTAATAATAAAGGACACTAATACAGATCTTATTGCGTCGGAATAAGAACTAGAATGACGCTGTGCTTGTTGGTACCATAAAAAACTTTGTGGGTACAGTCGGTCCAGCAAATATGTTGTCAACGATACCTTACTGTATTTATGGCAGCTACTGTATACACTATTAATGTTCTCAGAAAAAGTCTACAGCTCCATAGAAGTGCTGAATAAACAAACAAAATAATGTTTCAGATTAAAATCTCAACGGATGTCGTCCGTGTTCGCACGTTTATAACAGATAACTAAACGTCTTCAGAGATTGGTTGTCTTCGTGTGGTGCCACCCACTCACCTGTTCAAATTTCAACATAGGCTTGGAGATTGGATATGCAACATTAATAATACAGAATTATCTTGTGTCTGTGGTTCGTCCGAATGGTGGAAATTATCCGATGGGAACTTCCTACCGGGATAATATCCTATGTTCTCATCCATGTCATGGACTACCTGTGTTCCAAATTTCATTGGAATTCGTTCAGTCGTGACGAAAAAGTAACAGTCGGAAAGATAGGCATACTTACTGTCCGGCAGACATACTCACAAGTAACTATGGCTTCCATTCCTTTCCAAAAAAGTTGTGATGACTGTTAACTTTTTTGTTTTTTATTTATTTTAGTTAAGTGATGCGTTGCGTCAAGAGATGTGCTGCGTCAATCGTTATGAAGCCATTTAAACATATTTCGCACATATGGTATTAAAAATGTTTACGATTACCCGTACTCCTGCAGCCACACATGGCCCTAATGCCATAACCTTTAATATCTAATTGTGACATAACAGCATAGTTCCTTTTTTATATTGAAAATATAATATCATCATCATTTTCATATTGGATGATTGAAAATGCACAAAATTTGGAATCGCAACACATTTTGCGTGCTGATTGTACCAAACAAATGGGTGTTTCTTGTCATACTGTGTGGGTGGATTCGACGTATTTTTTTCCCCTTTTCACTGTACCTACCTATTTTCATTTACGCGAAAGAGACAAGACTTTTGAAGAAAACTTTATTCAGCAATCAATCATTATAAAATTTTGGCTCGAAGGGGAATTGAATTATTATTATAGTCCTCTCTTTCCAACTCTGCTATATTTTTCATAAGTAAGAGAAAGACACTGGGTTTTATATTACAGACCTTTTATGTTAAAAAATAAACTGTTGTTTCTGGTCGGTTTAGTCCCCAAGTTTCAATTATTTCAGCAAGTCAATGTCCGCTATAACATTGGCAAATGTTAAGCAATTTGTTTCTACCCATTCGATAAGATACATCAATACCATACAAAGAGCAGACAGTTTTCAAATAAATTGGTTCATTTATAACTTAAAAAACTGTTTATTAAGAATCTTACTGTACAGTATAAGTCTTGTATAAAACGAAGTCACTAATGTCTTCATTAAATATAATCATTATTATTTACACTGCAGGCCAAAAGTTTAAGACCGCACTTAAACAGTATAATTATCTATCAATTGTAATAAAGTCCCATAAGATAAATAAAAGAAATGCACACCTGCATATTCTATTGTTAATGTAGAATATTTAAAGAAGTCGTTCTTTTGTTTACTTTCAAGTTATTGGACAATAAACATCTAATGTTTTCAATCACCGACAAACGCTGCGCTAGAGCCAGGTGGTAGAGTCCTAATAATATGTTTATTGTGTGCTCATTACTTATTACTTTGCTTTTGTTTGACATTGGTCAATATTAAGGATTATTTAGCTTCTGAAAACACGTAGTTTCAATTTATTCTTACCTGAGTTTACTTGGGTTCTTCACAAACAATCTCAGTTGGTCTAAACTTGTGGTTTCTACAGTGAAGACGTCTTATAATGGGAAAAGCACGCGAAATTAGCAGTGAAGTGCGTTCTGCCATCGTTGTTTTGCATAATGAAGGCAAATCCGAACGTGAGATTGCTTCACAACTGAAGTTATCGAAGACTTGTGTTCATAGCACAATAACTCGATACAGGGAGACAGGCAGTTTTCAAGATCGTCCACGCTCGGGAAGGCCGAGAGCTACCACGTCTAGTGAAGATAATTTCATTGTTGTTACCAGCAAGCGAAATAGACTCTTAACAGCACCAGAAATCCGCGTTGAAGTAAAAAAAAACCCGAGTTAAACCTATATCATTGACTACAGTAAAACGGCGACTGAGAGATGCAAAGTTGTATGGTCACGTCGCCGTCCGAAAACCTCTGCTAAGGTCACAAAACAAGAAAAAGCGGATGCGGTGGGCTCTTGCCCATCGAGATTGGACTGAAGAAGATTTAAAAAAAGTTCTTTGGACCGATGAATCCAAGTTTGAACTATTCGGTTCAAAACGAAGAATTTACGTGAGACGCAAAAAAAGATGCTCAAGAAAAGATGGTGCTGGACTGTGTAGTCCCAACAGTCAAGCATGGCGGTGGCTCAATTATGGTCTGGGGTTGCTTCTCTAGCCAAGGAACTGGCGATTTGGTCAAAATTGAAGGAATTATGAAAAAGGAACAGTACAAAAACATTTTAGAATAAAATGCCGTTCCTTCCGGGTTGCGATTAATTGGAGACGCATTCATATTCCAACAAGATAATGATCCAAAGCATAGCTCCAAATTATGCAGAGGATATTTAGAAGAGAAAGATGCGCAAGGGGTGTTAAAAACATGGTTTGGCCTCCTCAGAGCCCGGATCTCAATCCAATTGAACTTTTGTGGGAAGAGCTTGACGGGAACGTCCATAATCGTGGCCCATCCTCGCAAGAAGAAATGTGGAATGCTTTATGCGAAAGTTGGAGCAATATATCACAAGACACCATCAACAAATTGATTGCTCGTATGCCGAGACTTGTGAAAAAAGTCATACAATGTAAAGGAGGATTTTTTGATGAAACATCAGTTTAGTTAACTATAGCCTTTTTTCTCGTGGACTGTTAAGATTTCCTTATATTTTTAAATTACAATTTGTCAATAAACACTAATTAGTGGCTAATTGATTAGATAGTTAAACTGTTTAATTAAACATTTAATATTTTATTGGTGTTTTACTTTATTTTCCTACTTCAATTAAGGTGGTCTTAAACTTTTGGCCTGCAGTGTACAACAACGTATTCATGTACAATAATGACACTGGTCTAAAATAAAATATCCAAATAAAAACTCAAACATTGTCACATTCGACGACAAAGTGTCAAGCTATACATTTCCAGTAGATGAGCTCAAGGCAAGGGTAGGCCCTAGGCAGAAACCACAGAACACTACCTGCTAACGCTACGATACTTAAAAAATTATAATCCGTTTGCCTCCTCCACGTTCATACATCTGATGTACCTGCACGCCAACCGGCGCGGCGCGCCGCCGCGCCGCGCCGGTTGCGACTATTACGCACCTGACCCTTTTCCAGAACATCACCAAAGAGGTCAGAGTAGCCCCCTTCGGCGTTTCAAATCTGTTTTGAAAATATTTACAGTATAAGTTTTCAGTTTATACTGGAAAAGCATTGCATGACTTGTCGTCGTCTGCACAGGTACGCAAATTGGAGTATCAGAAACTATCCCGTATAAAATGACTATGAATGTTATGAATATTGGGGGCATTAGGATAGTTTTCCTGTACTTACTATAGCTAGGGCACATGGCGAAATAGAAAATTTTACATCCTTACCTCTGTGATTCCCCATATTCCCGTGAGCGTCACATCTGACATCAGCATTATGAACATAAGTGGTGATGTCGGATGATTTACTTCTTACATCTTATTGCTAAATTAAACTAGATATAAACCTATGTCTGGTTGAAAAGGAACAATTAATTTTCTTTTTTAGAGCACAATTAAATCACATTAATAATATGGCATATTAAAAAAAATACATACGGTCTTATTACAATTAAGACTTTTCTTAAAATAAACTTACAGTCAGTGCCTCACCGATTAGCTATGCGCTATGGATCGTGGGTTCAATGCCCGTACGTGACAAATATTTGTATGGTCTTACATGCATGTAAAATTTTGTCTGGTTCACGGAGAAATTCAGCCAAACTAGGTAAGTAACTAAAGTCTTACATACTACCTACTACATACAATTTATGAACGAAAGTAACACTTGTACCAATAATTAGAATTATTTCCTACGGCAAAATGTCTACATTGAACACCATGCTGAGCCAAGCAGCAATAACAATTTCAACGTAATATCTGGCTGTTATGCAAGATGCTATCCAAATAAACAGATTGCAACAGAGATGTCGACAGATACCAAAGATATCTACTAGTAGTAGTACTAATATCAGACAAATAGGAAACTGTAGGTACCATTGCATCACATAATATCTATTGCTTTGGCTTTGGCTCCAATAACAAGCGATTAGAAAAGCAGCTTTTCATAAAATAGGGTCACGGCTTTGTTATAGCGACTGTGACTCGCCCTCGACCGATTCCTCGTGGAACATTGAACTACGCATTATACATTTGATAAGCATCAGAAAAACATCATTAACATAGTCAACCATTTAGGCAATAATGAATCTTGCTGGGTCGTACTTAAAAGTCAGAATAGCAGCACCATTCAATTTATGGTGATTCCCCAACGGTAGACAAGAATTATCAAGATTTCATAGATTTGTGAGGTCTATGGTCTGCAAATACCCGGGTAAGGGCGTGTTCATGCTTCCAGACACGAGTAACTTAGTTAATATTTAGTGAAGATTAATATTTATGAACCTATCTATTATTAAGAGATGCACGTAATTTGGTATTTAATTATAAACTGATGTGTTTGGCAAAGTAAGCCAGAGACGGTTATGTTGTTTTTTTTTCTAAACCAAGACAGCAGATAGTTAGTTTCCGGTTTCGTCATGATGGCTGTTATCAAATGTGATTGTTTTTTTTTTTCAAAATCGTAAACCATCCCCGTTAGCATTTCCTCAACATGTGAGATATTCTCTGGGCACTATAAACAGTGGGATTGTAAACAAAGCCTATTAGGGCTAATGCCCTTGGCATAGATTATAACCAACACGTTTGTAGACCAGTGGCAGTGCCAACACCCGTATACATTCCTAGGTGCTTTGATAGCCCTTTTGAATATCGAGTAATTGGTGTGATTGGAACCAGTGTTTAACTATAACTGATGACCAATATAAAGCAAAGGTTTGCTACATTGTTTGGCAGTTGAAAGTCTTGGTTTTCTATAAATGTGGAGCAATGTATGTTTCATACCAGGTATTTGGGCTACAAGCCAGAAAAGACAAATGAGACTGTCATACGGTCTACTTAAGTATGTTTGTATGTGAGTATTGTGTGACGTGGTCATGACAGTATTAATAAACAATTAAATGTGAATGCAAGCGTTCTAGTGTCAAACAATCGAGTGATATCGTGAAATAATTGAAGTAAATTCATGTTTTGCAAGTGTGAAACCGTAGATGACATTCAAGGGTTAGTCGGAACCGTGAATGACAATCAATTTAAGGGTGAGTTAGCTGATTAATGATACGCGTCTCTGAAACCGCTCTAAACCTGAACGGTGGTACTAGACACTAGGTTTTGTATAACCTAGTAATAAATCTTAGACATCACCGACTTATGGGGACAGTTCGACAGGGAACATGGTCTGAAATATCTGATATCCGCCAGTATGTAGTCAAATGTGGTGATTTAAGCATGTTCTTTTTCTGCACAAGAGGTTATATTTTGTCAACCACCTAATACAGATGATATCTGTCCATGTTATTGCAATAGAAAGCCTGCCAACCAGCTTGACAACCAGTCTTACCAAGGTGTATCTTTTTGCGCAGTAACTGGGCTGTCAGATAAAGAGTCGAACAAGTAGGTAACGTACTGGTATTCAGCTGCATCCGGTACGACGGGAAACCAACACCAACATGGTTGGAAAAAGGCTAGGTACATGTTGTGTTTTTGCTTTAAAAAGCTGTTGTCGCAAGACATTTGTCCTATCCCATTTGAATAATCCATTTGGATACAGCGTTTTGTATTGTTCCCACAGTAGAGATTTCAACAATTCTACAATACCAGTCTTTACTCGAGCCCATCTCAAGCTAGGCAAATGGCCCTTTTCAAGCAGGGAAGTATTGAGCAGCAACTATGTAATACATTTGCTATGCCCTAACAGGGCCAAGAGCTGGCGATTGGTATAAGCTTAGCCAGTAACATTGTGCAAGGAATAAATAATCATAACTTCCTTGCTTATGTTGTCATTTCCCGACCGCCACGGCCAGCTTCCCTAACAATGATGCGTTTTCATCATCACTGTACTTCCCCCAGTACATATCCTTACATAATTGTGTCTCCTAATTTATCTCCACGTACGCGACGTGCGTCAACTGCTAAAGCAATGTTTATTTACTATTGAATCACTGTGAGTCATGTCGTTGCTTGAGTTAAGTCCGCAAGGTTTTGACTTTTCTAGTAGACATAGAGTACTAGTAACTAGCTTCAAAAATTAAGCTATTTTTTTTTAACGCCATAAGTTTGATTTTTAAGGTTTATTGGCGCGGTGATAATATGTTCTTAAATATTTTCTTATAAAATATAAACTAAACTAAACATCTTAAAATTAAACATAAGTAATTATAGGAATTATAGCTAGCGATGCTAAACATAGTGTAAAAGTTATAAGTATGTTGTAATAAAATTATGCATTAATAAGGCACATACAACACAATAATATTTTTTTCTTAACGGAATGAATAGATTTAATGTAATACTGTTTTATAGTATTTAATAATAAATCTTATAATCTATTGTACATTGATATGACATTGTGGTGATAAATCGATTGGAGCGTCGCGCAATGGTTGTTGATATAACGGTCCCGCATGACGAGAAACTCGTGAAAGCAGAGAAAGATAAGCAATTCTAGTTAGATCTGGCTCGCGAGGTTGTCGACATGTGGGACGTGAGTACAGCAGTCATTGTGCCGATTGTCGTGTCCGCCAATGGCTTAATACCCAATAGCCTCGACCAACATCTGAGGAGGCTCTCGCTTGGCAGCTGGATCGAGTTCTTGATTCAGAAACTTGACTTCTGGATACGGCGCGTATTGTTAGGAGGTTCCTCTCTCAAGAACCCTGACCACCGACAGCACGGACCCTGTCCCCAATGCTGTTGGGCTACTATTTTTATAAAGTAGTGTTGTAGTGTAGTGTACTGTGTGCGTGTGTGTGTGTGTGTATAGTAGTGTGTAGTATACTATTAGTAAATTGGCAATGCCATAAATTCATAGTTATCACTGAATTAGCTGCCTTATGATGCAGTAAGAATTAGAGCTCATATTGTAAGCTACAAAAAACTTAAATAGAGCTTAAATTATTGTTTTATACTATGTCCACAAAATATTCTATACCCTCCAATTTTATTTACAAACAAGATATTATAATTGGCAAGTTTCCATTCATAAATTTCTTCTGACTGTACCTAAGGTATGTTATTAGGTCTAAAATAAGTTGTACTTAAAACAACTGACTACAGCCCCATATCCATGGTTAACAAAAGTTAACAACATTCTTGCAGCAACATTACATTGTGTTATTGGAACATAACATTGTAAGCACATACTGTATACATGTTACTGGCAACCTGTTTCAAGATGTTTCTGGGCTGAATAACAAAAGCAACAATGTTGTGCAACTTTTATGAATAAGTAAGTAGTTATTGTCGCGACTTTATTTGCTTAGAATATGCATATACCTAGATAATGCCAATATAGAAATGCAGGGGTGAATTGAGACAACTTTGAAAGGGATTTTAATTTCCAATTAATATGATAATATGTTGCCAAAAAGGTATCTAAATAATTAAGTAAATAAAATTGAGTTGGTAACATATCATATTAATTCAACGTTAAAATCCCTTTCACAGTTTTGTTTAAATTCACCCCTGCATCTCTTTTGACACTGTTTTACCCGCTATTGTGAATTATAGATCATTTGGCGCGTGACCGTAGTTAGAACCAGTCACCATCTTGTTTTTAACCGACTTCAAAAAAAGGAGGAGGTTTTTGTGTTTGTTACCTCATATCTCCGTCATTTATGAACCGATTTGAAAAATTCTTCTTTTATCTGAATGGATCTACTTCCCGATTGGTCCCATAGAAATTTCATCAAAATCGGTTGAGCAGTTTGGTTTTGAAATCAAAATAGCTGGAAAAATGTCATCCAAGTAAAAGAAATTGCGAAATTGATACTTGACAAGGATTTGTGTGTGATACGATAACTAAAAAGGGTAAAATAAAAACTTTTTTTTCAAAAAAAAAAACGACTTCCAAAAAAAACACAAAAAAAGTGGAAAATAACTTTACTTTCGGAAGTCGGTGGCAAAAAAGTCAATGAAACAAACAATAGTCACCGACTTCCGAAAGTAAAGTTATTTTCCACTTTTTTAGTGTTTTTTATGGAAGTCGTTTTTTTTTAATACCTTTTCCACAGAAAACACAAAATGTTTACCAGAAGCGATCTCTTGAAAATGTCATTCAAGCGCCAAAATATATTATCAGCACTGTACTGGTGGATATTGCCGAAAGTGGTAAATCAATTACGAGGCCGATTTTAGCATAGCATAATCAGCCTATAATGTTTCCTCTGCTGGGACACGAGCTTCCTATACATGTGAGAGAATGGACTGTAATCCTTTACAGTGCGGGTTGGCAGATGTCACATGTCTTCTAATTTTTGGTTCTAGGACATGAGAGTTTCCTCAGGTCGATTATATCTTTTACAATTTAGTTATAAATAAAATGATACAACAAAGCTTAGGTATTAACAGTATCGTCATAAGTTCGTATACTGTATGCCTACCTGCGTCCATCACCTATAGTCCCTAAACACGAGTATGACGTCCTCGTCCGTGCCGGGCGCCCGGCGCGCGCGCAGCACGCGGCGCGGCGCGGCGGCGCACAGGCGCGGCGCCAGCGCGGGGTCGCGGTACAGCAGCTTGCCGCGACTGTAGCCCACCACCACGATGTAGTGCCCGCTGTACGCGCCGCCGAAACAACGTCTCGGGAAAAGAAGCGAGAAGATTTTTTAGGGCCCTCGCACATACGTTATACAGACTCTGCTCTAAATCAATTGATTCAAGTGAGGCCTTTAAAAAGTTTAATCCTGAGACAAGAGCCTCGTCTCATAAATCTTAGAATTATAATTTTTTGAATCGTTCAGGGTCAAAATGGCCTATTCCCAAAATGTCCAAATCACTATTTTTGTCATAAACTACACTAATATTATAAAGAGGAATGATTTTTTCGTTTCTTTGTTTGTACCGAATAGGCTCCGAAACTACTGGACCGATTTTAACAATTTTTTCACCAATAGAAAACTAAGTTATCAGGAAGTAACATAGGCTATAATTTATTTAAAAAAAAGTAGACATCCTTAAGAAAATTGCAATAATGTAACCCAAAGTATTTGGCGTGCGCTGAGAAAACTATTGATGATACATACAAATTATGTACTATACATGATAAAGTACTTATTGTTACCTATAAAAAATGTCCAGGGGGTATATGCCTAACTATTACGGCTAAGCCACATTGATTGCTTTTTATTCAAATTATTTAATCTAAACACGGGTGGAATCGAGTAATGGCGAAATTGGTATCATAACATCAATCCTTATCCATTTAAATGGCTTGATAATTAAGATTGATTAGGTAAGTACATGTAACCTTTCGTTTAAAAGTTACGACGGGTGCAAGCAGTGCACGTGTGTCACCCCACTCACTGGCGAGCGGTCTACGGAAAGACTAAAGCTGTGGCGAGGTAGTGCATCCTTACCCGACCCATTCGTCCCACCTGCTGAAAATCTCCCACCTGGACATGATTTGCCATGGCTGACCTGGAAGTCTTTAAATAGACTCCGGACCCAGGTTGGTCGCAGCAAGGAAAACCTGCTCAGGTGGAGATTCATTAATGACTCTGCCCTGGACTGTAAATGTGGTGCTGTTCCACAAACGATGGGGCACTTAATATCGTGCCCTGCGTGTCCTGATGTTTGTTCGCTACAGGAACTGATGGACGCTACTGAAGGCGCCAAACTAATGGCTCAATTCTGGGCTGACACAATTTAGATTGCCATCGACACGCTAAGAAGAAGAAGCAGTGCTAAAATTATTTTTACTTACATTTATTTTGAGACAGTAAAGTATGCCTAAAAGAGCAAGATCACAACTTTCTTAACATAATTATGTCCAAGGCGAGAGCTGCCGAAATACGTCGTATTGGATGGTCTTCAGTAGAAAATGACGATCGCCTATTAATAAGTCCCAGGGACATACATTTTCACTGGTCGGCATCGACCTAAGAGTTCTTCTCGTATGGGCAACCAGGGCAACTATGTATACGCTAGCGTGTCTCGTCGTATATAAACAAATGTATATTTACTGTATATCAAGATAACTTCTACAATTTTAGATAAATACTTACGTATGTACTGATTTTTAGTAACATGTAAATGTTTTATCGGAATGCTCCTGCAATGAATTTCTTAGTAAATAACAAGATTAATAGATACATACATATATTTATGATAAATAAATAATTTTCTTTACGATAAATAATTTAATAAATTGTATATCAAGATAACAACATCTACAATTAATTTATAATTATTAATTAATTTTTAATTTCGTTTATCTATATACTTGCACACAGACTGCTAACCATCAAAAGATGCGGAATTTAATACACTGCCATCTCGTATTTTCCTTAGAAAGCTTTTTTATTTGTTCCCTGGACGTTTCCCTGGTGTTAAGTAGGTATGTTACGTTTATACGTACTTCTCCATATCTGTTTGAACAACTAATATTTTCCTGTAATGAGTAATTCATATGTAATAATTATATAATCTGATTCACGCTTTACATGATAACTTATTTATTTTTTGATGATCTAAAAAATCAAACAAAGAACGTACTGTATCGTTTCTGTGGTGGAGTATATTTCAGGCTTAACTTATAAGTCAAAAGTGGTTCAAGCTGGTACTGTTATGATAACAATATAAGCAAAGTAACCAAAACTAAATTAAAAATAAATATAAAATCACATATCATAATATACGCTAAAATATGATTAAATGTAGGTATTATTTTTTATGTACATAAAAATAAAACAAATTCTATTTACATTTTTGTCTATTTATAGCTTATGAATCCATTTGCTTGACATGCAATTTATTAATTTATTTATCGTAAAGAAATACATATATGTATGTATCTATTATATTAATCTTGTTTTTTTGCTAAGAAATTCATGGCAGGCGCATTCCGATGAAAACATTTACATGTTACTAAAAATCAGTACGAAAGTATTTATCTAAAATTGTAGATGTTATCTTGATATACAATAAATATAATTTGTTTATATTACGACCTGTGCATAATCAGCGTGAAATAACCGTTATTTTAAAGTGGTTCTGCTGGAGAGTATGCTCTGTAGCATGACCACTTTGAATTGATATTTTCCAAGAAGCTTTGATATTAAGCTACACAAATATAGACATTATCTACATTTTATCCTGTAATTTTTACATAATATAGTCAAAGTGGTTCTGCTGCGGATCATGACATGGGAAAATATGAAAAAAAATTGCTTTGTAGAATATAAAAAAAAACTTTCAAAGAAAATTGGTTTGAACAAGATTTGATATTCAGTTTCTCAGATATGGGACTTTTCTCCAAACTGCAGCAGTAACTTTGTTTTTCATTAAATACTATGAAAAACAAAGTTAGTTTTGCTGTTGAGTGTAAATTTACATCTGAATGAGCGCTAAAAATATTGTTATTATATGTTTTGGTGCTACGGAACACTGTGTGTGCGAACCCGACTCGTACTTGGCCGATTTATTTTGTTTCCTCCATCCAATATCTTTAAGTAAATGAAATATTAGCTCTGAAAGATTTTATTACTGTGTCTCCATTAATCAAATCCTACTCAAATTGTGAAAGTTTTGTGGTAGTATGTACATAATATGTTTGTTACCTTCACGCAAATCTGATGAACTGATTGCATTGATACTGAATCAGAATCAGAATCCACTACAATCTACTGGATAGGGATATAGATATTCCCACGGGATCGAACCTTACGCGGGTGAAACAGCGGGTGCAAAGCTAGTGTAATATAAAAAAAAATACAAATAATCAGCATCATTATTTCTAAAATTATAAATTGAAAAATCGTTTTATATAATCAAGGTAAGAAATAAAAATACTTTATGTTTTACCTTGCTTACTTATGCAAGTAATAATCAATAAAATTTTATTTAAGTATAATCAATAAGCATTTTTTTGTAAATAGGTATGTTAATAATCAAACAGTAAAAACAGTTAATAGTGCTTTTGGATATGTTGTGTTCATCGCTGGTCTTAATTTGTTACTTATAAATAAAACGTATTTTGATTCTTTCAGTATTTTGTATTTATTGTTTCTTTAAATATTAAAAAAGCGCTTTGATGAGTTATCGAACAAATTTACCAGTCTCAAAAAACATTTTCGGAATTGGACATTTTGAGCATTGGACATTTTGAGCATTGGACATTTTGAGCATTGGACATTTTGAGAATTGGAAATTTTGGGATTTGGACATTTGACACCGTTGGACATTTTAACCCTGAATGTTTTGACTTTTGAATCAATATAAATTTTGAGATGTGAATACCATTAAAAAATTTGGTGCAAAAACTCCGCATCTTTATTGCTATTTGAGTAAAAAGAATGGAGAAACACATCTCAAGAATAAAAGCAAAACCATTTCCACACTGCATGCGGCTGTTACTGTGAAATTTCAAATTTCAGATTAATTTCAGCTTTATAGAGCATCTTTTCCGTAATTCGTCTATCTGAGAGCATTAATGCGGTCTCAGGTAGTGTTTCTAATAGGTTTTTTTTTTATTAAGAGTGGGATCAGCTAAGCGGCTACAACACAGTTACTTAATAAATATATTAAAATTGGGTAGGTACCTAAACTCAGCTTTTAATTTATTATGCTTGCAGAGATCACAGACGAGCATAGAAGCGTCGACCAGCACTATGACCGGGCCTGCAGTGGCCAGGTGCCGCAACAGCTCTACGTGAGTCAGCGAGTGCTTCTGAACGTGTATGCCGGAGGCCGCGGCTTCGTCGAAGCGCCTCTTGACGCGGTCTCGGTCCTGGGAAGTAAGTAGCATAGATAGATGTAGACATAAGAAAAATTAAAACAAGATTCTCAAAATTCAGTTATTTTACTGGATAGCAAATTCAGCATAGTTTATTAATTATTTATTTAACAATTTATGTACACACTAAATACAGAAATCAAGAAAGGAACGGAAAAGAGTACAAAGGTAATGCTTATTTCTAATGAAATCTTTTCTAGCATACCTGCGAAAGGAGATACTAAAAAAAGAGATGTAGACAAAGTTGTCTACATCTCTAGTGTAGTAGTAGTGTAGTGTGTGTGTAGTGTAAAAGAAGAAGAGAAAATGGAATACATAAAACATAAAGCAGATAACTATTTTAAATATAATATACAATATAATAATATAGTTACATATGTATAAATACAAAGATACATACAGCAATACTATAAATACAATAAAATAATTACTTGTGCAACTATGACGACATGGAAACATAATGTTCTTTCACTCTTCTTTTGAAATCTGCAATAGTTATGTTACAACATATCTTTCTTATATGAATGTCAAGATTTCGGCTCCGAATCACCCACTGCTGGGTATAGGGCTCCCCTTTCTTCTGCCACACTTTGCAGTTCTCTGCATCCTTCATCCAGGTGTATCTGGCGATATTTTTAAGGTATCGTCATCCCAATGAGGTTTCAGACCGCCCTAGTTTGTTTGGCCTAACCTTCATAAATGATAGCAAAAAAACTGTTTATACCATATTTATAATCCTGTCATAGTAACCATGTCGTCTGTAGTCTTCATTCACGCCAAGTAAAGTTGTGTACATGCAGTGCCTAACGCCGAACCTGGGCAAAAGGGCAGAGGGCAAAATTTAAATTCCCAGGAAAATAATCTCAGAATTTATATATCACTACATAGTATAAAACAAAGTCGCTTCCCCTGTCTGTCTGTCCCTATGTATACTTAGATCTTTAAAACTACGCAACGGAGTTTGATGCGGTTTTTTTAATAGATAGAGTGATTCAAGAGGAAGGTTAATATGTATAATACATGCATATTCTAGTAGAGAAAACATTACTATGTACATTGCACCCGTGCGAAGCCGGGGCGGGTCGCTAGTGTATCATAATGCTTATCTGGACATACGGAATACAGCTGTGGGGCACGACAGTCAATTCAAACATTGACATACTCCAAAGGTTTCAATAAAAAATGCTTAGGATTATAACAAATGCACCATGGTACGTGACTAATGATAGCTTACATTGGGACTTAAAAATACCAAAGGTGAAAGAACAAATCATGCAAGCAGTCAGCGCCTAAAAGAATAGGATTACTACTCATCCTAATAAACTGGCATCAAACTTGATGAAAACCAAGACATTCAAGAAGCTTAAAAGACAAACCCCACAAGACCTGATACATGACAGCTGATACACCATAAAAGGGGTTAATGTGGATGCACCACTGGGCGCATACCAAGCATGACTAAACAAAAGCTTAACACAAAAGATGCTGAGTGTGAGTAAATGGACACACCACATATTTATGACACGGTCTGTCCAAGAGAACAAAAAAAAAATTAATTCAACTATTTATTGCATTTGAATTTTGGGCTTACTGTCAAAGACAACCATTTCTTCGAGATTGCCACAACTTGATAACTTTATCACTCCAGCAATCTACTAAATGTTGTTGTTGTTGTAAATGGGCTCAAAATAAATATTGGGAAGAGTTGGAGTATACAGTATACTATAAAAACTATCTTTCTTTATTGTGTGGTTAGTGCCTAGCCTGGTGTCAGAGTTTTTATGCCACCCATGGGCCTCTGACTTTGCTTAAATACTACTATGAGAAGGATTCCAGTAAAGTGGTAAGAGCAGGCATGCTGTCATGCATTGTTTCTCCTATACTCGCACTTTGCATGTGGAGTTGGTACACCAACCCAATTCAATACAGTAGTTACCTCTTCAATAAATAGCACAGATCTATAGTCCATGTGGACTGCCTGAACCCTTCATCCTGGCAGATCTGTTCAAAGTTTGCAAGCATCTCCTCACGCTGCTCTGGAGGCAGCAGCATCAGCACGCACGACACGCCGCAGTCCCAGTTGTAGCGCTGCCGGTAGTGATCTAGATTGTGTTCTACATATCCTGGAAAGATGATAGTAGTCTATATTTTATACATGTGATGTATTTTAGTATTAAAACTTAAAAAAGGCCACTATTAGGTTTTACTTTGAAGCTGCCCTGTGGTCCTGACATACTCGCAAACCCAAAATATTAAAAAGAAAATAAGTACGTTTTTCTAGTGGGGTTTTGAAGCCAAGCTAATATCGTTTAACAATTTTTAGTATTATATAGAGTCACAGGCACTTGACAAATTCTGCTAAGAAAAACCACTTGAAATAAAACAATCAGCCAAATAGCGTAAATAACTTACTTTCGTTTAGAGCTAACATCTTGACTAGAGCCAGATCTAGTGTTCCAAGTAGTAACCACTGCTATCACATTTGTTTATCTAGTATATTCTCATATTTGTTTATCAGTATTTTCCTCTTTTCAAAGAAATTGACTCATATTCACAGAACATATATACTCTCTCATATTAATTTGAAAGTTTGTTGTGACTTTTCTTGGAGTGATTGACATTTTACATTCCGTTCATAAAGTAGATTTTAATTTCGTACCTTTGAGCGAAATAGATAAAAGAAACTACTCTCAATAATTATGTATAGTAGACTCGGCGATCATTGTGCCAACAGTCGTTTCAGCCAATGGCTTAATTGCCAAGAGCCTCGACCAATACCTGAGGAGGCTCTTGTTAGGCAGCTGGATCAAGGGCTTGATTCAGAAAGCGGTACTCCTGGACACGGCTCGTATTGTTAGGAGGTTCCTCTCTCTGGAGCCCTGACCGCCGGTAGCTTGGACCCTGTTCCCGATACCGGTGGGCTACTATTTTTTATATTTTTAATTTTTTTTTTTATTATTTTATAAGCGAATATTTAAAAAGGTAAAAAATAAGAATCTAATAAAATAACGAAAAAATGTAAATATCTATAATATATATCTGTGAATATATACAATGTTTTCGTCTATTCATTATAGTTTTCCTTCGTAGGTTCATGGTTGAGCTCAACGAAATGCTTTAAGGCTCAACGTGTTGGTTCTATGTAGCAAAAAGACTCGTGGTCAGCAAAAGAAATAAAAAAATACTGTGACTTCTAACCTTCAGATATTTTGACATTGACAGTCAGCTGAGCCTGAGCTGAAGGCATTGGTTTTCAAATTCTTGTGCAGCCGTCCGGTTTATGTTAGATAAATAAACGATGGCACTTAGATTAGGGTTATTATCATTATCCAACGTAAGATGTGCAGTCCAACAAGCATTACGGGTTCGCTCTATGAGTACGCAAACAGCTTCCAAGGACGCTGAGATCGAACCAATGAAACCCGGGCAAACACACTTTGGATTTCAAGTTGTGGATGAAGGCGAAAAAACCAAAAAAGGTAATCTTTATTATGGAAATGCGATTTTATCAAATATTACTGAAGCACCTTGCAACTGTAAGTCAGTGGGGTCATGGATATACATAAAAAGTTATTTCATTCATGTTTCTGCCAGAATGAAAATACATATCAGTAACCCAAAAAATGATATCCAGGACCTATTAATTAACTATTCCTGCCTTCCTTCCTAAGTTTTGTATCCAAAAAATATTCGTTTTTTTGTTCACCTGGTGTCTTGAGTTAAGCTTTGTATTTCCATTTATTAACAGCATAATAATTTTCTATTTTTATTTTCTTTACATTATTTAGTATGTTACGGAGTTAAATAATGGCAAGAAAGGATCAGAGAGTCGTCTTACTAAGAAGCTTTCAATAGGACCAGTTTTTCCTTGGATTGGTATTGTTTTCTTTTCAAAATTTATAATAAATCTTCCAGTTCACGAAGTATTCGAGACCGTAGCCGAGAAGTATGACCTGATGAATGATGTGATGTCTATGGGCATCCATAGAGTGTGGAAGGACATCTTCATGCAAAGACTGGCGCCTAGGCAGGAGACCAAGCTGTTGGATATGGCGGGTGGCACTGGTGAGTGTGGCTCCATAAATAACATTTGATAAGTTTTTTGTTATAAGTATTTAGAAGACTAAAAATCTGATAACCAGTCCTACCAATGGATAATTTGTTACCCAGCAACTGCTTGGCTATGGGCCACATAGACAGTCACTCCATGTTAAATACTGGTATTCAACTGACAGTCTAACCTACTCTGGAAGCAAAGTCCAACATAGTTGGGAAAAGGCTAGACAGATGAGGATTCTCTGCCCTGTTGATGGTAAGGCTCACTATTCTTGAGGGTGCAGACTGCATAAACCCTATTATTTATTTTGTTAGTCACAGGATCTTTGTACAACTACCAAAGTATTCAGCCGAAGCTACTATTCAGTCAATCAAACATCACCAACAACAGTAACAATTTTACATTAATAGTATTTTTATGTCCTAGAGGTTTATGTCTAGGTAAGTTTGACTAAGTTAAATTTGATTGCTGTAGGTTTGACTAATTAGGCCTTTTAATAACATTCCAGGTGATATAGCATTCAGATACATAAAGTACCTGCAGAGCTTGGGTCCAGCGCACACAGCCAACAGCAGCGTCACCGTCTGTGACATTAACCAAGCCATGCTGGATGTCGGCAAGCAGAGGGCACTGAAGTATGTGTTCTTCATTTATTAACACCTTCTGAAGTGAACTTTGAAGTTTCAGTGATACATCCACACTGTGTTGTCGCTAACACATTAGGGTATGTCCCAATCAACACAATTGGCGGGCTCATATTACTCATATTTATATACTTGGCACTTATTACTTCAATGCTCATTTTGTCCGGAAAAACCCGGAGGCGCCTAAGCATAAGCACGACTACGCGTTCGGGTTCGCCGATCTAAATAATTAAAACGCGGCGATGAGACGCGGGCAGGATCTTAGGCATAGAGTATAATTTATTTATTTATTTATTTATTTATTTATTACATTTGGGAAAACAAACAGTAGTATATTAAGCATAAACAATTCTGCCTTAAAATAAAACTTAACGAAGAATATACTACCCACAACATTTTCCACAGATTACTATACTATATAATAAAAACAAGCTGTTAGCAAACGTTAACTGTAACTGTATCAGGGCAAACTTAATGAAAAAGAAGTTAAAAGAAAATAAAAAGGTAAACAATATTCTATAAAAGATGTACAAAAAGAACAAATAATAATTCATGCGTGATATATCATACAGGTCCCTATCCTATACATAACTATATCTACACTTTGTAAAACTTATGGAGCCAACTGCTGATCCTTTAGAATTTTAATTATACAATTTTTAAATTTATATTTGCTCAGGAATAATATGTCTATTGCACCAAAACGCGTATTGTATGTTTCGACTAAGCGGTATAGCGGTGAGCGCACACCATAATATAACCACTAGAGAGCTTATAGGCCGATTTCTTCTAAGTACACGACTCACTACCGCGGGCCGGGGGACGAGGAAGAACGCGCGCCTGCAATTGGTCAGTTCAAGGTCAACTTGCATAGGTATGCATAACGTTAGGGCTGATCTATTTGATAAGGGGAAAACAGTCGATATCGATAAAATGGATTTTAACATTATGAAAAATACTCAATTAAAATCGTATAAAAATAATGATATTTAATCAAAAACAATCGAGTACAAAAAACATGTATCCTGTTATTATTGATTTTTAAAATGAATTACTTTGGTAAATGTTTTTCGAATTCAAGTTTTAGGGTCCTGAACGTATAAATTGCACCTTTTTTTTAAGTCGGTTAAGAGTAAATGGGTATTTTATTGTAGTATTTGAATTGAATAACATTTTTATTAATTTAAATTTTATTATTGTCGATATCGATTTCGGATAGTAAAGGCAACAGCACGGGTTTCTACTATAAACACACAAAGGGAAAGAAAGGGATAAAAGAATTAGAATTGTCTAATGAAAGAACGAGACATTTCAAAAAGACATCAACGCGGAAATCAAAACGTGTGCTCTTTCACCCACCCACCATTTTAACGAGACCTCTACGGTCGCTCATGATCTGATTAAATCAAAAATAATTTTCTTACTGTTTACTTACCGGTGAAAAGTCATGCCATCCTTTTTGTAACTAGATGTTTTGGAATGTTTCCCACACCACTTCACCGCGCATGAAGGCATTTTGATGCGTTATAATTGCATAAAAAGTTTAAAAAATTGGAATAATTTAGCGTGCACACAGGTCTAATACTTGGTCACAACTAAAATGGTTACTAGTACCGTAGCCTATATGTAGGCGACAAAACACTAATAGTTTTCGAGCATCGGGGCACTGTATGCGCAGTCAAGTGGTTATATAGTCTTTGATCTTAGGACTCAGGGTATTTATTCCTTGCAGTGGCGTTATCACCTACCATATTATAATATAAGCTTAAAAATCCACAAAAGTACATTTTGGAATTTCTCGGAGTCTTACATCCGTATCTATAAACAAGTCAAAGTGTTGACTTGAGTAAATGTTATTTTTTAACATACGATTTTTATAATGTATTATTTTTAATTTGTAATTGCTTACATCCCCTCTTACATTTCGGCGTTACGCTAATTTAGGTATTTTACGCAATGAGCGTGCGGCGAGCTTCGCGACCGATACTTTCTTTCATATCTGTTCACTCGCTCGCACCATGATAGTGCGAGTATGGCCACTAAACGAACTTGATCTTCCGTAATACAAATTTTCGGAGTTCGGTGGATGGAAAAACTTTCGATGATAATTTGTTTAATATTTCATTAGGTATTTAAGAATCTTAAAATAAGTAATAATCAGTGATCGGAATAAGTAGACCTAATGTGCCTAAAGATCAAGGAACAGAAACGGAAAGTGGAGACTTCCTTATGACAATTATTTTTTTCGGAATATTTTTTTCCGATAGCCGGAACATTACTTAAGTACAACAAAAATTATTAAAGTAAAACAACTATCGAATTCATTTACTGTTTCTGTTTTTAAAAAAGGTACACGATTTGTATTGTTTAGAAAATAAAGGTAATCTCCTTATCTTCGTTTGAACGCCGTAAGTAAGTGCGGAAGCTAATTTAATTTTCATACCAGCTTTAATACTTTGATTATATAATGTCTAGATGGAGCGTCAAGTGCGCGCAAACGTGTCAAAAAGTGTCAACCAACTATTGGTTCACAAGTGCTTGCCCGCCAATCAGTGCAGATCGTGTCATACACCTAAAACTTATCTTATTTAATAAGTCTATTTTTTAATGTGATTTATGGGAGAATTGTAGTAGCTGGTATCATTATTTACGCACACAAAGACATAGACGCATAGTGTAAAACGACGCCTGCACGCACACATACTTGAAAATGTTGACTCGTTTTCTTTGATACGATTGTAGGGCGACGCTCTATCTAGACATTATATAATCAAAGCTTTAATAGTTAGTAGTTCTAACTAATAAAAAGGTAAAAAAAGGTAAAAAAAACTATTTATAGGTTTTCATACCATTTATTCATTTTGTACAATTATTGGAACTAAACGTAAACAGAAATCAACGTCAATAATTAAGATAGTTATCAATCTTAAGACTCAGTCAGAATATTATTTCCGTTGATGTTGAAAGTTGTCCCTTAAACTGAATCGGTAGTTTTCATCAGGAAAGGAGTTTTCTTTGTCATCGCTAGATTTATTTTCTTCCGGAGAATTAAAATAAATTATGAGCAGTTTTTCCATAATTATTATCTATCTTCAAACGATTTCTTTTTGCACTTAAAATCCATTTATAGGTAGAAAAGGACCTTTCAACAGCAACTGAAGTTGTAGGTACATATTTATAGTACAACAATGATTCATTTTCATGGTCAAGTCCTTTCTAACAAAAGATATAAAGAGACAGCAAGTTTTGGCTATTCAATTAGTTTACTGTACTGATTAATAAATAACATTATTATTAAATGTACTTAACTGATTCCGAAACATTTCCGAGTTTCAGAAAAAAATACTCGGAAAAAATTTTTTGTCGTAAGGAAGTCCCCACTTTTCGTTTCTGTTCCGTGATCTTTAGGTACATTAGCTATACTTATTCCGATCACTGGTAATAATAAATACATAAATATATACATTTTAAAATGTTTTTTTTTATACAATTTCGTTATTAAGAATATTTAAAAATATAATTTATATGTAAGAGAAATAAATAAAGGAATAAATATTTTAATTGAAACGCAGTAATCAATTGTTAACCGACATCTGTAGCATAGTGGTCTACATTGTTTTAGCTCATTTACTAAAAGCATTATTAGAAAGTAAAAGCCGACCACAATAAAACAGATTTCTTTGAAAACTAAACAATACCTTTTGATCCTCGAAATCTGTATCGATATTAGACAGACAAATATTTCTGTCTAAAATCTTTTATGTGTACGTAAATAAATAAATAGTATGGTTGCAACCTGTTTAAGTATATAAGACATAAAAATGTAACTATTATTTTTTATTCGGTACTGTCAATTATCATATTTTTAGTTTAGAAAAATATTTCCCGCAACGATATTGATCGAGCTTACAACTATCAAAACTGTGATCGTAGTTGACGATGCTCTAGCACGCACACAATAGCAGCGTCTATTACGGCAATCAACGCACACCACGAAAGTATCGACAAGACGCAGCGCGCGGAATAAACTGACATAGATCCGACCTCCACAAGGGCTCGCGCCATTCTGAGCGCAGATGGCAGGTGCAGTGACATATATTGTACTTTTATTTAATTCATTAAAAATAACAATAGCGATTAAAAAAAAATACTATAGTTTAGGCAAATTTTGAAGATTATTTTGGTATAAATATTATGTCAAAATTATGTCCAATTTCGGAGATATTGGGGCTTGTTTCGAAGTCTTTTCGGTCAATAATTGAATTAGGTCCAATTCTTTTTTCTTTACAATATAGGCATATAACGAAAATGTATTCTAGCATTATTTAAGTTGGGGTTATAATTTGTACCAAGAAAAAAATATTTTGATGGTCTATATTCAACAAAATCTACAAATTAGAGCTCCCAAATCACGTCTCCGTGAGTTTTTGTCTGAACATGCATCGGGAGAATGATTGTTACTGAATAAATTAATATTTTTTCTAAAATTCGCTTTATTATTATTGTAGAAGAGGAAACGAACAATTTTTAACGGAGAACATACAATTTCAACGAGGAAACCTTGCAATTTCGCGTTTTTTTGTTTTACGAGATTATAAATATATAGAACTGTAAAAAGTTTTTTCTTTGCTTTCTTTGACGGTTCTTACTTCGTTTAAATTCAAGTCTATTGCATAAAAAAATGCAGAAGTAATAATGTATGGTTGATGGCAATAGGCTTGCAACCTATTCTCTCTCTCTCTCTCTTCGCCGTTCCCTCAATGCTGCGCAACCACATAAGACGTGTCTTGAAGCTATGCAGTTTACATGGAACTAAAGGCTCATTTACATTAGGTCGTTTGACCTTCGGTTTTCGGTCACCGACTAGTGTAAACGGGTTTACACTTGTCGGTGTCAAACCATGAATCAATTCGGTTAAACCGAATGCACAAATGACTTAATGTAAACGCGCCTTTAAAATATCTGGCGAACGGTACGCCTCTGGATAACCAGGGAAGTTCAGGCGTCATGATTGTTTTATTTACACTGATTAACCTTAACAAACCCGATTGCGGGCCCAGCCCCCGTATTCACAACGCTACGATTAGATTTCGGAAAGTCTAAGGCTATAGCGCTCGTTTTCGTAATGCCAAAAAATGATAGACATACAATTTTCCGAAATCGAATCGAAGCGTTGTGAGTGGGGGCAGGTTGGCCGCCGTAGATACAACCTGACCAAATGGGGTATCCTTAATCCATCCCAAACAGAATGCAATGTGTAGCCCCTCTGCAGGATATGCCCCACTTAATGTCTTGCCCATCCTGCACAACCACTTGCACCTATCAGGATTAAATCGATGCAAATGTTAGAGCTGTGCAGGTGGCTACATACAGGTCTAACAATTTGAGTACGTCGACACGAAAAGAAGAAGACCTTAACAAACGTGACCAACGGCTTGGTATGTGACCAGTGGCATAGCTAGTCCTAATGGGGCCCCGTTTCAATTTTTTTTTTTTTGGGGGCTATTCGAAACCGAGAGCCTTCTGCATAGTTATTCACAAACAATCAAATCAAATCCCGAATCGAATATGACTCTTTTTCGACTGTCTGGTTTTTGAACCGGAGAACGAGCAAAACGCTATTCACAGATCCGATCGGCATGGTAAAAGATGAACAGAAATGAATGAATGAAAATAATGAATAATTGATCTTTAATGAGTATTTCAAAAAGTTTTACTGTAAAAAAGACTGAATATCTGTCGAGTAACTATAAATATATTTAAAACATAAAAACAACAATGAGATTATTCATAAATGTATCCGCAACGACTCTTGCTTGTAGTATAGTACAAGATGGCGTCGTAGTTCCGACTATGGCCACACGCCGTAACCCGTAACATCCACGGAGTAGTATTTGTTGAAGACACAATTTCTCCTTCTTCTGTTGATATGCGGCACGCCGACGGTCCCGGGATGGCAGAGCCGGTACACTATCTACCCAAATAATTTAAATCAAAGACTTGTTAGGGTTACATACATACGTATTTAACCACGAAAAATCGTTTAAATATTTATGCAGTAGGCAAAACAATAGTAAAACTTTACATGCAATACGAATACGTATTTCATACAAAGGGGCCATCCATAAACTACGTCACACGTTAAGGGGGACGGAGGGGGTCGACGAATTATGACATTGTACGACAAGGGGGTGGGAGGGATCCTAAATTTCGTGACGTCACATTTGAAAATCTATTTTAATCTAAGTGTTAAGTAAAACACGAACTTTGAACTATTAACGAAAAACTCAAAAACATTGGCAACTCTATCTGTAGAAACATAAGGTTCAAATTGCTTTGTCGGCCACTCGCTCTACTAGTGTTATTACGCACCGACCGCCTAATTGCCCTTTGATAAATGCACCGTGCCTAGCGGTGATATTGTTTCTATTTCATTGACAATTGACTTTCGCGGATGAAACGTCGTGGTTTTCTTAGTTCTGCTATTTTGAGATTATATTGTAATTGTTAGAACGAAGTGGCTGCTATGCCAGTTATTAAAGGAGTGGGTTCAAAGTCCAGGAACTCAACCTCAAGATGAATGATTAAGTTTGAGTTTTGTTAATTTCTTGCAATGTTTGATTTGATGTTAATTTTATTAAAAAATCATTTAAATTGAAATAAAACAAATTTCGGAACTGCTGTTTTAATTAAATAATTATTTCTAGATGTAAAATTGTAAAATATGTGACGTCACACTAGTGAGGGGGGTCTCACAAATGTGACCAGCTGTGACAAGGACGGGGGGGGGGGAGGGTTAAAAATCATGAAATTCGTGTGAAGTAATTTATAAATGGCCCCAAAGCCTAAATTAGTTAACAGCAGTCTCGATTTCGGTTTTGTGAATAGCGTACACGTCGGAGCCCTTCTTACTCGGGGCCCCGTATCATTGATACGGCGGCAGCTATGCCCCTGTATGTGACCTAAATAGAACCCCCTCTTTCTCCAGACTAGGCTACACGGCCGAGAGTTGCGGCGTGGCGATAGACTGGGTGTGCGGCGATGCGGAGCAGCTGGCCTTGCCCGACGACAGCTACGACGCCTATACCATCGCCTTCGGCATCAGGAACTGTACTCATATTGATCATGTAGGTTATCTAGCCTTTTGAAAGCTAGAGCATAAACGCACGCGCGTGCCGTCCACGCTAAGCCACAATTTCACCGCATACAAAAAAATACCTGCAAAAAGAATAGGGATTCCAAGACTTTCTGGATAAACAATAATTATATTAAAGAGACGAGACAAGGGCTTTAGGTATACAAATAAAAACACACAAAAGTAATGATTTAATTGTTCATTTCGTGTTACAGTGCATCGCATTTTTGTGACATATAATTATTTGTTGCGCTTGCTTGCAACGTATATGTGACAATGGCGTTCAAAAGGCTAGACAACCTGCTCTGTAGTAGCTTGCTAAGAAACTGCCGATGTTGGGGTGGTGTGACCTGTGAAAGGTTGACCAAGACACCTGTTTTACCGCCTATGGGGAATCGACTAGCTAGTGTAGTGGACAGTAGGTACTTGATGGCAGTTTAAACAGTCGGTGATCAACTAATGTTTCTTGGGCGAGAAAATAGTCGATAGCTTGAGAGAAGTGTTGGTCGCCCGGCAGCGAGATGGGCAGACGATATTGTTGCCGTCGCAGGTAACACCTGGATGAGGCTGGCACATACAAAGAGATACCTATATCCAGCAGTGGGTGAAGTCCGGCTGTGCATGATGAGCCTCTTCCTCGTCGGCGGTGGGACCGGGCCTAAGACCGGATATTTTACTAGTTACTCCTCGTGCAAGGCAAGGCGATATTGATTTTGTCACGCATCGAAACTTAGCCAGGCTGGACTGCTCACATAATATTATACTAAATGAAGATTATTTGTTTTGCAGGTTCTTGAGGAAGCTTACCGAGTGCTGACACCTGGCGGCCGCTTTATGTGCCTCGAGTTCAGTCAACTGCCCAACAGTACATTACAGTGGTAGGTATTTTATCCCAAATGTGGTGACACAAATCATTCATGATAAACCTACATCGCCACTTAATGTCTCTCTTGGCGGTACGCTATATAAAAACCAAGTTCAATAACAATTAAGTACCTACAGGCTTTTATACCGCCTAGCTAAGACGGTGCTTGATTGCCAGAAGTAGCACCGCGGTGCATGTGGACCGTAGACGGGCGCCCGTCAGCGGAAGACAGAGTTCGCGCACACGCGACCACATCTTTCTAGCACCAGTTACCTACCTCAGGCACCGTCCCAGTTAAACGGCAGGTCTACCCACATAATTAGACTTGACAAGATCGCCCTCAATTTAGATTTCTGGTAATGGGTGTTTGCAGGGGGGGATTCCCTAGGGGACATCCTACGAGTCTCGAGATAGCGCGCTAGGTCACGGATTTGTTGTCTTACTACTTATTTCAGTTTTAGATACCAGGCGAGGATATTTTTTCAACATGGCAACATAATACCGACTTCCGAAAGTAAAGTTATTTTCCACTTTTTTCGTGTTTTTTTTTGCAAAAAAGTTTTTATTTTAACCTTTTTAGTTATCGTATCACACAGAAATCCTTGTCAAGTATCAATTTCGCAATTTCTTTTACTTGGATGACATTTTTTCCAGTTATTTTGATTTCAAAACCAAACTGCTGAACCGATTTTGATGAAATTTCTATGGGACCAATCGGGAAGTAAATCCATTCAGATAAAAGATTTTTTCAAATCGGTTCATAAATGACGGAGATATGCGGTAACAAACACAAAAAAAAAAACATACAACCGAATTGAGAACCTCCTCCTTTTTTTGAAGTCGGCTAAAAATAAGACTTACAAATTGTATTGGTTGTCCTTTCGGGTTGAGTTTTCGCCCTCAAACAAAAGGACGGCAGGTGTTCAAAAAAGATCCTTAGTCCTATTGTGTTAGGGATTGTCATTCACACTATTCTTTTATACCGATCATTTATTATTTAAATGTCAGGTGTTCAAAAAGGGTCCTAAAGTGCTGAAAGTGCATTGTGCTAGTGCTTGAAATTCTTGAAGATACTCATTTAAGTTCATAGTATTCTTTTATATCACTATTACGATTTTAAACTCGGTTTTTCAAAAACGATGCTATACCCTATTGTGTAGGGACTGAGCCTAGGTGCCAGGTGTTCACTAAGAATCTTCAACCTAATTGTGTATGGGCTAATATCTACTCCTATCACCATATTGTTTTAAAGGATTAGATATCCTTACAATTTATTTTATATCAACTAGCAATATTAGGAACGTTAAATAGCAGTGCACCTTTTACACTGATGATGTATGATCGATCTATCCTGCAGGGCTTACGACCAGTATTCGTTCCAAGTGATCCCGGTGCTGGGCCAGCTGTTCGCGGGCCAGTGGAAGCCGTACCAGTATCTCGTTGAAAGCATCCGGCAGTTCCCCGACCAGGTATGTGGCCCAGGGGTGCTACACGGGTCCAGCAAGCTTCAGCATAACCGGTTATGCTGAAGCATGCTGGACAAAATCAAATAACATTTGATTTTATGTCCCATGAAGATTTGTTAAATTTGATGGTCTGCATCACACCTTTTTGATACACACTGTAGAATGTGCGGGAACAAGCCGCTCAGTTGGTGCCGAGCCAACCCGAGCAGCAACTGCGTGCCTAGGTGCAGATCGGCACAAGCCGAATTTGTGTAGTAATTGATTCTGATCAGCTCCGAATTTCATCAAAGTTAATATGATATTAAAGAGTATTGGACATCTAAACTGCTAGGCATGGACGTTAAATGACTTCAACCAAGTTTCGTGGGTAGATATGGAAAGTCCTTTATCGAGAAGACCAAGTTGAGCTGAATTTTCAATGTGTAAAAATAATGATGTCTAAAATTCTGAGAAAAGGCAGCATGACTAACCCTACACCTATCTTCAGGAGAAACAGGAATGTTACAATTCTGAGTTCATTTGTGTAAACCTACCTTTTTCTATTCCCAGGAGAAGTTCAAGTCCATGATCGAAGACGCGGGCTTCAGACAGGTCACTTACGAGAACCTCACGTTCGGAACCTGCGCCATCCACTCGGGGTTTAAGATTTAAGTGTGTGTGAAAGACTAAATTATTTACGTGATTTAATGCTAGGCTTTGTGTACATAATATAGGGAATTCTGTTTAAAATTTTTGTTTTATTGAAATTATCTCTTCAAGCTAAGTGATAAATTATGTTTATTTTGCAAATACTTCTTGCTCTAACACTCGTTGGTGCTGTTCGGAATTTAGGATGGGTTATAGGTCAATAGAAAAAGAAAAACATACACAATTCTTTTGTAAGGAATTTATTAAGTCCATCAAACTGTGTTGGTCTTTGGAATGCAGATCCAGTACCTAAATTACAATGTCCACACAATACATCTATGATATCGAGCGTCGGCGACGCACACGTTACAATACATTTGTGATTTAACTTTGTCGTCCTAATACCACGTTCCATAATTACAATCTGTATTATTTTATACATATGTCAATTTTAAAACAACATCCATTCTCGGGCATCCTCCCAACCACTCCTCGTCTCGCTGGCACGCAGGTAGGTTGTATGAAAGCTCATAAAGCATGCTAATTATTTATATATGACACTGAATTGTTAGGTCTAACACACTAATGAGCAAAGCTAATAGAAAAATTCTCTCATATCGTCACTGAACCGACATCCTACGTCTAGGAAATAAACGGCAGACATCGAGAAGCAAATAAAGTGTGAGTTAAGGATATCCAAACAAACATTAATACTCTGTACCGAGCGTGCACTCAACATAAGTTATTTTGCAATTAATTTGAATATTCATACCCAAAGGTCCTGTCCTGATCCAGCGCGGAAGGTGCGTAGTGACCGCGCCGGGCCGCTCCGCGCGCTTTATGAAATCCAACATCCGAAAGGGAACATTACATCCACGCGACAAATATTCAAATGTCCGCCAGAGATCCGCCGGTGCGGTCCGATCCGATCCTACACGCGAGGCCTCTACGGCATCCTGACTCACACCTCCAGCCAAGCACATCCAACGAGCCCAATCCACAGTGGATGAAACAAAAGAAAATGCTTTTAATTATAAACAGTCATCGTGTCAAGTTATAACGTAAAGGCGCGCGGCGCAGCTCGGTGCGGCGGTCACAAGTGACGGAGTATTGCGGCGTTACGATACGAAGCGAGCTGCGTCGCGCGCGCCGGACGACTCAGAGTGCGTCCACACCGCAACAAACATCTACCGTTAACCCGAATGTTACTAAATAACCGACTCTAAGCACTAAAATGCGATCACGTCTATGTACTACTGTGCACACTGTTCCAATGAAGATATGTTTATATGTAACTTGTGGTTGTGGTGTTGTCGCGACGGCATAGCGGTCGGCAGCACATGGACGTGGTCGGTAACAGAATGTCGTCCAGCTTGACGAACTAATAATACATTAATATGCTCTCTTAAGTCTAGCAGAGTGTGGCTCCCCCGCCGCGTCGCCGCCCGCCGCTCCGTCAGCTGTCGAAATATAGACCTTCAGTTGTATACGGTAACACCTCGCTGGCACGAAGAGCAACCACATGGAGATACCATACAAGCTCACATATTTGACTCCCAACATTCTGGCAAATGGATTCAAGTGGACACTTCATGTGCTTACTACTCCGTGCTCGCTAGTAATAGGGGTAGCGAGTTTACGCTTCCTTACCGAATCCAGAGACGGAGTGATCTTACCGAATCCGGACTGACTTAGAGAAAGATTTAAATATTACAAGATTTAAATTAAATATGTATTTAGTACATGTATTTGTTTTTAAAGTGTACTTTTACGATTATAAATTGATAATAATATTAAAATAATATATTCATCTGCCTTATCTTCATCATTTAGATAAGGGTGTATACTAAATATTGAGTGTACATTTAAAATTAATTTATAAGCATAAAAAATCAAACGTATTAGGCAAGGCAAAACAAACAAACGAAAATTATAATTATTATTTGTAAAAGCTATCTCAAGGATATCATTGCCAAAGTATGTCTGTGTTCCCGCAAACCTGATAAATCCATATGAAATCCATATCCTTAAGTCCAGAGATATTTTCAATTATTTCGAAAAAGTCCTGAGAAGTCCAGTGTAAGTTTCAATAAGCTGTCAACTGCTATATCCAGTGTATCCTTCCTTTATCCTTTACTGTAAATATATAGCTGTCGCTTATGTCAAAATATTTCCAAGACAGTAACAATATAGATAATACGGATTTTAGCCATTAATTTCACTACAAATACAATAAATTTAGACATTATGTTTACCTAAGCTAGGGCCCTACAAATATAAAATTAATTATGCATGAATGTGTACAACTCCAAAGATATTTTTTAATTAAAATATTACCTCCCGGGCCAGTTCAGTCTTGTTAACAATATTGCAGGTTTGACTATGTTTCATGAATTCATATATTTATTTTTTGCATGGCTGTGTCTTGCCTGTTCTTTCATAGATTTTATTGCTATTGTCTTTTATTCATATTTCCCCTCGAAATTCTATACTGAGAAAGTAGCAATTCCAACTTCGCATTGCCATGATGGCTAGCTTAAAAGACTACAAGAAACTTAAATAACAGTCGTTGAAATGCTATAGAAATGTGTCGAGTTAAGCTTTGCCTTGTATTCTCGCAGGGATGAGGTGTCTGGGCTAGTGGTGGAGGTAGTACCGACCTGTGCGCGCTCAGTAGTTGTGCTCCCTGGAGCGACTGCGCGAGCGCGAGTAGCTGCGCCGCACGGGCGAGTACGTCGGCGACCCGCGCCGCCGCGGCGAGTACGAGCGCGACCTGCGGACACGCGGGCTACGACGAGTCAACACAATTCATTTATTAGTCAATTGAAAACCAATACCAACTTAAATTCTCTGAATATTCAATCAATACTGTAATTCTTAGAGATGTATGAGATAATTTTATCACGGCCAATTGATGTTTAGTGTCAGTCGGGCATCATCTCTGTGAGAGGAAGTTTTACATCCACACTGGACAATGATGTCTCTACTTAAGCAATGACTTAGATTATTAATGTCAAAGTGAGTAATGCTTAAGGTTCGGACAAGGAGGTCTACTCTTATTCAACGAAAAACGAAGTTTCGTACGAAATTTCGCGTACTTCCTACCACGGTTCCATTTCGTTCCGTAATTTCGTACGAACGAAAATTGTTTGACGTTTAGGCCTACTCTAATTCGAAATGCTCCGAACGAATATTTGAATTTGACAGACGAATATTCGGAATTTTAACCTCAAATTTGACTAAACCAAAAGTGTTACCGTTTGATTTTAGTTTTACGTTTAGTTTTGTGAATATTGTGAGAAAATTATTGGCAATGGCTACAAGAATACTTTTAATCGAAGCTGCTTTACGTGAAGAACGTGTAGAGCGTAGAAGGAACCGGCGCCGCCTGCGCAATCAACTAAATATTAGCCAAATTCCCGACTTAGAGTTTGTAGGAAATTATAGACTCAGTCGGCAATTATTCGAAGAGTTGTGCCAGGAATTAGTGCCTTTATTACCTCCAAAGACAAGGCGTCATGGAATCGAGCCCACAATTAAGGTGGTGTATATTTTTTATAATCATTATTTTCATTATAAAGCATTTCACATTAAAATTTCACTGTTCATCATCCTCGTATTTTTCAGATCCTTACGGCTTTGAATTTTTATGCCAGAGGTAGTTATCAAGGGTCTGTGGGACAAAACATGGACGGGCCCATGGCACAACAGACTGTTTCTCGTTGTTTGCAGGAGGTCACAACTGCTCTCAATGCACCCCATATATTAAGGAAGTACATCAAATTCCCGCAAAATACAAATGAAAGGAATCTTATTAAGCGACGGTATGTACCTAACATGTATATGTTTTATTAAATATTTATATTGATGTATTTTGAATGAATGCTAAGTATATCATTACTGTTACAGATTTTATGACAAATATGGGCTTCCTGGGGTGATTGGGTGCATTGATTGCACTCATATTGCAATTGTTAGACCTTCTGAGCATGAGGAACAATATTTTAATCGGAAACATTTTCATTCTCTTAACACTCAAGTTGTAAGTATTAAAACTAAATATTAATGATTTAATTGTGACATCTATTGTTGTTTAATATGATTCTCACTAATCTCTATTATTTTCCAGATATGTGACAGTGATTGCTATATAACAAATGTGGATGCGTCATTTGGTGGAGCAACACATGATGCTTATATTTGGAGAGAGTGTGATATAAGAAGCCACATGGAGAGTCTCCAGAATGAAACAGTTTATCTATTAGGTATGTTTGAATTTATTGTACTTAGGTATTTAAAATATATTTTACTAGCTTCTGCCTGCATTACTGGTATAAAAGTATCCCAAACTTTCACATTCAAATTATTAAATTAAGTAGGAATATAATGTAATTCACAATAACATATATTTTTTATTTAATTTTAGGTGATTCTGGTTATGCTCTAAGGGAGCATATGATGACACCTATAGAAAATGCTGTTGACGACTCTCCTGAAGGCAGATACAACTATGTCCAAAAGCGTGCACGATCCACCATTGAACGCACATTTGGTATATTAAAAGGTCGATGGAGATGTCTTTTGGCAGCTCGGGAACTGCATTACTGCCCTGAAACAGCAGGTAAAATTGTAATAGCCTGCTGTGTTTTACATAACTTATGTATAAGGGGTGGTATTGATGTTCCCGAGTTGACAGAAGATGAACTCCAAGCTGAAAGAAGCAGACAGGTTCCATCTCAATCGGCCACTTCTTCAGCTCAAGCGCTACAGGCAGGTCGAAGGGCAAGAGCTTTACTAGTGCAAATGTTAGAGAGGAATAGGTAGGATAAAGTTCTACCCAAGCACAACATAAGCATTTATCTTTAGGGACATTTATAATTTTTGATTTTGACTTGACATTATTTCTTTCCTTTTCGACTTTAATAAAAGAATAAAATGTATACTTATAATAAAGTTTTATTTACTTAAACCCTATCTAAACACAAATATAACAAAGAAACACAACAAACAAAACAGTAACAAAATCTTAATTCCTATCTAAATATTGCTCTACAAGATTATACAGCTGCAACAACGCAGCTCTGATGCCTGCCATCTCGGTCCTGACGCCTGCAAGCTCGGTGTTCCTCACTGTCTCTCTCTGTGCACGCCCCTCTTCATATTGATACAATCTGCTTCTGACATCAGAGCCAGCAGCAGATTGTCTCCTTGTGGGATGTGTAGGTTGTGAGGCTGCAAAACAACATTCCAATTTAAATAGGTCAACAGCCTCAACAAAATATGCCTAAGACACTTGAATGGGTTTAGTGAATATTACCCTAGCTTGTGCCCTGCGAGACTTCCCATGGTAATATAATCACTCATCCTGCAGTAAACAATTGATAACTTGTATTTTTACTATGTAAAGTAGTTATGTATTATTCAATGCCAAAGTTTAATCTGTATTTTTTATGAAGTAGAAGTATTTCACACACAAAAAAATTATGTTAACTATATCATGTACTAAAATTTTTATGATAGCATTACTCAAAATACACCACACCACAACAAACCACAGTAACAAATACTTACAAAGTGTGGAAGTCAGGCTTTCTTGTGACGCCGGTGGTGGTTGACTCGCAGGTTGTAGCAGCTGCCTATCTTCCTGGCTGGGTTCCATATGCTCTATAACTACGTCCTCATGCATATCCAAACTAAGAGGCTGTGAGAAGCTCAGTGGTTGGCTTGTTTGACTGGAGGTCGATGGAATTGGTTCATTGGTCTGAAAATAAAAACAGGTTTAATTAACTAATAGAATCATGAAATATTGTATTAAATTAGAGAAGAAGAATTAGATTTGATGACATTAACTGAAAATGAACTTTAAAGTCCACATGAGTTTAAAAAAAAATTTGGACATAATTAAGATAGTGATTTATTGATAATTCAAAGAACAACTACCTCTCTGTAGGCTGGCACTCTGGCACTGGTTTGGCGTTCACCAAACCCAATTCCCATGATAGACAGTATCCTTAACTGCCATTGGGAAAGTTGGGGTGCCATCGACGGACCACCTCCAGTCGCTGAAGCCGACCTCCGAGAATCAGCAGCAGCTTTCTTGGCTAAATGTTTTCTATCAAACCATACCTGCAAAATATATAAGCATGAGATATTTATGTCACTATATTATTATGTTAGATATGAACAAAACACTAGGTACCCTTTGCCACTGCTGAACAGATTTAGTGCAACCACCCATTGAATTGAGCATGTTGCACAATTCTTTCCACAGCCTCTTTGCGTGGGCACTCCCGTCGCCACCCCTCAATTTCCCGCGAGCTAGATCCCTATGCTCATCCAAGAAATTGAGAAGGGTTTCTATTTGTTCGGGAGTTGCCGAACCCGTATGTGGAGCCATTTTAAACTGAAATTATGTATAAATGGTTATTATTAGAAGAGGTGATACTTTGTTAGTGAAAAACCAATTTTTATGTATGTATAATATGATATCTACTTACTTACAAAGTTTTTAAATCCAAAACAAAACTTGTGGAGACCCAAAATACAGCAGACGTCGCACGTAGAAGTCGAACTGTCGTACAGTACGAAACGTACGTACTTGAAACTTTCTTAAGGAATGTGTAGTATGTAAAAACGCACTTGAAGACATGATTTATTTAATACAACACTTGAAAAACACACTTTAGAAAACTTTTCAAAGTATTCAAACAAAAAATTGTAAGTTGACATGTTATGATTAGATTGTGATTATACAGATATTTTTGGTTGTCATCCGTGACTACCCATTGTTGGCATGAAATAGCACTCTTTAAATTAGTCGGTTAACAATGACAGTGAAAGGGTGTTTTATAGTGTCCCGGTGAATGTCGTCGAAAATAGCATTTTTATCTATACGTTTATATTTTCTGCATGAATATTACAAGAAATATTTAATAAATCACATTTTTAATATAAAATGTAAAAGTAACGCTAAAGAGTTTATTAATTTTAAGTTAAAGTAAAAACCGTAATTTACTTTAGATGACACCAAAAAAGACCCACACAATATTATAGATTCCATTCGTTCACGAAAATTGTCTATGGTTCCGAACTTCGTGTACGCGTCCGAAAATGAATTAGAGTAGGATCACTAACGAAACTTCGTTTAAATTTCGTTCGTTTACGAAGTTTCGTTTCGGAGAAAGAGAGTAGACCCCAAGTTGCGGACTAGCAACGGACACAGTATTGTATCTGTCAGAGGCTCTGGACATCGTCCAGAACTGTGGCCATAATTTATCCGTAACAGGTCTACTGAACTTTTGAGGTGTTTATCATCAGTTTGACAGCCCTGTGAAGTGTCACAAACAACACAAGAAGTAGTGTGGCTTACCTGTCGCGGTCGCCGCTATATCGGTCGGCGCCGCCGCCGCCGCCGCCGCCGCCGCCGCCACCGCCGCCGCCGCCGCCACCGCCGCCTCCGTAGTCTTCCTTCACACGGATGTACGACACCTCGCCCTGCACAAACAACCACATCATATTATTATTTGAAATATTACCATTTACTGGTTTTATATCAGGGAGGAACAAGGAAACTATGCAAGCTTCTGGGATTCACGTTGTGTAAAAGTTTTAACCATTTTTTTGCTTAAATGCGTAAATGTGTACTCACAGATGTAAATATTAGTCCTCTTAACAGTGTTTACGTAATAAGATAGTTTGTTTTTATAATATGGCCACTTTAATGAATTGAAGTAACAGGTATAAGTATTTCAAACCGACAATAACAAAAATACTGTGTATAATATAAAAACATAAGGTTTTATTCATAAATTATGCTATTTTAAATTAATCTTTTAACTGAATTCCTAAAAACTACTGTTATCATTAGGTATTTGAATTTATCATCTTCAGTGACTCAACACACCCAGCATAGCTTCCTCCCCTACCCCCACAACACAACTACATTGAAACTCGAGCCATAGATCGTAAAATCAATAGAGAACAAAGGTATATTACCTTCACGCCTCCCTATCATGGAGGTGGATCAATATAATTGCATGTCTGTTTACAATATACCTATGTTCATAGAGTGGCATCATTTAACTACCTACAAACTTTAGAATTTATAGTAATGGGTTTTGTAAAGTTTCTGACAATATCATCGAAACTAGCGCGCGGTTTTGGTCACGAATGGGGGTAGAGAACTTTGAATTTGATGAAGTTTTTGTTAAGGTTGAAATAGGGAATAAAGAAGAATGTAAAGCTGTAGTTTTACATTTTATTTAGTAGCTTGAATATACCACATTGTAATTTGTATGGTAATGACTAATTCAAGATGTTAATACTCCCTGTATTCAAGATGTAAATCTTGAATTCATCATTACTATGACTTGGTACAGAGTCAGACTGCTTAGTAAGCTATGTAATCGACTGCCCTGAAAGTTTCACATAGTAGATTTTCGTTAGTTCTGCAAAATTATATGTTCCTAAAACTATGACCAAAGAAAGTTAGCCAGACCACTCACCTCATGACTCCTGAATCTTGAATCATCAAGCTTCTTAACAGCATACTTCATATCTTCATGACGCAAGAACTCCACCACGCCCGTGCCGTCCTTGAAGGTGTCCGCGAAGCAGACATCCCCCGCCTCCCGCATGTGATCCTTGAGATCCTGCCAGGAGCCGGACGGTGGCAGTCCAGTGACCAGGACGCGGTACTCGGAGCGTCTGGCTGGCGGGCCTCGGGTTGCGGTGCGCGCTCCGAAGCGCTCGGGGCCTCCGCGGCCGCCTCGGCCTCCGCCGCCACCGCCGCCGCGCGGAAACTCCACGCGGAGACGGTAGCCGTCGTAATCGTAACCGTCGCGGGCGCGGACTGCATCATCTGCATCTCTGTGGAAGATTGAAGCTTGTGCATCAAAGTTTGGAGCAATAGTAGATAAATAGAGGAAATTTTTAGAGGTTTTCTTTTGGCCACAATTATAGGACTTAGTGTAGGTCATCACCACTGCAAACTGCAAATATAATGTTATGTTTTCTTTGCGACCAAAACGACTTTAGAAAGCAGGTTCTCAGAAAGCCGAAAAAAATCGATTTCATTGTCATAGTTTAACTACCTATGTTGTTCACAAAAATATTGTAAGTCATGTAATATAATTGTACTGTTAAGTTTGTTTTCAATGAATTTGCAGCCTATTGTGTGGTTATTAAAATTGTGTTCATTGTCATTATTAAAATTGGCTCATAATCCCACACTATGTTAACCAACAATGTAGTTTTAAATGTTCCCCAGACTTGTATTCAAATATTTTTACACAATACCAGCAGCTGTGGCAATTAACATTATTGTTAGTATTTCAATGGACTTAATTAATTAATACTTGGATACTAATCAGACCTCCGAAGAGACTATTATAATGAAACCAAATGTTTCTACTTACAGTATAAAGTAGTTTTCTCTTTTTAACCGACTTCAAAAAAAGGAGGAGGCTCTCAATTCGGTTGTATTTTTTCTGTCAACTATTTTGTTAAATTAACTCTTTTAGGAGGAAATTAAGTCTGGCCAAATAAAGTGTATTTCTAAATAGAAATTGGATGGGATTATCTTTAGGAAAAAATAGCAGTTTATTTTATTACATAGTTATAGTATGAAGGAATCATTTTAGATTGCCAAGTGTCTTGTTTTTGTGTTGACCTTGAGTACCTATTTTCTTTACAATAGATACTACAGAAAGGACCCCACAGAGCCTACCCCAAATAAATCGAGACAAGAGCAGGAGAATGATGACTTCAGAAAGGATTAAGGACTTTAAACATTAAACAGGCTGTTGACTCAAGTACAACTCTACTCACAGTAAAGCAATTGAGGCAAGTCAGAGTGGAGACTTAACCATTTTTCACATAAGCCGGTTGGTACTTTCAAACGTAACGCAGATTTGTGTATTATTTTGAAATCCTATTAATTATAAAACACATCAACTTAATTTTTTGTTATAAAAGACTGCAAAATTGCCTACATAAGATCAAAATCAGTCTTTATTTTAAATTAAATATTGACAATGTTAGCAATAAGGATTGTACACAACTATACAAAATGATAATAAAGCCACAGCTTGTTATCATCACATGCCTTGCTTATCATAAAACAGCATGAACTGGGCATATTATTGTTGCCAAAGATAAATGCCAGTTATTAGAATTGAATTCTACAGTATACCCACAATTATACAGAGTGGAAACTTTCAGTGGGGCAGTCATGGGAACTACCTTAACCAATACAGCTACATGAAAATGATTTTAGTAGACTATCCATAATTTTTCATGAAATCTTGATCCCGATTCACAGATTTAAAAAAAAAAACTGTTTACAGTGTTTTTAAGGCTGATCAAAAACTTGTATGAGACCAACCAAGGTTGGAGTACTAAAAAAGTCACAAATTGCAGAAAAATTTTCCCATACATTTGGTATAAAAAATTTACACAACTTTTTTTGTCATGCTGGTTGATCCTCTTTCTAATACTAATCAAAAAGTTCTATGGGACCAAGCCAGTTAGAGTACCAAAAAAGTCAGAAATTCTTTCTTAGGACCTGCAATGATTTCCTACGAAATGTGTGAGAAAAGTATTGTACAATTGCTAACTTTTTTAGTAGTAGTTGTACTTGTTTAGTTTTTTATTCCATCTGGGTTGGTCTCATGGAAGTTTTTGATTATTTTTAGAAAGAAGATCAAAAGGCATGAAAAAAAAATGAATACAGCATTGTTTTGATGGTGGATTTTGTGTTGTGAGATGAAAAAATAATGTTCATGTAGGTGCATAATAACAACTTCATGAACATTATCATACTTATGCAGAAAGTGAATAATTAATTATGCAACACAACATGCCATTACAGTTATTTATCATCAGTAGGTACAATTGGTGCCAAACTAATTGAGTACACTCAATACACATGATATCTTTTGTAGGCTTGTAAGTTATTTTTTAACCGACTTCAAAAAAAGGAGGAGGTTCTCAATTCGGTTGTATGTTTTTTTTTTTATATGATGCTCTACATCCATATAAGTTGAAACAAGGTTAATTTTAGAATAATTTTGATCCTAAGATTTGGAAATTATGTGATGGTATTCGGTAAAACTTATAATTACCCACCTACATAGTTTTATTAGTTTCCTCCCCTCAATTAACTAATTATAAATTCACGATGGCTGCAAAGTGCATGTCATTGTTTGGATTTCCAACCGTCGTCAAAGAAATATCAAATAAAAGGTACAATAACAAGGAAGGAAGCACATTACACTCCTCAGTCGGGTAAAAATACTAGCAAAATAGGTCAATCCCAAGCATAACCTAATAAGTGTACAAAACAAAGAAGATTATGAAGAATCATTAGTTTCATACACCGTAAATGTATACTAACCTAACATTAACAATAATTTTCAATATTTTACCTTGGATCCTCAAATTCGACGAAGGCAAAGGGTGGTCCTTTCCTGTTTTTCAGATCAACGAACGTAACTTTGCCGAATTTGTAAAATAGATCTTGAATGTCCTTTGTCCTTATGTCAGGGGGAAGATTGCCAACGTATATCCTGCACTCATTTCTGTTGCTGCTGCTTCCGCCAGACATTTTGACGTACTATATGAATAAACTAAGAGATATTTTACATTAATTTCCTTCAATCCTTGGGTAACGCTTCGGCGTTTCTCATTAGGAACTAATCAAATATGGCGACCGGACTGACACTACTGACAGGACAGCAGAAGGAAACGGAAATGGAGCAAATAATGACATTTACTGTGGCGCCGACAGTTTATGGTTAGCTTATTTTTTTAATTCATTCGTTCAAAAATTATGGAAGCTTATCCTTTATTTCTTTTAGATTTTGTTTTCACCAAACCATTCCCATAACATGGCTTAGTTCTCTAATAACTTTATTTTTAGTTTTGTTTATCTAAAACGACAAGTTATTCAGTAAAATACAGTTTAACTGGAAAACATTCTGAAAGTAACTGGCCGTGCCAGGAAAATAGTCTTAATCGGTATAAATACTAGCTAAATTGGTGAAAAATATGAAACCTTATTAGTGTTATTATTTATCCTAAACATCTAATGGCCGCAAATAACATTTTTGAAAATACGCCATAAAGTTCATTTTTCGAATATGTTTGAATTTAGAACGCCCTCTATCGCAATTAGAAGAAATCTTCGTTGAAAGAAGCCTGTGAAAGAATCCTCTGGAAAGTAGGCATTGAATCTCCGGTTATCAAAATCTTTACGTGAGAATTTGTTCTTATCCCGAAGCAAAAGTGAGTATTTCTTTATTTCGGTGATTATTTTATTTATTGTAATGCGTATTCAATATTTGTAGTGCCAGTTTTCGATTATTTCGATATATTCACAAGATGGTGTGCGAAAGTCCGAAGGCGGAACAATTTATTTTCTGCAAATATTCGCGGATATGTGCAACGAAAGTTTTATTGATTTAACCACGATGTTTCTATAGTGATTATCTGCGCTATGTTGATTATCTCGATCTTTTGAAGCCCTAAAAGCCGAATGTCGGTGCCTCGTTCGTAATTTCTCCCTATCTTCGTTTTGATGACGGGCATTAGTGCTAGTGCTTCCGTTAGAATTACTACGAAAAGGCCGTCGCAGATTGTAGAAGAGGTCAGGTAAAGTAGACTACGCCAGTAACCGTTTCATATCCAGCGTTTTGCTTTTACACATACGATAAATTTCTTTGCGGGTGAGGAACACATTTTGTAAAGGGCGCGCAATGAGTCCCGGTTTTCGCGCTTGACCTTTTCTGGAGGTTATTAATAGCGTTTTGTTGTTCAATAAAAACAATCAACGTCCCCCTCGTCAGATACGTAGAAAATCAATCATAACAGAATGTTATCGATGAGGTTCGGGAACCTATAACCTTTCACATTGACGCTATCAGTCATCGATTGCAGCAAGTACGGCATGAGATCATCAGATGCACAAATACTTTATTGTCACACTGTCAAGTGTCAATTGTCATCCCAAAACCTCTTTTATTTTATTTGACAGCCCCCTACTGATTTTTGTTTTACTTCATTATTTACTAGTCAATGACCAAAATTGTTCTTCAAAAAAGATAACACTTATACTTTATACATAATATTTTATTTAATATTAGAGTACAATAGGTAGGTACGATGTAAACGCGCGACCACACCGAGGGCTCTCTTCTAACTCGCTCGTATGCCTTTACACATACTAATACACACACAGAACGTGGCCCCGCACCGCACCTCAGTTCTGCTAACTCTTGCGTTGTCTATCAGTTCGGCCATTGTGAAAAGTTCCTCTTTTATTTCCTATTATATTAGACATAGTTAACGCCTGTTACCCCGCCTTGAATATAAAACAGATAAGATAGTGGATACAACCCAGTATCTAATATTGCGCCTTGTTAGAATTTTTGGCAACTTTCTACAAAAAAAATAACTAGAGAATTTCTAGTGTAAGTCTTTTATTTACAGTATGTACATTTTTTTTTGCAAAATATCTGTATTAACTTAATTACATTAACCACAGTGTAATTAATATTTGAAAAAGGAAATTCATCATTTTAAATGCCTCTATCTATAATATGGTAGAGAGAGGACGTCTTGTGTTGATTTCTTGTAAAAAAGCCTTACTTGAAAAGCACTCCAAATAATTCCAAGGTTAATTTAATTCAACATTAGCTTGCAATAAAATATTGGAATTGGATTGGAACAAAAGTGACTTGGATAGAAAAAAATGCCATTCTGTTTAAAAACTAAGAATTTGATCTCAGATTTGTTTGTATCATAATGATCAATCTCTCTTATAGGTAGGGTAGGGCATGTGAAACCAGGTTTCGGTCCCATAGCAAAAGTTTTCCCAGGTTTTTACCATGAGACCGAAACTGGGCTTCGTATGGCCCCCCGTACTTAGGAGAGAAGAGATTTGATTGAAATAACTTTGAAAGACGGAATAGCCAGCTAAAGGAAATTTTGCTTTATAGCCTACTTCCTTTTTAAATTCCATGTAATTTGGTATGCTTTTATCGTAATAGCTCAATTCCATTGAAGATTTCATGGTCTTCTATTGTTACCTTACCCCTGTAGGGGAAAGGGGGAGGGCCCGCAGGTAGATATAGATTAAACAAACACTCACCAAAACATGTTTTGCCCAGACACTTAGCCGACAAGATGTGCGACCGCAAGGCGGTAATCAAGAATGCTGACATGAGCGAAGAGATGCAGCAAGACGCTGTCGACTGCGCAACGCAGGCACTAGAGAAGTTCAACATTGAAAAGGTAGGTTTCCTCGTGTGACCGTTTTGAATTTGATTTCCACCAGATGCAATAATCAGTCAATCGGTAAATTTAATAATATCGTCTAGTTCTACCAGGAAGTCAATTTTGTTATTATCATCAAAAATATTTTTAAATACCTTTCTAATAAATGCTGAATGAATTGTGATTTCCACATAAATAAAATTAACTTAAATTTCAAAAAGTAACTTAACCAATTATATCCAAATAAGTGTTATGACTAATGTCTAATAATTAAAATTCATCATTCTAGCATTGTAATAAATTGACAATAAGCTACGGTGTGCAAAGTTCCCACGAATGATAACTTTGAGGTTTTCCTGTTGTGGTTAGTTTAATTTCTAAAATATAATTCACATACTTCAACCAACAATTTACAATAGTGTATCACATGAATGAAATAAATAATTCCATTGAGAGCTAGTAATTCGGCAGCCTTTTTGCATGGCACATCATAGGTAAAATTTTGAGGGTGTGTGTTGCATGCTTGCAGGACATCGCGGCGTTCATCAAGAAAGAGTTCGACAAGAAGTACAACCCGACGTGGCATTGCATCGTGGGGCGCAACTTCGGTTCGTACGTAACGCACGAGACGCGCCACTTCATCTACTTCTACCTGGGCCAGGTGGCCATCCTGCTGTTCAAGAGCGGCTAGGCGGGGCAGCGCCCTCTTCAAAATTTTATGTTGTTAGCACAGACGCAGTATTACCTAACGGGCGACGAGTGCCCCCGGCCGGCGGCATGAGTGTGCAGTGTGTGTGTCAGAGTGCGAGTGTGACGAGTGACAGGACTGGTGACTGTGTGTGTGAGCGGCACGCCACGCGACTAGGACTAGCCTCAAGCCCACTTTATCATCGATGCTGGACATTAGCTGCGTCGAATCTCTTCACTTCTTAGTCCCCGGCGCACTCGATGTATGTTTGTACTGTGTTAGCTATACTTAAGAATCGATATTGACTTGGGTAAAACATTCACTTCTAGTGTATTTATATTAAAAATTTTAGTTAATTATTCCTAGACTTATTACCTAGCATAGCGTAAAAGTCATATGTTAGTATATAACTAAATTTATTGTTTAATTTCTTTGTTAATACACCCTGTGAAAATATTTTTCAATACTTCTTTATTAAACTTTCTTACAAACCAAACAACATCTATAATTGTTTATATTTATGTACCTTATAGTCCTATTTTTATATTTTTGTTGAAACTTTACACTTCTACACCTTATTCGATAAGAACACTAAATACATAAAACATTCAAACTGTAAATTTTAACAAGTGTCCCCTAAATACTAGGACAGTTTAGGTCTTTTAAAATTTTAGATTGTTAACAAATAGATACTGACAGTTACATACCACACCAAACAAAATTCATACTTAGGACTGAATTATTAAATTACTCCCATTTGAGAGCTCATTAACTATCTTAATGCAAACTTCCATTCTTGACTACTAATTCCAAATTCAGTGTTACTTATTACCGGCACTCAAATGAGAGTAATTTTAGTTTTACGTAACTACGTTTAGCTTATCGTTTATATTGATCCGGCCCTTTAGAACTGTCTCAAGATCAGAGACATGATCGCACTCAGTGCATCGCCTTGTGATGTCCGGTAAGGACTAATGTACACTATTTCGAATACAAATCTTTTTTGTCACGAATTGAACCTGCACACTCAACCCATACTACCGTCATTTCCAATTATATGCTCTTGTGATTATATAAAAATCAGGATACTAATCTAGGATCTAATGTTTGATATTATGTACCTAATCAAAATAATAAAGCATTTACTTTGACTGTATTCCATGAAATCTTTTTATTACATCCACCCATAGATATTCAAACTGCGTGTAAAGTAACAAACTGTAAAAGAAGTAATTAGAACAAGTGAAACGGTAGCCTTGCGCGCTACTCAGCAAATTGTTAATTGATTACCTAGTAGGTAGGTAGTAATAATATTGTTCATTCGTCCCACTTTACATGATATTTGCTGCCTATTGCCTTTGTGAATAGATAGAAAATTAGAAAAGAACGGTGACGTGGCTATGATGTGGGCACACCTATTGAATTTAATACCTAGTAAAGGGCCAGAGAATTCACTCGAGTAGCGACAGATGAAACTAGATGCGTAGGCGCAAGGTTTAAGTCGAAGTTGGGATTCAGGGTTCAAGTGGAATTGGGCTATGAGTTCCGTCCGAGTACGAAGTCGCCCGGACCCTCAGCCCCTTGCATGGACGTAAAGCTCGTCGATTCCGCGTCGGTAAGTGTGCTCAGGAATTATTCCCAATAGTCCCCCTCTAGCCCTGTCCTCCGGGGTGACAGCTGGGAATTGTCTTGTGACAATTTGTGCCGACTGTTCCCTTTGAAAACTGACCAGAGGGGACAAACGGGAAGTCAGTTTGTTTTTTTATTTGATTCTATGTAGCATAAGAAATAAAAAAGCTGAAATCTATGGTAATTACATCTTTTTCCTGGGTAGGAAGGAATCTTAGCAAATGTCCCCCCCCCCCCGGTGACAACTGACAAACTGACTTCCCATTTGTCCACTCTAGTCAGTTTTCAAAGGGAACAGTCGGCACAAATTGTCACCCCGGTGACAACTGGGAAGACAATTCCCCGCTGTCACCCCGGAGGACGGCTAGACAGTTTCAAGAGTTAAATCGCTATTCATAAGCAAAATATTATTAAGCCTGTCTGTTCCCCGAAGAGCAGGCAGAGATTAAAAAGCTATAGCTGGGCTGGCTATTTATAAATACTAAATATGCAGTTACAAAACCCTGCCTACTCATGTGCTGTAACTTCGGAAGTCGAATAATCATGCACGTCTTTATCCAGACAGACTTGTAGTAACTGGAAAAACAGCACTTAATTAGAAAACCGAGTTCAGCTTGAAATAATCGCGACATTCGCCTTTACGTACCGTGTGAGGTGTATAATCATGTACCTACCTTTATCAATAAAAACGTAATTAACATACCAAAACAATTTTAGTACCTAGAATAATAAAAATAGCAATAGCATGTACGACATGCTAATATTTTTTATTTTATGCTGTTTTACAAGGTCATGGTCAAAGGGGTGGAACTTGGAAGGACTGTGTTAATAAATTCAATAACGTCGTGTTTAGAGACGAAAAAGCTAGTTACAACATTAAAAAAAAATGTAGTTAACATAGGTATGCAATAAAAATAATTGGTTAACGTTTCAGGTGTACCTATGGGCCCCACTGGGCCCGAAATGTTATTCTTCAGACAGATTAGTGGTAGTAGGTAGGTAGAGGTAGGTATATTATTATTTGGTGCAGGTACAGGGCCTAACGTGCGGCTTACTGCTGGGTTACCATGATTTGTTAGTGCAGGAATGTTTTATTACTATTTCCGAGAGTGGGAAGTGACAGCGCTAGACAGCTGTCTAGCGTCATCTCTAAGCCGCACGTTAGAGGTAATGAAGCACGAAGCGAGAAGTGTGATTAATGAAATTCTATTGGTGGTTTACAACACCACCTCTTGAGTCCTGACCGTATTCTGTTAAGAACGAATTTGTTTCGACAATTCAAAAGTGCCTGTAATTGGCCTACTTGAAATAAATGCTTTGATTGATTTTTTTGATTGACCAATCAAGCTTTACCCGATCATCCAAACCGCGTTCAGGAGTGGTCAGTGTCAATATTCCACAGCTTAGCTTATTATGACACTGACAGCTCTTAAATGCCGTTTAAAATTGCTGATCGCTTTCAGTTTCATTGGTGACATTCAACGTGAACCGGCGAGCTACTAATACGTTAGGCTGCTCAAGACCAGTGTGTTACCATCATTGTTGTAGGTACTGTTCCTTCCTCCTACCTATTTGCGACTTCATCATCTGCTTAGCCTTTTTCCAACTACATTGGGGTCGGCTTCCAGTCTCATTGGATGCTGCTGAATACTGGTATTTTACATGGAGCTACTGCCTATCTGGACTCCACAACCCAGTTAAGTATTGGGCAATACGATACCCCTTGGTAAGACTGGTTGTCAGACTTTCGGACCACTGATTACCTATAACGGCCGTCAAAGATCTACAAATGACATCCGGGGCCAACAGCATAACAACCTTTCCTAAGCACGGAGGAAACTCGGTACTTATGTAATGGATGGTCACCCATCCATAGACCGACCTTGGCAACCGCGGTTTAACCTGAAGATCGCCCCGTGCGGCTGTTATTACTAACAGAAATTTATAAAAATAATCGAAATGAATGACATTTCCTCGCTATGATTAAAAAATAAACTAAAAAGTGTTCCTTTTACGTTTGCTCGTCGCTGGATAAATAGGTCAATTAGGTAGTGCCCTACTATGGCGCATCGGGCATACGACGGTATCCACCAAGGTAAAACTTGTTACACTTTAGCGCTCTCCTGAAATCGATAAATATGAGTAGCTAGGTACCTACTTCTTCTGCGTTAACAGTTTATGGCTACATTTTTGCTTGTTCTGTAAATACTTACATTATATTCTTGATTTGCTATATCGACGACGCAATTGCAGTACTTAAGTACCTAAGTTGGTACGTAGGTAGGTACATACCTCCTATAGCTATGCAATTAATCTTTTGAAATGTATATTGATTGAATTGGGTTAGCGGTTTGTAAGAGGAAAAGCTGATAGGTGCGGTTTTGGAAGGTTAATCTGCATTCGCTCCCAAAAGTGTTTCCTATTTGCCTAGTGTTTTTTTTGTCAACGCTCATTAAAGACATTATTGTTGCTGGAATTGCCTGGAAAAGCAACAAGCAGTACGTAATTATATCGATATTCGATAAAAATGCGAGATACGTTTGGCTCATATCTATATCTGCTGGATAATCCCGTAACTAATAACACTAATCAGTTAATCGTTTGATTATAATGAAAATAAATAACATTTTATCTAGGTAATTGGAGAATTGGTACTGCCACTATATGTATTATATCAAACTACAAACTATATGTATTTTATGTAGATAAATGGACACACTTACGTAAATTGGAAAAATAGATATGAGTAGAAACTTGCAACTTCGGAGAATCATGACCGGCAGTGGTCATAAATAAATAATGTAGGTACTGGGAAACGTCCATTTTAACTGACACTACGCGGCATTTAAATGAATGCGTAAATAAAACCACACGGACGGTTGTGCTGAGACGTGGAAAATCCAACAGTACTTATAGGTATTCAAGCATTTATATAAATAACGCCTAGTTTAAGTGGAAAGAGCAATGTGGAGCGCAGCATTCTGGGTGTAAAAAGAATATACAAAATACGGAACACTGCGCTGCGCTCAAAATCAGGAATTGCAGACGTAGGCAAAAACGCTGCCAGGCTCAAATGGGATTGGGCGGGTCACGTGAGCCGCATGCATGACGACCGCTTGGCAAATGTCTCAACACGATGGGTGCCTGAGAATGGACGGCGCCGCCGAGGCCGGCCTAGAAAGAGATGGCGAGATGATCTTGACGCACATCACGGAGGCTGGTTGGTGGTGGTGCGGGATAAGAGTACCTGGGAGGATATGCAGTGGGACATACAAGGCTAATACAAAAAAAAAAATGAATTTTATTGATTAATATATGATTATACGATACAGATTTTTTTTTATTCACAAGGAAACCTAAAAATAAACCTAATCAATGCATACTTGCTTTGCAAAAGACGAAACCTGGCGCTGTGCGGCCACTGCCGCGGGACGCTCGCTTCGCTCGCTAACAGGCTCGCTCGACATCGCGCGTTGTGTGGTCACAGTTCTAACCTAACCTAACCTAACCGTTTCGTTTTGAGTAACTGCTTATTGTCTAAAGATTGTTTGCTGTAAAAAATCATTTGATTACAGACCAAACGCCATTATGAAATTATTTTTGCACAAAACAATAAACGTTTGTAAATTATATTAAATGTTGCTTATGTCAAGTATCGATTATGTAATGTAATATGTTACCTATAGAAACGAATGATTATAACACATGCTATTATGGAAACTTATTTTAGGGCAAATAAAAGTTATGACTAATAAGTTGATATGACGAGCGTTATTAGTATAAATGATAATAGTACAAGTAAGTATTATGAGGGGGGACGATTATGGAAAACAATAATAGTACAAATTATTTTATGGAAAACAAGACAATATCCTTCTGAATGTGATGTGGTATGGGTCTTCCGTTGTTATTAAGTTTTTATTTAGCTTGGCGTTCCAGGTTAATTAAAATTTGCCGGGTTCCCAATTACCTCCCTATTTAATTTGATCCGGCTACAGCAACCGTTTTCAGTTGAAATTTTATTTAAGTACTTAGCTGTTATAATTGTCAGTTGTTACGGCTAGTCAGAAGCCCGAAAATCTGACAACAAGCCTTAGTCTTAGGGATATCGCGTAACTTGTGGAATTTTGGATGTCAGATAAGCAGTCGCTTTTTTACAAAATCCCGACACCTACCTATATCATCCAGTACTGGAAGCTGACCCCAACATGCTAGTTGATGACGGACTAGGAAATAATATGACGTGCTCCGTGAGGAAACATTTAACATCTCTAAACATGCAATGAGCTGACTAGCAGGTAGTCGTTAACTAGACAAAGTTACTAAATGAATGCTGTAATTTCAATTTTGGCAATCTTCCTATATACGTATTGGCTCAAATTTTGCTGGTCTCACCGCGTTAGCGTTGCGGTACTGGCGAGGCTGATTTTTAGTAGCTCCTCGATGACTTTTGACCGTCTAAAAAATAGCTTTTGGCCTAGGAGGGGGCAACAGGATGAGAAAAAATAAACAGATTTTTAAGGGATAAACTCAAACTCAAAGCATTTATTTCAATTAGACCATTACAGGCACTTTTGAATGTCAAAACAAAAAAAAAAACTGTCAGTCACAAAGCATAATAACTTGTGAAAGTACTGTATTTGCCCATTTGAAAGCGTAGATCTTTATGGAGAAGAATGGGCAAGAAACTCCATGGACACTCTTTTAAATTATTAGTATGTTGTTACAAAATCTTGGTTACATCATAAAACTAATTACGGATTCAGCTGAAGTTCTTCTAAGAAACTAAAATGTAATAGCCACCTCAAAAATGTTATCACTTCGGATTGGTTATCATTTTCTACACTTGTTCATATAGAAGTAGAAGTTACTAATTTTGTCGAGTTGTTAGAAAAGTCTAGGAACTAAAAGAAAATGTAAACTCTCCACTCCAGAAAAGTTATAATAGCTTTTCTTTAGTAATTGATTCAGAAATTGATGTTACTCAATTAACTTAGAGAGACAACCTTAAGAAAAAAATTGTAGGGCTCCAAGGGCGAGCGAAGCGAGCTCAAAAAATTTACAACACTGTCTTGGACAGGTTGGAATTGTTTCGATCCTTCGTACAGGAGTTAAATGGGCGACTTATAGACAAAGATATGTCCACATGCTCCATTTTTTGCAACCAATGATGACATGATTGCCCATTAAGGCCTCGGGGCAAGGGGCTCCTAATTTATATTAGCCTCTGTTAACATCGGTCGATCATGAATCGAAAATCCAATAGGAGTGACAATCCAGAGGCAAAAAAGGAGCATCTGTATCGCTCGGTTAAAGTACGTACCCACGCGTTAGTTCAAAGAAAATGTGTAAGTTTGTTGAGGTAATAAGATTAGTCAGAGGTGCATTTTGACACTTAAAAATATGTAATTGTGTGAGTGTGGTTCTACTGTTCGCTACGATTTATTACTGACTTACTAATTCTGTAGGATCAGGCAGAAAAAAATATCATGAAACGGTTAGGCAATAATACACTCACACACTTCACGAATAATCTTGGCTTAGCTTGGCTTGGCTAGGCTTGACTTGGCGTATGCTCAACACATGGCGTGGCGTTACAATCACTAAAAAAAAACCTGAGCCTCCTGGGGGCTGCCCTCCATGCGCCCAGCGATGCCCATGGTAGGTATGTATCTTAAACTTATAGGGACAACCTTTTTTCCTGATCGAGGTCTTCGCCCCAAAAGGTAGCCTAGCCTTTATGAGAGTTCAGAGCTCGAGGGCTAGGTCAAAGAACATTTATTCGTATAAACAATTCCGTCGTAGCATGCGGGGTTATGACTTTATATACCTAGGTATAGGTACCTAGCTAGTTATGTAGACAGTATCGATTTTTACATATTTTTATATGGTAAGTAGTACCGCAATGCTATGCTTTGGTAGCGTTTCAGAATACAGAAATAGTCGGGTGGGTGTTGGATGTGTTGATTCGAAAATAAAATGTTCCATAAGGAGGTATGGTAATTTTAGTAAAACCCTCTAATTAGGTAAGAACCTATGTTCCTCAACAACTTACCGCCGTGACAGAAGGTGTGATAGTACAGTTACTATCAATGAACGTAAAAGCATCATTGTTTTTTTACAGGTGATTAAATTGAACACCTTAATATTTAAGTTCACTACTGGATTTAAATCCCTAAATTAAACAAGACGACAACCAACCAATTAGGTACCATCATCAGCTTACAGCATTTTAGGTCGATCCTCATTCTAAAATGTCACCACTGCTGGGCCTGGCGCTGGGACTCACGGCGCCTCTCAGTGTTCTCCCTCTGTACGCCGTAATACACCACGCGTTCCCAGTGGTGATATTACATATTTTCGAATATTTCGTTCTAGGACTTGTCGTCTTCATCATGGTGCGGTGCCGCGATGTTTTCTTTCACCGTCTTGAGAGCAGTAGTGATGAAATAATAATTTAATGCAAAGCAAAGGGCCTGTGTTCGATCTTACGACGTACAAGCTACAAGCTCGTCAGTCACTCCCACTGGGCCACCTGCAGTGCCCGATCCTCAGCTACTTTCCCCCAGTTGCTACCAGCCACCCAGTTAACAATACCTAATCTAAAGTAACATAAATAACATTGCGTAACGATATCAGTCCTGACCGTTTTGTGGGAACCTACGATATTCTGACCGCGAATATCCTCCCATTCCATCCCGACTTATCAAGAATGGTGTAGTAGTGTGTTTGCACACGGATTCCTGCCATCCACCGCCGCCGTGTGCAATGATTTATGGGTATAAATAGTGTGCTCCAGGGTTGAAAGACCATAGTCGAGCCGTGGACATCACGGCTTGAAAGAAAAAAAAAGTTCTAATTTTTATTTAGTTTTTTTTTTTGTTAGGACGAAAATCTTGTGGTAAGTGCAGTTTTGTTTTTATTATTATATGTTTCCCATGTTCATCGTTTTAGACATTTTTTGTTTGTTTGCATGTTGTTTGTGTCTATCATGTAATATCATGCATTTTAGAGGTTGGCAATAATCCATTTCCGGTTAGCTTATTAGCCTGCTCATAAATTCTGTTGCATTTATTTTAATCTGATACGTTATGTATCCAGGACCCCCATAGCGGGACCCCTAAACAGAACTCCATGCCCGTTTTCACTAGCGCTGGATGACTCCTAAATGAATGCTTAAAACGCTATATTGAATTTTCAAAGCTGAGCTGATCGTTGAGAGTCGTAATTCTAACAATGACATTATTTTCATTGTAAGAAAGACATTAATTTCTTGTGTTAGTGAAAATGGGCATTTAATAGAAATCATATTTATTCCAATTGGCAAACTTGTTCATATACTTATTGCTTGGGCAGGTAATCATATACCACAGTTATATCATATAGGTACCTGTATCGCATTAGTAGTCCAATCATGCGTGGTTCTATTGAAACCGTACCCCGGAGACGTGGTGACACTTAATATTGTAGCAATCATTGTTGTATTGTAATACTAGAAGAATGATTGATTGTTGGTAGAGGCAGTGCTTTTTATCAATGTAGTTCCGCAGAGACAGGCATCGATCAGCACCAGTAAGGGTTCAAATCCCTTACCTTGTATCAATTTGGTTTAGAGCGAATTTCATCAATTTAAAAGCTGTGTCACTATCCCATAGAAATGATGACACTGATAGGTCTTGAACGCAGTTCAAAATGTGCTAATTGCGTTTAGTTTCATTGGTAAAGTTCGCCCGTAGCAGTTTATAAAGAGGGTATATAATTTGCACACCATCTTTTTTTCGTGTCGACATTTATGAGCTTTTCGATAAGTAACCCAAAATACTGATGTGAAAATATAAGTCAGAGGGGTAAAATAATATGTAACAAACTTGCAATGGCGAAGCCTTGTATTTTGACAAGATGCAGTAAGTTACTTAAGTAAGTACAGTCTTTTTCTTTTCACAGTTATGTTACCTCTGATTTTGCAACTTTGTCAAAATCATATTGATCCTTTTTCCCTACGCAATAAGGTTACCGTTAGATTGCTGCCAGTGACACATCTGATAAAATCATTTTTTTTTTGTTTCGGTAACGTTGTGGTCGCTGCTGTCAGCTATGATTTTTTTAATACTTATACAAACTGCAACTTTGATATAAAGTGTGATAAACAATAGAGGCGCTGATCGGCACCGGCCATAGTGTCATATAGTGTTTCTATGAACTTCTTTTAACCTTGGTTATTGTTCTTTCAGTTGACAAGATGTCGGACGCTAAGAGGAACCTGTTGTTATTCTTCGACCGGCCCTCGGAGCCGTGCTTCATGCAGAAGGGAGATGACAAGGCTGTCTTCGAGATCCCGTCGCATTACTATGTAAGTTTAACATTGTCGGTGAAATGCACGGGTAATGGGACTTTTCAACTTTACCTTTATGATGGTGGGGCCATCATTGGTGTCTATACGTCTACTGCCCGCTTCCACATACACTGGATGACACCTAAATTAAAGCTTAAATAAAAGCGCAATGTTAGATATTCGACGCTCGCTGAGAGCTAAAATTTCAAAAGTAAAATATTAAAAAAGTGTAAGTGAAAACGGTCATACCTCCTAGACTGGACGAATTGAGACGTCGACTGCACTGAACTGGACCATCTGTCCTCATTTTCCAATACTTTTAATCTTAATTTAGAAACAGTGTGACGGACTCTTTCTGCGCAAGGCGCTGCAGAAAGAGAAAATTTGCAAGTTTAGATGCCATTTTCGACTCTTACTTTTAAGACTTAATTTTTGCTAATTGAATGTCCCTTCCCAATATTTACCTATATAACATACTTGGTTCTCCCAGCCCGACAAATACAAGGCGCTGACCACGACGCTCTCCAACCGTTTCGGAGATGACGCCGGCCGCACCATCCCGGTGCGCAACATCGCGCTACCGAACCTGACCCTGCCCATGGAGCTGCCCTACAATGACCAGTTCTCTCTGTTCGTGCCCAAGCACAGGAGCATGGCCGGCAAGCTGATTGACATCTTTATGGGTAAGTCAGCATCATTATAAGTTTAGCAAAAAGACGTCATAGGCGTCTCCCAAGCGTCGCCACATCGACTAGCTAGTGTTGTGCTAAATTAAATTTTATTCTCAAATGCATTATGCATGATAAAGAATTGAATTGTCTCGCGGCTTTCACGAGGTCATCGGGACACGTACGACTGACTGCACCGCGATATCAATAGTAGTTAGTTACTTACACTACAACCACCTGGTGGGAGCATCCTCCCTTTTCAATAAAGGAACTTCAAACCTCGGGGCTTCGTGGTTAGAAGTTTCTTCATTGAAAACCTAGACTTTAATTGGTTCCTGTCAGCGGCACTTAGTAAATATTTTCCCATATAGTTTTAACAACAAAGCACAATATCTTAGCCAACAGCAGTTCTTAACCAGCTGCCTAATGTTCCAGGTATGCGTGATCTAGAAGACCTGCAGTCGGTCTGTTCGTTCTGTCAGCTGCGCATCAACCCCTACATGTTCAACTACTGCCTCTCCGTCGCTATACTGCACAGGTAAGCTTCTTCATTAAATGTAAAGCCACTTTAATTTTCTCTATAAAAGGAATATTATCAGATTCTGCGAAAATGACTGACATTAATGATAGGAAAAGACCTTAGTGATATGAAATTTTTTATAGTGCGATAACGTGAATACATTTAAAAATAAGCTTAAGAAACATGTATGTACATTATAACTTCTAATACTCTGGAGGAAATTATATTGTACTGTATTATCATACTTATTACTCTGTATCTCATTATAAGCGGACTGTATGTTCTTATGTGAAATAAATTTCTTTAAACCGAAATTTGCAGTGAAGAGTATGGGGTGCTAAGCACTTGGCCCTGTCGGCACATACGATCAGGCAGTTTTTGTTGAATAACAAAGCTGATCCAAAGCAATAATAGACACGCTTTCATGCTTTTCTCTTTTTATTGCACGGATTTCTATATTCAAGTATTCTACCTTCAATGTCTGTAGCCTAAGATAGCTGCAACTGAGCATTTATAAATGGTAGAGCTCACCAGAGAAGATAGAGAAAATATATTATGGGAAGGTTCTACAAAATCTAACCCGAGTCAGTCCTTGGGCAGGAGTGCAAGACTTAAAACCTTCCCAGGGTTTGTCAAACGTTACTATAACACAGTTTAATCATTCCAGGCCCGACACCAAAGGCATCGACATCCCGACGTTCGCGGAGACGTTCCCCGACAAGTTCATGGACCCCAAGGTGTTCCGCAAGGCCAGGGAAGTCAGCAACGTCGTCACTTCCGGAAACAGGGTGAGCAAATAGTTCTTAACTTGGTTATGGAAGTGTTAGATGGCAGGAAAAACGTCTGACGACTGATGACTGTTCTGTTTTAAAATTTGGTGAAGTAATTTTTTACTAAACTTGCATTATATCTGCCAATTCTGGGAAGGGATTGTCGGTATTCAAGCGGAGGGAACAGATCAAGCATGTCGCAAGTGGTATCACCAGAGGCCGCTAGTCCTAAGCCCGATCTTTCCAGCAAAAACACTGACCCAATATTTTTCCCGCAGCTCCCAGTAACGATCCCAGTAAACTACACAGCTAGTGAATTAGAACCGGAACAGCGCGTGGCGTACTTCCGCGAGGACATCGGCATCAACCTGCATCACTGGCACTGGCACCTCGTGTACCCCTTCGACTCTGCCGACCGCGCCATCGTCAACAAGGACCGGCGCGGAGAGCTGTTCTACTACATGCATCAGCAGATCATTGCCAGGTGAAGATGAGAATATATTGGTTCAGTCAGTGTTAGAAATCGTCACTCTAGCCTGTGTGCGCAATTACGGTACCTTAAATACAGAAACTCGACAACAACCATCGGACAGACCCACCAGTTACAACACTCTCCATTCTCCAAAGAAACGACGAAATGGTCGTATTCTTTAGAGAATGAAGAACTTATCCTGTTTCTCCCACCTCTAAAGATTTACACCATGAATCAATTGCAACTCCAAGAAGTGTGTGTGTGTTTTATTTTAGCTTGCCAACTAGCCAAATAAGTTGCCAGCAGGACAATTAATGTAATGTGGCTCAATTCAGCGTTGGCTGCTGACAATCACAAGCTGAAAGCCAACCAACGAAGAATGCACTCCCAGTCCTAGATGCCTTTGGCTGCCGAAAACCATTTTTAACATGCAAACTTTGTCCAAAACTGAAGCATTTCCCCGATACTTGTTAACATAACTCCAAATGAATGTTATATACCGTTGACTCCTCAGATACAACATGGAGCGTCTGTGCAACGGCCTGCCCCGCGTGGCGCGCTACCAGAACTTCCGCGAGCCCATCGCCGAGGGCTACTTCCCCAAGCTGGACTCGCAGGTCGCCAGCCGCGCCTGGCCGCCCAGGTAACAATCTAACAACGAGGCTCAAACTCAACGAGATGTTAATATATTGTTCCCATTCTTATTCGCGTACTGCCTCGATGTTCTATTGGTCGCCAGCACGACTGCAGAGTATCAGGTCCTGGGTTCGATTCCCAGGTCGGGTAAAAGGTTGTCGAAGAATTTCTCAGAAAGAGCTACGGAGTCTTGATTTGTGCCCGATTGATGGTAGGTAATACGTTCAGTTGTGAGTGTATTATTAGGTATACCTCTGTCTCCGCCGCGCGAGACGCACCGGGCGTCGGGGGCCACCGTAGACGCGGGCCTGTGGACGGTGAGCTAAGGGCTAGCTCGCCGTCCCTCCGTCTTAGGACGACAGGCCGTGTCGACGGCGCGTTCGTGTTCCACGCGCGCCTCAAAGAGATGTCAGCATAGGGAAGGGGCCCGCAAGGGCCGATGCCTGCCGGGTGCTGCGGGTTGTTCGAAAGAGATACCGCGGCCCCGGAACACAAAGGGCGATGAAGGAACATGGGTGGGTTTTAGTCAGTAAAAGTCTGACACTCCCTCCCGCTCAGCCCAGAGCGGGAGAAGTCATTTGATGATTTCCCATCCGGGAAAAAAAAAAGGTATACCTCTGTCTAGGCTTTCGGGAATTGCAGGCGTAATGTTAAGTTGCTATATGTGTATTCTAGGTTCGCCGGCACCACGATCAGAGACCTGGATCGTCCAGTGGACCAGATCAGAGCCGACGTGTCGCAGTTGGAGACCTGGAGGGACCGCTTTGTGCAGGCCGTCGAGAGTCTGACCGTCACCTTGGTGAGATGCCGTGACTTCATACACGTGCAGTCTAGTAGGGATGCTTACTAAACTAACAGACTAGTTGTAGAAGGATTTCATGGGGTGTGGTAGTATTGCCGTAAATTTTTTTTTTAATACAATTTCACAGAACAGTTTGACAAATGTTTATTGATAATTCCTCCGTCACTGACATTCAAGTGTATAAAGATTTTTGTAGCACACAGAAGAAGAAGAGGTCAAGCGACGCATACGCATTCATTAGTGGGTCGCTTAGCGCCTACAGCCTAGCGAGCAGCGCAGTGAACGAATGTTTAACAAGTTCCGCACGGCGCGCGGGGGGCGGGGGCGGGTGCGGGTGGGGGGGGGGGCCGCCCCCGCCGCATTTTTAAATAAAACCCGCGCCGCGTCTCTGTAAATAAACCATAAGCGTGTGTTACATTATTATATAATATTTTCGTTCAAAATGCTAAGCGGGAATCGACATTCTGCACCCTTTCGTAACAAAGTTCCAAGAAATTCTACGAATATAGTATCTAATAGCATACCTTGAAACTATTGTGTAGTGTGACTGACAGTATCCATGGAATTTCTTACCTATTCTTCTTTTACCAAACCCGCACTTCACAATAGGCAACTACAGTTCATTCACAGTTATTATGCCTGAGACTGCACTCGATGATAATTCATCTGCCTAGCCGTTTCCCAACTGTGTTGGAGTCGACTTCCAATCTAGCCACATGCAGCTAAATGCTCACCAGTATTTTTAATGAAACAACTTATCTGAAATTTCATTTTTATTTTACTACTATTTTACTTTTAAATCTTTATGATAATAAATCCCTCTTAGTATTACTTTTTAACAAGAATAAAATAGAATGGAATGCTTTATTCTATTCTGTTCTATACAAGAAATCAAATTAACATTATAACTAAGCCATCGTTTTCTCCGCAGCCGAACGGTCGCCAAATGCCGTTAAACGAGGAGACCGGCATCGACATCTTGGGCAACATGATGGAGTCGTCCATCATCAGCCCCAACCGCGCCTACTACGGCGACATGCACAACATGGGACATGTCTTCATCTCCTACTCACACGACCCTGACCATCGCCACTTGGTAAGTCATCTGCCTAGACTTTTCCCAGCTATGTTGGGGTCGGTTTTAGTCAAACCGGCTGAATATAATACTTTGACTTCGACTGGCCACTTTGGTCTTTCATCAAATCTGCGGTTAAGTTTTTAAAATGTAGTGACCTCACAGGCACCTTTGCTTAGCCTTGTTCTTACAGATTAATCATTATATTATATGGGTTAAAGACCTGAAATAAATTAATTTAATTTTAATTTAATATTAGGCTACGATTGCAATGTCAACTAGATTTCCAGCAATGATCTTCTACAAAATATTAAGCTAAAAGACAATCATGATCTGACTTTCCCCCCTACCCCCACAGGAACAATTCGGCGTGATGGGTGACTCAGCCACGGCGATGCGCGACCCGGTGTTCTACCGCTGGCACTCCTACATCGACGATCTGTTCCAGCTCTACAAGTACAAGCTCAACCCCTACGCCGACGATAAGGTAACACCGAATTTTGATCAAGGTGGCTCGTGTTCACTGGGACTAGCCAAATATGGAAATATACATATTATTATAATGCACGACTGTGTGAACACAGTGTCATATATTGTATAAAGATGTTATAGTATAAATGAGCATTCAAATGTAGGGAACGTAATCAGACAGATACTGAATACAGAATAGACGCATGTACTTTGCGAAGGTTTTGCCAGAGAATGACGAGTAAGAAGTATAGTCAGCTTACTAAACCCATGATTTAACATGAACTGCCCTTATTGTTTCGGACATAAGACTGTTGTTGACGTCAAGTTGGTGCCCTGGACATGCTGTTCATTGTACTTCGTATAATAGTAAATTATGCACCAGGGGATAAAGCAGCGTCTTACGTCACGGGCGATATTTTGAATCTGGAATGGAGCGAGGGATTCATGGGCTCCTGAGTGGAGCGAGGAACCTTTGAGTTAACATTAGAATTCTGGGGGCAGTGAGGGGTTCAAGTTCGCTCAAGATGAAGACACTTTTATCCCTGAGGAGGATATTGTTCTTTTCATACTTACTGTGCGCAAATAAAAACCAATTTAATTGAATTTTTTAATTTTATATTATGGCGTCACGCACCAACATTTTGCCGTGGGGGCGAGGAGTGGGGGCGCCAGTGACAAGTGTCAAACTATTTGCCATGCACCTAAACCTAAACTAAAACAAGTCATTAATGCTCTAGGATCTAGCCGGGCAGTAATATTGTGCTGAATTTGATTACCAATTATACATAGATGTATGTTTTATGCATTAAATACGATCCTAGCTGGACTTCCCCGGCATCCGCGTGTCGAGCGTGTCTCTGGAGGGCGCGGCGGGCGCCAACACGCTGGGCACGTTCTGGGAGCTCAGCACCGTGGAGCTGGGCCGCGGCCTGGACTTCACGCCGCGCGGCTCCGTGCTGGCGCGCTTCACGCATCTGCAGCACCAGCCCTACGAATACGTGTGAGTGCCACATCATTGTCACTGCTGAACACGGGCCTCGACAATTACGCCAATTTGGCGTAAGATTTACGATTAGATTGTGTTTTAGCATAAAAGAAGAATTGATGCAAAAAATTCATCAGCGACACATTTTATTTGTTAAGTTCAATCATTTACCTTTAGAAGTCCATTTCTGGACATTGGTCTTTCCGTTACACGATATGCAATTCAAACATCAGCTACTCTCAATCAACGTCACTATGGACAATATTAAATAAACTACAGAAAATACGGTCTAGAGAATTGTTTTGATATATCTCTAAACATATTTTTGTTACGATCGCAAATCAATCAATCATCAATATGTTACCTGAAACTGATCTGCGAATTGCAAAAAATGAAAGAAAATGTGAAATTTGCCCAAAATGTCCGTAATGAGCTGTTGGGCCTGTCCCCACAGTATCGAGGTGAACAACACGACCGGCCAGGCCGCGATGGGCACGGTGCGCATCTTCATGGCGCCCACGCTCAACGAGAACGGGGAGCCGCTCAGCTTCGACGAGCAGCGGAGGGCTATGATCGAGCTCGACAAGTTCACTACTGGATGTGAGTTCACCCAATACTCAGTCGTAGGCAGATATCTGCAAGGCTCCCTCTACCCCGCAGTAGAACAATCCAGGAAAATAATAATTCCATTTAAAGTATCCAACTGGCTTCTGTGAATTGGCTCGTATCTCTGTACGCCTTCCATAGCTTCGAGGATCCAGGGTCCCGAGTCCATCAAATGCTTTTTAATAACAATAATAAAGTTTTTGGTCTGAGCACAGAATGCCAATAGGAGATTGGACCAAGTTAGATGTAGTTGCATATGAGATTTGACCATGGGACCCTTGGGAAGAGGACAAAGTTTTTATAAATATCTGAATTTAATTTTTCAGTACGTCCGGGCAACAACACCATCCGTCACCGCAGTCTGGACTCGTCCGTCACCATCCCTTACGAGAGGACCTTCCGCGACCAGGTGTGTAGACTAACTAAAACTTATGTAGCGTTTGACCATCTTTATTGTAAAATTCTTATTTGAATACTGTGAAGACTCAATGCCAACTAGCGGTTTCTAAATCATTACTCAGCAGGCATTTGGTCGATTTTTTGACGAAGAGCGTTTCGGGAGACTGTCGTATGCAATTGACGTTCAAAAAGGGCTAATCTTCAGTCTAGTTTGAATAAATTACTTTTGATTTTGATTTTTAAGACGTAATCTGCTAGGTTATCATTTGCTTAGCTTTTTCCCAATTATGTGGGTGTCGTCATACAGTCTAACCAGAATGCTAATATTTTACATGGAGTGACTGCCTATCCGACTACAAAACAGTTATTGGGTAGTACGATACCCCTTGGTTGGACTGGTAGCTGTTACGGTAGAATCGCTGACGTGTAATATTGGGGCAATATCTTAGCTAAAAACCGAGCATTCTTCGTTTTTTGAGGGGTTTCTATAAGGTAAATAAAGGATGGAAATAAACCCTTAATGAAGCCGAAAGGCACTCGCTCTCCCCGTCAACAATAACTGGGAACCTTCTAGTTATGGAGATATTGGAGGTCAAAGTTCCAACGTTTTCAGAAGTTTTTAAGGTTATAACATTACTTAGATTACCTCCATGACCCGTTTACTATTCAATGCATCCACCAGCACAATGTTTTGAGGGCGTTACATGGAGTTATACCGTAAAACGTGACTTTTCACCCCAAAAAAGTCGTTTCCCAGCAATAATTTTTGCGTAGGGTTACTTAGTTTGATGTACAGAATGGTTGGTTGACGTGTTCGTGAAGGGTCCGTGTACACATAGTATGTCCCCGCCCGCAGTCGGGGCGTCCCGCGGACCCGGGCACGGCGGGCGCCGCGGAGTTCGACTTCTGCGGCTGCGGCTGGCCGCACCACATGCTGATCGCGAGGGGCCACGAGCGCGGGTACCCCGTCGTGCTGTTCGCCATGGTGTCCAACTGGAATGAGGACAGGGTGAGTCTGTTAACTATACTATTAGGTACTTTAAAAAAAGAAATTGACAGATAGACTGTACACAGGTTCTACCAGGATCATCATCTCAGCCAAACGACGTTTACTATTGAGCATAAGCTTCTGTGGGCCTAGAATCCTCAAACGGTCGGTACACTGACGAATCTATCGGATTCCTCCGATCTTCGCTAGTCCGTAGTTCTAATTTGTTACACAGGTACCTAATAGTTCTATTAAGAAAAGGGTTGAATCTATACTTACCGACGGTTTGGGTTAGTTAGTACGTACAGTGAGTTATAGCAATTACCTGACCCACCTTTGCATAAATGGTTGAGATTTTATAGAAAACGAATCGGTAGAATTTTGTAATTCTTTTATATTTTATTTACTTTGCTCAAATAAATAAAATACAAAAGAATTTTAAAATTCTATCGATTCGTATTCTAAAAAATCCCAAGACCCGTTTGATCCAGGTTTATTAAAAAATATACTATTGATCAGAGTGTCGCTTTGTACTAAGTATTTCATTGGTTCGGAGTCTCCTGTCGTCTGCACTCGGACAGTTTATAAGTCAAAATACGATGAGCAGTATAGAGGTTATGAGAGAACAGTAGTACATAATTATGCCTGTTAAAATCATGATCATCCTTTAGTATCTGTATAAGAATAAGGGTTCGGAGTTTCAAATCATTTATCGGTGGTTTGGTTTCCAGTGACTTATTTGACCCACGTTTTAAAAAATCACTCACGTGTTAAGATCCATGATATTGATTTAGCTGTATAACTTCTTTCTGGCTTTGCTCTCGTCAGGAACAAAAAGTGTTTTCCTGCTTTTTAGGTTCTAACATAATAATTTTCCAGCACACATACTAAACCATTTGATCGTCCCCAGGTCGAACAAGACCTAGTAGGTACGTGCAACGACGCCGCGTCGTACTGCGGCATCCGCGACCGCAAGTACCCGGACCGGCGCGCGATGGGCTTCCCCTTCGACCGGCCCGCGCCCGCCGCCGCCGCGCTCGGCGACTTCCTGCGCCCCAACATGGCCGTGCGCGACTGCACCATCCGCTTCACCGACACCACGCGCCCCAGGCAGCAGAGACGGTAGGTCGCCCTGGGGGGGGGGGGACGGAAGGGAAACAGTTGCTTTGGTATTGTAACAGAGTATTCAAATGTTTACTATGGATTGATTATGAGAACATCTTGATCTGATTAGTAAAGTTAGCAACACTCCCCCTCCCAAATGTTTTAAATCACCAGTAACAGCATAAATACTACAATTTATTGTTATGTAGGTACACAACATAAACTACTGATGTTTGTCATGAAGTAAGTAACTAGAAAAATTTTGAAGCCATAATTTTGTTACCAACATAGATTGCGCCACATAATACACTTAGGCTATTAGAAATAATATAGTTTTATTTAGAGAATCCTATTTACCTTACATTTATTTTATTTTTCTTCTTCTATGATTACTCTAGTTTTAAGCCAGTGGTGCCATCTATGCGTGTGTAACCGAACTATTGGGTGTGTAGGTTCGCCCTGCCCGTATCTTCTGACACTTCTATTGCTTCTGTCACTTCCATCTCTACTGTCACTTCTGTCTCCACTGTGGCTTCTGGTCCGCCAGCGGAGTCCCTACAGCAGGACTGCGAATGCCCCGGCGAAATAGCCGCTATTATTAAGAAACCTTACTATTATGTCAAGTGCAATCATTATACCAAACATAATAATCTTTAGTTTCTTTCTGTTGGGCAAAATGTTTATAAAAACACTCAATTTTATATTATGAACTTATTTAAAAACACTGATCAATTAATTTACAAAAGCAAAATAAAATTTATTTATTTTTAAATGCAAGACCAACTTCCTATGCAATTGGTTTTTGTGCTAGACTTCTATGTTTCTGGGTTCTTCAATGACGTTTAGCCTCTCACAACACCAAGCATACAAAGAGTTTGCAGAAGACTATAAACATACTATTCTGCGTGATGGCTGCCCATAAGACACTTAAATACAAATCAATTAACGATTGAAGTAATGATAATTAAAAATATAAATATTTATGTCATTAACATTGTTGTATAACACGACTTTATAATAAGCATTTTACAGTTGTCAATTGTGTGAAATAACTGTTAGAATCCAAGTAATTCGAAACCTGTATGTATGCCTGTAGAAGTCAACTGGGCTTATGAAATCTTCCTTGAATGGTTTCTTTTTGTTAATAATCTAGCATGTTTCAAAGTTTCTTATTCAAAGGTGGAGTCTAAAATAAGACATACTTATGGGAAAATACATCGTCAGGAAACCTGGATTTAATAGGCTGAAATCTTAACCACAAATGTGGTGATCAATGCTCACCTTCTCTGTATGCGAGGAGCCTGCAATCGGAAACTTTCAACCAGATAGTTGTAGCAGATAATTCCACTTAAAATATATTTTTGTTGTTACTGGACCGACCTCGGCTATTACATAACGGATTCTGATTTTATAATTTAGTTATAAGTAAACGGGTCTGTAAATAAATTGAATAGTTCTTAATTTTATGTACATAGTGTAAATACTTGTGATTCTTGAGACTGAATAAATTAGCCTTTTACCAATTTGTTGTTTTATTGTGTTCTTTATTTTTTTTATAAATCATTTATTCATATGCAACTTTTACATCTATATCACACACACACACACAAACACAAACAGTCAAACTTCCGCTTGGCACAAATAATTGTTTTGTGCCGCGATTGAACCTGTGAACGTTTTTTCTGTTTAATGAAATAAAAAGTAATTATGATATCTATGAATAATATGTATAAACATACCTACATATTGATGTACAAAGTCCTATTGCTATTGGTTTAATTTTTGTTTTCACACCTAAATAAACGCCTTAATTTGATTGCAATTATTGCAGTGTTAGAATTTCTCTCAGCCATTCACGTGTCACCGGGTAGTTCGTGAGATCGTGAATATGTAGGTAGACTGTGGGGATCGCATGCTTATATCAGATCTTAACTTTGATAAGATTCAGCAGAAATGATTCTATTGTTAGCGAAATGTTGTTAGTTAGTATTTCAAAGTTCGAAGCCCTTACACAATATATAATTCCCGGGTTATTAGATCAGTTTCTGACGTTTATTAATCTGTTATTCTATCTCATGTTAGATTATGTTAGGCTGTTGTTAATTCGGTTAACTAATCACAACAGGCTGACATTAGGGTGGGTAGCAGATAGAGGCTTCATCAAGTTTTGAGAAACTACAAAGTCCCAAACTCAAAGCATTTATTTCAATTAGACCAGCACAGGCACTTTTGAATGTCAAAACACAAAAAAAAACTAAGCTACAGTCCCAGTCACAGGGCATAATACCTTGTGAAAGTAATGTAGTTGCCCATTCGAAAGCGTAGATCTCTATGGAGAAGAATGGGCAAGAAACTCCATGGACATTCTTTTAAATCACTATGTTGTTACAAAGTGCTGGTTACATCATTCATGTTGAGATTATACAAATATGTGAGAACGATGTAGAAAGACGTGCGAGTAAGAGCGTCCAGAGTAAAAAGATAAAATTAACAATTAAAAATACAATAATCCATGGCAGCTGCGAGATGACCAGTCTCTACTGACAGCGCCCGTTCACGAACATGACGCATGGATCAGCCATCATTCAACTCAACCATTTTGAAGGGAACTAAACGACCCGACACACGTGCCACCATCAGCGAGACATTTGAGTGGGCATGACATTCTCTCAACCTCCAGGGCAAATTCGAGTTAGTAAAAGATGTAAATGGTAGCTTTATCGTACATAGAACTCACACATGTGCAATGCAATTATATAACACTAACACCCGTATCTATAGTCAAGTTAAAGTAATTACTTTAGCTTTAGCAAATTTTTTTATGCAATAGACAAGAATTTAAACGAAGTAAGAACCGTCAAAGAAAGCAAAGGTAAGAATTCTAAGTGTTTACAGTTCTAACTTCAACCAATTACTAAACTACATAATAAAAATCGTATAAAAAAATGACAATTACTGAAGTAAATACTTTGACTTGTTTATAGATACGGGGGCAAGAGGTTGAATCTATATGACGGCGCCCCTGCAAGGCGCCATCTATGATTGAAAATGCGAACGGACGAGAGTGAAACTACCACTCTGGCGGAACTCTAAGGCGTTACGGGCAGCGATGAGCGGTTGTCATGCAAGGTGTCGCGTACCAAGGCTTTGACGGATCGCCGACGTCGGTTTTCTTAATCTAATTAAATCTTCCTCGTTTACGTATCAAAGTTATAATTTATTTTTGAATTACGTTATCAGTGCTTAATTGAAGATATATAATTTCTGTAACTGAACGATTATTATAACAGATTTCAATCAAACGAAGCTTTGTTTATTCTGAACATCAATTTTGGAGCCATGTATCATGGATGATACCAATGGGGGAGGGGGGATGAGGATATGTTTACAATCTTCTGCAACTTCCACAATAACTTCACATAGTAATCAATTACTTTGCTCCTATGGTTGTGAAGCAGGACCAGCATTGAGCCAAGCATTTTTATCATCAATGTAATCCCCCAACTTATAGTATGCTTGCCTACATAGTGTGCGTTTTATTCAAGATTTAAAAATCGTCTCATTCAGTTGTAGAATGCGGTGAGGTATTTTATTGTAACCTTTTTAACAGTACCCCATGAAAGGTGAGTCAACTTTAGCTAGCCTGAAACTGCTAGCTAACCTGGCTGAACTAGTTGGTCCCTGGTTCTAGTATTATAGTGGTGTCTGTCGCCTCTTTTACTAAATAAATGCAGATTTTCCTAACGTACATGATGTTTTCATAGATGTATTGGCAAGGTACTGTCATAATACCGTATGACATAATACTATCAAAATAACTAAAGTAGACTAGCCTCGCGGTATCTACATCAGTAAATTGACGGATTTTCCCAACAGCATATGCTGCTGAACTCAGCCGTCCTGCAAGAGATGTTAAATGAGGACCCCATTGTAGCCTTTTTTTTTGTATTTGTTTATTTATGTGCACACAAAACACACATACAGGAAATAAGAATAGTAAGAAAGTCGTTTGTCGTTATTTACAAGTTTCGGCAATTTTCATTGTATTGAAGGAGTTTCGAACTTTCCGACTGTTTTAGTTCGATCTCGAACTGATTTCTTAATCTAAAGCAAAAACACGTAGGACTGTACTAATTGGTTAGTTTGTTATCGCTGGACTAGTGTTCGCAAGCGCGACTGTTTAGCATGAGGTAGTGGGTTCGATTCCCGGGCCAGGCAAAGTGTTATTGGGTTTTTCCCATCAGGAATGTCTCGGTAGCAGCCACAGAGTCTAGATTTGTGCCCGGTTGAAGGCAATTAATAGACTCGCCCCTATTACATGGGACTTAAACATAACTGGCGAAATGTGGGTGTACTATATACCAAGTATTACCTAGGTAAGTATTACACCATAAAAAAGTTTTTTATTGTATCCCAAGGTTATCTTCAAACTCAAAAACCAGTTACCAAAATATCTCAGCAATGCTGCAATCAATTAATTTCATATTAAATACGCATTGAGTACCGTTGTACAGTTATCTGTGGATAGTAATGTATTGTCGGCTAATTAGAGACTTTCTTTAAATTATTGTGCTGTCCAACGTTGAAGCACAGTTCAAGGAAACATGGCGAAGACTGCACAGGTAAGCCAGTTAACTATTTGGATAATTGTACAGACAGATCTTTGTAGCACACAAGGATCTTCTGGCGCTTGAACGACATGGACAAGGGGGTGCTGTTGGGAAACAAAGTGTAAAAGTGTTTGAACAAGAATTTCATTGAAAAATGAGATGAGAAAGAAAGAAAGAAAATAGATTTTATTGGCATTAAAAAAAGCAGAAACACCTTAAAATCAAACAAAATATATTAATAAAACTATTAATGCCAAAGGGCCTCAGCTCAGCATAATGCCAGATAGCGACACAAGTGTACCACCTGACGCTGATTTTCAGCTGCAGCCCACGAGTGCTAAACGCTCGAAAATAATACAGATTGCGTAGTTTGTTCCATTTTTGGCCAGGCGCCAAAACATCCATGTACAACTAGTTTGATCTGTGATCTTTGTTAAGTGTTTATAATTTGCTATTAGGGAAGTCCGTATCTGCAGCAGTGTTAGTGTTGTGACAAAAGCGCTCTTTCGCAATACCTGTTTATAAATGATTCACATTTGAACGGTGTCATTGAAACATCGTTTTAAGGTTTCACTAAACTTCCACGGTCACTTACGGGATATCTTTCGTAATCCTGCGATCATGGCGCGTGCGGCAGTGTCGAAATATCGGGAGCTCACAATCATTGATAATCACGGAGATATCCTGTAAGTGACACTTTGAGTTCGGACAGGGTAGTGTTAACTGTCTAGGTTGGCATTCGAAATATGACGACTGTGGAAAGCTGTCCACAAAATCAACACTCTGTATATTTAATGTCACCTTTGTTCTAAGTAGTTTGCTTTTATTAATTTTCTATAAGCTTTTTTAATCATTCATCCATTTAATCAGTGTGCAGTTGAATGCTACTGCACGTACGATTAACTAATTTTTTATTCATCTACGACACCACACGAGGGTGCTATTAATAACCGATGCTACAGTATTCTTTAATCATGCTCCATTTAGCCAATTTCTTTCAACTCTATCAGAATATCATCCCTTTAAAACTAAACTATTCATTGGCAATACTTTACAACGCTCGGCCCACGTAGCGTTAGATCAGAGCATAGATAAGTATTTAACCAGACCCCTTCATCGAGGATCATTTACAATGTATGAGGGGACTCGCCCGCGGATTTTGCGGTGGAATTCGCGAATTTCTAGATAATAACCTTGTTACAAACTATTTCATTGGAAATAATTTTTAAGATCTTGCTATAGTGTGTTTAGATAGTGAAATGTTTTTAGTTAAGTTTACATTTTGAATTACATATCATTTTTGTTCCTTAGAACCAAAGACGATTGACTTATCAACTGTCAAAGGTTTTTGCTTAATCTTAGTAAAAGTAGTTTACTTTCAAGTTTAGAGTTCGTAACTAACATAAAATTAATTAAAAATTAATGAATTTTTGTTCGTGGGGGTAGAATATTGCAACTACCTACTAATGGCTCATACTATTAAAATCAGCCTTTTAAGTTAATGTTTATTGCTAACTCGTTTTTTATTAGTGTAGGTATCAGTAAAATGTGCTGTCACTTGACTTAAAAAATTATAATAGTTCCTTGTTTTACAACGGAACCCAAATCAAGCCTGAAAGCATAGCCTTTGAATTTTTAAATCCGAATTTTGATGAAGACGACGGTAACTAACCAGAAAATTATCTTAATGCCTTTCTACTTAGGGGGTTGCGGGTTTGTTCGAAAGAGGGTTGCGAGTTTGTTCGAAAGAGGGTTGCGAGTTTGTTCGAAAGAGTTACCGTGGCCCTTGGCACAGGCAACTGAAGGAACACGGGTGGGTTTTAGTCAGTAAGAGTCTGACACGCCCTCCCGTTCCACCCAGAGCGAGAGAGGTCATTTGATGATTACCCAACCCCAAAAAAAAAATGCCTTTCTACTGTCGTTTTTAGATTAATATAAATAGATAAATATTATACAAGGTGTCGCTTTGCATCATCGTCAAATTCAAGGAGGGTAACTATGCTAATGATTCTCGAATCATTAATAAAATGGGTAGGTAATTTTTAATATTTTTTTCTGAATATTGGAAATCGATAAGTGTACACCACCCGTATTAAAACGCGGTCCGTCTAATACTAGCCCTATAACCGCGCTTTCACACACACAAACAAACGCAGACGTTTATTCGATAAACGGGTGATTCTCCTGTTTTGAAATGGGCTTCATTCTGAAATAGTGTCAAATTAAAAAAAGCAGCGTTTATTATTATTTACCAGGTACCGTAATTTGTATTGATTATTTACGTCTTCTATGACAACCTCCTGAATTTTGATGAGATTGTAAATCTACACCTTGTATACAGGTATGTAAACAATGTACGTAATCGCCCTCATTGTTTCCAGATCCTGCTCCTGCTGCTGGTGGCAGTGGCGGTGCAGTCGTACGGCGGACGGCGCTACTTCCGCGGTAGGTCCCACGCCCGGCACCGAAACCCCGACGACTACTATCACCACCGGAGACACGCCGACACTGACCGACCCCGTGAGGACAGACACGAACACTACCCAATCCGACATCACCACAACCCACACAATCCCGACAGACACCCAGCAATGTCTGATGATAGACCACGATATCCACATGAAAATGTAGACTCCTCACCAACTGCCGAACAACCGCCCTTAGTTGATTCAGTACCGGATAACAACTCATCACCCGGTGATGACGACAACGTTGATAGTAGCGAACCATCCGATCAGGGAGTGGATTTGACGGGCGCTGTAAACAATGATAAGCCAGATGATGTCGTCAATGAAATCGAAAATGGAAAAACACCCGATAAAGAGCTTGATCATATCGGTGATGATAACAGTGGGGATGAGCCTTCATCGGGAAAAAACCCTGATGGTACTATAAATGTAGATGGGTTGTCACCAAATGGTTCGAACGAGCAGCCAGACGGCGATGGATCTATTAATGTTAATGGGTTATCACCAGGTAACGTAGACGACAACTTAGATGGTAACATAGAAGGCAACTTAAATGGCAACTTAGATGGTAATTTAGATGGCAACATAAGTGGTAATCAGCCGAAGTTAAAACCTGGTGAGAATGATCAATCCCCATCAATCGATTCACCAAATGACGATAATGATGACGGATATTTAAACAATGATGGAGTGTTACCCGAAGATAAGGGTATGCCTGGCGACGATGGCAACGATATTGATAGCGATGAAGTACCACCAAATGGAGATGATGGCAATATAAATGTTAGTGGTCTTTCGCCGGGAGATAACAATGAGCCCAACGATGGGGATGATAGTGTAAATGATGGTGATGATGATAACTCGGGTCACGGTTCTATAAATGTCAGCGGGTTGTCCCCAGGTGGTGATGAGAGCAAACCTGACGATAGCAATATTAACAATAATGGTTTGTCACCAGATGGGGACGACGCCGACGGCCAGGGCAATGACCAAGGAGGACTGCCAAGCAAACCTTTAGGTAAGCCAAATCATATAGACGCACATGGGCTAGAACCCAATCATATCCATCATCATGATCATGTCATTCATCAACCCGATACCAGCGCTTTAAGTGACGATGAATTACCCTCAGGTGACGGATCCGACGGAGTGCAAGGTGATTTACCGGTCCTGTCAGGTCATATAGACAACGGAGGACTGCCTGCTGAGCCAAAACCTCAGCCTTCAGGACATTTCATTGATCATGGTGGTCTAGAGCCAAACATAAAACCGGATCTATCAGGACATATTGATCCCCATTTCCAACAGCCGCTTCCAGACATGGGTATTTCGGGTCATATTATGGACCCAAATATGGTTCATCCGGACATAGATCACCAGCAAATCAATCCGACTTTTCCAGGCAACGATGTATTACCTAACCCTGGAGACTATTTGATACCCAGACCGATACCAGGTGTCGATGGAAGACCTGACGAGATTCCATCAATCGAAATACCTGGTCAAGTGGACAACAAGGAGGAAGGCAAGAAGAATAACTCCATGATGATACCGGTACTGTTGCCTGGAGGCGGCCATATCTTAGTGCACGCGAGTGCTTTGGGTAACATACCTTCCTACATCATCGTGATGATCAACGGGCAGCCAACGCTCATACAGAATCCTGGTGGTCTGGGCATCGGAGGTGGAAATGCAGCAATTTTTGGGAACAACGGACTGTCAATCGGTGGAGCCGTGTTGCCCAGCTGGCTTAACTTAGGAGCAATTGGTAATGGCGGCGCCAGTATCGGCGGCGGCGTTGGCATACAGCCTATTTGGGTTGGTGGGAACTTTGGAGGCGGCGGTACTGGCGGCCCGTTCATTATTCCGAGCACTGAACCTGTTCGACCTGTTCCTGTTCAACCTGTTCCTGTTCAACCTGTTCCCGTTCAACCTGTTCCTGTTCCTGTTCCCATTCCAAGACCAATGCCACCCCCACGTCCAGTTTACCCAACCCCTCAGCCAATCCCGATGCCTGGACCAGGTTTCAACATTAACACTTATCCCGGATTCCCTTGGCCATCTGTTTGGAATCCAAGTAACCCAGGTAATGTAAATGTAAATTTTACACACATTCCGTTGCCAAATCAAGGATCCAATATAGACTGGAACACTTTGCTTGATCTCTTGGCAAATATTGATTCTCGTCTTCCTAAGCCACAACCACCGCACCCCAAACCTACGCCCAACTACCCTTCATACCCGTATCCTCAGTACCCGTACCCCTATCCGCCACTATACCCTTACCCACCTTACCCATTCCCGCCTAACTATCCTCCTAACTACCCTAACATCAAAAACCCTACGAATCCCGGCCCAGTTGGTCCCATCATACCCGGTCCTGAACCACAGCCAGAAGAACCCAAAATACCTGGCCCTGGGCCTCGTCCAGAGGAGCCGTTAATTCCCGGCCCTAGGCCTCAGCCAGAAGAACCCTTAGTACCCAGCCCTGCGCCTCGTCCAGAGGAGCCGTTAATACCCGGCTCTAGGCCTCAACCAGAAGAACCCTTAGTACCCGGCCCTGGGCCTCGCCCAGAAGAACCCTTAGTTCCCGGCCCTGGGCCTCACCCAGAGGAACCTTTAATACCTGGCCCTGCGCCTCGCCCAGAGGAACCTCTAATACCTGGCCCTGGGCCTCGTCCAGAGGAGCCGTTAATTCCCGGCCCTAGGCCTCAGCCAGAAGAACCCTTAGTACCCGGCCCTGGGCCTCGCCCAGAAGAACCCTTAGTACCCGGCCCTGGGCCTCGTCCAGAGGAACCTTTAATACCTGGCCCCGGGCCTCGCCCAGAAGAACCCTTAGTACCTGGTCCTGGGCCTCACCCAGAGGAACCTTTAATACCTGGCCCTGGGCCTCGCCCAGAGGAACCCTTAGTACCCGGCCCTGGGCCTCGCCCAGAGGAACCCTTAGTACCCGGCCCTGGGCCTCGCCCAGAGGAACCTTTAATACCCGGCCCTGGGCCTCGCCCAGAGGAACCTTTAATACCTGGCCCTGGGCCTCGCCCTGAAGAACCTTTAATACCTGGCCCCGGGCCTCGCCCAGAGGAACCTTTAGTACCCAGCCCTGGGCCTCGCCCAGAGGAACCTTTAATACCTGGCCCCGGGCCTCGCCCAGAGGAACCTTTAGTACCCAGCCCTGGGCCTCGCCCAGAGGAACCTTTAATACCTGGCCCCGGGCCTCGCCCAGAGGAACCCTTAGTACCTGGCCCTGGGCCTCGCCCCGAGGAACCCTTAGTACCCGGCCCTGGGTCTCGTCCAGAGGAGCCCTTAATACCTGGCCCTGGGCCTCGTCCAGAGGAGCCCTTAATTCCAGGTCCTGATCAACGCCCAGAAGAACCCTTAGTACCCGGCCCTGGGCCTCGCCCAGACGTGCCTGAAGTACCTAGTCCTGATGTTCCCATAGATCATAACAAAGATAAGACACCTGGAACGGCACCCCGCCCCAATGTTCCCGTCATAACTGGCCCGAAACCACGGCCAGATGTACCTGGCCTAGATGTTACCCGAGAACCCAACCCAGGTGCAACCCTCGAGCCCAAGCCTGAAGAGCCCATGGTTCCCAAGCCAAATGAGCCTATTATTCCCAAGCCCCGCCCTGAGCACCCAGATCATCATCATCATGATCATGACAGGCCAATCATCAACCTACCAGATATACACATCACACTTCCCAAACCAACCCACGTCGGCAAACCGAAGCCTGGCCATCCTGGTCTTGACAGCGGTCTTATCGACATCCTCAACATTCTCCTGAAGTTCCCAGACAGAAACTCTCATCCACCCAAGAACCTCGGACCTCTCATCAAGTTACTGCTCGCTATCCTGAAACCTGGAGACAAGAATCCACCTTTAATTCCGAACCTGAACGAAGTTAAAGGGCAACCTGATCTTGGAAATCTCGGTCATCTTCTTCTACAGCTTTTGGACGGCCGCAAGGAACCTAACCTCAATGTGCTGGTCGAGCCAGGCATTGACGAAGGCACGCGTGCCAACTTGATACTCCTCCTGCAGCTTTTGGCCAACAATCTAGGAGGTGGCTCCTACCAAAGCATGGGATACTATCAGCCTGAGAACCCATTGCTATACTTCCTGGGTCACTTCCCTTGTGATCATCCGAATATCCAAGCGATATCTGGAATGCAGTCTAGCTCCAACCTTTGGCAGTTGTTGGCCAACATGTATGGCCATAACTACGGACAAGAGATGAGGTTCGACAGATCAGCGGAGGAGGCGGATGGCGATGATAAGCCAGCCGACGCGCCGGAGAAGACAGAATAATTAGAAGATTTAATTGATATATTAATTTAGTTGTTTGTTTTTGTTTAATGTTTAGATTCATGTTTTGAAGTATGTGTAGAAGGGAAAATTAAATGTTTTTATTTTAATTTATGCCTTTATTTTGTATCCCATTTAAGATAGTCATGTGAAACTAAACTACTTATGCTAATGCAGTACCAAGCCGTCAGAGATAAGTAGGAGCTCCTCGATCAGGTCATGAGAGCTAGAAAACGACCCATATTTATAAAGCTTCCCTTAGCAATTTCGTCAGCGTGATTTTTTTTTTGTTTTCGTTTAAAACGACATGTGACACTCGGAAATAGTGTAGCTTTCGACCAGTGTAAGATATTTTTCAACCGGATGAGTAGTTTTGAAGTTTACCTGCTACAAACTTTACCTTATATTACGTCATGGTATAGACTAGGCTGGCGTAAATAAGTAGGATCTTACTTAACATGATATGATAGCTAGAAAGCGTCTCATGCTGGCTTCGAACTTACAAGAGAAATGGAAAAGAGCACTATTCGTTTTTTCAAAATTTTCCAACAACATGTAGTAAGTACATCATCCTTTTTTTACGATGTGGAAATCCTCAATGGATGTCCTCCGCCCTGGGGAGAGCGGAGGGGAGGTCGGAAGAGGGCGTTATCCGCCCTCTGCCGACGCCCGGTGCGTCTGCTGCGGGATGGGCGGCAGCTCGTCATCTCCCTCTCCCTTTCCCCAGCTTCCTTCTGCGACATGACGATGTACATCATCCTAGCCTAGCCATTTCCTAACCATGTTGGGGTTGACTTCCAGTTTAACTGGATTCTTACCAGTATTTTATATAAAACGACTGTCTATCTGACCGCCACAACCCAGTTAGTAGGTATCCGTAGGATTGGTTGTCAGACTTTCGGGTTCTAACTAACTACTCGAAATGAAGGTCAGATCTACAAAAAAAATCAGTCGGTCTTTTTCGTTGACATACTAAAATAATAAACCACTAATTGAGTTGACTATTGTTTAAAAATATAATTAAGTCTATAAATGTTGAAATAAAACTAATATTGTGGAAAACTCGAATTCATTAGTAGGTTTTGTATAATTACTTTAATTTTCTTGACATTCTATTTCTACTCTACTATAATAATTATGATTAGGTTTTCCAAGGACTACGTTATTTATTTTTTGCAGCCCATGGTCTGATTATGTAACTGTCTGGTTATCTGGCAATCTTCTCGCCTCCCTCCACACACATGACTAAGAAAAAACCGATGATCTATGACTACTAAGAGTATACTAAATCCTCTTGCCTACCTTTTCGAAAAATATAGGCATAGGTTATTTAAAGGCTAGCACATATTAGCTCAAATGCAGGCGAATCTATCCATTGCACTGGACTAGACAGTCAGACACACTTGATCTTGATGTCAAGATGCGACTTCTAATGTGCTTGAATGTAATTTTGCAAATGCGGCGTAGCACCATGTCAGGCTATAACGTTCTTACTGCTGGGACAAATGCCTCGTCTTGCTGAGAGGGAGGGGGCTGTAGTCCTCCACGACGGCAGTGTCGGTAGATTTCACATGTCTTTGAATTTTCTGTTCCATGAGATGCCGGTTTCCTCATGATGTTTCTTGCTCCGTTTTGAGAGCAGTGAGAAATAAACTAATAACATAAAGAAAGTAAAGTTGAGACGAAGGACTTGGGGTGAAGCTTCTGTTCAGCAGTAGTACAGTATAGGCTAACAAAAAAAAAAATGGAAGTGCTTCTTTGGGTTCAAACCCGCCACCAGTAAGTCTGCGTGATACCACGGGGGCACAGCTGCTCTTGCGGTTTGCTGCGGCTCTAATGTGCGCTAAACTTAAAAGCTACGCTTAAAAGCGCTTTACCGTTAAAAGTTTTCTAAGGAGGTAGTATCTACACATAGGTGGCGTTGTAGATGTAGTACCAACGAGTAAAGTACCGGTAGGTACTTGAGTATACTCCGGTACGCTGGTACGTGAAGTGCTATGAGAATAAAGTGCAGTGTCGAGTGTTACGATTCTTACTACCCGTACTTACACTATTACTACACTATTAGTACTTACTTACTATTCGACATTGTAGCTGAAATACCTCTGCTCATTTTTCACTACGTTCGTGTAAATATTATTGCACTGTTCGAAAGTCAACTTTCAGCGCTGAGCTGAGCGTTGAAATCGAAAAATTTTGAGTATTCATTTAGGTGACGCCTAGTAATTGAGCATTAGTAATGAAATCAAATTATTTAGTTGTCCAGGATATCCTCGACCGGACACATAAAACACACCAAAAACTTTCACCGGAAGAACTGTACAAATTTGCAAAAATGTGACTGTTGACTGAAGTCCTGGCGCGATCTCTAGATCGGATGAAAAACAACGGCGACACATAGATAGAATAGACACTAAAAGTATAGTAGGTATATATAGAATCTAGATGTTACAACCTGTTGTCAAACTAGATTACATGCAGTCTCCTAAATCCTCATACAAGAACCTATGCTACATACATATACTCCATAGGGAAGCACACAGTGTTGGCATCGAGTGATGTTCCACGGTCTCTAGAGTAGAGTTATGCTGGCGAAACGTTCGTGGATGAAAAGTCCTTTGGATGAAAAGTTAATGGTTTAAAGATAATGTTGACCAACGGTTCATGGACTAATCGACTGTTGGTAAACCGTTTCAATTTCCGATAATTGGCGAAATTAATGGACACACCAAAGCCGCTGTCATGTCAACTGTCCGTACGAAAGTTGCCGACATGCCCGGCGGATTTGGTGTGTCGCATTATAAATAGTGCAATCCCAGCCTTAAGTGGTGGGTAACAAAGTCAAAAGTTCCACATTCAAATTACTAGAATTCCAGGTGGAATAAAGAATGTTTTGGTCATTTTCTCAATCCTAGAAAAATAAATCTTGCAATTTGACTTCCAAATATTCAAACCTTGTATATCCTCCACTACTTTAGTAAAAAAAGTTAACGTTACGAAGTCAATCCTTCTGAAACCGATTTCGATACATAAAACATCTATTGGTACAATCGGCAGAAGAATGTAGGGTGTAGGCTACCAAAAATAATAACGCTGTTAAATCAAGATTTTGTACGCTGTAAAAATTGAAATAGGCAAAATATATGCTCGTTGGGTGAAATTTTGAAAATTTCACCCAACGAGCATATATTTTCCTGTTGGGTGAAATTTTGAATACCCAGCCAATTAGCAGGTCTAGGTATATCCTTGATAATTTGTTATCAAAATGAAATGATCTTCCTTACGTTCTTCTTTCTAGGATACAGGGTATAGGACATAGGGTTAAGGTTACACAAAAGGTTACATTCTAGTAGAAAAGAAAACGCTGTTACTTGCTCCCTCTACACAGCTTGCATACCAGTCCCTGTGTCTCACAGTACCAAAGCCTCCGTATCGGCGTAAATTTGCATCGCCTTGCTTATACGTCATGCGAGTGTAACCCCAGGGAAATCAGCGGGCAAACGGCCGGGCAAACCTCTGAGCATATAGCGGGCATGGGCAAACGTGAAGTGTCCGCAACAGCCTGTAACTAGGTGAATATGAATAATAAATGTGTATTAACGTTGTAGAACCGGAATTTGGAATCAAGCCCTGTGTACAAAGGTGTGTTTGTCCGTTGGACCAGTTTATTCCTGTTTGAACCGGTAAATACAGGTTTTTGTGTGCTTTGTTAAAGGTAGGGATTGTTTGGAGATGTTACTTTTGACTATGTTGTTGTTTATCTTTGCTTACGTGTAAATAAATTAGCTTTGTGTGTATCGTCGTCAGTAAATTGTCTTTGGTGATGAAACAGCAATTTTTATCTTTTTACCCGACTGCGCCAGAAGGAGGGTTATGTTTTTCGAGAGTATATATGTATGTATAATTGTTTGGCACGCTCTGCGGCCTCAACGGCTCGAAGGATTTTAGCTTGAGAGGTGTCGTTAGATTTGTATTTACTGTGAGAGTGACACTGGGTATATCAAAATAAAAAATCAAAATGGCGGATTTTTGGCGCCAAATTCAAACGGTTGGCACGCTCTGCAGCCTAAACGGCTCGATGGATTTTAACTTCAAAGGTGTCGTTAGATTCGTATTAATTGTGAAAGTGACACCGAGTTTAAATTCTGAATCAGAACACAAGATAAGCTGGGAGTACCTCTACGCAGTAAAGGCGGTAAAAATTTGTTTGGCTAATCGTCTGCGAAATCTTTCACATTTGTAAACTAAAAAGCTGGAAATAAAAAAAGGTACTTAATTAAAAAAACAAAAAAAACCCGACTGCGGTAAAAAACTTATCTTAAAAAAACTAAAAAAAAGCTAAGAACAAGCTCATTTTAAATTTAAAAAAGTTGGAAGCAGGCGGGACCCATTTGAGTCTAAAAATATAAAAATGGAATGGCTCCCGCCTGCTTCCAACTTTTTAAATTTAAAATGTGCTTGTTCTTAGCTTTTTAGTGTTTTTTTAAGGTAAGTTTTTTACCGCAGTCGGATTTTTTAGTTTTTTTTTTTTAATTTGGTATATTACTTTACAGATACTGAGAAGTATGGAAGAAGACATGCCGCGCCGACCACAGATAAATTGGGAAAACGGCAGGAGAATGATGATATTGTAAAGATACAATGACCGATTGGATCTCAGCTCCAAGAATTACCAACATTTTGTAGCAGTGGGCACAGAATATTGCTCGCAGAACGGATGACCGGTGGGGCGGGAAGGTTATGGATTATTAGGATATGCCTCTAGATGTACTGGTGAGGCTAGGTGTGAGAATCTAGGACCGGGCGATGTGGGATATGTCCAGCAGTGCCAGTCTCATAATGATGATACTTGGTTCAAGCACGACGCCTGGCTCCTGGGCAGTCGGCCTCACTAAAAATATCTAACATTTTCTGATAGCTGTAACCTGTGAGTGGTCAAGTCATGTCTGGTCGAAACTACTTCGGTACGCAAAAGCAAAGTATTTATTGGTGTGATTTTTGGTGATAATTATGATGCAGTAGTTCTTATAGTTAGGTTAGGGTAACTCAAAAATCTACTCATTACGGCATAACGGCATACTGTTTATTTAACAACTAAATTTAAAATCGATATTACATGCAAATTAACAAATAAAAAAAAAATAAAAAAATAGAATACAATTAATACTATAGTCAAGTTCTTTGAAAAAAATTACTCTGTTACGTAATATGGAATCTACATAGCCATAACACACAGTTACAATAGCCGCCTGATGCAGGTTTATGGATTTTCTATAATTCTTGATCATTTTAGACAGTATTCCCGTTGCCACTTACCGTTAGCGACACCTAAATGAACGCCTAAATAGAAGCTCACCGTTGCATCACCAACGAAACTCTGAAGTCCAATAAATAATATTTGGGCTTATATTTAGGTGTTGCTTAGTTCAAGTGAGGTCTCGTCTCCGTCATCATAAATTCGTGATATTAACGTAGTACATAATATACCTGACGCACTATCATGCGGTTAATTAATTTCAAATTAAAGTGACATTATATCGGTTGGTCCATTAAGTTGGGTTTTCCATTGTGTTCTGTTTAAATTATCTACTCAGTGATAAAAGTATCATTTGGAGGGTCGACATGGCGCATAGCATACAGGTATCGTAATTGAATTCAATTATTTTTGAGTGTTACTCAGAAGAATAGATCACTTCTTTCTTTATCGTGTGGTTAGTGCCTAACCTGGTGTCAGAGTTTTTATCCCGCCCATGGGCCTCTGACTTGGCTTATTAGATCACTGCCAATGCGTCTATAAGTCAATAATTAATAATTTAGTTAATAAGACAATGTTATTAATTTTCGGTGTGCAGTAATATGTTTTTTTATTCTTTGTTACATAACATAAAATAACATCGCGCCTGTAATACCCGTAGGTTTAGGCAGAGGTTTACCTAGTAGTACACCCACATTTCGCCCAGTCCAAGTCCCATGGGACTTAAACATAACCACATATTACATGTAATAGGGGGCAAGCCTATTGCCATCAACTGGGCACGAATCCAGACTCTGTGACGGCCACTGAGAAATTCCTAATGGAAAAACCCAATAGAACTTTGCCCGTCTCGGGAATCATACCCGGGACCTCATGCTCGGCAGTCGCAACTGTCCAACGAGCTAGTAATTATTTAAATAAAACAGTGTTACTAATATTCGTGGTGCAATAATATAGTATTAATGGATTTTTTTTCTGTTTTCTTCTTTGTAGTGTTGTCTGTCCGAAATAATATGGATAGCTTTATAATATAAAATGGTTTCTCAGTAGCAGCCACGGAGTCTGAATTTGTGCTAGGTTGATGGCAATAGGCTCGCCCCCTATTACATGGGACTTAAACATAATTTACGAAATGTGGGTGTACTATTAGATACACCTCTGCCCAACCCTTCGGGATTGCAGCCGTGATGTTATGTTTAATTATGGTTATTAGTTATCTTAAAATAAATTCATTACTTAAATTACTCACACCGAAAATGCACTTTCATACCCAAACAATACACGTACAGTTTGCTCAGGAGCACAGCAGCGTATGTACGTAGCTACGAGACAATAGACAATAGAGTGAGCCATGCAACTACGAACTACTCTATTATTTATGTAATGTGCCAAGATAGGTTCCACCAATATAGACTGTGTTTGAATTTATTATTTATTTCCTTATTCAATTTTCTTACATATAAATTATATTTTTAAATATTCTTACTAACAAATTTGTATAAAAACTTTTAAAAATATAAAAAAATTGTAGCCGACCGGCACCGGGAACAGAGTCTGAGCTACCGGTGGTCAGGGCTCCTGAGAAAGGAACCTCCTAACAATACGCGCCGTGTCCAGAAGTACTGTTTTCTGAATCAAGCCCTTGATCCAGCTGTCGAGCGAGAGCCTCCTTAGATGTTGGTCGAGGCTCTTGGCTATTAAGCCATTGGCCGACACGACTATCGGTACAATGACTGCTGTACTCACGTCCCACATGTCAACAACCTCGCGAGCCAGATCTAGATACTTGAATTGATTATCTTTCTCTGCTTTCACGAGGTTCTCTTCATGCGGGACCGTTATATCAACAATCATTGCGTGACGCTCCAATCGATCTATCACCACAATGTCAGGCTTATTCGCAACAATAGTCCTGTCAGTGACGATAGGTCAATCCCAATACAACGTGATATTACCATTATCGAGAACTGGGTCTTGCGCATACTTATAAACACTTATTTCAGATCAGGTCCATATTTTGTTAGTAACAAAGTACTTAAAAACTAATGTTAGTATTGACAACAAAATTAAATTATGACATGAAGTCGCACCCACCTTTGCAGCATGGGGGACTCCCACCGATCAGTAAAAACACCCAGTATAGTGTTGGTACCGCCACGACCGCGAGCGAGTAGGGAGGCACACCTTTTCCTAACGATAGCGGCAAAGCCATCCACCCGCGCCTCAGCAAACATCCCTGACGCACTACAACGCCATGGCAGCCCCAACAGTACCCTGAGTGCATTATTATATTGGACACGCAGGTCGCTGTAAGCCCGCTGCGAATAACTGACCCACAGGCTGCAGGTGTAAAAAGATTGGCAATACGCTTTAAAAAGCGTGATTTTAACAGAATTCGTACACCGTGCAAACCTGCGGGCCAGCAAGTTACAACGGACAGCCAGCGACCTGCGTTCCCTTTCTATGTCTACATTATCGCTTAAATCATCGGTGACCCAATGACCCAAATATTTAAATTTAGACACCCTACACAGAGGAGTGCCACACAGTGATACATTGGGAAATGCTGGGTAGGCAAAACCACGGGCTTTAAAGAGCATTAGTTCACTCTTCCCAACATTATATTTGAGCCCATGAGTCACCGCATATGATTCACATATCGACACCAACCTCCTCATAGCACTAATTGATGGGCTCAGCAACACCATGTCGTCTGCGTAACTAAGATTATTGGTACACACTCCGTCAATATGACACCCGACCTTGGTGCTGCTGAGCTCATCAATCAGCCGGTTAATGTACAGGTTGAACAAGCGAGGCGAGCTTAAACCACCCTGCCTCACTCCGCAATCCAACCGGTACACACTCGACAGTGAACCGTTCCACCTTACACAATTGCGTTGATTGCTATACCAATACCTAAATATTGATATAACTTCAATTGGTACAGAAGTTTCAGATAGCAACTTATTCCACAACACATCATAACTGACAAGATCGAAAGCCTTCGATAGGTCCAAAAAACAGGCAAAGACAGGCGTTTTTCTATTCTTGTAGTACTGCACAGTCTGCTTAAGACACAATATAGCGCTTTCAGTGGACAGCCCCGGCCTAAAGCCAAACCAGCCAGCCAGCTTATAGTATGGCACTTCTGATTCCACAAGGTTGTACTTCAAGGTTGTTAAGCAAGTTGCTGGTGAATAATCCTGGCAACGAGGTTGTGTATGTGCAAGTACTCTCCGTTAGCCAGACGAGAACACACAGAAATAATGTGTCGGATCGATTCTCCCGGACGGTGGCATACCCGACATATGTCAACCGTACCATCCTACAAAATGTATTTCCGGTAGTTATTCGTCATCATTACTTCATTCATTATTGCACAGACAAAACCTTCTGTTTCCCCGAAGAGGTCACCGAAACTTAGCCAGGATATGCACGCTAAGAAGTCTACACCAGGCCCATAAAGGGCCCGGTAAAAGCGTCCGTGAAGCTCCTTGCTCTGCCATACCTCCCTGCGGTCATTAGTGTCTAATACTATAGGCTTGCGCCAGTTCTCGTTAGCCAAGGTGAGCGGGCTAAGACCCTTGTCCACTGCGAACACATATCGGTGCACCCCCACTTCGGCTTCTAGGAAGTATTCCCTGAGACTGCATACCTCACGGTTGTGCAGGGTCTTTGCGTTTAAAAAGCCTCGTCCTCCGCATTTCCGCGGGATATACAGTCTCATCACCGACGACCGTGGGTGATGCATCCGATTTATTATTTTTACTAGCGACCCGCCCCGGCTACGCACGGGTCTACCGCGTCGCCGAGTTCTGTTGTTTGGAATCCAATGTATGGCCACTTTGGCCCAATTTTGATGCGACATGCGGGAGATGTGGCCTGCCCAGTTCCATTTTAATTTGGCGGCTGTGTTGCAAACGTCTGCCATTTGGGTCTTGGATCGAAGTGTACATTTCCTTACACGGTCAGAATTTTTTACCCCAGGTATACTTCGCTCTATAGCTCGCTGGTAGACCCCGAGTGCGGACTTTTGACGCTTCGTTAATGACCACGTTTGCGCTCCATAGGTGAGGCTGGGAAGGATGCACGTGTCCATGAGTTTCCTTTTGAGGGAAAGTGAAAGTCGCCCTTTCATGAAGTATTTCATCGACCAATAGCTCTTCCAGGCGTTTTCTTGCCTCGCCTGGAACGAGACCATTTGGCCGAGGTATATATACTCATGGACATGCTCAACCTCCACACCCCGTATGTCTACTTTGAGTTTCATGCTGTTCGGCATTAACTTAGTTTTCGTCATGTTCATTTTGAGTCCGACCTCGAGGCTGGCGTGGCTCAGTTGTTCGAGCATGACGCCCAACTCAGCCGCTGGAGATGAGAAAAGTAATTTTAACTAATAAGGTAAGGTAAGATACTGAACGCCAATATTTCATAAAACTGTCCCCCAAAACGACTTTCACATTTTGATAACTGCTGGTAAGAAGTTCCCCGGTAACACATTTGTCTGTGGAAATCCTTGTAAATATGAATAATTTATACTATTGGAAACGAAATGATTGCATCGCAAATGAATAAAAAGTCAGCCTGTATTGTAAATAGTTCTTTTCTACGTAAGCAGTGTTCACACAACATTAAAGCAACTGTAAAAGTTTCCAATAATTAAGCGAAATTAAAATAGCATTGCTATTGAGTAATGATAATTTAATTAACAAATATTAACAACGTTATTCATTCACTGAAATTATTATTGTCATTATCACGTATTAATGGCTTGATGCAGTTTGTTTCACAGAAGTTTGGAACAGAATTATTTTTACAGATAAATTACATTCTCTCACCCCTAGGGAGTCGTAGGTACGGCACGTGTAACTGTGCACGTGCAACATACTATATCTATACCTTTTTATTCCAGGTTCTGCTACCTCTGGTTTACGTAGTTTTAGCAGAGGCTCAGTTTCACCTGCCGTTCTTTGACCATGTCCCAGGACTGCATCCACCTCGACCTGTCTCAGACGGACCCAGGGACGATCGGATAACCCATAAAAATTTAGGATACAACGACGGCTATGACACATGGTTTCAACACTTTGGCAATCCAAATGCACACCAGTTTTCTTCTGAAAGCCACGAAAGAGATAAGTCCTATGAAGATTTTGACCCGTTTTATCATGGAGATCCATATAATCAAGGGGGCCCTTGGAACCATATGCCAGGAATAAACAATGTATTTAACATTCCAAATCCAGTCCATAACAATCATAGACATCAACCACCACATAGGGATAACCCACAAGAAAATCCGACACAAGTTCACAACGAAGGTACGAACGTCCAAAAGCCTGAAGAAAAACCTAAGGAAATACCACCAGTTGATAAAACGCCAACAGAAAAAGAAAAAGGTCCTAAGTTAAACGACAATAATATTTCAGACGAGAAAAATAAATCAAACGAAGCTACCACTTCAGACGTACCAAATAATCCCGAAGAATTGCCTCCTAAAACAAATGAGATCAAGAAAGAAGTTGATAAAGGAGAGAAGGACAAAAAACAAGTAGAGTTAAACAAAAAGAAAGATTATTTACTAGTTGGACAAGGTAATAACGCTAATAATGTTTATCTTTTACATGAAAACAATCCCAACCCGACCGGAGTAATAACAACTAACGCCAACCAGCCTGGCAACAATATAATCTATGTGCCCTACAATCCTGGACAATCCAACAATCAAGTATATCAAGTTGTTAATGGACAGCCTGCTACTTGGCCTACCAACATTCAAATGACACAAGACAAGATAGGAGCGTCGAATGGTTACAATAATGTTGTATCGAACCCTGGACAAGGTACTATGAACGTGAATGCAGGTAACCAAAACCCTGGATATGTTACGATCTATTCGAATGGTCAATTGATACAAATTCCCGGTGTGGTAGTAAACCAAGCACCAAATAATGTGCCTTTACAGAATGGGAACCAGGTACAGGGAACAAATTATATAATTGCCAATACAGTTCCCAATAATGTCCAAACTGTACCAGCAGTCCAAAATCCAGGGACAAACGTAATTTATACTACTGTCCCAAATCAAGCAACCAATGGTCCAATATACGTTCAAGTGCCAAATTGTTGTGATTCAGGCGCAGTTATACAAAATCCATCCAATACTGGTATGTCAAATAACGGTTTACCAAGTAATGTGGTTGTTTATCAAGCAAATCCGAATACGGTTGCTCAACCCGCAGTAAATGGTGTATCGAATAGCTATGCTCAGCCAAACATGGTAACAAATCAAGGTCAGGGAGCCATAACCGTAACCATTCCGAACCAGGGTAATGTGCTTAGCAACCAAAATGGTCAATACCAACCAGCAGTTCAACTGCCAGTAAATAGTGGCACGAATGGGTACAATCAGCCAATAGTGTCGAATCTAGGACAAGGACAATATGCACTAAATCAAGGTATAATGAATAGTCAGAATGTGCCAATGCAGACAACAGTTCAAGTGCCAGGTGTCAGTAGCAACAATGGATACAATCAGCCAACGGCAACGGTTACTAGTCAAAGACAAGAGGTTAATCCGCCTAACCAGGGAGTTATTTACAGCCAAAATATGCCAGTACAGCCTGCAGTAAACATGCCTGTCAATAATGACATGAGTGGCTACAATCAGCCTATGGTATCAAATCAAGGACAAGGAACAAATATACCAAATCAGGTAGGTACAGTAAACAACCAAAATATGCCAATACAAACAGCAGTTGAAATACCAATCACAAGCGGGTACAATGAAAATCCTCCGGTTATAAATCCTAATCCAACAGTAGAAACCCGGGGCGAGTTGCCCAGCAACCAGAATGTGCAACCACAGCTAGCGGTTGCAGTAGACACTGGCACAAATGCATACAATCAACCACAGGCACCAATACAAGGAGATCAAGGTACCAACGCTATTGTCAATACCCCAAGTAATGGTGCAGTAATCAACCAAGAATCCGACGTCACTCAACCGCTAGCAACTTCTTCACTAGTTCTAGACAGCAACAATTTATCATCTTTAGGCGCTCAACCAGCCATTATGATTTCCAATTTCAAAGATAAATCTGGTGATAAAAAAGACAAAGCAGATAAGAATAAGAGTAAGGATAAGAAGGAAAAGAAAGATAAAGGAAAGAAAAAAGACAAGAAACCTAAAGATGATGACAAACTAAAGGTTGAGACACCTGAGGTTCCAGAGCCATTTACTAATAAGAAGATATAATAAGTTAATAATATATTTCTATGCATACTTGCACATAATAACTTCAAAACTATAAATCAAATCATCGTAAGAAATAACACTATTGCAATGTTCCTTAATGAATGAGACTTTTATGAATATATTTCATTTGGATGAAGCTTATTTTTATTTTATCAACATTCTTTCATTTAAGCCGAGTGAAATCATCGGACAATACACACAATGTTTGGGAAGTGGGAACCACGTAAACTATTTAAAGTTAATGTTGACGACATTTATGGATTTAAAATTTATTGTTTGCGAGCAAAATAAAGGTTACCTGTCATCTGATATTCTGAAAATCAAAACGAATGAATGAGTTGGGATGGAATTGAATAAAATTAAAAAGCATCAATAAACTTTGGACGCGACTGCACTGTTTAATTTCGTTTGAGAGTAACTAGTTTAACTGAAGTTAGTTAACGTTCCAATTGCAACAGTGCCCGGAATTGGTCAACTATGTTGGCAGTTCAAATTAAGCACGACTGCTCTCACAGGCAGGGTAAAGACTTCGATCACACCGATGCATGATATTCCTAGTAGCTGACTCACATCAAGTTAAGCTCGACGCGCCCTAGATAAAATAATAAATGATAATAAATCATAAATGAGAAAAAAATTATTACTTTTTGAATTAAAGATCACCAAATAGGGATGAGATTCTGTTCGCTAGTTTTCAGGTTTTCATTGTGGCTGCCACGCATTCATCAGATCAGAGATAATACCATTTTTATGCGAATGACGGCATGAAAGCCATCAGTGTTATGAGAATAAGATTTGTTGGGCGTTTTGAACCGTTGTCATGGCAACGGAGTCGAACTGAGCCGAGCATTTGACTTAGAAGGGTCTTGGAATACGAGTGTATGTATGTGTTGCAGATTTTAGAAATTTAGATCTACTTACGATTTAATATCCTAAATCTAGATTTCCTATCACTGTTTATCTTTTAGTCTGTATTATCTAAGACTTTTCCATTATGTCCGTGTGACACCAGTGACAGTGCAATGCAATGACAAGAAGCGCACGTCCTAACTGAACGTGACCCTAACGTGATCCTATCGAATACGATAGGAAATATCGAAACTGTAATAAGCACAAGATAATAAATACATATCTATCAAGATATCTATAATCTATAATACTATGGCTGAGCATGATTAGGTCTTGAGTTCGATTCTCAGGTCGGGCTGTGTTATGAAGTTTTTCATACTTCATAGAAGCCTTGGTGCCCGAAAACTTACCCCATATTACGGTACATAATCATAACTGGTGAAACAGAGATTTTCATGTGTGTGTGTACATTTGTTACGTATAATCTCCTGTCACAAGATAATAAGTAAATACCCATACTCAAAAATGCATATCTTTGCCGCTTTTGTTGATGTGAATCGGTTCGAAGGGTCCAAGTATAATTAAGTGTAATTTCAGGCAGAGGAGACGTTTCACCATTGTCTTTGGGATGATGGATGAAGGATATTTGATGACAGCATACTCGTATGACTACGAGTATTGGCGACGATGAATACCAACCATTGGCCACCTGCACTACATTACATAAATTCATCATGGCCGTATTTTCGAAGAGTAAGGCAGAGGTGTGTAGTAACAGCGCTATCACCTGCTAGTTTGATACTATGGAAGGAAAATGAAAGCCATAAATATTTGAAAGTGTTTTTATTAAATTGTTAAATATATGAAATCTCAATAAAATCAACAACTCAATGTAATAATAATTGTTATGGTTTAAAACTGTATTAATAACAGTTGTTGTTTGTGTGGTGTATTGTGCGACTTATGTTTACGACTATTATTTTAAAAGGAGCTTTCAGAGATGTTGAACGATGCCAGTACAAGTATGTGAGGGATATTTATTTTCTTTTTTAACGAATGAAAATACAGCACATTGCAACTATTCCACGTGTAATGGAAATTTATAGCGCTTGAACTCTGAAGACGCTTCTATAGAGTTTTATTGTTTCCAGTCAAAGGTTATACGTGTCTTAAGACATCCGCATTCTTATCCTCTCATGTAAGGACAAGCATTCTGAAAATATTATTATTACATTCGTGTTACATTAGGCAGCAGCCGCACTGTCTTTTTATCTCTGAGACCAATATGCTAATACTGACAACGTTCAACATTAATCCAGAATGTTATTCCAGTTCAAACATTGCATAAATTTATATTCACATCAACTGATAGGTAACAGAATCAATTTCACAATATTTTACGTAAATTAAGCAAAAACAACAAACAATTACAAAAAGAAATAAAACGAACCATCATTAAAAATCTTACATTAAAATCTTCGCGACATTATTTTAAAATGTCTTCGTTTATATCGTAATAATATATTTTTTTAATCAGAGAGATAATATTTTTTAAAATGTTTTAAAATCTTTTTTTTAATTACTATTTAGAATTAATATAAGCATACCTTCGTTCTAGACTATCACAACATTCAAAGGCATAAGTTTGGACCTTGGCTTGCAAAGGATAAGGGGGTGTTCTCTGACCCTGGCTGACCTTGGACAGGCACTTTGCATACTTCTTACTTTTGGGTACATACTAGTTGAAATCGGACCGTCGTGTCGTTTTAATTATGAAGGGATAGTTTTGGTTTTAAAGCGTTTGGATCTCAAATAAATTAGGCAGAGGTGTGGCTATAAATAATAACAAACTCATAGAATCCATGAACAGGGGATTATTAGAGTCGCGCTATCTGAAACGGCATCCGCCGTTTCAGATAGCGCATAGTGTATTACTCAAAGGTTATGAAAGGTTTGTAAGGTCGAATAGCGTGTTAGATGAAAATATAAATAAAGTTCAATCTCAGACTTTGTCTCAATGCAACATTTACTTGCAAAAGTCTTAGCAAGAAAGGAGCTCAAGAAAATGAGATGTTGCAAAAATCGCGAAAACTCAGTCCCGTTCGTAAATGTCCGGTATTACCAACCTCGAGTAGCCAAGTGTGTAAGATGCCTTATTTTTACAAGAATTTCTTCGAGTTAAAATATTTTTCAAACAAATTCTTTAAAATCTTCTTGTTTACAATTTACATATTGTGATTAATTTCTTTGAACAAAAAAGATTAATATCTTAAATTTTTTTGAATATTCTTACTAATAAATCAATTTATTTCAAAGAAATTATTACGGGTGAGTTGCCATAGTCAATAATTGCTTATTTTTAGGAGACAAAAAAATATTAGAAGAGCAATAATATTAATGAACACCGTTTTATTAGGGCACTATTTTGGGGTTATAAGACACTAACACAAGAAATTAATATAATCATATAATAATCAATAGAAAAACATTAACTTTAAAGTAATTTTAGAGCGTTTGATAGAGATTACCTAGATTTTCAAGCTACTGTGTTGGAAAGATTAAGTGGAGAATCTGAATAATTAAAAGGATCAACAAATGCGTTTAATTTCAAGCATCTTGTTATTTGCGGGTGATACAAAAAATATTTTAATATTTTTTTACATCAGTGATTTGATAATGTCAGTTATCTATATTTAGCTCTTTTTAGAAGAAAGTTGAAGTGACCGTCAGAGAACATCGCAGCGGAAGGTAGACAATAAAATTACTTTCACTTAATATCTAAGCTTGGACTTTGTCAATTAAAATATTTAATAAAAAACTTTTTTTACTTATTATTCACAAAAATCGTAAGTACTTCGGTGATCGGGACCCTGTACACTAACATGCACCTTATCTATGATGTGGTTATAACCTGTGCATTGTTAAATCTGTCAAAATAAAAAAAAACAGTGTCATTTGTTTTAAAATCGCGGGAAATGAAAAATGTTTGTAGGATTTATAAACACAATAAAACGAATAGATAAAAGATGACAGTAATCTCATAATAAAACGTTGTAGGTACACAAGTACCACATTTTCACTTCGAATCGAATTATCCTCGGAATTATCGCCACATTAAAACACCTGAATTGGCCAATAACTTCCTCCATTTTGTTCGATTTTCGCGCCATAATTTCCGCTTGACATAAATGTCACAACTGTCAACACAATGCACAGACTATAAACGCGTTCTCGACTCAATAGATGGTCATTATAATTGAAATTAATTTGACAGTGAAAATTGGTCAATCTCTTAATGTAGCTGCTCGCTTTATACATACATGCGCTTTTAACCTGTAGTTAGGGCGCAAATTATCTAGGGGTCTAGGCAGTTTTATATTTTCTTAATCTAATTTTGTTCAATATAATATTGGGGTTGTCGTTTGCTAAAATGATGAGGAAATACGCTGTTGCTATTTGACGAACTAGGTAGGTTTGATCAGAAGTTCCGGACCATTTCCGCGCCCAAGTTTCGGAAGCGCCAAATCAGTGATTTATAAGGTGCTCACCGCAAACCACAGACTACACCAAAGCCACATTGCCAGATCTCTTGCTCCGGTATAACCAATTTTCCGGGTTAAACGTCTATTAACAATGCAGATGGCATGCGATACATAAATACAATGTAAATTGCTTTTATCGAGGCATACAATAAATTCAGAAATGAAAACGTTAAACCCTAACGAGGCACAATATTTTGCAATTTAAATCACAAAACGCTCATCTTTTACATAAAATTCATTCATGTTTTTTTTATTGCCCACTGACCCCTAGAATTACTTACAATGTTAATAATTAAAAATTAAAGTTTTATCAAAATACAAAATAGTGAAATTTTGATTTCTGAGAGAAAAACCATTAACATGATTGATAGTGTCTTTGTAGGATTTGAATATTTATCATCAATTTTCTTTTGGACCTCGATTGTTAGTAAAACTGAAAACATTTTCCACAAACAGAACTTTTGTATTGTTTGATAGGCCAAACGAAATATTAACATGAGTACATGACCGAGCCCATTGTATTTTGTATTTTTAAAAAACTGTTGTTTAACCTAAAAGCTTATAATATGTACAGTGATATCAAACAAGCATTGAGCAATTTTTTTATGAATTAATATTAAAAATATGCTAAAATATGTACAATATAAACGGCCTTTGTAAAAGTTTGCTCTGTTCGAGGCCGCCTCGCGAAGTACGTTATGTTACGCATGGCAACATTTTATCTTGTTAGAGCAGCTATTTTTTCATGTGTTTGCAGTATATTCCTGTGTGTAAGTCACGTATACGATAACTTTTTGATTGATTCTTGTTGCTATTTGTATAGAAGAGGATGATTCGAGAACCTAGTAGACTAGACATTGCTATTCGTATAGTATAGGCATCTTAGTAGATATTCCTATGAAACCTTTTGTGTCTCAGCAAGGCAGCCTCCTTAAATAGACTTAATTATGTTATTAAAAATATTTAAGTGCTTTTTAAGTCAAAGAGGACAAATGTTATTTTAAAATATTTACAATATTAAGTGAATAGGACTAGCGGATGAATGAATTAGTAATTTTAAGTGAAAAGTTTAAGTTTTCGTCGATAAGCTGTCGTCAAAATTAGAGTTAATTATTGAGTCTTTCTTAACTTTACTCAAGTTCCGATTTAGAACATTAATCACATAGCAGCCTAAAATCTCAAATTTTGACGTCAACGATATATTTAAAGTTATTAAAAATATCAATTCAATGCATTTCTCATGTACAAAGTACGAATGAAAAATTTCAATGCTGGCAACATGTCTACCAAAACTGCAACATTGCTCTGCCGATGTCCAACGGGCTATTCGAATTCAATGACGATTTGAATGCGAAGCAGCCATTGGTCGGCGGCGGCGGAGGCGGGCGCCGCGCGGGGAGAGTATCACCGCGCGCTCGACTCAGCTCCTTTCTCTGGTGGACTCTGAGGACTCTTCAAGTCCTTGGAAGCGTCCAGACTCTGGTCTCGGGATTCTTGGACCGATTCTAGCCCAATGTCAAATGAGGATTGCCTGCTGAAATAAAGATTTGAGTTGAAAGTGAAGAGTGACCAACTACTCCTATGTTTAGGTGCCAAATTTCAGGTACGGAGAAATCGCAGATGTAACGAACTCTGACACATAGTATATTATGTGTAGCATTTGTTTTCAGTGTCCACAGCGGGACCCTCATCTCCGGTTTGACCGTATCATAAGGTTGTATAATAAAACAATAAGATATTCCAAATCAGCAAAGCCTATTAATGGAATAGCGGTCCTGAGTTAGTGTAATCCACAAGTATTTTAAAAATTACTAAGTGTACTGTACTAAAACCTAGTGAGTATGACCAACCTCTCAGTCAGATAGTTGCCAGGAGCGGAGAGCGAGCGGCCAGCTCTGGCCAGTCCTCCTCGCTTGGTGGCCGCGGTGGGCTTCTCCGGCTCGACGCGCGCGCCTGTGGTGGACTCTCTGCGAGACGTGCTGCCTTCTCGACTGCGGAGGAACGGGTTCTGGGGACAAATCATGAACGTTGAAATTTTTTGGCTTATTTTCTCATCCCCATGCGCGGTCATGGGAAAACCCCTCCCAACCAAATTCTTGGCTACGGTTCTGTGTGACCCCCTTTAAAGTGTTTGGCTGGAACCGCGCCTGGTCATACCTACACCCTTCTCCTTCCTCCGAAGTTCTTGTTTTCATAATCAATCAATAACTTTCACACAGCTGGGACGATGCCTCCTCGCTGTCCGAGGAATCCGCCACGTGGACCCAATGCGGCTGGTAGATGTCCCATATTTTCGACTATTTTCATTGCCAGGCATACCGGTTACCTCAAAATATTTCCTTTAGTTGTTTCGAGAGCAGCGGTGGTGAAAAAAATGACACAAAGTCAACTCTGCCTGAGTTCGAACTCACGAACGGCACGTGATTCCGGACCGTTACCACTGGACTATCACGGCTCGACTGTTCTCTGGTTGACAGGAAATACATAATTTTAGAAGATCCAAATAGTTCTTACCTGAAAGCTGTGCTTCTTCAGCATCGTCTTGATGAGTATGAGCGTGGACAGATTGGGGATGGAGGTGACCACCTGCGCCATGTCCTCGTCCGTCACCTCCACCAGGCGACAGTTCTCCTGCTCGGACGGCAAGGTATCCTTGCCTCCGTCTGTTATCCACTCGTGATCCTGGGGCGAGAGAATAGAACAGATTTTTCGAAGAGCTAAAATAGTACATTTTGATATAAGTGGGGAACGTTTGTTATTGCAGCGGGATACACACACGAGCCGTCAGGCGAGGGTGTTATGGAGCTGAGAAGTGCAGTAACAAATGCCCACGTGTATCAAACGACGGTTTTCAATACACTTTCGAAGAAATATAATAAAACTATTAGGAAATTAGATGATTAGCTTTTTTTTCGCGCGCTTTGCTTTCGCTAGGTTGAGGGAGAGCGCAAAGGTATGAAGCCGCTAAACAGCTTAATATGAAAAATAGAAAATTCAATACTTTTAATTTAGAACACGAATAAATGTTAATCTATACTAATATTATAAGGAGGTAAAATTTGTTTGTAAGTTTGTATGTAGGGGGTAATTTTCGGGACTACCTGATTCGATTCAGAAAATTCTTTCACTAACGGAAAGTTACATTATCCCCGAGTGTCATAAGCTACATTTAAAACGTTCCCGTGGGTTCATTTCCGTACATAACGGCAGCGAAGCCGCGAGTAAAAGCTAGTTTGTTGATAAAAGGAATTATTTTATAAAAAATAATGTTTATTTGCGATATTCTGTTCTTAAACACAATTATTAAAATTTTCATTAAATATGAATGCAAAACATGCGCCTTTTTGCTGTTAAAAAAAAGCAATCATCGCCGACTATGGGGAATTGAACAGTTGTTTAATGTTATCTGTGGCAAAGTCAGGAAAAAAAACCTTCGTGTGTGATAATTAATAAAAAAAATCCACAAGTGTGAAATACATAGCATGTTGAACCTAATTGTAGTGCGATAACAGCCAGTTTTCGAGGAAGTGTATTGAAAAATAATTATTTTAAATTAGAGCCTGAGAAAAATGGTGATTCTAGGATAAGTCTGTCTCGTAGAGTGGATTCTTCCTCAGAAATCCTCAGAGAATGGTGTTGGTTGTGCAATAAGTGCCATTATTTTAAGTTTATATGTTATGTAATTTTTGTTTTGTAATTCTTATTTTCTATGGACCCTGGTCTGAAATAAAGTTTTATTTATTTATTTTTATTTTATTTATGTATAACTTGTCATTGTACTACTTTTTTACCCTTAATAAATAATGCGAGTAAAAATGATGAAATTAGCGCAAAAAGTACATTGCTGCTCTGAAATAAAGATTTAAGTAATCGAACTTGCTCTAAGAAAGGAAAAAATAATAATTCTTTTAGTTCTACACTGGAACATAACAGGATCACAACAAAATATCGACGCTTGAAAGGCAACCCTCACTAAGCGACACTGAGTAAACTTTACAGGAGAGTGACTTAAAGTTCAAAAATTTGAAAAAAAAAACATAAAAATTTACCTAATTGTTCGATTAAAATGGTGTTAACACTCGTAGAAATCATTTTTAAAGAGCTATCCAAATTGTCGAAATAAGACACCAGACACTTTTATAAACACGAGTTTGTGTCGGTTAGATAAAATTTACCTGATTTGATAAACAGGTAAAATTATCTAAATCATCCCTATAGCGTGTGCAGTAACATGTAAAAATAGGTAAACTTACTTAGTTTAGAATTTTGTTACAAAAAGATTGATCTAAACAGATCTGACAGTTTAAAATAAATCAAGTAAATTTACCTAAGCATTATTTAATGATTTTTGTGATTGTGGAAATTGTATCTTAGTTATTAAAATTACCCCCAAACGTCCCTTCGTAACTGACATTTAAGCAAGAACTGTATAAGTGATTATTATCATGCACGAAATAAATGAAATCAATATTGAGGTATTCTAGGTTTCAGTCTGGTGGATCACTTAGGAGTCCAGGACACGGGAATAAATAATACGCGTAGATGACAAGCTAAGTTTAATCGCAGACTGATCTGATCTATTAGGAACAACCTACCGTCATATATTAATTATCAATTTACCCACATATTACCATACATTACACCTCCCTTCTTAGTCTAAAGCCGTCTCAAACTTATAGACTATTACAACAATATCTTAACTACTATCGAATCATAAGAAATACTTATTATACAAACAAAACAAATCCTATTTAACTTAGCTGATCTATTTAATCTATTTCGAATCGGACCACCGGTCTACGGATACGCTGGGAGCGTTCCGCCGTTGGCGTTGGTTCAGCCTTGGAGATTGATGACTCCACAGGCGGAGGTTTCGGGGACACGATATTGCTTCCCGAAACACCCAAACTTTTATCTACAGGTGCTTCCTCTTTTGCAACATCGGGCTGGTCTTTACTCAGATGTCTTGACTCTGATGTCACTATCGATCCATCTGTTGGCGGTGGAACAGCATTCTCACTCGTGTCGCCCGGTTTATTATTATCGTCTGTTCCTTGACAAGGAACATCCGACAGCCTAGACCGGCGCTTTATTTGATCAATGTGTCTTTTGAGAACGCGGCCATCTCCGCTATCCACCACATACCTACGAGTACCTTCTACCTCTCTCACAGTTCCTTTCACCCACTTATCCGCCGCACCGTACTGTCTGGCCCAGACAGCCTCACCTTCCCTCAGAGTTCGTGCACGGACCCCCTCGCATTCTACCTGCCGACCCTGTATATCACCTACTCTGTTTTCTAATGATCTCTGGCCACGTAATAAGTCCATACGAGAACGGAGTGAGCGCCTCTGTAGCATTGCCGCTGGTGTTTCTCCTGTAGTGCTGTGCACTGAATTACGATATGCTAATAAGAATGTCTGTAAGGCTGTGTCCACATTAATATTGTCCTTATACGCTTTTTTAATGGCCCGCTTACAGAGTTTGACCGCGTTTTCAGCCGCTCCGTTGGACGCCGGGTGGTAGGCAGGCGAAAATCTTTGTCGTATTCCATTATTTTTTTTTAATGAACAAAACTCTCCGCTTGTGAACGGAGGGCCTTGATCTGAAACTAGCTCCTCAGGCAACCCAAATCTAGCAAATGTCGTTCTCAGAACTTTTATAACGCTTGAAGCAGTCGTGTGATCCATTTCAAAAATTTCTATCCACTTGGAACTGGAATCTAGTATCACAAAAAATTTTGCACCGTGATATGGCCCCAAGAAGTCTACATGTAGCCTGGTCCAAGGCTGCGCAGTGTAGGGCCATGGCTGCGGCGGCGCCCGCGGTGGCGCATCCGCCTCTGCAGCGCACGTCTCACACTGCTTACACATTGCTTCTATGTCAGCGTCTATATTAGGCCACCAGACATAACTTCGAGAGAGTCCTTTCATCTTCACTATACCCATATGACTAGTATGTATTTGTTTTAAAACAGTTTCCCTTAACTGCGCTGGAATTATCATTCTATATCCCCACATAAGACAGCCGTATTCCGAATATAACTCACGTCGCCTATTGAATTAAGATTGCATTTCGGAATTAGGACACACGTTTGGCCAGCCTGATTGTACGTATGACATTATTCTACAGAGCTCAATGTCTTTACGCGTTGCCTGTTTGACGTCATTATGAGTCACCGGTAAAAAATCTTCTACAAAATGCACATACGTGCTTTCCTTTCTACTTGAGTGTGGATTAGCCTTATGTGGTAGACGTGATAATGCGTCTGCACAATTTTTTTTTGACACGACATATTCAATATTATAGTTATATGCGGACAACAATACAGCCCACCTCTGTAAACGTGATGCCGCTATAATCGGTATACCTGCCTTATCCCCGAAAATGTAAGTTAATGGTTTATGGTCGGTTTTCAACATAAACTTCCGACCATACAAATACTGGTGGATCACTTAGGAGTCCGGGACATGGGAATAAATAATACGCGTAGATGACAAGCTAAGTTTAATCGCAGACTGATCTGATCTATTAGGAACAACCTACCGTCATATATTAATTATCAATTTACCCACATATTACCATACATTACAAATATTATAGAATAAGAGTCTTTATTGAAAATTAAACAAATACGGTACTTAGTGCCGACCATACAAAATTAACTCAATCGTCTTCGACACTGCGGAGCATTTCTTGCAACGCCATCTCGACTATGGGTGAACTACGTCGTTTCCGCTCGCGACTCATTTTTAGCTGCAAAGAAAACTAAAATCGATGTAAAATGAGTAAGTACCTACTTTATTCCATCTAAAACATAAAAAAATATAAATAATCCGAAACAAAATACTGTTTTGAAATAGATACTACCTTTGCATAATTTGATTGAATACTTACCATGTCTTCATTGAATGCGCGCTAAAATGTGAAGTACGTCCTCCCTAAGCGACGACGGACGCCTGAATGAGAACCCGTTTAGACGTGTTACGACGCGTGTCGCGGTATTTCGCGCATACCTACACAACGTTTTTTAAACTCGTGCAGTTCCTAAGCGACGAAAACATAAATTTTGCGTACGGGTAAATTTATCTACGCGTAATACTTAGCCATTTAGCAAATCAAGTAAGACTATCTAACCGACATCATTAATATTAACTATTATCAAATAACAATATCTAAGGATAAAAAATAAATATTATGTTATACAAGTAAAAATATCTAAGCTCTAATATTGTTCCACTTAATTTCAGGTTAACTTAAACAAATGACACTGTCACAAAATATATGATCAAGTTAAAATATATAACCTCATAAATAACAATTGCTTTGTGCAGGTAAAATCTACTAAGTGATTTCAAAGAAAAATTTTTTAACAAGTAAAAATACGTAAATACAAATAAATGAAAAAGTCAATACATAAAAAAACCGACTAAGTTCATATTTCTAATTGTTAGAAGGTCGTAACTGCTGGATATTCTTAAAATCACTTTTTTTTGGTCGTTTAGTAAGCACAAAGTGTAGATTTCACCGAAATCACGCACTATCTAAGCGACAACAAAACTCGTCGTAGAACTATGAGACCTAGACCAAACGACGCAGAAAAATCTGGCGGTTCGAATGGTATATATAACTCATTTTACGGATTTATGTCGGTTAGTAAGGATTGCCTTTCAAGCGTCGATATGCATTATGCAAACCTCAAACAATCTCTCTGTTAAACAAACATCTAAATCAAAGATTCAGAGCAAATACGTGAGGTTGCGGATGTTTGTTCATTACACTGAAAGCTATAAGCTTCTGAGCAACTGTCAAAGCCAATGTCCAGACTGCTGACAGATAAAGCTTAGTTTAGTGAGTGAACAAGTTAAGATAAGGAAGTTCTGCGCACTGTAATTTGGCAATGTTTTCTGGCCCAAATTAAAGCAACAGGGAATTGGAAAATGCACGACAGACCTTACTCGGATTTACATGAATAAATCCAAGACCAAAACGAAATTTATAATAATTTCTTCGATCCAAAGCGACTATCGTTACTAATCCAATCAGAGCTGCCCGTTTGTCTGAAAAGGTCATCGTTAACAATACAGATTGGTCAAATTGCTCTACTAATTGCGTTGACTTAGACAATTTGATTATTCTTGGACGAATTCGCTTTATTACAGCGGGGGTGGAGTCAAATAATTTGTAGATTGACCTTTTGAGGAATTCTCATCTTAGTTAGTCTGATGAGATCTTAGTACTTGAACGGTACGTATAGTACCAACCTGCCCGAGTAGGCAGGCTCGAGGTGATATTTTATTTTACGAATAAGTTAATCTAGTCGCGTGTTTTGTGAGAAAACCCACTTTACTGAATTGAACGTCCAATTTATTTCGGTCAATTTGTTGGTTGCAAGTAGCAGATGAATTTAGTCACCACGATGAAGAATTTGAAGTATCCAAGGCATTGGCCAAGTTATGTAATGATAAATGACGATTTTATCTTCAATTACTTTTGGTAGCCCGCCATTCTTTCCACAAACACTGTACTGTAACTCCTAAAAGCTGGAATCAATAGTGGCGACCACCGGAAACACTCCGAGGTAATGAAACCCCTTATAAATTTTCAGTCTCTACAAAATGGAATATCACCAGAATCACAAACCCACCTTAACCTCCTGCAGCGTGATCCTCGTAACGGGATCTTTATCCAGCATCCTGCTGAGCAGGTGTCGCAGCGGCTTGGAGGGCGGGAACCTGGCGGGGTACGTCAGGGGCTCGGCCAGGACCTTGCGCTGCAGATCGATGGCGGAGGTGCTCACCCACGGCACCTTGCCCGTCACCATCGCGTACAGGGTGACCCCAAGGGACCAGATGTCTGCTGCCTGGGGTTGGAGATGACTTTACTTTGCTGCCTGATTTACTTTGATGGAAATAAGAATGTTGTCCTCCAGAAACAATTTTGTAGCTAAAAAAACAATAGGCGCACGACTTGATCTGATAGATTTACGAGAGTTGTTCGTGCCATGGCAAGCATGTGAAACCGTTAGTATTGACTGACAATTGTAGATCTTGGACAGTCGTTATGGAGTTTCATAAGCTCGAAAGTCTGACAACCAGTCTTTCGTAGAGTTACCCCTAGCAAGACCTGTCACTTAGTAACTGGGTTGTGAAGATCACAAATAGGCAGTCGCTCCATGTAAAATACTAGTATTCAGCTGCAACCGGTTAGACTGGAAGCCGATCCCAACATAGTTAGGAAAAGAGGCTGGGCAGATGGTAATGCTAACTCACCTCTCCACTATACCTGTCAGCCGGGGCTGCGGCCTCAGGTGCTCTGAAGGCCGGGGTGCCCACGGTGCCCGAGACCCTGCCGGCCGCCGCCAGCTCCCCGCAGGCGCCCAGGTCTGCCACCTGGACTCTGCCCTCACCTAGCAGCAAGTTGGCTGGCTTGATGTCTCGGTGGGCTATGCGCTGGTAGTGTACTGCGGACAATGAATATTGTAATACAAAGAATAAGTAATAGTGAGGTAATCCACGACGAGCCATTTACAAGAATCCAAAGTTAGCAGTAGAGTATTATATTTATAACATCTCACCTGTAATCCCAGAAGGGTTAGGCAGAGGTGTAGATACCCAATAGAACACGCACATTTCGCCAGTTACGTTTAATTCCCAAGTAATAGGGGGCGAGCCTATTGCCATCAAGAGAGAGAGAGAGAGAGTTGAGTATTGGTGTACCAAATATTAATTAAGCATATTAGAACGCTCAATTAATCCTTTTGTGCAAGATGCTATAATTAATGACTGTTGAGCTAAAAACGACGTGGCAACAAGAGACTTCTTGAATCTCCGTTTTTTATCTAGAGGTTTAATAGAAACAATTATTTTTCCTTGCATGTGTAGCGTAGATCCGCCTGAAAAAGATCTGCAGCTTTTATCCATATTACACTCACAGTTAAATAAATATTGTGTGTAGCAAGAGCAGATATGTATGCATGTAATATATTCCATGATCCTGGGAAGGATATGTTGACATGTTTTCCATACAAATGTTTGTTTTGGTCGAACCAATCTTATGTACTAATACTGAATATGTATGTTGTGAGAATCAAGAATATGGACAGTCAACAAAATAGATACATGTCAAGACAAGAAATAATATTATCCTTCTACTACGCTGTTATTGATATTTTTTTGTAAAATATGAGTATAAGTATTAGACTTGAGAAATATAAGTATAGATGGCTACATTTCATTATAGAAAAACTAAGCTTAGAGTTGAAGTAGTTCTATATATAATGAAAAACTCAAATCAGAAACTGAGTGTCGGTCTAATATACGGTCGCACAAAATTAAGGTATAATTCCTGTTGCCACCTCAACCACAAACTATAGCGATTTCTATGACAGTACGCAGGCGCCGCTCGTCGCAACGATACAACTGATCTCTACTCTATGCAACTCTATGACCTCTCTTCCTACGGAATTGCTTTCATTTAATTCTTTTCATTCATTTGTCAGTTACCCTAGGTACCTATTTAGTTAGGTAAGTCTTTCTGCTGACTGTATGTAAGAAATTGGAGGAAAAACGATCCTGTCTTTGAATCGGATGTTAGGGGAAGTCTCTTGTCAATACTGTGATACTTACATCAGCTGTACGCCCAGGGACACGGGGCTTGGCTATACCGCGGAGGCATTAGTTCACTTTACCACTTTATTATATTATATCTAGCCCATACTGTCCCACTGCTGGGCAAAGGCCTCCCTCCATTCCTTCCAACGGTCACGATTCTGGGCTACTTCTTTCCAATTCTCAAGGAAGACATCCAGTTCGTCCCGCCATCTCCTTCGTGGTCTGCCGCGACCCCGTGTCACTGTTTCAGGGCACCAATCCTGAGCTTTACGGGCCCACAGCTCGTTCGGCATGCGACAGACATGTCCTGCCCAGTCCCATTTAAGTTGGGCAGCCTTTTGAGCCACGTCAGTGATTTGCGTTTTGGAGCGCAGTGTAGTGTTTCGAACATGATCTGTTAATTTTACACCTAAGATACTGCGCTCCATAGCACGTTGGCAAACCTTGAGTTTGGACTTTTGGATGTTAGTCAAAGACCAAGTTTGTGCACCGTAGGTTAAGATGGGAAGAATACACATGTCCATTAGCTTTCGCTTCAGAGATATGGGCAGGGTGCCCTTAAAATACTCCTTCATGGACCAGTAACTCTTCCAGGCATTTTCTGTCCGTCTGGCAATTTCTTTATCTTGTCTTGCCTGGAAAGAGATTACTTGGCCCAAGTAGATATATTCTTGGACATATTGTATATTCTCCCCGCCTACGTGTATGCTCCTCTTGGAGCTGTTGGTCATAAGCTTGGTTTTCGACATGTTCATCTTCAGTCCAACCTCAAGGCTTGCATCGCTAAGATCTTGTAGCATTTGCTCTAGTCCTGTGGCTGTGGGGGAGAAAAGGACAATGTCATCGGCAAAACGCAGATTATTCAACCTTGTTTCACCGACGACAAGCCCTTTCCTCTCCCATTTGACTGCCAGCGTCTGAAAGACTTCTTCTAGTGTACTGGTGAACAGTTTTGGAGACAACGGGTCGCCCTGTTTGACTCCCTTGAGAATGTCAAACTTTGGACCTAAGCTCTCTAACTTAATAGCCGCTGTACTATGGGTGTATATATTACGCAAAAGATGTATGTAGGTAGGTTCTATCTGTTGTTTAGTAAGAGCATTAAATATTGCAGAATGTGTGATGCTGTCAAAGGCTTTAGAATAGTCGACAAATGCAAGATACAAAGGAGTTTTATATTCTTGGTATTTCTCGACTATTTGATTAACGGTGTGTAAGTGGTCGGTGGTGGAAAGTCCTCGACGGAAGCCTGCTTGTTCTGGAGGTTGTTTAAGATCTAACTGGCCAGCTATACGTTTTTCAATGACTTTGATAAAGGTTTTATAGACATGAGATATCAGACTAATTGGCCTATAATTATTGATGTCGGACTTATCGCCTTTCTTATGGAGAAGTATAATATTGGAATGGCAAAAATTTGATGGCAGATTACCGGTACGAAGAATGTCGTTGAACAGTTTTGTAAGGTAAAAGAGGAGCGATGGTTCACCCATTTTCAGGGCTTCAGTGCTGACACCATCTTCGCCGCAGGATCGGTTATATTTTAATGTGCTTAATGCATCTCGGACCTCTACTTCTGATATGGGTGGTATGTTTTCGGAACATGAATAGCTGGATACGGGTTGTGTTTTTGATGTATCGGAATACAGATTCTTATAGAATGTTGTGCAAACCTCTAGAACCTTATCTCTGTTAAATTGTTTAACGCCTCTGCTGTCTGTTAGGCATGTGATCCAGGATTTATGGTTGGTGATTCCTTGTTTAGCTATTTTCAGTGATCGGTTCTTTTCTAATGCATTTTGTATTTGTTTTTTATTATACTGTCTTATATCTTTTCTGATGCTACGCTTGATTTCTTTATCTATTAACCTATATTGTAAGTCTCTGCTGACTGTACTTAGAGCCTGCCTCTCCTCTATTAGTTTCTTAGTTTCTCCTGATAGTTTCTTAGTTCTAAGTTTATTTTGTTTTACTACTTTACTGGCTTTTGTTATACTGTTTAAAATTTCTTTATACTGCAAATCCACACTTTTTTCTTCATTTTCTACATTTAATAGATCAAAACTGTTTCTTAACTCTAGATTGAATTCTTTTTTACAGGCTATAAGGGATTCTTTATTTAATCTTCTGACTTTGTTTTTGAATAAATTTTTGCGTTGCATTTTTACGTTTACTTTTATTACTGCGCGAACGGGTCTATGATCTGAACTAAATTTAAATTGGTTAATAACTTGGACATTGTTTATAATTTTTTTGTTTGATGACAGAATATAATCGATTTCATTTTTTGTTACGTTATTTGGTGAGATCCATGTCCACCGTCTTTGTTCTTTCTTATAATAGTAGGTGTTGCCTATGCACAAATTTTGGCCAAAAGCGAACTGGATCAATCGAGATCCACGTTCGTTTCGGTTTCCCGAGCCATGCGGACCTACAATGAGCTCGTTGTCCATGTCTTGCTTCTGTCCTATTTTGGCGTTGAAGTCACCTAGAACAATATTCCAGGTGCTTCGGTGTTCATCGCACGCTTTATTTAATAAGTCGTAGAATTCCTCTATTTCAGCGTCAGGGTGGGATGACGTGGGAGCGTACACTTGGACTATGGTTAATGTTTTAGAACTTGATATTTGAAACTTTAAAACTGCAATTCTATCTGAATATGAAATAAATTCTAAAATGTTGTTTTTCCATCTTTTGGCTACTAAAAAACCCACTCCGTAGAGTCCTCCGGTTTGTCCATAGTGATAAAATATGTTGGTTTCCCTTTCTATTGTTTCTTCACCGTTTCTTCTTACTTCTGCCAGCCCTACTATATCCCAATTTATCTCTTTTAATGCATTTTCGAGTTCAAGTAGTCGGTCTTCTGTTTGTAAAGTTCGAGTATTATAAGTTAAAATGTGAAGCGTTGTATCGTTGTCCGGTTTATGTTTTGCATGGGTCTTGTAACGGAAGGTCGATCTCACCCGGGGATTCTTAGCACCCCATGCTCCAGGGCGAGCCTGCCCACCGTCATCAGCATCGTCGCCACTGGAGGCGCCGGGCACTTGGGGCCTATCGTTTTTTCTTCGTCATCATGTTTGTGGAGGGGATTAGACGCATAACCCATCACGCTTGTCTAATGCGGGTTGATGGGTGAACAGTGAACCTGCTAACTCGGTTCATGGGTGCTGCAGTTTACTATAACCGTCACCACCCTAATTGACGTCCTGTTCTAACGCCAATTGTCCAACTTAGGCCATTTGCATACTGAGGCAGCTCGCATGCCCTGAATTGGCTGTATTTACTTAAAGATGGTAGAGTAAACGTTTCCCTTAGCCGACTTTTACGACTTGCGCGGGATGATAAGCAGCTGACACATTCTATGTTTTTCTATTGCTCCCAGATCAGCATGGAAGGCTTTACCACTATGCAAGGATTTATTTTCTTTACTAGGTTATTTTAGTCTGATCATGAGGTCCTGAGTTCAATCCCCAGGTCTTAGTGTTATTGGTTTTTCCATCAGCAATTTCTCAGTAGGATCTGGATTTATGCGCGGTTAAAGGCAATAGGCTCGCCCGAATTACGGGACTTTAAAACGTAACTGGCGAAATGTGGGTGTGCTACTATTATTATTTATTACTATCTGCATAAACTGTCGGGGATTACACGCGTGATGTTATGTAATTTCACAAATGTTTCCCAAAAGTAAAAAGATCCATATTTGAAGTAATTGTGCACTTATTGTGTTTTCAATTGAAATTCACGTGAAATATTGGAAATTGACATGCACAATGTGCTAATTGATTTCATTTCATCTGCCAATTTTCCATTTCCCCAGTATTGCCATATTTCGCGCTGAAAATTACAGACCCATTTAAATTATTTGTCAAAGGCTGATTATTCCAACGTCAGTCATCTTTTATTCGGAGTAAAATTCATGTTTTAACTGTTGTTCATAATAGTCAAACTGGAAATAAATGCAAAATTAAAAGACCACGGTGTTGGCGTAAAAATCTGCCCCGTGTTTGAAAACTGACATTGTGAACGACAAGTATCAATATTATATAACGTTAGTTATAAGTATAACGTTACCTATAAAATTTCCTTTTGCAAATTGTGGTCCCACCCCTCAATAGTTACGTAATACGTCGTTGGGTATTTTTGAGCTCAACAAAAGTTACTACGGCATCAAGTTTTAAATCTTAGTCCGTTCAGCGCTATTATTGCATTTTTGCATATTGCATTTTTGTGCATTATACACGTAGTAGATACTAACATTTAGTCATCCGCGTCGTTCGGTCATAAACCTTTTTACCTTTCATACACCAATTGGAGATGGTCAATGCGCAGAAGTTTTCATCAACGAAATAAGGCAGAAGTTACACACACTTAATATTTTATTCGACTACGTGCAAAGGAAACTTTTGAAGAGTAGAAGAGCTGATTTTACAAGATTAGAAGCAAATGATTTGGATTTACCGAGATTCAGTGAAGAACAAATCATTTGATTAGCTTTGGGAACTAATCAATTGAAGTTAGCAAAGTCTTGCTGCACCAAATATTTACAAAATGGTTTATATATTGGCATTAATGAGGATGCTTGGCTCACACGTGGTCGCATTCAGTCGCGACACATAAGAGCTAGGAGGTACAATTATTACTTTTTATTTCACAACAATAATATTAATGTGTCAATCGTTTGGTACCTAGAGGGTATGCCAGGCATGAGGGTTTTGTAGGTACAGCCTTATTTTTAAATGAGGTCATATTGAACACAGGCTAGGATTGTATAAAAAAATGATTTTCCCATGACCATACCTTATTTAATAATAAATACAACCTAAAATACCTTATCATTGTGTTTTATTTAAAAAAAAACCTCTAACGACTCTGAAGATAACGTTAGTTATGCAGATAATACTAATGTTATTTCAAAAAGTGCATTATATTATTGAAAAACATTATTTTTGACTATTGTTAAACTGACTTGTGTAATATTGCATAACTCTGAACGGACTAAGATTTGAAACTTGGCGCCATATAACTTTTGTTCAGTTTGAAAATAAGTTTCTAACAATGTATTACACAAAGCTAATATTGGATGGTGGGACCAGAGTCCATAGAAATCCTGGCATCGTCCTTTCTTCGTCGTAGATAGAGGATTATGTAGCATTTCACGTTAATAATCAAATACAACTAACACGTTTGAAAACACCCCTGTTTCCAAGCTTAGGTGAGGCAGAAGTGTACCTATTCCTAGTAGGCACAGCCACATTTTGCCAGAGAACCATTTTATTTTCCAACACTTTTGAATCACCTTGCATTCAAAGATAAAACCAACTGAAACTTCCCTTCGTTCCCAGCCTCGTTGGACGGTGTGATATTAAAATATTACGATATTTTTACGACTAGATAGGAAGGGGGGCGTGGGAGGGGGGGTGAGACCAAATCACCCCCCTTCATTAGCCGACACGAGACTCGAATAGATAATATTGACGGAGATATACTTTACTTTGGTAACAAGGTGAACCGAATTAGAGATTTTATTAATTTTCTTCTGCGTGTCAGGCGGCGATAATCAGAACTGAGAATCTTCAACATTTCCGTATAACCTATAGAGCTAAAAGGAACTGAGTGGAAAGTTTTTCATCCTCCTTTGAAAAGCTAACTAGACCGGTGTTGTATGTGATGGCCTACAGCCTCACAGTTGTTCTCGGGCTGTTGTATATCCTAATGCAATTGCGCGATGTAGGACTTTCCGTGCGGTCAGTATATGACACATCATACAAGCGTTGTAGATGCTGCTACAGGTATACATATTCTTGGTCACTTTCCGATGACTGAATAATTTATAAGGTATGTTAAATTGTATCTATCCACAACAAATTACAGGCACCATAAAACATGACTTACAACTGTTGTTGTTTCCGAAATTTTACAAAAGTTGACGTTACTTTTGTTACAGGCTTAATGAATAATTTTGTTATTCAAACAATAATAAACATCTAAAACAATTAAAATTAGCTTAATAACTTGTGGCAGTTGAGAAAGGTCGAGACTAAAAATAAACTTTCCGTGAATGGGACACAGGACCACGGGAGACGTCTACAGGACCCCGAGTACCGTCACCTCTGAACTTGTAACATTGTACTTAGTTTGATGCCTCCATGGGGAACAGGGAACCTTTCTTAGAGCAGCCCGCCGTTTGGAACTTTGTTTCGTGGTCGAAGATTAGCAATTCAAACTACATTGTTTGAATCCAGGGTTAAAATTGAAGTTTCAATGAAAATATGTTTCAGTCAGCGCCATTTTTCCTGCAGTATTTTTTGGCTAACAAGCTGACTCTCTGCATTTTATTAAATTCGTTTATAGCTTGTTTTGTTGACGTAAAAACGTAGTAAAAATCTATATTGACACAGTCACTATCATTCAGTGGCTAACGGTTACCGATACTTTTAGGGCATATTATATACTGATTTCTATCGACAAATACACGTTTATAAAAAATCCTACCCCAACACCCCACGAATGGCAGCCATCTTGTTTTTTTATTCGACCGATCTAGGGTATGTTCAATGAAATGCTAATATCTTTGAATCTATTTTTAGGCTATTTTTGTTTTTTTTTTCAGGAAAAAATATGTATCAATTCGATAGCCTCGGCATTTACCCTTGCGATAAAAAAATTAGCATTTAGCAACATTTAGCAGCATTTAGCAACATACCCTAGATCAGCCGAATAAAAAGACAAGATGGCTGCCATTCGCGGGGTGTTGGGGTAGGAATATTTATAAACGTGTATTTTTCGATAGAAATGACTATATAATATGCCCTTAAAGTATCGGTAACCGTTAACCAAACACATTGGATATAAAATATAATTATAATGTAGTTGTACGCGGCTTCGCGGCTTTCGCTTAGACGTTCTAAATTATTTTACGGGAACATACACCCGGGTTATAGTATCTTATGTCCTAACCAAGGTTATGTTCTCTGTATACATTTAATCGAAATTCAATCACAATCAAGAAATTAGACAATAACTTTCACGTTAATAATATTTAAGTTACAGTAACATAACTAGACATATTGCTGTTGAAACTAAAAGTCCAGAGGTAACAAACTTTTTCTAAACATAATAAAAGTTCGTTTTACTAACAGTAGTTTCATCTAAAAAAGATTATCTATTTTCGTAGATAAAGTATAAGGCTTGTTTACTCACGGTACTCCACCCCCAACAAGGCATCTCGGATGTACTTCCTGGAGAGGTGCTCGCCCAGCGGGGTGTCCGTGGGGATGTCGATGACGGGGCCTCCTTCCAACAGTTGGAACACCAGGTATAGATGGTCTTCTGCTGGGTCGTCGAGAACCTAGAGACCAAGGTTTAATTGGTTAGTAAATATGTAGGGCTTCCGTGGTAGGTGGGTAGGCCTTTAGTGTGGGACGCAACATTTGTCGATACTCTTGCGCCATTCCATCTTCCAAACTAATCGTGCTGTGCTGGCTGCCGCTGTGGCTGTGGAGAACCTCAAGCGGATTAAATATAGTAACCTAATTGGTAGCTCTATTTTTTAGCCGTTTGGAGTTGAAACTCTGGGATCGTTCGATCGATCATAACCTCACCCCTCATTACATGGGACTTGAGCATAGCTCAAGCAGGATATGTGGGTGTACTACACATCTCTACCTACACCCTCAAAACAGGCGCAATGACCAAAAAGATTTGTACAAATGAGAATAACTTTACCATTTATATTTCTCTGGAACCTTCCCTCTGAGTAATTATCTATTTACCTTCAAAAGCCGAGAAAAGGAAAATAGTAAACATTACCTTTAATATAAGAAAGAAAGAATAAAGCGATGTTATTTACCTTCTAATTGATGGAGTCAATATAACGAAAGGTCAGTTCTGTGTATGAACAATTAGTAGAAACGACATCCTCTTTGTGTTTGTCGTACATTTGTTGTTATTAGACGTAGGGATAGAAAATAGCTTATTATTATTGTTACGTGTACCTATTATTAGTATAGACTTAATAATAGATACGTAGCTATAAGACTATAATAATTAATTATTTAAAAGAAATAGGACCTGACAGCTAAGATTATAGCAGATTTTCCGATTTTACTCGGTAACACTGAACATTTTTCGTTTATAATTTTCATTGGAAAAACATGAAAATGTTACAGAGTAAAATATCAAAATTCTAGTCTACTTTTTATAGTTCTGAGTTGTTATTAAGTTCGAAATTGCACATTTGCGTCTCAACTGGTCGTCTTTGGAATAATTATCAAGACAAATACTTTAAGGTCGAAAGTAACAATGTCTGTAATCGTCTTATTTGGTTCCATGAGCCACACTATGACCTATGTCTTCAATCAATGCGACATGTAATGATTCCAAAATAAAAGCGCTTTGTTGGATTTTCAAGACTGCCGAGTCTTGAAAATCCAACAAAGCGCTACGAGTTGAAATTCCAATAGTGCAAAGTATGTAGTTACAATTTTTATATATTTATTTTCTCCGTCTTACGATTGTCGACTATCATTACCTACGTTATTTATAAGGTAAGGTGTCGCTAAGGTACTGATAAAACTAAGCATTATTTAAAATGTGTGCGAAAATGAGCGTTCACCGTTTTTAAATGTTTTCGAACTGAATAACAATGCGTTCTAGATGTTCGCTAGAATGCTCATTACAAGTGAGTTAAATAGGAACTCAGGTTTATGCTGATAAGCCTTTTGGGGAAACGGTCCTCTTACCTCGACCAACTTGACGACATTAGGGTGGTCCAGTTTCTTGAGCACAGCGATCTCGCGGTATACGCGCTGCAGCGGGTCAGGGGGCGGGCCGGGGCCTGGTCTGCGCGGGGGGGCGCGCCCGAACAAACCCGCGCGCCGCATCAGCTTGCGCTTCGACAGGATCTTCATCGCCTGTGCGAGGAATGTGAGTGATACTTCTTTAACGGAAACTTACTCTTAGATAGTGACTGTTATGATTTGCACCTCGTTAAATTAACAAAGAACGTCTTAGAATGATTTTCACCGATTGTGTTACGAAATGGGTTTTCAAAAAGTTATAAATTAACAAGTTTTATAATTTATGTGCCATAATATGAATTAAGTCTGAAAGTGGCGCCGGGACTGAAAAGTTGTGAGGTAATCGGAAATCGTGGTATGGATATGTGATGCGGAGGAATGAGGAAAATGTTGAGTATGAATGTAGATGGCTTTAAGAGTAGAGGAAGAACAAAGAAACGATGGATGGACTGTGTGAAGGATGATATGACTAGAAAGGACGTGACTGCTGAGATGACTAGTAATAGATAAGTATGGAAAAAGAAGACATGCTGCGCCGACCCCAAATTAATTTGGGAAAGGGGCAGGAGAATTATGATGATGATTATGAAATGGCCACCTACAAAGGTTTTATTCCTTAGCTTCCTGCATTAATTATTCTAGCAGTCTATGAGTCAACAACACATTTGTTTATGCGTAATAAACAAAACATCCGCAGGCTCTAAACACATCAACAGAATCTGTTCGCGTCATTACATTTCCTCTCCTGCTCACAGATTGACGTTGTTCAACATGAACGCGCGCCCTTTGACATTCGGCAGAATATTTCGTCTGTTTTTATTGTTTCCGCTCCAAACGGATGTTGTTATCCACTGATGTAATGCCTTTATCGTTTTACTGAGGCACTACTTTTATTGTGAGACGAATGTCGTTTTATCAGTGACATTTTCGTTTCATTTAGTTGTATCCCAGAATCAGTGAAAGGATCAGTAGGAATCGGTCTGGAATTCTGCCCAGTCGATGGCAATTACATGGAACTTCTTCAGCAAAACTGTCGAAGGGAAGATCAACTTCACCTTTTGGGGAAAACAGGCATGTTATGGTGTTTTTTTTGAAACCTTTAATTTTTTTTTTACCTAACTTATGTGGATCGACCCCTAAATAATAAAATAACCTACCTATCTAATTAAATTGAGTGGTAGGTACTTCTAATCTTCTCATTAAGATATATTTTCCTATTCTATTTTGCTCGGTGTTATATGTTACAATTGTGTAAGAATTGACGTTTGATGTATTGCTCCATGCTTATTTCTTTGATTACTTTATTTCATTATAACTGTACAAGGATCTTTTGGCGTGTGGCCGAAATTGGAACTAACGTCGCCATCTAGTTTTATCAATACTTTATTTTTACAAAACGATGTCATTAATGGTTACCAACAGCGCCCATCCGCTAACGTCCATCGTGCGCCAATAATTATAACCTTGTAGCTCTGAAGTTCTTATCTTTGTTTTAATGTAACTTCTTAACATTAAGGCCAACTTAATTTAGGAGCTTTAGTGCAATAATCATTAGAGGGGCACTTCATACTAACAGCTGAGCAATAAGCGTGTCTTGTTGAAACTTTAGAGCAATAAGGAACAGGATGTAAGGTTGTATGTATGTCACGTATGACGTGCTTAGCTCGTTTGTGCTGTTGTAGATGTCGCCTCAAAATACTAACTAAAGAAAATATACCTTACCTATTTCTCACTTTTGTGTAGAGTGTGATGGAGCAATTTGGTACAAAATAAGGTTCAATTTCCTGTGTCAATAGCACGAACATCGGTACTGTGTCGATAGGCCAATTAGTCGACTGCGACAACGCAGAGGAAAGACTTTTTGTGCGATGCAGACTCGGTCGACTAGCAGGCGCACAAAAACTATGTCGTTAGCGTTTTGCTAGGCGTAGGTAACCGTTTTACTTCCTACATTTGACTAAATCGAGGGTCCCTTCGTACAAAGCGACATGTCTAAACACACACAAGAGAGTCTTATAAATATTCGTTTGAATCTTAAAAATTTCTAAAATGAATTTTATGAAATAATGTTACTTTAATTTAGTACTCGAAATAGAAAGTTTTAAATGTTTACGCGCTTACAACGCTCTCCTGCAAACCTTAGACATGTCGCTTTGTACGTGGGGACCGTCGAAATGTGGATGTGGATTGTATACATAAGTCACGCAAGTATTTGTTAGTTTTCTTTATTTATTATCCACTTAGTAAGGATGGTTTATTTCTATAAACAACAACACAGGCCGGATTCTGGAGTCGTGCCCGGTTGTAACAGGCTCGCACACTATTACAATCTGTACACTGTGAGACTAATGGTACATTTAGACCTAATCCTTCAGGGATTGCAGGCGTACTGTTAAGTTTAGTTATCTACTGACAAGTTATTTTAAGGCCCATTTTTACCCGATTGCGGCGAAGCCCAAAAGAATTGTTATACCAGCGAAAAGTGTGCCTTTTTGCTTGCTTTTGGTGAAGTACTGGCATTATCATTTATTTTTGGCATTCATTTCTTCCTTATCAAACATGTTAGATTTACAACCTCTTCCTCTATAAATTTGTAATATTAGTCAAATTTTTGATCTCATGTTTGTTTAATATTACATAATATATATACATATATATTTTAGTTAAGTATGATTGTAACTTGTTATTTTGTTTATATAGTCTATTTCCACTTAATATTTAGTTCATTAATTTAGTTTTTAGCTTAAGTTACCACTTATTATTGTAAATGTTGGTTCACCTGTTATTGGCAACTGTATAAGCCTATTACTTATTACCACTTTATTTTATAATTTATATACAGAAGCTGTTGGTGTACCTTTTTATTAATAAAAATAAAATAAAATGTTGTACCTACTACCTAGACAATAAGTGAATGATGTGCTCGCCTATAATTTGTACACACACTTGTATTCCGCTGTAATAATGTTAACATGCATGTAATTGTGTAGACTCTGTTGGCGATCCAATAAATAAATAAATTCTACTCTACGTATATATAAATACTAAGTAAGTTTACTTACATAATGCGTGTCATCCTCTTCATTGTAGGCTAACTTGACGATTCCGTACGAGCCCTGGAACAAACGAGTTCATAAATTTTAGCTTATTAGTGGACTTAGCAGAATTACACTTTTAGCATAATTAGTGGTCGCCTGGTCGGCCGGCTCGTGTACTCGTTACGTTACTGGGGGTGATGACCTGTCTATTTGAGTTAATAAGGGTGGTCTTTTTTATTTTTGTTGCTATTTACATATTTACAATTTTCAGGTGTTCATTATTTATAGCAGGTATCGAATTTGTTTTTTATAATTGAGCTTGATAATTAAATCATTGTTATTTTTCTACTCTTTCTTTTGGCATAGAATAAAATAAAGAAAATATTCCAGTTACTTACTGCCCGACTGCTCCTCCTCCACAGTGAATTCAGCCCTGATTCATGGCAGAGGAGGAGCATGTTGGTTATCAAAACAACAACCGCTGTTAACAAAGTGCGATACCTACTCAGTCATAATGTATGGAACAGCTTTAATTGTTTCGATAAACGAATCATGATGTACTGAATTCATGGTAAAAGGACCATCAATGGGCAGTTTTTTAATCTGAGCGTGAGACCGACAGAAATGAAATTTCAAATAGTAGCTTATGATTAGGACTTTACTTAATTCTAATCATCGATAAACTTACACTGTCATTTCGGGATATTTCCCGCAACGACGCTTGCAACAGCGTCGAAATATCGGGAGCTCAATAATTGATAATCACGGGAGATATCCCGTAAGTGACAGTGTAGGTTTAGTTTTAAACCGTGAAAGCGAAGTCGAAGACGACTACAACGAAGATTAGACACTGTTCTAAAGTGTCTAATCTTCGTTGTAGTCATATTCGACAAAATACTGGAAATTTCAACATTTCAATTGACCTTAGCTCTGGTCTCCGGCGATTTAAGTGCTTCTCGCCATAGTGTGAATTGGAGAACTTAGCTATGATTTGAGATATATTTAAAGTCGGTTTGTCTTACGCCCGTTCTGACCAAGACCCTTTGCAAGTCCAGCATCTTCTAAAAATAAAATGATTTCCAAATATTAGGTACTCCACGAACCTGTCCAATAGGCTCCAGCAGCCGGTACTGGTTAAGCTGCACGTAGCCCGAGGCCTGCGCCAGAGACACGCGGCGCGATTCCCGGGGCGCCCGCCTCGGTCGCGGGGAGCCCTGCCCGCTGCACTCGGCTGACTTGGCCGCGTGCGACCGCAGCAGCGTCGAGCGGTCGCCTGTGGCTGGGTATGTGGAAAGCCTGGGGGGAAAGTTCATTATTATTAGAAAAAAATGGTGACACCCTATGCAGGGTGGTAGAGACGTTTTCAATACATCATTCTGAACCCCCTTACATACATAAGGGTGGTTCGGTATGATTTACTGAACACGTGGTAACCGATTGTGCGTTGATGTCTCTTCTACACTTTACACCAAACATCAGCACGCCATTATATTGGGAAACTGAATCTACCGATACCAATCAACCTGTATATCCCGAAGGGTTGAGCAAAGGATGTTGTAAGTGCACTACCTTTCGCCAGCTATGTTGAAGTTCAATCTATATACAGGTTGGCGATTTAGTTACCTGTATCCTTTAAAGAGGTAACTAATAATATGGCGTGAAATGAGGTGACTGCTGAGATGACGAGTGATAGAGAAGTATGGAAGAAGAAGACATGCTGCGCCGACCGCAAATAAATTGGGATAAGGGCAGGAGAGTGATGATGATGATGATGCTTCAAGGAGATGCCCGAGGAGGAGGCCTATCCGTCATATTGAACAACTTTCCCAAAGAAACTACAGTTTCTCATACAACAGTAGACAGACTATTTCGATGTATGTATGAACATGTATTTCTTTTCGCGAATCGGATAGGAATTTAGATATGAAGTAATATGACGGATGACTCAGCTCTTTATAAGATACAGGTAACTAAATTGCCACATTGTATAAGGGGGTAAGATTACTATTGCTGACTTCTGACACTAGGCTGCTTACTCAGATATTCTGAATAGAAAATCTGGATCGAACCCAGGTCCCCATGCTTAGCAGTCGCGTTTGCTGCCTTTAGAGACGAACCAGTTGGTCCATATTTCCACTGTCGCAATTTTCCTCATCTACGTAATTATTAAACCCATAGATCATCACCACATAGATGATGGGACTTTAATACATCTAGCTAAATGTGGGTGTACTAATAGAAACATCTCTGTGTGACCCTTTGGAGATTACAGGAAGTATTATAAACCTAGTCAGCCACATAGTTTCTCACCCACCTAGTACATACTATTACCGCTCACAATAGTTTACCCACATAGTATGAGTAAACCACAAATTGATCGTTACACAGTTTGTGGTCGGCTGTGCACGCGTGAACGCGTACGCGGGACCTAATCATCTTGACACTTGCACTACTTACTGTGTGCACAGGAATCTTGTTATTAACCGTAATTGCAGACACTTTGTGATTATAGGTACTATAATTTTATTATAGTAAATTGTATGGTGTAGGTACCTAATGATTAGTGGACATCATATGTAATCACTTTTATAAGTAGTTATTAATTTGTAAGGCCATGGGTATAAAATAGAATGCATTAGTTACACAAACGGTAATTTGCCTCAAACACGGACTATGTCATGAACATCAAGTATTAAGTTGTTAATCGATGTATTCTTGAATTTCTGCCATTATGAGAGGTAGGGTAAAACTACTTTCTAAAAAAGTTACCGGAGATTTTTTACAGAAAAAAAATTTTTGCAAAAATTAACCGACTTCAAAAAAAAAACACTAAAAATGTGGAAAATAATTTTACTTTCGTTTCATTGACTTTTTTGCCACAGACTTCCGAAAGTAATGTTATTTTTCACGTTTTTTAGTTTTTACTGTTTTTTTGGAAGTCAGTTATTTTTATGGCAAAATATTTATATTTTACCTTTTTTAGTTATCGTATCACACACAAATCCCTGTCAAGTATCAATTTGGCAATTTTTTTTACTTGGATGACATGTTTTTTCCAGCTATTTTGATTTAAAAACCAAACTGCTGGACCGATTTACATAGATTAAATTTCTATGGAACCAATCGGGAAGTATATCCTTACAAATAAAAGAATAATTTTTCAAATCGGTTCATAAATGACAAAGATATGAGGTAACACACACAAAAAAAAATACAACCGAATTGAGAACCTCCTCCTTTTTACGAAGTCGGTTAAAAAAGCGCTGGAAGCGCAACACACAAACACACACATTTCACATTTATTGTGCGAATCGCCACTCTGTGGAATTCACTGCCGACTTCTCTGTTCCCTAATCATTATAATCTGGATGTATTCAAGGATCGAGTGAATCGGTGTCTCCTAGGCAAGCGTGCTCCACCCTAGACCGCATCATCGCTTCACATCAGGCTAGTTGCGTCCAAACGCAAGCCTATGTAGTATATAAAAAAAAACAAAAACAAGACTATCAAAATAAAGAAACTAAAAGCACACCTCCTTGTAACCAATATTTTAACAACCATTCTTATTAGCAAATTGTGAAGTCATTATGACTTGATTGTCAGCTGACAAACAATTCAAGTAATTATTTTTTATAGTGCGAATAAAAAGTCTTGACACTTTGTACATATAATAACTATAATTACTATAATTAAATGTCTGGCATTTTTTTGCGGTCACAAATAGGTGAAGCCATTAATCTCTGTAACATCCTCGAGACCTCGACTGACTTGTAACATTCTTTGAAATAAAAATCTATTGTTAAACTTGACAGTACTTGATACTTGTGTGAATGGTCATAAATTATATCTGCTAGGCCAGTTTGGGATAAAAACGTGGCCGTTTCGGTGACAGCTTTTATTAAACGATCTGAGGCCTTGTGTTACAGGCCAAAAGGTGAAGTCCAGAAGTATTATGGGCATAGGTAGCTAAAAAAGGCTAATTACCGGCATGGTATATTTAAAAACTGTTAGACTGATATATCAGCCTTAAAAGTCTTCTTGCTGAGCATAGTCATGATTGCTCTAGTTAGAGTTTCTTTATATAATGAAGGTGAGCTGGTGGGTTACCATGATCTCTTAGTGCAGGAATGTTTTAGTATTATTCCGAGAGTGGGTAAGAGATGGCGCTAGACAGCTATCTAGCGCTGTCACTTTCCCGCTCTCGGAATAGTCCTAAAACATTCCTGCACTAACAGATCAAGGTAACCCCCCAGTAAGGGAGGAATTTTGAAAATTCGTCTGTTAAAGATGTCTTGATGGCCCAGAGGTTTAGGCCTTTCCTCTCATACACGAGGTTGTGGGTACAAATCCGGGCAAGTAATTAATAATAATTTTCAATTCATATTCTGTTCTTTCTAAGTATATCTTGGCCATTATTGACCTATTGGTATAAGTACTATATTATCTGTTATTAGTAGTTGTTGTATAACTGACATCTGTGAAGGAAAACATCGTGAGGAAACCTGGACTTATAATTAATGTGAATTTGAAATCGCCAACCCGAGCAAGCGTGGTGATTAATGCTCGTGCCTTCTGTGTATGAGAAGACGCCTTTGTCCAGCAGTGGGACAGTAATAGACTGCTATTATTTATATCTTAAAAGGTTAAATATGGACTGGATACTACTGCTATTTAACTAGTATCGAATATTTTTGATACTGCTTAGAATATTATATGGCTATTGCTGGGCTCGCAAGTCTTACCTTTAGATAACTTCTAACTGAATTAACGGCTCCAAAACCATCGAAAATAACTTCTTGAAAATCTCCAATGTTAATAAGTAAAGGCCATAGCCGTCATCCCATCTAATAGCTCAGAGAGATTTGCGCCGAAACAGGGATCCCGGCAAATATGACCGGCGATAGGTTTGCGCTGGATTATCGTGGATAATAACCTCACTCCATATGTGTTGGGCTTAGGAGGGTTAACGTGTCTTTCTCTTTTTTTCCTTATTTACTCAGTCGGTAAAGTAATGTTGGTCAAGTCGTAAAGGTGCCGAAAGTCTGTTGCGGAAACTAGATGTCAGACATGTTAGCCGTTGTTATTGGTTAACTAAAATAAAAACAGGGGTGTGGAGAGTTGTAATCAAATTGAAAAAAAAAAATACCTAACCTAACTCTTGTGACCTGTTTTCGACGCTTCAGTTGAAAGTTCCCACGCTTCCTCGAGTGAAAGTTGACCAATTTGTTACTGTGAAGGGCGCTACATACATCACGCCTGTAATCCCCGAAGGGTTAAGCAGAGGTATACTTAATATTACACTCAAATTTATCCAGTTATGTTTAAGTCCCATGTAATAAGTGGCGAGTTGATTGCCATCAACCGGGCACAAAGACTCCTGATGGATAAACCCAATAAAACTTTGTCCGACTCAGGAATCGACCCAGCACCTCATGCTCAGCAGTCACGCTAGCGACCACTAGACTAACGTGGCAGTCACACACATGTTTGGCATATTTACCTGCGGCATTTGTTAAGCAACAAAGTGCAGCAGCGATGCAATGTCTACACGTAGTCGGTATGCATTTGGCTCATGCCGTTTGATAAACTCCGTTCTATTGCTGAATCACTTTCGGGTGAGCCCAGCTATTTTCCGAAAGTTTATGTACTCAAATTATATTCGACTAGCTTGCTCACAGCTTTGCTCCCGTTATGTCACGAAAATTAATTTAATTGTTGCCTATGACACTCGATGATAATGTAGCTTTCCGTTAGTGAAAGAATTTTCGGATTAGTAGTTCCGAAGATTAATCCCTACATTCAAACTTACAAACAAATATTACTTCTTTATAATTTAAATATAGATTTTGCCGAGTGCCGAATCATGCCGAACGAAAGATGTGCAGCACCTCTTACATTTGCAACAAAACTATCACGACTATTCCGTACCTGTCACCGTCTGGGGCCTGCCACCTGCTCCTCTCATGTTCTCTGTTGGCATCGTTAGACACGTCCACTGCTGAGTGTCTGCAACAAAATGATGGAATGGTTAAGTGCCGTGTCATAACGTATCGACCAGATCAGACCTCTTTACTTGTGGATATAGTAAATGTGGGAGTAATAGACAAGTCAGGTGAACTGTATCCCGAATTTCATTTGATCCAGTTCTTTTGGATTTAGCACAAGCGCATTTTTTTTTTAATTTACCTATTAAAACATTGCGTCATACTAGGATTTTTCCTGCATCGTGGGAGCGTTAACAAACATTTAAACTGATATACACAAACAGCTAGACCCAGAATAACTATCTGTAGGCCATACAAATACTTGTTCCGTGCGGGTATCGAACCAGCGACAAGTAGTGCAGTAGCCAATCGCTCAGCCACTGCGCCAATGAATTTCACACTAACTGCAATTGAAAGTGAACGCGTCTTTTAATAATGAATGTACTATTCGAAGGGTCAAGCAGTGGTGTACAGATCTTAGGTAGGTACCTGCACCATTTTATTTCACCTGCAGTGCTCCAGTTATGTTTAAGTTAACTTGTAATTTGACAGTTACTTGTAACCTTGTACTTGTTGTGTTCATGACACAGTCAGCTTAAGAGATGAAAATGCAATCAATATAAGCTCGTCTGCTTAACTTGCTGAGGATTTGGCCTTTGTCGTCATATTATATTGTTGCAGTAATTAACTTTCTTGTAATCGCTACAAAATTGAAATAAAGGTTACTTTCTCACAACACATTAGGAAGATCGACACAAACGTGCAACATCAGTGGTGACAACACTATTCCAAATCTATTTGTACGGGACAGTTTAGTTCCTGAACTGTACACTATAATTGTTCGGTTGTTAAGTAGGTAGTGAGTGTGGCCAACATGTAAAACTCTTCACGTAGTAACCCAAAAGTTTATTTATCACAATTATCGTACACCGTAATAAAGATTGGTGATTCCTACATGTATGTCTGTTCCGCGTGTTGGTTAGTTGCACACTGAGTAAAAATATTAGTTGTGACAAGTGAACCAGTTGATTCGCTTCGTCAGCCAGAAGTCGGGTCAATGTACGTAGACCGTACATACTCCTAACCCAAGCAAGGGATGAGGAGAATATAACCATGTAAGAATCACCAGTACAAAGGAAGAAATTATAGTAAAAAATGTAACATTGTAAAAAGTAAAAAATATTAAAAATACAATTAAAATAGAATTTTAAAAATTAAATTCAATATCCGTGTTGGAATCCAATGTGGACCTTGTCGGTGGATGGTTGCCGCTCGTCATCCGCTCTCCCTCATCTCTTGACTTCTTTGAAGGCGGGCGATCTAGTAGCGAGCGCGACCTGAACAGCCTTCTCATCCCAGCCTCAGGTTTCTTGGACTGCATTTCCACGTCTGCGGTACTATGTCGAGTAACACGATTTGCGTCATCTGCTTTCTTCGTACAATAACCGCGCTTTTTTGCCACCCATGCAATTATTGCAACTCCGATTACAGTCAGTAATACGTAAGAAATGACGTACTGATGTATATCGTGTGTTGTTAGTGTTGCCGGAAGTTGTTCCATACTTTTCAAGTACCGCAGTCGTTCTTCGACGACAGCGATGTCTTCGTTGTGTTTTACTTGCAGCAGAGGTGTTGTATTAGTATTTATGATGCCATTTATTGTTTTGTCCAGGGTAGGGACTTGGATGTCGTAATTTAATTTGGCGTTGCTGTCGTAGTTGTTGTGGGAGTGTATTTTCAGCTCCTTTGTTTGAAGAAGGCATCCTTGTTGCAGGGACACTATAGACGACGTGTTGATGACGTGCGATCTGATATAATCGTTGCAGACCGTACGTATAGTGCATGTGTTGCAACATGTCACCAGCCATGTGTTCGTGTTATGTAATTCAATCCAGGCGGTTTCACATTTCGTTTGTTCCGTGATGCATGGCAAGGTTGAATGTTGACCTAGTAGTCTGGCTGATCGATGTTCTCTTCGTTTTTCTTCAAGATGTCGTTTTCTATTTCAACTATAGAAGTCTGGTTTTTTTACGAGCTGCATGATGTAATCTTCATTCTTCTGCACCTTCTTGATATCCTTGTGATATTGGTCTGCAAATCTCTGATCCAGAATTCCGAAGAGACTGTTTGCCACGTATCCCACTCCGTCAATCAGACCTCGCTTGCTGCGCCCCGCCAAGTGTTTATGGGGGGCCAGCAGTATGTCGTTGTAGTATTGCAGAAGGTCCAATTCGTGCGAAAGCTGACGAATTGTGGTTTGACAAAATCTTGGTTCCAACTTATTGCAGAGGTCCGAAATGTCTTGTAAGTAGTTTTCGAACCTTTGTACTCCGCTCCAGTAGGTTGATAAGTTGTAGTACATCAGCAATCGCCATTCGTCATGGATCAGCTGTACTTTTCCAATGGTGTCGTAGTATATGGGGCGATCACTTCCTAAAGTTGTTATTTGAACACTTGATGATTCTTGTGGGATGACACTGCCTTGTATTCTGGTCACCAAGTTGATGAATGATAGTTTGGTTAACATGATGACTTCAAGATTGTTTTTTGTCGAGTTTTCAGTGTAGTATGTCGCGGTTTTTTTTGAGCAAGTGAGTGCGTAGCGATTTGTTGTTTGTATTTATTTGCTTAGTTTAGTGCATAGTTTCAATTGGCAACAGTGACAATTTTGTAATCGGACGCTTCAATGTGCCACCTTGCGTTTTTATAGTTGCGACTCGGACATGTCCGTCGCTGCCCGGATGCACTTCGGTTATGCGTCCCAGGACCCACTTTCCTGGTGGGAGGTTGTTTTCCTTTATTAAGACAACATCATCTGTCTTGATGTTAGGCGTAGGTTTCAGCCATTTACTGCGAGCCTGTAGCGATGTTAAGTAGTCTGAGGACCAGTGCTTCCAGAACTGATGGAACATGTTTTCGGTTAACTGCCACCTTTTGCGTAGATCTAAGTGGCGGTCATCTTCATAGCTGGACAACGGAAGTGTCATAGTTGGACTGCCAGTAAGAAAATGTCCCGGAGTGAGATAGTTGTAGAACTCATCTGGGTCCTCTGTGAGGGGGCAGAATGGTCTGGAATTCATGCATGCTTCTATTTTTGCCAGTAAGGTCGAAAATTCTTCATAGGTGAGTTTCTGTTCCCCTAGAACTCGACGTAAATGATGTTTCATAGAGCGCACCGCTGCCTCCCATAGTCCCCCCGCGGTTGGCCACGCAGGGGCGTTAAAATGCCACTCCACTTTCATTCTGCTTAATTCGTGAAAAAATTCAGAGGGCAACTCCATTTTGAACATTTCGAACTCGTTGTTCAGCATTTTTGAGGCTCCGGTGAAGTTTGTGCCGCAGTCCGAATAAACATGACTTGGTGTTCCACGTCTTGAGCACATCCTCTGGAAAGCACCCATGAACGCTTCAGTGCTCAAGTCTGAAACTAGTTCTATGTGAACTGCCTTTGTTGCTAAACAAACAAAGATTGCGATGTAACCTTTGGATGTCTTAACGCCTCTTCCTTTATTTAATTTGACGTCTACGTGACCCGTAAAATCCACTCCCGTGTGAGTGAAGGGTCGGGACGGTGTCACACGCTGTGGTGGAAGATCGGCCATGAGCTGGTAGTTTTCCGTAGCTTTGAATCGATGGCACCTTATACACCGTCGCAACTGAGTTTTTACTGCTCGGTTACCTCCTATTATCCAATAATGTTGACGGATGAAGGCGAGCGTTAACCGGGCTCCACCATGTAAAGTAGCGGTGTGAGCTTGGTTTATCAGTAGTTCTGTGAGTCTATTCTTTCGTGGTAGAATTGCGGGATTTTTCATTCCCGGCGGTAAGTTGGTTTTGTTCAGTCGTCCGCCGACACGCAAGACACCCTCCTTGTCTAGGTAAGGCCATAGTTTGCTAATTTTGCTTTTAGTGGGAACATGTTGATTTTTTAGTAATAGATCATATTCTGTGCTGAATTCTAATCGTTGAACATTTCTTGTTATTATGTTCGTAGCGTAGTTAAGTTCATTGGCCGTTAGGTCATTGTGTTGTGTCGGTTGATCGGCATCAAATTTCTTCATTTGTTTTGCGTTGCTAAGTGAATTTGTCTTGAATCGCATAATCCAAGCGACAATACGCGTCACCCAGTTTAATTTGCTGGAATTGTTTAATAAGCTGATTATTAAGTTTTCTGATTGTCTTAGGGTTGGCACGATGATTTTTTGTTCCATCTTAGTTGTAAATAGACAACTACGTTGCTCCTCGGGTTTGTCTGTAAACGTTCTCAGTGTTGCAGGTCCATTCCACCACAAGGGAAAATTCACCAATTGTTTTGGATATAACCCCCTGGTTGCGCAATCTGCAGGATTATTTTTTGATTCTATGTAGAGCCAATGGGATGCTGGTACCACTTGCTTGATCTTGACGACCCGGTTTTCTACGTACTTTTCCCATTTGGATGTCACTCCTTGCAACCAAGCTAGCACCACTTTTGAATCGCACCAGGCCCATATAGTTATGGTGTGTCCTGTTAGTGACTCGATAATTTTGTTTACCAACTGTGATAGAAGTAGTGCCCCGCTGAGCTCAAGTTTTGGAAGAGAAAGTTTTTGTGCGAGCGGAGCAACCCTAGTCTTTGCTACAAGCAGGCTTAATTTAGGTTCTCCGGCTTCGCTCAACGCTCGTGTATAGATGACGCAAGAATATGCTTTCTCGCTTGCATCGCAAAATGCAAGAAGTTCAATTTTGTTTTGGATGTTTCCAATCCAGCGATTTATTTTTATAGTTTTCATTTCGTCTAGTTGATCTTTCAGTTTCAGCCACTCTTCTTGTATGCTAATAGGCACCGGTTCATCCCAAGTTAAATTTTGCATCCAGACGCTTTGAAAAATTAGCTTGGCTCGTATAGTGACCGGTGAAAACCAGCCGAGTGGGTCGTATAGTTGTGAAATCTGAGACAGTAGGGATCGTTTAGTCAGTCCCTTTTGTGAGTCTTGTTTCAGGTTCCAGTTGAACGTAAATGTGTCCGCCGTAGGGTTCCAGCCAAGGCCAAGTGTTTTCGTGCAATCTTCTTGTTTAAAGTCAAAGTTAGTCTTAGAAATTTGGTCTTCCCGAAGATGTTTTAGTAATTCGGTACAATTGCTGGACCACTTCCTTAAGTTCATACCTCCTCGCTGAAGTAGTTGTATCAAGTCATTTTGTAGTTGCTTAGCAGTTTCGAGAGAGTTGTGGCCGCTAATTAGGTCATCGACATATAGCTCGTTTTGTAGTATTTTCGCTGCGTCAGGGTATAAGTGACCGTCATCGCTAGCCAATTGTTTTAAAGTTCGCATGGATAACCATGGCGCGCATTTTGTGCCGTATGTCACAGTCCGTAGAGCATATTCTTGTAGTTGTTCGTCCGGAGAGTCTCTCCATATGATTTTCAGAAGCTGCTGTTGGTCTTCGGCTATCCAAATGCATCTATACATTTTTTCTATGTCAGCAGTTATTGCATATTTATAGGTTCGCCATTTAAGGATAAGGGCTTGAATATCCTTTTGTAGGTTGGGCCCTTTTTCCATGAGATTGTTCAAACTTTTGCCACTAGATGTTTTTTGTGACGCGTTAAAAACCACCCTTAGTTTAGTGGTTGTCGATTGGTCCCTTAGGACACCATGGTGAGGTAAATAACATTCAAGTTGGTTGGCTGTAATTTGATCCGCAGGCTTCATGTGTTGTAGTTCTAAGTACTCGCGGATAAAGTTTTTATACATCATTGAAAATTGTTCGTTTTTACGTAGTCTTTTTTCTTGATGTAGGAATTGCGCAATAGCAGCTGACTTGGAATTTCCAAGTTCTTTTTCGTAAGTTTGGGTCATGGGCATTTTGACTATGTATTTGCCATCTGAGCTTCGCTTGGTGGTTTCTTGGTAGTAACGTTCACATTGATCGTTTCTCTGCATGTCTTCCACACCTGGAGTAATGTCTTCACTCTCCCAATATTTCGACAGATCTGTCGTGTCGAGTAAGGTCAAGTGACAGTTGAAGGTCTTGAGTTTTCCACACAAGATCCAGCCCAAATGAGTTTGCTGAGCGATGGGTGAGTGTTGGTCGCCTTTTAGAACTCCGTCCAGGATGATGTCTCCGTAAACGTCAGCTCCCAGTAAAATATCTATTGAGTTTGACATATTGTAGTTAGGATCGGCCAGCTTTAAATTTCGAAGATGTGTCCAGCCCGCACTTTGGAAGGTACAGCTGGGCAACTTGTTTGTTAAGTTTTGTAGGACTAATGCTTGCACGTTGAATTTATAGCTGGAATGTATCGATTGACAGTTGAGATGCAGGAGTCCCCTGCAAGTTCGTGATGTAGAACCTATTCCAGTCACAGCTGCGTCCAGTTTCTTTCGAGGTAAGCGCAATAGTTGAGCGGCATTCTCTGTTATTAAGTTTATTTGAGATCCCTGATCTAGGAGACCCCGTAGTGTTACGTAAGTTCCGTCAGCTGATTTAACCTTAACTAGGACTGTAGTTAATAAGATTTCAGTATTATCGGTAGCCAAGTGGTGAGCTGCCGGTTGTGTTGATGTCGACGGTCGTGAATTTTTGGTTGATTCATCCTTGTTTTCTACAGTCAGTTCAGAGTCAGAGGGGTTTTTCGTATGCAGTAGTGTATGATGTTTTGAGTTACATTCGCGGCACGTTTTCCTTGAGTTGCAATTGTTGTTGCCATGGCTGTACAGACAGTTTTTGCAAAGTTTTAGTTTCGCAACTGTTTTGTTTCGTTGCGAAATATCCATATTAACAAACTTGTCACATTGCATCAGCACGTGATCGTTATTGCAGAGAGGGCATTTTCCAAATGACGCATGAAATGTTTTAGAGTAACCCACTTTCGTTGGATCTTCTGACTTCTTAAAGTTGCTTTTGAACTTGTAGTTATGCTTCCAGCTGTTATTGTTCGGTCTCTGTGTAGTTTTATTCTCACCCGAGTCCTTAAAGCAGCTCTTTGCGGTTTCGTGAGCGAGGAAGTTGAGTTCCAGGAATTTAAGGAATTCGTCTAGATTTGGCAATTCCCTATTGTTTTGCGTTTCCTTTGTATACTCGTTGAGTGTTGTGGGATCCAATTTTTGCGACATCATATAAACAATTATCGGGCCCCAACTGCTGACTTCAACTCCCATGTTGCTGAGGCCGTTTAGACACTCGGTTATCACGTCATGCATCCTTTTCAGGTTGTTGGCGTTGGGTTGCTGAATGGTGGGTAAGTGCTGCATAGTGCTCATAAACGAGGTGAACTGTAGTCGGCGATTGTCATACCTGTGAGATAGTATTTCCCAACAGGAATCGTAGTTGTCCGCACTGATTGACAGATGCTGGACGAGTCGTTCTGCTTCACCTTTTAGTTTCGTCTTCAGGTGTTGCATCTTCTGCGCCTTGGGAATACTCGGGTTAGTGTGTATGGTTTCAAGGAAAATGTCCTTGAAAGTAATCCAGTGAACATATTTACCGGTGAATTCCGGGATTTCAATTTTAGGTGTAGATTGTTGTAAATGAATTTTGGACCAAATCTTACTGTTTAGATCTCTTTTCAAGTTGTCGTATTTATGTTCAATGGTTTCGTACTTTTCATTGTAATCTTCTTTCAGGCTAGACACCTTCAGCTCATCTTCAAGTTCCCAGTGTATCTTGTCGATGGATTGCCACTTTGATTTTAAGGTTGCTAGATGTTCTTCGAACTCCCAATTTTCTGTTATGAAGTCAATGTTTATCTTTGACATAGCCTTGGTTAAAGCCTTAAAATTGCGTTCTTGCTGAGTGATGAGCTTCTTGACGTCGTCCTCAGTTTCTTCATCCATTAGCCCAGAAAGATCGAAGTTTTGGTCTTGTTTTGGTTGTCTCTTGTGAAAAGCCAATAGATCCATAATATGCCTTTTAGTTGACTCGTACATAATCTTTGTTTTCGTGTAAACATCATTGTTAAAGTATCCGATGTTTTTATGTTCAGTGGTCTCCAACAGTATTTGATGCTGCTCATCAAAGGCTCCCCACAGTTGTTCTAAGTTCTTTAAACGTTTCTCCAGGTAATCAACGTTTTTCCTAGTTATGCTGTCCTTTTTGTAGTTGGTGCACAACGTTTTGATGTCTTCAAAGATGCCGACTTGTTTGGTGAGTAGTGCCATTGTAAGTCAGTAGTTTTAAGTTTGACTTAAGTGTAGTAGTAACGTACCTTAAGTTTAGTGGTAGCAGTAGTCAGTCGTAGCAGCCGCAGTAGTAGTTGGCTGGTTGACGTAGTTGAGTTTTCTTTGTTCGCTTGATTCACGAAGAAGTTCCAAAGTATTCACTCTTCGTTGTTTGCTCAGAGCTCTTGTACTCTTTCTACGAATATGCGCGCATTCTCAACTTGACTGGTGAGATCCGCTTGTGGAAGGCCAGCCAAGCCGATTCGCTGTCGTTTCCAGAGATACAATAACCCCAAACAGTGAAAGGCTCGAAGGACCATTAAATGTACGGGACAGTTTAGTTCCTGAACTGTACACTATAATTGTTCGGTTGTTAAGTAGGTAGTGAGTGTGGCCAACATGTAAAACTCTTCACGTAGTAACCCAAAAGTTTATTTATCACAATTATCGTACACCGTAATAAAGATTGGTGATTCCTACATGTATGTCTGTTCCGCGTGTTGGTTAGTTGCACACTGAGTAAAAATATTAGTTGTGACAAGTGAACCAGTTGATTCGCTTCGTCAGCCAGAAGTCGGGTCAATGTACGTAGACCGTACACTATTATTTCCTCCAAAAAAATAACTTTTTCTCTCCCCTTTTCCTCACAATTTGTGGTGTCTTAACATACAGATATTAACTCAACGTCACGTGCGAGTAAATTAGATTCGCTCTCACGTTACTTATACAACGGGGGTAGGCAGAAATGTGGGGACGTGACAAAACTTCGTGATATCTCGGACGAATTCGGACATTGTATCATGTTTTATAAATTACGGAGGATAGTTTGAGGTCATCATTCAGTGTAATGGAAGCCTGAAGGTTCATGAGCCTGATGGTTAAAAACACTAAATATGTGACTGAATTACAGAATGTGAGCTGAAGTTATAGTTAATCTAAGATCTACCTCACTAATCCAGGTCCAGTTAAAAACCAGCGTCGGGCACTAGTTGTCCGGCATTTTGTTGAACTGGGTCTATTTGGCGCAGCCGTGAGGCACAGTGTCACATAGTATAGTAGTAGTAGTGTTGTAGTGTGGTATAGTAGTATTTCTTATTTACTGTGTGCACTTGTGGCATGTGCCAAATAAATGTATTTTGTTTTCTTTCTAAACACAACAGATTTGTTTATGGAATTATCGTAAGAAAACTTGGTCGCATATCATAACTGGACTAGCTGAACGTACATAAGAGACGGAAGAAATAATGCCGTCAAATACCCACATATTACAATTCAACTTCTTCAACAACTTTCTATCTTCGTTTTAACGACTAGTGAAAGACGACAATTATTTGTTAACAAACCTAACTACATTGTGCTTCTAAATCTAATCACATGTCAAAACTGCAAACAAGTTATATAACAGACATAACATGACGTTTTAAAACCCCCGCAAATATTACGAGAGTAATTATACTTTCCTCCCATTTTCAGAAATTGATATAGCACATAGACGGGGATTTAGTTACAGGTCGCCCTTGCATTAAAAGAGTAGGCAGGGTTCTGGTGTCTGACGGATGCACAAACATTTCTATTAGGACGTGGGATACATTTTATAATACAATTTCGTTTGTTTTAGGTAAAATAGACGTAGACAATTATTAAAGTCATTTACTCTCTGATAGCTTCCCTATCGTTACGTATCTAAACACAGAGATAGATCTAGCCAGCCCAGTTGGTGTAGTGTTTGCAGTTGAGCATGTTGTTTCTGGTCCCATTGACAGGTCAACAGGAATTTCTAAACGAGCCCAATTGAGCCATCATGTTCGGCATGGTTTACTGACAAACCTGTGATATAATTATCGTAATGCAATTCACAAGAGACTTACCGAAATTTCTATCGGAGCAAATCGATTGATCAACAATAACAAAATATCACGCCGGTTTTTTCGAAGGGTTAGGAAGAGGTGTACTAATGTTCACTAACGTTTCGTTATTTATGTTAACCATATTGCCAACAGCCAGTTAAATAATTAGTTAACCGTCCAATCATTAGTGATTGGTCGGAGGCTGTGCGCACTGCAGTTACTGTCAATCTAATTGGCTTGGACCCACTGAGTCAACAGTCGCTTTGTATGCGGTGACGCTGATTGGACAAGCTTCCAAAAATAAACAGGAATTTTGATAGTCAAAATTCCTGTTCTGTATTCAGTCAGTGTAGAATTTTGTTACCAACGTTTTGCCACAATTCAGACTACAAGCTGCAATAGGGTTTAATCATATTTGCATTTTGCTCAACCCCGGATATTGCTGCCCAGACCAACCACACAGTTGCTAGTAAGTAACTTTTAAAAAAGCTTGAATGTACCAAAAGCTTGAATGTGCTTGATGTAGTAATTCATAAAAGCTTTGTTACAAACTATTAATAGACTAAAATCAATAACCTAACGCCAAACTATAAAAGGTCATCAAAAAACTCCTCCTCAACGCTGTCAGCCGGTAATGTGCCCAAGAGACTGGCCGCGTTGCCACGTTGTACGAGTATAGCAACACTTAGCCTCTGGCCAAGGTAAAAACCAGCCCTTGGGTTACGGGAAGCGTCAACTAGGTTTCGAAATTTTCTTAAACAGGCTGTGAGCACTCGGACCCCACGGAGTTTCAACTCCAAACGGCTCCAAATTATAGTTTCTACAAAGGTATATTTACGCCGCTTGGGTTCTCTGCGGCAGCACCAGCACAGCACGATGAGCTTAGAAGATGTGATGGCGCACGGGTACCGACACAAGTTGCGTCCCACACTAAAGACTTACTTCCAAGGAAACAAAGACCAGCCATCCGGTCTTTTGCCATGGTCGCGTGCTAAGCTTTGTTTACTTATTTATAATCAAGGAATCATACAAATAAATTAAACAGTATTCAATTAATTACGTTATTTTATTTCTCTACACGACAAAGCTAATAGAGTGAAGACTTTAGGTTCAATCCATTTAACCAGTCAGTTAAATCTAAACCCGACGCGATTTCAGCCAGTTTACTGCTGTATTACGATCACTCTGTGTGCTCACACCCCAACGATGACGTCGTAAAGATATTCGAGAGTGAACCAGGTTTTATAGACCAAGGGTTTTTAGCCTGGGAGCTAATTTCCGGATTTATTTGCTGGAATTGCCTGTTACTTCGTAAAAGACGAGTAACCTTCATGAAATTCAAATCACAGTATTAAAAGGCAAACTCTCAAACTCAAGACATTCCTGTAATTCAATGAAACCATTTACAGGCACTTTAGAACTGTCTAAAAGTCGAGGAGAACTGTCAAACTCGTTGCTTGTTCCCAAGGAGCGTAGATCAGTTCCATGCATGTTGCTAAACATTCTCGAACATCTCTATGGAGGAGAACGGGCAGGAAACTCATCATTCGCATCATTTGCATCGTCATTTTGTGTTTGGAACTACCAATGCATAGGGAAGGAGCGATAGAGGATTCCGTACGCAGAACTACATTGAATCACGATGTACAAGGGACTTTTGGCGCCCGAATAAAAAAGTATCACTGACTCATAATAGAAATAATACAGTCTACAGTCACATCATACACAACAGTATTAATTCAATTCAGTCCAATTCATAACAATTTAATTTAGTCAATTCAATTCAATTACAATAAGTCTCTTCTTACTACTAACATGAATGACAACGAATGACGAATGACATTGATAGGTGACCATTCGTGAAATTGTTTTCTGTGAAATGTTATGAAAAACAATATGGCGGCATTACTCGTAGTTTCGACTTTGTCCATGCATCAATAGATCCACGTGCAGCTTTACTGACACTGAATGTAATATTGTCAATAGTAGACGAGACGAAACTGCTGATTCTATCTGCTATCTGATTTCTAGGAAAGTTTCTTCAAATATGACACAAACTTGTTTACCCATTCAAAACAAAAATACATAACATCACGCTAGTTATCCCCGAAGGCTTAGGCAGAGGTGTGCCTAATAGTACAACCCACATTTCGCCTCATGTGATAGGGGTCGAGCCTATTGCCATCAACCGGGCACAAATCCAGACTCCGTGAGAAATTTCTGAACAAAAAAATCAACATAGCATAAAATATAATATTGCTTTGTGCGGTAAAGCAACAGATGCGCACGCCTCGTAGTCAGCAATCACTCGACTACTCGGAGTACAGACATCGCTTGTGATCGGACACGTGTTCACAAAGACGCGTTCAAGCAAGTGTTGGCCTTATCTCATTAGTGGGCAATAAACAAGTTGTTTGTGTAAATTGAGTCATTTTGTGTTGTAGTATTCAAAGTATAAATACATATTAGATTCTACCTTATGCCTGCGGTTTTGCCCGCGCGGAGTTCGGTTACTACCAGGACAAAAAGTATCCTATGTGTTAATCCAGTTTATAAGCTATCTGAGAGCCAGATATCCAGGAACAACTACCTGTAGGCCATACAAATATTTTTCCGTGTGGGAACCGAGCCCGCAACTCGCATCGCAGCAGTCAATCACTGAGCCACTACATACTAACAATGGCACGTAGTACTACTACTAAGCCGTAGGATGACGCCTACGTTGTAGGAGACTACACCGTAGCGAGAACCCGTAGGATGGTGGCTACGCCGTAGCAAGACTCCGGAGGATGCTGGCTACGCCGTAGCGAGACCCCGTAGGATGCTCGCTACGCCGTAGCGAGACTCAGAAGGATGCTGGCTACCCCGTAGCGAGACCCTGTACAACACCCCAACGTTTTTCGGTGTCGATTTTTGTTGAAAATATGGAAGGAGGTGTTTTCCAGCAATGGGATGTCACAACACTCACAACCTAGTGATAATTGTAGAACTATATTTCTAATTTTTCTCTAGTGACGTCAGTTAGCACAATATTTATAATTCATTAATTCAATGTTTTGGAAAGTATAAATATCAAGTAGTATGTTACAGCTAAAAGTTTGTTTACCAAAATAGTTAAATGTTTCTATGCACACAAATATTTACAAATCTTCGAAAATAAATCACTTATCTTGTACAACAAATACAAGACGGCGCAAGGCACACTACCTACCGAGAAGATAACCCACTAGGCGACCGTCTCAAAGTTCAATTTCTTACGTTTAAACAGGCTACGTTTGTCTACATGTTTTATTAATTCAGGATTTGTAGTACAAAGTAAAACGTTGCTGAATTATGAAATGTATTCATTTGGCGATGGAATAAAGTGAATATATGAAGAGATGTGTGGTAAAACAAAGGAATTAGAGAAAACAGATTTGTAGAGGCTTGGTAAGAATTGTAGTTGACTGTAATAAATGTGTAGTAATTATGGTGGATATAACGCCAACAGCCTAATAAGTAGAAAGCGAGATGATAATAAAAAAATATTAAACGAAAAAAAAAAACACAATTTGGGGTTATTCTGGCCCTTTAAATAATCCCAATGAGAAAACTGTATAATCTTTCAATTATCCCAAACTGAATACAGTCAACACCTAGCTATAGTTGTTGACTGTATGATGTTCCTGATTTAGTTTGAGCGAAAGAAAAGCAATGCAAGTAATACTCATTAATATTCTAGGGTTAATAACGGCCCTTAATAATACGAAGAAATTATATGCAGCAGCTACTCCTTCAAGTAACGCACCTATTATATGACCTTTTTGCTAAATTACCTAGTTTCTAAATATCCTGATGTCTACAGCAGCCAGCAAGCGGTCCCGCTGCAATCCCCAGCACTCACATCTCGTTACCATGCCCCGCATTATTAACTTACATCTCACATTACCATTTAATCTGTAGGGTGAGAGCACCTGCTATCGACACTGGTAAACGGAAAATGTTTGCCTTGTTAAATTATTTCGGCTCATTTTGTTTTGTTCATTAGTGTTGTTGTAAAATGCTTAAAAGTATGCGTCTGAATTTGATTCTAACCGTTAGTAAATGTAAGCACACGCAAGTGTGTGTGTGTGTGTGTACATAATTATGTAAGCTTTTTAAGTCAATGAAGCTGTCTAAGAACTAATTTATCAATCTGCCTGACATCAGGATATCACTCATTCACTCAGGAAATCACTCAATTTGAATTGTCATCGACATTAAGAAGAAGAAGGAACCCACGCATGTCACTCTCAATATTAGAATAGAACAGGATAGAATATACTTTATTGTACACCAAAATTGAAACAGAACGGTTTTACAATATTGTTAATATTATTAAAGAAATCGAGGGCCTGCCTCGTTGATCTAGTGGTCGCAAGCGCGACTCCTGAGCATGAGGTTCGAGGTCGATTCCCAGGTCGGGCAAAGTGTTATTGGGTTTTTCCCTCAGGAATTTCTCAGTAGCAGCCACGGAGTCTGGGTTTGTGCGTCATGGGACAAACATAACTGGCGAAATGTGGGTGTACTATTGGGGACACCTCTGCCTAACCCTTTGGGGATTACATGCATGGTGTCAAGTTATATTTAAATCTAGGGTATTTGCCATCTATCAACTTGAACTGGGCCTGTGTAGTATACTATGATGAGTGAGCCACTCTTTCTCAAATAGAGGAGAACTGGGCCAACAGCGGGCGTATCGCAGGCTGAATAAGCTCATTTCAAATGGCCACATTTATACACACTATGTTAGAAGAGAGCAGCTTACCTAAGTAATCGATCGTATTTTTTACCCATAAATAAAATAACAAACACAAAACCCGTAATAGCTGTGTTAAGTGCGGTGTATATTGAGTGATGGACAAGCACGCAGCCAATAAGATCACTTTAACATTAATAATGCACAACTATGTCTGCTAATTGCGGCGACATTACTATCGCATTACATGGATTACTTCCCAATAGTGACTGGGAAATTGATTATTGTCTTGTATATAAATAACTACAAACGAACAAAGATAAGTTTTTTAATAGGTATGTTACTGGTATTATAAATGAATCATCGGTATTGATGCTGCCTAATTTTTGTGTGCTTGACATCTGAAGTAGTCTGTTTGTTGATTCTTGTTACAAAAAAAGTAGGTATTTAAAAGTTAGTTAGTAGTTCTTTTGTGAATTTATAAAATATTCTTAACCACGTGAAAGAAAAATGTATATAGTTAAAGGCAATTACAGTGATACAAGGATCTTTTGGCGTGACCAAATGATAAAAGTTCCAAAAGTCCGCCGTAGTAAAACTACATAAACCCTAAACGTTAGCGCAACAAACTTGTTCCCAACATACCTACATGTTTAACCAAAGGAGATGCTCAAATAACTTGACTAAAATCTCAACATCATTAAAATAATAAATCATTAATATCTGACACTAATACATCAGTTTCAATTGAAGGCACTCAACTGTAATTGCCACCTCACTTCACCAGTAAGTGTTACATACAATCATTTGCATGAATATGTTGCGCATGAATAATATGTTGTACGTGAATATGTCCTGTAATCATTGCTCGCAGCTTGACAGCCGCTCATAAAAATTTGCATACAAAGTGGTGTGGGGCATAATTATATGTTCATGATGGCAACAGATTTTGTTGTGTTACCCTGTAAGTGTGCCAGTGCAAAGCCTAAGAGGCTAAGGGCGAACTTCACCAATTCAACTGATCATCAGAACTGCGTTCAATGTTAATATTCCGTAACAATGATGAGGCTGAGAGTTCTCGAACGCGGTTTAGATATGTTGATCGTGTTCAGTGTTAATGGTAAAATAGGTTCAAAGGCCAGGGTGAGTGAACGTGGTGTAGGATAGGATAATGAGGTTATTTGACTTTTCCATTCTCACCGCGTCCAAAAACTATTGAATAAAAATCTTAAATTCATTCACTAACAGACAGCGCACTGTCTAAAAGCGTAAATAGGTCCTCTTCTAACAATAGACTTCATGAGAATCCTTTCCATAAAGGTGTTAATTAGGGGATGAAAGTTTGTATGAGAAATGCTATGCTACGGTCATGCGTCTGTAGTCTAATAATTTTTACTTACTAACATATCGAGGTGATTAGCTAGCGGGTTCCGTTGTATAATGTATGTTGTAGAGGTATATCTTACCTTCAGATATTAATAGCAGAACTCTCTGACTAGGCAAGCCTACATGCATCGCAGTCAATCAGTAAGCCTCACAGGGTCCACGTGGCAACGGGTTATGTAATAATGTTATTATTGGTTTATTGGTGGGCCACTAAAATAGCCGACACGTGTGGTGTTACTTAGGGAGAATTCATACGTACCACATCCACACCGCCTGTTTTACTGAACTACAAAGTTTAAAATACCGATGCACTGTATATTATATTCATAAAGTTTAAAAGAACGATCTGCGTGACGAATTACTCGATTAAGAATGTTCACCATCGTGATGTACGGAACTTCGAAACGTGCTTGAATTCACGATAAGTTGACACCGTAGAAACACACACAGACAAAGACTTATCTTGCAGGACCAAAATTCCCGAAACCGTACCTCTAAGATGCAAGCTGATTACTAAATTCCGTGAAGTTGCGACGGAGTTCTAAACTATTTACTGTGAACCCTGTAGAATGGATTAGTTGTGGCAAAGAGCAATTACAGGAAGAACTCGAGACTCCAGGTCTTTTATTTGTTAATCTAGTGGATTTAAAGGTCAGAAGTAAGGAAAAACTTGATTTCGGAAGCTGAAGATATGACGAGACTGCCATCCTATGACATTAATTGGTCTCGATTGGACCAATAAGAAAACTAGCGGTATACTTATGCATCGGTACTAACCACATGAGAATATCTCAACCCTTGTTAAAAGTATAAGTCAGGCAGCAAAGTGGTAAAGAGGCTTCCAGTCCAGGGTTGGGACGACATTTAAATAACGCCACTAATAAATGGTATTTGAATGCACCAATAAAGATGTTACAAGAAAATCCTTTACTTTACTCTAGCACATTACATTGAGAAAATTTAGTCCTGATCTCTCGGTATAAACAGTTTAATGGTAAAATAACATAACATCACACTTGTAATCGCCGAAGGGTTACGCAGAGGTGTACCTTATACACCCACACCCACATTTCGCCAGTAATGTTTAAGTCCCATGTAATAGGTGGCGAGCCTATTGCCATCAACCGGGCACAAATCCAGGCTCCGTGTTGTTACTGAAAAAGTCCTGATGGAAAACTTAATAACACTTTGTCCGACCCGGGAATCGAACCCAGGAAGGACCACATGCTCAGCAGTCGCGCTTGCGATCACTAGCCCAACGAGGCAGTCCTGATCTTTGATCTTTTTCTCATCTCTCAGGATAAACTGTTTAATGGTAAAATACTCCCCAATTTCCTTCATAACATATTCACCAGCCAACGGATTAACATAGGATCGGAATCAAGACCGCAGACCGATACCACTGCTCAATATGTTATGAAACTACCCTCATTCTGTGATGTTCATTGACGAGCACGTATTCAACAAGGGTACTGTGCTGCGGTTGGGATATGGATGGGTGGCCGTTAACATTAAATGCTGAGTACCGATAGTATTTTATGTCAGTTGAAATTGGATGTTACAGTTAAACATTTTCATCTTATGTTAGTCCATCTCCAGAGGTATCACTCCGTGTATAATTCTGGTTTTCAGCTATATCCGGCTATACTGAAAGGCCGATTTGTTTCAAAGTAGATCTGTGTTTTACAGCATCGCATATTCTACTAAACAATATGCTATTAAACAATGCCCTACCCAATATTAAGGTGGAAGCGCCAGGGTAGGTTTTTTTTTGCAATTTACAGGTCAGTATCGGGCTGTACATTCAGTCAAAAAAGTATCGGGAATGGATGATTTATTTATGGTTCCCAATTAAATATTTTTTTGTTGTTGTTAGATTGGCGAAACTGTTTTCGTTGGCGTAAGTGTATCTTTTCTGAAGGAGCATACTTTGAAGGCGATAAAATAACTTTGGATGAATAACTAACATTTTGTGTATTATTGATCGTTTCCCGGTACTTTCTTGACAGAGTAGTATGTTGATTAAAATATGATTCGCTGACGTAACAAATATGGGTGTACAGATTTATAATCATTAAATAATCAATACAACCCTCCAAGTTCATTTAACCCCATCGGATGACTTTTTCATGAAATATTCTACTTCCTTGAGTAAAATTGCATCATATTTGACGGGAGCTTATCTTCAGCTTCCGTACGGAAACTAATCACTTGGAAACTTCATCCCCGTCGGGTTGAAATGCAAAACAGTCAATAATGGAAGGTAAACAAACCTGCCGTCTATTCTGAACTGAGAGCGGAAGTAGTGTCGGTGAACGAAAGATTGGATTAATTGTCAAGAGCGAATGGTAACACTTAAGAATGAATGAATGCTTCATTCTTTTCAATACCTACGACTAACATCTTCTAAAATTATCCAGGAGTCATCGCACGGGCCAATTAAGATTGGCCTGTGCAAAAGAACTCCGAACGAAGGCACTAAGAATATTTTTTCAAATGACTCCCTGTGAGGTCAAAAAGAGGCTGATAGGACATGCTATCAAGCATACGGCTTGTACGTTCATAAGACTTTTTTCCATGGGATAGATACCCCAAAAAAACCACTAATATAATATTCTTCATCACAACCGCAACAGTGAACATGAACTATTCAATCTAATACACGAGGTAAACATTTGTGAGAGACTGATGCCCGAAATAGGTATACAATACCTGTGTTACGGTCACCAGGTCCCCAAGACACACAGAAAAGAAAAAGGGACGCCACATACTACCATTTTTACAAACTCCTTTTCTTCGTTTTAGAATTAATTAAATCTTATCTACATAACCGTAAACAAGTAACTGAAATCAGTAAAATAAATAAAAAAAGGAAACGTGAAGAAACTTCAAGATCAGAGGAACGCGAAGTTATATACGGAGTACCTCAAGGTAGTGTATTGGGGCCTCCGTTGTTCACTCTGTATATAAATGACTTGCCTAAAGTAACTGAACATCCGATGACACTTTTTGCTGACGATTGTACTTTGACAATAGCTTGTAATGACATAAACACATATCAACATGACATTAATAATTCACTAATATCCATTATAAATTGGTTAAATGATAATAATTTGATAATTAATTTAAAAAAGACTAACGTAATGCACTTTAGACAACGTACAAAAACAATCGACAATCTTAATATTCAATTTAATAATATAAATATCAATGAAGCGGACACTACAAAATTTCTGGGACTAATAATAGATTCTAAATTGAATTGGAAACCCCAAATAGAGGCACTTAGTAAAAAATTGAGTAGTGCAGCCTACGCTCTGAAACAGCTTGCTGCGGTCCTCAATACAGATGCGCTGATTACTGCTTACTATGGATTAGCCGAATCAACAATTAGATATGGAGTTATCTTTTGGGGGAATAGCACGGACAACGAAATAGCGTTTCGGGCACAGAAAAGGTGCATTAGATCAATGTTTAGACTGCAAACAATGGATAGCTGTAAATCTTATTTTATAGAACGTAAGATATTGACATTGCCCTCATTATATATCCTGGAAACAGTAATGTTTATTAAATTAAATCCTCATTTATTCCAGCGTTTGTCTGATGCTGTCCCTAGGAATAGACGTGATAATTTCAAACTCTGTGTTCACGGCGCTAAAACAACTCTTATGCGTAAGAGCATCTTTTGCATGGCTCCGACCATTTTTAATAAATTGCCCAAATCATGGAAATCATTAAATATGTCTGCTCTAAAAAGTAAATTGAAGACCTTCCTAACTGAAAGAGCATATTACAGTGTAGCAGAATTTATGCAAGAAGACAATTTTCTTTGTTTTTAAGTTGACAATGCTGTATTACCTTACTTTGACATTGAATTGTATCAAAACGTATGCTTATTGACTTGTAATGATATCTAATATTTAATGAATAATGATGACATGTAATTATGATATTATCACGGTTTATGCACCATCTCTTCCTACCAATTTGTACGCCACGATATGTGGCTGAACATGTTCGAACTTAATCTGTATCTCATTATTATCTTGCATGCAATGTATCATGTACACCATGTTTAAACAAATAAAAATTTACTTACTTACTTACTTACTTACTTCATCCACGTTTTTTTACGAAATCATATATTTGCGTCTGTCGTGAGTTGGTACTACACCCCTGGTCTTTTTAAAGGACATCACCAATAATTCGTGTACTTATTTCTCCTTCTACAACCTCGGGCATCCCCTCCCGACTCCATCAGCATCCGCTGTATAAATTCGTTTTGTTAATCGCCTTTTATTCAATTTGTTTCGCTTCTTATCCACAAAATTGAAAGTAAATGCTTTCCTTCCTCCACAATTTAAAAGTTAATATTATGTGTTTATGCTAAAAGCAGTAGGTAATATCCGACCGGGATATTTTATACAATGTGCTAAATATTCCTCCCGGGGAACGTTTCACAGATCTATGGGCTTTTTATGAAAATTTTATAGTTACCGTCGTTTTATGAAGGAGAGACTTGACTCAAGTAAAGGATTTTGAAAATAAAGCTTGTTATTTTTCTTTGTGAAGCTAGAATATCACTAAACATAGTAAGATGACTGCAACTCATGGAAGACCTATGTATGATTTATTTAATGTGCGAGTCGTCGAGTCGACCAAAAACAAACAAACAAAGGCAGAGCCGTACTATCCTTTACTCGAAGCCATCCAGGACATTTTCAACCCCCCTGTAACTCATGTAACTACGTTGTCGATAAGGCTAGAAACCTGAGCTTTGTGTGTGCCAAACTTATACATACACAAACATTAATAAAGCGCTCAGAGCACTTGTATTAGGCCTTGTTGCATGTAGATACTATTGCCGTGTGCGATGGCCAAGTCATTCTATTTATTAAAGAAATCACTATAAAATCTCCCAAGCTTTTTGTGTTAGAAGAACTGTATTACGAGACTTGTATTTTTGTACTTGTTGTGTTTTTAATGGGATTATAATATTTTCATGGCAATTCCACGTTTATACTATTAAACAGACTTGCTATATTACGATTTGAAGATTAACTTTTCAATTTGATGATTGATTCATGCTTTTAAAGTTTGTAAAATTTTATAAAAAAATTTTAAATAAAACATTTTATAACATTACATCACGCCTGTGTTCCCGGAACGGTTAGGCAGGGTGTGCGCTTCGTATACACACCCACATTTCACATTTGTCCGTGTGGACAAAAAAAAATGTTATGTGTATAACATCACACCTTTAATCGCCGAATTGTTAGGCCTTTAGCACGCCCAGATTTCACGACATGATTTTGTCACAAAAATACTAACATTAATCCAAATAATTTTATTTTAATGATTGAAACTCTTTCATCCCATTATCAGAACAAAATACAAATTGACCGAAATAATTCCGTTTGTTATAAATAATATTCTAAAAATAGCTCGGAATGGTCTTGTCGGCAGTTGTCGGCCCGAGGGATGAACAATATTTGTTTCTGATAATAAAACAGTCGATGTTCTTTCTTTACAAATACCATTTAAGTAATTTATATTTAGCTATATTTTTTATAATTACCTATCCCTTGTTATATTTATAGAAAGGTAAGTAGCTAAATATAAACTGGAATTGTTGGTACCTAATGTAGTTAATATATTAAGTGCAAATATTTATTGCCTACACGAGGTTTTGGGTTCGATTCCCAAGTCGTCCAAAAAGTTATACGGTTTATCCATTAGATTTCCAGTAGCAACCCGGATTGTGCCCGGTCCATGTGAAAAGGCTCGACCCCTATTACATAGGACTTAAACGCAACGCGTGAAATGGGCGTACCATATCTAAACCTACATCTCTACCTAAACCTAAACGGTTTCAGGTGAGAAATATTTTAAAGATTTGTTTTTCTCTTACATAGTAAAAACAAAAACTTATACGCATCCCAACGTAATTTAAGCATATTGGAACAAGCTACGAATCGATCCAACTTGAAGATTCCGAAAATTAATCCGTTCCCAGCCATTGTCATGTATTGCTCAAATATCAAGTTAAAAACCGACCATTTATTTTTTCAGTACAACACTCAGCATGCCAGAGTAGAACTGTCCTAAAACTGTTAGCCGTTAAGCTGAGATTTAAAATTTTATCTTACATGGGCCGTCAGTGTCCATAAAATCCCTCCCTTCCTCCTCTTTTCACCCCCTTCCACCCCGTTTGACCCCCACTTTTAATATTTACAGTTGTGTACAATCTCGAATACTGAATTCTCTCTCATGTTTTTAGAGTAAATAAGAACATTTTATGATGGTTTTAAGCGTTAAATTCAGTTGCCGTCTGCACTGAACGGAAGGAAGGGTTTAAACTTTAAAAGGGGTACTTCACTACTTTTTAACGGAGTCGCTTTTCTCCTTGTACCTAAAGCAATAAAAGTTGCAAAGTAATTTATGTTGATTGGTTAAAAATTCAAGCTAGCTTTACGAGTTTTTCCCGTTCGAGATAGTTTTCTTTATTTATTTTTTTAAACTGTGTAGTTTAATTCTTTCCCAAACAAGTTGATTAATTTTTAGGGATGTACCGACAAGTAGGGACAGCCGACTATCCGGCCATATCTGTAGTCGGCGACTTGTCCTCAAAAAGCGCCGATTAGTCGACTCTAGTAATTGAAATGAAGCCTTCATAATATTGGTAGGCAATAATTTTATTTTATGATCAGACATTTTGTTATGCAATCTAGGAATACGAACTTTTCCTTTGCTAGAGTTGAAAATTGAACCAAGAAAAACATAAATTAAATATAAATTCATCTACACCGTACAAATATTTGTATGACCGGCGGGTGCGAGCGAGTACGTTGTATGTTGTACTCTATGCCAGCGACTCAGCTTTACAAGAAATGGCACAGACATTGCCGATGCTCCCTGAACTCCACCGAAAACAATGATCGACTTGGTCGACTAGTCGGCCTTTTTTCAAATTTGTCGACCAGTCTAGTCCGGGCTAGTAAGCCCATCTCTAGTGATTATTGCTTTACAAACACGATAAGAATATATTACATCATACAATATATTAGTATAATTTGTAAGTAGTTGTGTTCAGTGGTGGCGAGGTAGAGTGTGTAAGTGGTGTATTGTGTAAACGTTTGACAAATTACTGCACATTGTCTGTACATTATAATGGCTACAGTATCTGACAGGTTATTAACGACATAAGAGGTCATAAAACGTGATATTAGTATCGTGTCTTGTGAATAATTGTACCTCATACATATTATCATGAATATTATAATGTTGTAATGCCGTTTTGTGGGGCTATGCAGAAACTACAGAACGTAAGTTAATATCCTACATTGATTAAAGCCTAATTACTTATCCATTGTGGCGTTTACAAATATTTTGTCGTGCCATAAAGGAATAGGTTTTGGCCACACTTATGCGAAACGCGCAATGTGAGTCCACATTCAGTCACACCGATTGTGTCAGCAAACTTGTGTGGAGGTGTTCAAACTCGAATTAATTTTCATGTGTTGGCTAACCCCCTACAGAGGAGCTCGTGGCTAAATAATAACAGCCACACGGTTTAGCAGTGCTCGACCTTGAAGATCGACCCGTGTGTGTGCTAAGGTCGGTCCGTGAACGTGACCCAAAGTCTGAAAACGAGTCTTACCGTTGGGTATCATATCAGTAGCTGGGTTGTGAAGGTCACATAGGCTCTAGCTATAGGCCGCAATAGGCGCTCCAGCAGGCCAGGTGCACTCCGCAGTCTATGTATGAATCTACAAGCACGTGACTGTCCCGTCCGGACGGACTAGTTCAGTAGGACTGCCGCGCGCCGCCGCCGCCCGCGTCATACGCGTACCGCAGAGTACATCGTTCGGTGATTAGTTGATTACATTTGTTATTCTTATTTATGTCACCCGTATCTAGGTACTTAGTTAGAATATTATAGTATATTGAGGTACTTTCAAATTCTATTTACAAGGTCATGTTTAGATTTGATAAATATAGGTCGGATAGAACCTATTTAAATTGTATTTGAGTACTTATTTTTTTGTTGGTGGGTAGTTGCTTACTACTATAACTAAATATTATGGAGTAAGATTTCGACAACAGGATGCTCGTACACAGGGTTGGGCAAAATACATTCTTTGCTTTAATTGAAATACGAATTACAAAATACTTTCTCGCAAGTATTTAAAATACGAAATACAAAATATCTTTAAGTAATATATTTGAAATATAAAATACAAAATCCAGTACTTATTTTAGCTATTTTTATTTGAAATACAAATTACAAAATACTATTAAGAATAAAAAGTAATCCAGCCCAGCATGGGCTAAAAAGCATAGTAAAAGAACATTAATCAGTTAAACCAGAGTTTCCTTTCATGAACACTGGATTTTTAAATGTATTTGAAATACTAACTATAACAAACCTCGGCGTCAGGTATTTGAAATACGAATTACAAATTACATTTTAAGCAAGTAATTGAAATACAAATACGTTTTTGTACTGCCCAACCCTGCTCGTACATACTTTTTTGTTGGCCCAATTACGTAGGTACTTCTTTGACCTGAGTAGGTACAATCGGTTTCCTTTTAAGGTGAATACGTAGTGGTAGCCAGTAGATATCATAGTTTGCGCTAAACAAGATAGTTGAGAACCAACACTATCATTTTTGGGCGTTGGCTCCTGGACAATCTTGTTTGCATCGAATGTCATTCCAGATTTCATACGTATGTACCTTGTACCTACCTAAACACCTAAATGAAGATAAGATATTTCAATTCATATACAATGTAGGTGCACACTAATGTATGCTGAATGCCTATCTTCTTAGGTTAAAGTAGCTACCCATACAGACAGACATTGTAAAATAAAATAGTTTTCTGATCTAGTTACTATTATGGAAGCACCGAGCCTAGGTTTATTTGAAACGTAAGTGGCTCACAAAAGTACAGTAAGTACCTAATAGGCACATAACTGGTAATTATATATTCAGATTAATTAATATTTAAAAGGCAACAACCCTCACGTAGTCAGAAGGTATAAGAGTTACGCGTTATATATATGATATGAATATAACTGTAGGTTATTTAGCACTGTGCGGCCTGAATTGCACTTTATTGTGTCGTGGTAAAAGTCGCTATTTCTTTAATCGATTTTGCGGAGAGAATCTTCTGTATTTGTACTATTATGTATTCCGTGGTTCTAGGTAAAATACTGGTATTCAGCTGCATTCGTTAAGACTGGAAGCTGGCCCCAACAAAGTTGGGAAAAGGCTAGGCAGATGATGATGTCTAGTCCTCTACATGGGACTTGAACACAACTGGAAAATGAGGGTGTATTGTAGGTTGCACGGTAGACCTCAGTCCAACCTTTCGAGGTTAAACAGGCATGATATTAAGATACCTACACAAGTTATAAATTTACAATTTCTCGTCCAAACGCCTTACCCGTTGAGCAATGGCCGCTTTCAATTTAATTTGTAGAAGCATCGTGACAAATAGCCCGTGATATTATTCCACAGAATGATTTACCAACTCCGCGGTCAGACATGATATAGTAATATACTGTATATTGCCTGTTCGTGCTGCCATATCGTCTACTTAGTGACACCGAGTACATACGGGGGAGGACTACTAATGTTATTTATTTCTGTGTTAGATTTACTAGTCATTTTATTTTATTAGTGACCTTTTTATTTTCGCTAGGTCTTTTGTCTACTGGTCAGAAACTTGACTGCTGAGCTTGAAGTCCTGGGTTCAATTCTGAGGTTTTTTCATCAATTTTTTAATAGCTGACTCAGTAGTAGTCGGATTCTGGATTTGAACCCGGTAGATATCAATAGATAATACATACTTTCAATAAAAAATAATCTATCACTACTAATCAATTTATAATAAGTTCATTTATCCATCGCGATTTATTGCAATCGTCATCTTGTCAGTTCGTTGGCCGCATCCACATCAGTATTGTCTAGGTGTGGCTGCTCACCGGCATCACCGAAGCGAAAGAACCTATCACATAGCCTGGTAAAGTTTGGACCTACTATAGTTAGGTGTGACGTTATGTTGTAGGTTTTCTATCGGAACCGTGTTTTAATTAGGATGAGTTTTTAGTAGTTGACGCTCGCAGAAAGTTTACTTGTTGTAGTTACCATACTGGTTTACTTGCAAGCCAACGCAACTGAACAAGTTTTCGATACAGGTTGATTCATTGCACACGTGGTCATTGCTCAAAATAGATAAAACACCACAGAACCCAATTTCATAAATTTTAAAATGAAATCGATATACATGGTTTGCCCAAAACCACAGGGTATCAACACTCATATTCAGCTCTGGATTAATGATTTCGAAACGTCAAACAAAAGCTTGATTGACGGCACATTATATTATAACTGAATTTTAAAGCCAGTGTCAATAATTGGTGCGTTCACCCTGCGGCAATAAATTGTATCTGGATAATATTTTGAATTATTGTTTAGATATGTGATAAGTCCTGTGGGTTTTGAATATAAATAATAATTGATTGGATTTCTATCAGACAGGTTTAACGCGCACCACATATTGTTTCCAAATATAAATATCGTATCGTATCGGTGACGTTAGAATAAAGTTTTACTAAGTAACAATAATGAGTATACCTATCCGTATTCGTATTTAATACATATACATAGGTATTTTCAAGTTAATATTAACTCGAATATAATCCGTCACATCTAGAATGGGCTCACAGCTTAGGATTATGTATATTGTAAAAAAAGTAATTAAGCAAACTAAAAAACCCGACTACGGAAAAAACTGAAAAACAAAAAATCGGCGTTTGGTCTCTAGAGCACCAAAAAGGGGCAAACATTCATTGTAGGCTGATAAACACATTAACCCTCCTTTGCGTCGCGCAGTCGGGTAAAAAGAAAACTATTGTCACTATGAATCACAATTAAGAATGATTTACTTTTTTTATAACTTTTTAATTTTTGAAATTTTTGTGCGATATAAATTATGCCTAGGGGGGGTTCAGAATGATGTATTGAATACGAGGTGTCCCTTCCACCTTCTATATTGTAGTTTTGTTTGAAATAGTCAACACGTAGGTAGTTAGCAGAGTGTCGTGTTATCCCGTAACTGCGTTATTTAGGTCAGACAGGCGGTCTTTCCAAATAAAATACGAGTATTCAGATGCATTCGGTTAGACTGGGAGCCAACTCCGACATAATTGGAAAAGGCTATGCAGATAATTGGCGTTTTCGTGAGCAAGCGTGGTGATCGATCCTCGTTCCTTCTTTGTATCAGAAGAAGCCTTTGTCCTTAAGTTACATAATATAACATCACGCCTGTATTCCCCGACAGCAAAAATCTGTTAGGCAGAGCTGTCCGTAATAGTACAACCACATCTCGCCAGTTATGTTAAGTAGGGACAGTTACAAATTGCTTTCATTTTAGAAAAACATCAAGTAAGTACCGTAAATCCATCACAAACAACAAGCGCGTATCTATCGATCATACATTGTTCTGCCCTATCAATCATGTCGGCTGATAGTTTTATTATTGTGTATGCAAATACTCTGCCTTCCATATCTCAGCTTTTTTGTTGGTCCTAGAGCCGCGATGAGAATAGAGAATTCTGAAGTAAACGAAGAATGATGTTGGGTGAAGTCGAAAGCTGCAGTTGGTATGTAAATAAAATTATTGTAAGTTTATGAATGTTTGAGTAAAGGATTGCCTTATATTGTTTATTATCAGTTTTACTGTTTGACACCGCGTGTCGTCTAAGTGTCTGTGACATATAACTAGAAAGGCAATGTTAAGGGCCAGTCTGGCGACCGGACTTGCAGGTATCGTGTTATCCCGTAAGTGGGCTGTGGAGATCTGATAGGCAGCTGCATCTTTTCATTTTTGCGCGTCTAGGTATCACATTAAAAGTTGTGTATGAGCCCTCTGGGTTACAAAAAAAAAACTCGAAAAAAAGAAAGATATTTTTTTGTTTTTGGATTTTATTTTGCACACTTCTAGGAACTCAATAAGAAGTCTCATTCGTTCCACCTTTTCAGTATTTTTGTCCAAGTGCACTCGGCTATACTTCGTCTGCTGACGTAGAGGGGTCGTATCCCCCGCCGAACTTCGGTTCAGACAAAAAGTGGAGATAGTATTTCTGTTTGCTACTTAAATCTGTAAGTTTTGTAATGTTGTTAAAATTCTTAGAGCGTAGTTTTAAAGGAGGGGGTTCTTTGAGTTTTGTTACTACGAATAGTACTGATTGCGTTGTACCTACATTCTGTTTTTTATTACTGCTTATAATGTTTAATACTTTTAGTGTTACAATGATCGATTAAAAACAATCGTTTTGGCAGATGATCGCGGTTTCCCTCAATCGTTAGTGGGTCCATTGCGAATTATTTGAATCATAAGATCTTTTAGAATAGTCTTCTAGCAAATATAACTTCAACTTTACATAATCACTTTCCTTTCTAATTTCAATCTCAAATCTTCCCCAAAACCACCTCTAACAAGAGAAAATCATTTCATAAAGTTAATTAACCGCACACAAATAACCGTCCATAAGAAAGCCAAGATCCATGCAACTAGTTCCAAGTGTTCCAACACACAGGGCCGCCTTTGACCCGCTGCGCCGCGTCGGAATGAAAGGAGCCGCCAAGTTAAATATTAACACAGCTACAGAACGTCGGCTACACAGGTACTGAGCAACATCCAAATGTCTATGGGATGGAGATGGAGAGAGACACGGAATTCTTAATAAGGTGGTGCAGATAGGCAGTAGTTTTTCGTGAAGGAGGAACCATCTGAGGTTAATAGGTGGTTATCTGTTCAGCTGGGAAGGTAACAGACATGTAGACAGACTGACATGGTTAGTGGTAAACTTTTTCCTAAGAGCGCTTATACGCGCGCCACATTTTGTGCTTCAAATAACAGAAAGCGCGTACATGCGCTTATTCCGGCGAATTAGTGCGGGGTGAGTGGGCGCGCGTTGAGGCATCTCTGGCAGCTTGCGCTTATAAGCGCATCGACGCTCGTAAGAGTTGTGTGTGAGGCAAAAGTTGCGCCTATACGCGGTTATACGCGTTTGCAAAAATAAGCTTATACCCGCCGAAAATCATCTGTTTACATATGGTGGAATTGTGGATGGTGGAATGTGTTTTACCACCTTAAGTTTGCGCGGGGAGCATTCTGGGTTTCTCCAAATTTAGTGCCACCAGTTATGGGTGTTCTGTATAGTGGATGCCAGAAAGTCTGGAAATCAGTTCACGTGCATACATGTTTTTATTTCTCTTTATTTGCTTAAGTATGTAGATTTCTGCATAACGAACGTAACTTTATATTTTATGCAGAGTGGCCGAGTTTTTCATGTTGTAGTTCCAGATTAAATTGCAGGTTGAATATTTTATGAAGGAAATAGAGAATATTTTTTTAGGAACGAATTAAGTATTTACTTACGTAATTACAGGGGTGAAGTTGTGGCTTAGATAAGGTAAGTATGTAGGTGCTCACTTGAATGTAAGAGGGAAAATAACAGAAAATGTATTTCATTTTTGGTGAGACGTCATATAATTCTAAAGAACTGTCCTATTATGTTGTCTACTCTATGAAAGAAAATCATTAATTTAATTTCAAAAAGCGCCTGCCAGAAATGTGACAGCAATATCCCGCACGGGCAAAATTAAGGCGCTCTTATTCTTCGTTCCTCTGCTTCCTCTCTCCTAACTCACTCATTTTGCTGTGCCCGACAGGGTCCATATGATCTAATTATAAATTTACCGCCTAAGAATACCTACATATGGAATGCAATAAAAGTATTGAGTATTCGTCGAGGCGCTTCAGGGCAAAGATACGTATTGTACTGACGAGAAAATAATTTGTCATGTACACTGGTCCAAAAATAATTGTAACAGTCGCACAAGTTGATCTTCTTCTTCATCTGCGGATGGGTGGCCATCATAACATAGTTACACGTTAAGCCGTTGGTCCCGGCTGTCATTTGTAGATCTTTGACTGTCGTTGCAGGTAGTGGCCCGAAAGTCTGACAACCAGTCTTACCAAGGGTTATCGTATTACCCAGTACTAATTGGGTTGTGGGGGTCAGACGCTCCATGTAAAATAATTATATTCAGCTGGATCCGGTTAGACCGGAAACCGACCTCAAAATAGTTAGGAAAAACGTTAGGCAGATGATGATAGTCTGAAACTGTGTGGTGATCGGATGGCTTGGTATGAGCATGTGTTGCGGAGGAATGAGGGAATCTAATTAAGTAGCTAGGTATGTCCTTCCAATTATTATTCCGACAGTCGAAATATCATTAAATCATATTCCCCCAGCGAAGGTAATAGGTTAACCCTATCTCCCACAGCACAATTGAGATCCGTATCTAAACCAATATTTAGCCAATTTGAGCCAAAATTACGTTAATTTGCATAACCAAACATCGTTCCTAACGTAACTACTAAGCATTTAATTATTAGACAGTTTCTAACGCTTCAGGGCTGCTGGGAAAGTAACCCGAGAAGGGTTAAATGAGGGTGCGGGGGAGGGGGAGGGGAAGGGTGGTGTGTTGGTTATCACAAAAAATATTGTTAGACGACGTAGTATGTTTTTACAGGACGGTTTCAGAAGGGGTAAGACGAAAATGTATTGTTTCGTGTTTTTGTCAGTCTAGGCTGAAACACATTTTGATGAAAGTTGTTCCTTCAAAGACCACTGCTAATAAGGGCTGTGACAAGCAAAAAGCGGCTCGATAGCTGACACCACAGACTGTTTTAGTACTCCAACCTGGGTTGGTCCCATACAAGATTTTGATCAGTATTAGAAACAGAATCGTAAGTCATCCAAAAAAAAAAGAGTAAAATGGTCATTTTTGCTAACCGTACATTTTTTTAAATCAAAAATGGGGGTCAAAATTTCAAGAAACATTATGGATAGTCTCCTAAGAGCATTTTCGTGTAGCTGCAGCGGTTAAGGTAGTTCCCCTTACTGCTCCGCTGAAAGTTCCCACCTGTATAATATTGATAATATATGTTTATAAAAAAAATACAAATATATTATGTGTTTAGCTGACGTGTACCTTAAATACATAAACAAACATTTCCCGAACGTGATTACTTTTAACAAAGAAACGACTGTTTATCGTGCTAAAAATCTTGAAAAATAATAAAAAAATATATAGTTTGCAAACGGTTTTTATTTTGACCCATTATGATAAAATTCACACTCATTTTGAGAAGAGCACATTTTGCGAAGTGCACATTTTGCGATGTGCACATTTTGCGAAGTGCACATTCTGCGTCAAACCCACACAGTAGCGTAAATAGCTGCAAGGTGTAGGTGAAGGTTATGCTGCTATCGGCTGTCATGTGATCGTCGTTACAGGCAGTCAGTTTCCCGAAACTCGAACAACCATTCTTACCAAGGAAGGCCGTATTATATTACCCAGTATGGTTATGGAGGTCAGACACGCAGTCACTACATGTAAAATACTGGTATTACGCTGCATCTGATTAGACTAGAAGCCGACCCTAACATAGCCGAGAACAGGCTAGACAGATGATGATACGCAGCAACATTTTGTGCCACCAAAGTTGCCGGTCTGTCTCACCTCTTAATTCGCATGTGCCGTTTGTTTACGGACAACTGTTTGTTTCCTCTCGCTAATTGCCGTGTACTGTGAGTTCAACGAGAACTACACACGCTCTTACACTATTAATACACGCGATGAGGAAGAAAAGCCATTGGGTGGCTGTCATGAATTACCGATGAATTTGTGAGGAGTGTGCCGAGAATTACGTAATTTTTATTAATTAGTAGGTACCGGACCAAGACCCACCGGACCAAGTTGTGTCTGCAGCGGCCTACTTGGCTTCGCAGTCGGTTTAGGGTCTTCCAGGTGGGCCTTGATAGCAGGTGTCCCGCTGAGAGCTTTTCGGCCACTTCGGCATAATGTGTCGGTGGGGGATGTCTGTCAAACCACAACTTTTTTTTTTGCTTCATTAACCCTGTAGTTGTCGGCTAGAGAATTAGTTGACCTAATGAAGCTCTTCCGGCTCTTTAGCCTACCTCTTGGAGTCTCCATGTTAAACATAGGGTGACGTTTGTCAGTCTGCTGTTTATACTTTTCAGAACAGCAGGCAAACTCTGTTCGTACCTCTGGGGGAGCCGCTCCTGCGAGCGGATATACTGCAGTTAATGGTGTTGGTTTGAGGCAGCCAGTGATTATTGGGCATGTTTCATTAAGGGCTACATCGACTTCTCGGGCATGAGCGGATCGATGATACACTGGGCATGCCAATTCGCCAGCCGAGAAGCAGAGAGCCAAGCCGGAAGTTCGGAGAACTTGTGCGGAGGCGCCCCAGGCGGTTGATGTTAGTCGACGTAATAAGCTATAATTGGGGTGCATGAGAAGAGCCTCCCCGAACGGCGTCCAGATCATAATAAAACGCCCGGCGCACCCTAGTTACAGCTGGCACTCGGTAACGCAGAGTCCAGCTGGCCAATCTTCTCACCACGATGATCGCCCACAGTCCCCCCCAGGATCAACGACAAAGGCGCTGATCCGGTTAGACTGGAAAATTCCAACATAGTTGGTAATAGGGTAGGCAGATGACAACGTTGATGTTGGGCAGTCAGCTCTACTCCTAAACTTGCTTTCTGGCAGAAAAAAGTAAAGCAAAATTATTATTCTATGACTAAAACTTTACAGTAGATATAATTTTACACCTCCAATCCCCGAAATGCGAGGCAAGGTAAACATATAGTACAGCCACATTTCGCTAGATACCTTCATCCCCGATGTTATATGGGGTCAGCTTCTTCCTTCATAATAAACTTAGCAGTATTCTCAAGTTATCCCCTCCCGAAGTCTCACTGCAAGCAATTTGCGAATATTTCATGAATTTCAGCGAACAATGAAGCTGTTGTTCTAGATGAACCAAGCCGTGTTGGGAACATTGCAGTAATGGCCGGGACATAAATCATGACGAAAGTGTTGCAGTGTAATTTAGTTAAGTTTATAGGTCCCTGGGGCTCAGAATTTGACTCAAATACGTACGTACATTATTTTTACCAGGTTGCGGATTAAGAACCAGGTTGTAGAAAATTGTACTTTTTCGAGGTGACTTTACGTTCTGTTTCTACTTTTGAGTTAAAGGTAGTCCCCATTGACTCATGGTAAAAGAAAACATGCATCGTGAGGAACCTAAACCTATGATAAAGTCAGTCAGCAAGCTGTGCTGATCAATGTTCTTTTCTTTTCTGCATAAAAGAGACCTTTGCCCTGCAGAGTGTACTTTGTATTTAATGTTGAATAAAAGTAGTTTGACGGACCTTTTGTTTAGCACCTTGTAAAGTTATGTGAGGCATATTATTGTATGAATGTTTATAATCCTTTTAATACATAGTATCATTCAAGCTATTAAAATGGAACAACTTACAGAAAATAAGTGAAGGTTGTAATGTAATGAATACATACCGCTACGGTGTTGTTGTAGGAGTATTGTGAAACAGCTGAACGTACCTGAAACGAACAATAATAGGTTACAGTGCGAAGTAATGTTACGTTATGCTAGGTAAAGATGTGTCGGTAAGGGTCAGGTGTGACTGTGAGCGGGGAGCGGGCGAGAAAGCGATGAAACAAAGGTTTTTTTAAAAGTTTAAAACAACTAGGAGACTCTTAAAAAATGTGTATGTACTTCCTGGATTGTTTTAATGGGTGTTTGGAAAACCTATCATAAGCAAACAAAATAATTCGTTTTCAACATGAGGTTTTCAGATACAGCATCCAGACTCAAAACACAAGATTACATACACCAATTTGTATTTTGAGTCTATAATCAATTTGTGCAAACACTTGTTTCAATTTGTGTAATGAAATTGAAGTAGAAATAGTAAATTTAACTGTCCAAAAACACAAGTTACATAAATGAACATTTGGATACTATTTGCGCAAAGTTTAATATTAATTGAACGAAAAGCTCGCATGAAACTACATATGCACACACAATTAAATTTCAAATTACTCGAATCTAGCCGCAAACACACTGAACATCATTTACTATTTCACATAGCAGAATTTGAATTAGATTTGGGAATTTTTGGGTAATGCGATGTACAAAATCGTGTAGTAGATAAATTTCCATTTATGCGTTAGACAGATATTATTGGAACAATTTTCAGCACGATTGGATAATCCAGTTTTTAAGGGAGGGGACGGGAAGGTGCCCAGTAATTATCGCCCAATAGCTGTTCTGAGTGCCTTGTCAAAGGTACTCGAACGCCTCATCAATAAGAGACTGGTTAATTACCTTGAACATTATCATCTAATATCTCCGCAGCAATTTGGCTTTCGCAAAGGTAAATCCACAACAGATGCTGTGCAAGATTTGCTCAACAATATAGTGCATCATTTAGACAAAAACAAAAGGGTGTTAACTATCTTTATAGATCTTGCAAAAGCCTTTGACACCGTTCCAATTTCTATGCTCTTACTAAAACTGGAAAGGATTGGTGTCAGGGGCTTGCAATTGGATCTTTTTCGAAGCTATCTCTCGGATCGCGCGCAAATGGTTAGTTTAGATACCCATAAAAGCGAAGAGCTTCCCATCTATTACGGAGTGCCCCAAGGAAGCATATTGGGTCCGACACTTTTTTTAGTTTTTATAAACGATCTATGCAACCTGAACATTACAAATGCTAATATAGTAACTTTTGCAGATGACACTGCTATATCATTTGTTGCTGACACCTGGTCGGAACTTGAGCACATTGCACAATCTGGTTTCAACAAAACCCTAAACTGGCTCTATTCTAACTCACTAACACTCAACACCTCCAAAACTAATTTTATCACCTATTCAATAAGTCCTGCCACTCAGCCAAGATTTCCTGTATCTATTAAAGCGCACAAATACAGGTGTCTACAAGGAAATGTCTCTTGCCTCTGCCCATCCCTAAATGTAGTCGATCATATTAAATACTTAGGTGTATATATAGACAAAAATCTTAATTTTAAAACTCAAATTAACCAACTTACCAGTAGAGTCCGCAAGTTAATTTATATATTCAAAACCCTCCGAAGTATCGCAAACCCAAATATTATACGTGTAGTTTATTTTTCCCTGTGTCTATCTATTGTTACATACTGTATCACATGCTGGGGTGGTGCTGCGAAAACTATACTAAAACCACTCGAGATTGCACACAGAGCGGTACTGAAAGTAGCAACTTCAAGACCTTTCATGTTCCCTACTGATCTACTGTATAGTATTTGTAATGTTCTTAACGTTAGGCAACACTTCATCCTTCAAACGGTTCTCCTACAGCACCGTAAAACCCCTTATAAAATAGTAACAAAGCGTAGGAAAGACTTAATTTGCACTCTTCCACAAGTACGCACATCATTTGCAAGTAGATTTTGCATCTGCCTAGGACCGACTCTGTACAATAAATTTAACAAAATTTGCATGATATATGGGTTATCTAACTTTAAGTGTAAAAAGATTCTACGTTCATTTCTTCAAAATAAAAGCTATGATGAAACAGAAAATTATCTCAGTAGGTGTCAGTGACAGTGACAGATTAAATATTACCTCACTCGACTTCAATCAAAACAAATACACACTCTCTCTTTCACTCCATCACATACACATTCTTACACACGCACATACCACTTACATACACTCATACAATCACACACACACACACACACACACAAACACATACACACACACACACACACTTGCACGTATTCAATTATAAACATTATTGTATGTATTATGAAAGAAAAATATTGTACTATTTTATTGTAACTTTTTGTAAGGGACAGGGACTGCTATTCCTTAATACAGGCTATTCTATAACCTAGCTAGGAAAGCAGAACTTCACCCACCAGATTGTGATTGACATGGTACAAACTTATATGTATAACTTTGTGTATGCCTCATATACTACAATCTCCTTTTTATGAAATAAAATTTATCTTATCTTATCTTATAATAACTTATAAATAATGTACTATTAATTTTGTATGAGCAACTAAACTTTGAAACTGACGAAGTCACTGACAAAATAGCTATTTATAGCAATGTCATAAATAAGTTCAATATATTTCAGAAAGACGAAAGAAGTGATTTCCACATCACCTCTCTGATCGCTGTCAGTGTGACCACAGCCGACGTCCGCACTTGGGCGCCCAAGTGCGACAATGTCAAGTGCGAGGAGGCCACTCCACGGAAGATGAGCACAACGCCATAATATACCATAAACATGTTGTTAATTCTATTTATGTCTTCTTTATACTACTGTTTGTGAAGTGTAATGATAGGGTTTATGAATAGGCACTTGGCACTGCGAAGTAGTTGCGGTTTTTATACATTGTGACTTATGTAGGAAACCAATATGTTTATGGAAGTAGGCACTTTGGTATTAGTTCCTGATGTTTTGATCAAGATTTGACATTTATTAGCGACGTAATAGGCTTTCAAGACTTATGACCGGTTTCACTAACACCAAGTAACCAATATAAATGAATCCTCAATACGAATATTAATGCACTCTTGGAAAAAAACCAACACAGCCCTTCAATTTGGGCAAACTTGGTAAAACCAGCAAAACAAGTTATCCCTAAAGTGCTACTTATTTTCTTAATATCTGAGTTCTTTGGCTCATTCACACGGCTTCCGTCGTTGACGATTCGTCATAAAACACGATACGTCATGGCGGATGGACGTTCACATTACATACGGAATAGTGTTTTATCACGATTCGACAAAAAAAAAAACGAATTGGTGTTCACATTCGTTTCGTGATTTTGCGCGAGCGAGCGCATCAGCAAATCCGTCACAATAAACACGATTCGTGATATTTTTACGCGCGTGATTTATGAAAGACGATAATATATGTGATTTAAGACGTGTCCGGCATTTTTCGCGATTCGTGATGCGTGTGAACATGGCCATTTAAAAATCATTGCCGCCGTCAAAAAAATGATGAATCGTGAAAAAAGACGATACATCAACAAAAAAAAAAACGAACCGTCCTCGTGTGAATGAGCTGTGAAGTGATTTACACAGATAATAATTATGTGATTCAAATTGACAGCTTCTCATACAGAAACCAACTAGCAAGATTTATCGAGAAAAGCTATGTTTTATACTCAACGTTGCGTCAGAACATTTAACAATGAAGGCGTTGTGTGAGACCTATTTTTGGAGTCTTTCCTGTAAGGAACACAAATATCTGTTCAAATGCTGTTTAAAAAAAAGTCCAGAGATTGTGTTGACGAATAATAGGTATCAGCGTAGATAATAAACCTTTTCTTGCGATTGAGTCTGCGGCGGCCAAAATGTCTTCATGTGAGATTTGTTTAGTTGGCGAATCGGGAGAGTTACCAAACGGGATGTAGCCATTTACTTTTTCTGACAAATACCCAATTACCCGTCACTCTCTTGTCCTAATGTCAATGTATTTGGTGGATGGTACCCCTACATGTGAAAGGCTTTCTAGAAAATAAGTCGTCCATTTTCATGAACAAAATTGTACGATTTCTGCGTTTACTAAGTTACTCCTGCCATGTAATATTTTACACGATTTCCACAAATTCAGCGTAGCTACGTACACGGTATGAATATCAATCTAAACCATAGCAGTATAATTTTATTGGCGTCACGGCACATTACAATAATTGGGTCGGCAGAGCCCTCCGATTAGATAACGCAAATAAATTAAATCCGCGAGCCTCATGCATTACAATTATGTGTATTGATATTTTATATAGTCGTCATTTTATTCAGATTGAATTTGATGTGGAGTTTAGTGAAATATTTTATTCGGTAGCTTTACATGTTTTTATACACACTTCTGTCTATCCTGCTTCTTTGGTCACTAGACTAAGCCGACCACTATGTCGGTAGTGCGATAGCTGAGTCTTGGGTTCGATTACCATGTCGGGCAAAATGTTACTGGATTTTTCATTGCAAATCTCAGTAGCTGCCAGGAATTAGGAAGTTGGTGGTGTGATGTTATTTCCCTGCCTTGGGATAGCACGCAAAGGCCTTGATGCCGCACTGGTAGGGATCACCACGATCGTTAAGGTTCCGGCCTCATGTACCTACCTATAATCCCCTAAGTTATCGGGTAATGATAAAAAAAATTGCTACGTTATAAACAAATATGAACACGAAAACGTGTGGAAATATCTCAGAAAATCCTTCTGTAGGTACATTTACAGCTAACCCTCCAAAATCTGGCATCAAGATTATACAACGTACACGTACGGTTGGCATGTCCATTTGTACCCCCAAGCCACGGTGGATCTGTTTTGAATGGGGTATCTGTAACCTGTGTGTGTAAAGAAGAGACGGCGCTGCTTGTTCAGGAAAAGCAACAAAATAATATCAACTCCAGTACATTTGAATTTAGTTCTTTATTTCACCACGGATCAAGATTAATTGGGCAGCGTAGACAGATACATCTTTGAGTAGGGTTGGCAAAAGTTTTTTTTAAGTCGTAAAAATATGATAATGATGTATGATATTTTTTCTGCTTCTGAGTGTGTGCGGTCTTGAATTTAGGTCATACGTTTTCGTAGATGTTTTTAGGTAACTTTAAGTAACTTTTTGGGATAAAATTATATATGGTGGATAAAGCTTTTACGTACTAAGAAGAAAATGCGAGCGAATCACATACCCCCGCATAAATTTTAGGTAGGACGCCCTAAGAGCACTCCAATTTATTTGTAAACTAAGCGCCTGTTGTTTCCAGGATAATACAGAAAGGCAGTTTATAGCGAGTATTCAAAATCGGTCCTTTGTATAAAGCAATCATTTTTATTGCTATAAAACATGAGATTTGATGAGACACCTGTATATTTTCAATTCAAAATTTCGGTTGGTTCTGGGACATCCCTATTATTCCAATTCACATTTATATTCGAAGTCAACAAAACAATACTCATATGTTCTTGGAACCCGTAGATTGTAAAAACAAATAAAATAGTAAAACCTTTCGGCAATGGTAACAAATAAACAGTTATTTAATAGAACTCTCTTTAATACTACATTGTGAAGTAATTTCCGTTCTGCTGAATCGACATGCGAAAAGTGATAATTGAATAAAATAAATTGTGGTACAGTACGTTTTGTAGGTTTTCATTTTTAATTTGTGTAATTTATTTCGGATTTCCCAAAACGGTGAAGGAAACATAGTGAGGAAACCAGTAGGTCCTAGAACCTAATATTCGGAGACTAGTCTACCAGCAACCCGCACCCGGCCCGCGTGGTGGATTACAGCGCACGCCCTCATGGAGAGGAGCTCTGTGTCCCAGCGGTGCGGGTGACTGAGGCTGGTTATGGTAATTGGTCCGTTGTGTTATTATAGCTTCGGTTGAGGGTTTGAGCTGCCTCGTTGGGCTACCGGGAAGCGCAGACCTACCTGCTGAGTATGAGGTGTTGAGTTTCTATCTCTAGGGCAGACAAAGTGTGATTGGATGTGACATGATATAAGTTGTGCGCTCAACGCACTTTCAGTATAACGGCGGCAATGGCAAAAATCGGGTGAGTACACCTGCATTTTGCCAGTTATAGATACTTATGCCACACTCATACACACACACTGCTGCCTAACCTTCAGGCATGGTCTTAATATTATGATATGAATTTTATTAGTCTTTTCTCTTCATCGTGTGATTAGTGTCAGAGTTTTATGCCACGCATGGGCCTCTGACTTGGCTTTACATGACGTCGAGAAATATTTCTCAGGCATAATGTTTTCCTCACGATGTTTTCCTTCACCGCAGCAAGTGATAATTATACAATACGCACATGAATTCGAAAAATCAGAGGTCTTGGGTTCGAACTCGAGACCTATGACTTGGCACTCCAACGGCCACACCACTAGGCTATCACTGCTAGGTTATTCGTAGTTTTATGTATTGCCGTCTGTAGACCCTACCTGCTCATTTTATATGAACATATAATATATACTATATAGTAGTAGTATAATATATAGCTGAGCCGATATTAATACCAATTAAATTAACAGACGCCTAATGGCATAATTTAATTGATTGGCAGAAGGTGAATCCGATACACTAAGTAATGGGTATCGGTATAATACATGGCTGATTTATAGTAGTTATAGGAGTTAAAGCAATTTAAACCCTAGAATTACTGAATCCATGTAGGTTATGCTATCCTAATTAACTTGTGGTTGGCGGCTTAGGTCCTTTAAAAATCTCTCATTTGTAAAATTAGGAAATGTTGGTTTTTAAACACGAGGAAAAGAGAGGAAGAGAGAGAGGAAGAGGAGGAGGAGGTGGTTGGTTGCTCGTGTGCAGTCTTACTAAGGGACAGACAGGCAGGCATCATCTTTCACCTACCCTTGTCCCAATCTATTTGAGGTCGGCGCAGTATGGCTTGTTCTCTATCAGTTAGAGGCTGTCGTTCCATGTAATATACTGTAATTCATCTGCATCCGGTTCGACTGGAAGCCGAGCCTAACAAGGTTGTGTAAGGGCTAGGCACACGAAATGATGAGTTATTCACACCTCTACGTATCGGTTCGTGCAGGTGGAAAGATATGTTCAGTAACATTGGTAATCCGAGAACGACTGAATATATAGGGTGGAATACCGACGCAAAAACGGTTACCACGTAATCAGTACCAGGCCACTCAGAAAGTATTGCGATAAATAGTTTTTATATATGGGAGACTGGCCAGTTAGAATCTTTTTTCGAAAATATGATTACTTGTAAGTAAAAATATGTGTGTTCCATTTTCAAAATTTCCCTCCACATTTTTTGCGAGCCAATTCAAAGTATCGTGTCTTACTGAAAAATGGATCTGCGCCGGGAACATTTTAGAGCTATGATTTTTACGATTTCAAGTGTCGCCTGAAACCGGATGAATCGTTCGATAGACTTCAAATGGCATTTATGGATGAAGGCCCCTCCAAGGCAACCGTGTATCGTTGGTATAACGAATTTAGGCGCGGTCGACCAACCTTGGGGGATGAAGAAAGAAGCGGTCGCCCTTTGACGGCTATTACGGAAGAAAACGTGCTAGCAGTGAAAAATTTAATCCAAGATAATAGGCGAGATTCTACACGGGCTTCTTCGCGTGAGGAGGATAGTATCACGCTGGGTGCCGCACTACCTCACCGACGCTCAGAAGCAGGCCCGGGTGGAATGGTGCCGTGATATGCTGAACAAATTTGAAGCAGGCTCGTCTCGGCGTGTTTACGACATCGTAACAGGTAATGAGTCCTGGATTTATCAATACGATCCAGAAACCAAGCGCCAGTCGACAGTTTGGGTGTTTCAAAATGAACCAACGCCTACCAAAGTGAAGCGATCTCGAAGCGGGGGGTAAGATTTTGATCGCCAGCTTTTTTTAATTTGACTGGCCACTTGGCCTCAATTCCCTTACGACATCAAAGAAGCATCAACGCCGAATGGTATACTACCAAATGTTTACCAGAAGTTTTTTCTGTTGTGAGCAACAAGCGACCAAACACAGGGCTCCGCGGACTACTGCTCCACCACGACAATGCGCCTGCACACACCGCGCTCAAAACGAGGGACTTCCTGGACAGTACACCAGTCAAACTCCTGGGTCACCCTCCTTACAGCCCTGATCTAGCACCGTGTGACTTCTTTTTATTTCCAAAAATAAAAAATCAGCTCAAGGGGATACAATTTTCGTCGCCGGAAGATGCGCTGGCTGCGTTCGAGCAGGCTGTAAACGAGGTGTCTGCGGCGGACTGGAAAAAGTGTTTTGAAAACTGGTTCAGATGCATGAATCTTTGTATAGAGGCTGGTGGAGAGTACTTTGAAAAGATTTAATAAAAATATATGTACCTTTAGAACAATTTTTTTTAGTGTCGCAAAACTTTCTGAGTGTCCCACGTAAGTACACCATTGTAAACGCCCCACATCGAAATTTTTCATCGGTATTTTTTTTTAAATCTGCTATTCCATACATTTTGACCGTGCAGGTATTGCACTTTTGTCGGAAACAGCAGATTTAAAAAAATAATATAATATGTTGGGGGGTTTAAAATGATGTACTGAGTATATGCTATCGTTTTCACGTTGGTGTCCTTTCAAGTGCAGACACAACAACACTCTAGAGCTTCCAATCTTGTGAGAACCCAAAGCTCGTTCTAGATATTGCTGATAAAAAGGATAAAATCTATGAATATGTGATTGGACACTATCATGTTGATCTAGGTAAGAATAAGTAAGCACTAGATTTACATAGAATTTTCTTTTGGTCTAAAATACAGTCAAACGGACGTCTCATGCAGGTATCTATTTGTAATTGTCAGCGCCATTATTTCGTAGTAGAGAGCTTTTTGTAGTTTAAAAGGGTTACTTTGACATGTCGTTGACTGTACATCTAAAATGAGTGTCGGAAAAACATTGTGCTGATATTTGGCATGTATTAGCAAAAATAAACTTCTAAGAAAAAGTTTATCTCTAGTAGTAAGCTTTTATTAGAAAAAAGCTTTTCTCGTAAAACTATTTCTAGAATACGTACAAATGTGATATTTTCATTTTTCCGAGATGGGAACTACTGAACTTGTAATTTGTTTTCGATAATTTTAAAGTAAAATTTAGAAGTTCTCAGTTACAATATTCGACTATTTTAAAATTAAACTTCTCTAAAGGGACGAAAAATAACCAAAATGTACTTCAAAATCAAATAAAATTGTACCTAGTTGCTTGTAGAAACAGCTGACTAATTTCTTGTAATTAATTTCAATCTTCTTCTTAGCGTGTCGATGGCAATCTAAATTGTAATTTCAATTAAAATTGTAAATGTTCAATTCAACTCTTTAAGAAATTCCTAATTTGTTTTTAATTAAAGGTTTCACTACGAATTGAACTGTGAAATTTTCTAAATTATGTTCGCAACCCAGAGACAATGACGAAAATACATTTCAAATTTAACTTCACCCGTTTAGTTTGTAAATATAACCTTATAACCCTTTATCTAATATTGTCTATGGAACAAGGACGTGGTAATGCATGCTACCATCTATGTATTATGAATGACTTACCGTTAGAAATCTGCAATGCAATTAGTGTGAAGAATTGCTCGAAGGTGCTAAAGAGATGCTTTCTAGATTGTGGTACAGTGTAGGAAGTGTCTTTTTAGTACCTATACTATACTGTACTGTACTATATTATATTATACTATACTGTACTGTACTATATTATACTATACTATACTAAATTAAACTGTACAGACCTTGTTATGGATGCCTAACTAACAATGTCGGGGCATCGAGTTGCCTTGTCTGGCATACCACTGTTAAACCCGTGATGGTTTGTGTGGGTATGTTTATGTCGTTTAAAATGTTGTAAAATAATGTTTTTGAATAATAAAAGATAAAAAAAACCGTAGTGGAATCTATATTTTCTAGCCGTTTGGGGTTGAAACTGTTTCCGTGACCCAAGGGCGGGCTTTTACCTTGGCCAGAGGCTATGTGTTACCTTACAACGTGGCACCGCCGCCAGTCTCTTGAGCACATTACCAGCTGACAGCGTTGAGGAGGAGTTTTTTGATGCCTTTAATTGTTTATAGTTTGTTTGGTTTGGTTATTTCAGTTTATTTAATCGTTTTTAATTGTAATAATATATATAGTTAGTTTTGATCATATTGTTTATGTATTTATTTATTTATAGGTATAATTGTTATAGGTATAATCATATATTTTTTACACAGAAGATACGTAAAGTTCCTATGTACTTACTGTGTCTGTCTTCAGCATTACCACAGAATACATTATTAATAGTTCAAGCATTACCACAAAATACATAATAGTACAGCATTACCAGCTTTCGTCTCGACACACTGTACTAACTGTTGCCTTTGATTTCACTCGCATTCAAGGACAAAATGCATCAGGACAAAAAGTATTATACGTTTAGGACTGCGTCTATTTGTGTGCCAAACTACAGCAAAATCCGTTTAGCCATTTATGCGTGATTGAGAACAAACATGTAAATATTTTCACATTTTATTAGCGAATTATTTTTAGATCCTATATTATTATATCCTCTAGTAGTTTCAGTGTTATTCAACTCTGTGTGAAGTATGTATTTGTTTGGCACGTGATCGGTACATAGTCATCAATGTTTGAGTACGTTCGTGTTTCCAATACATTATTGTTTAAATAAGTAGGTGTACAATATACTGGCTATAGTTTAATATGGGCAAAACTGGTGTTATACAAGTCGCAACATAATAAACTCATGACCTCACGTGAGGCCTCTCAGACCATGAAAATACGAGTTCTTGGAATTCGCAAAAAAAAAATGAACTTTGTATAGGAACGTAGAGGAAAAGTTAGGTATTTTGAAAAGTCATACAACAGTGTTGTTCTGTTTCGCGTCTATTCTTTGTTCATTTCTGTTACCGTGGTACTTTTCAAAACAACTGTCATAATTCAATTTAATGAACGTGTATGTATTTTAACATTATTGACCAAAAGTTGAATAAATATTTAGTTCCAGTTAATTTCTGTTTGCCTGGTAGTCCGTTTTAATAAATAAACAATTAGGACAGTTGATTTATCGATATCATTAATGAATCCATCATACCCCTCTCTATTTTTCATTATGGTTGCGCTTTGAGGAATAAGCATATAATATTTTTAATTTGAATTTGTGAGCGCAACTACTGGTTGCGCTTTGGGGAATAATTTAGTTGCGCTTAGATGGTTGCGCTTAAAAAGAGTTGCGCATTGAGGAATACCCCGCCTATTTAACAGATGCAAGATGTATTGAATAGTTTTTCAAAAGTCTGGCTTCTTTTGAATTTTGATATTTAAACCCAGCGGTTTTGGGTTGTGCGGCCTGTCGGTGGGTGAATGAATGAATTAAAGACTTTTTTTGTAGATAACCGTTCAATATAGCGGACAAAGCCAAAATTCATCATTCTCAAAAACAAGGTAGGTAGTAACACAAATACCGTCCTACCCACTACCTATACCGTTAGCAAACTGCGTGAATATACCTCCAGTAAGTACTTGTTAGTATGTTTGTGTGTTACCAACCCGGCAACGTCTCGGCCGCGGGTTCGACGACCGGTGGTAAGGACCGGTTACACTGGCGTACGGCGCGGCGGCGGTGAAGCGGCCCGAGTCAGGACGGATATTGGGGAGCGTTCCGGTGATCCGGTTTGGAGATGTTGGAGATGTTAGAGGGGTTTATAGAGTTGCTTTTGATTTAAAAGGGAAGTTCGTAACGTCACATATACATAGGTTATAGGCATAGATATATATAATCTTTCGCTGTTTTAATGAATTAATCAATGTTAGGCACTAAATGATTTTATAAATTTAATATCGCTCTGTGTAGCGTGTTGTACTAAAATATCGATTACTTATATTAAGTAATTAATATTTCACAATATATACAAGGTATAGTTTTGCATCCTCGTCAAAATCCAGGAGGTTGTCAATATAAATTCCGGTACCTGGTCAATAATAATCAGTGATCGGAATAGGTAGAGCTAATGTGCCTAAAGTTCAAGGAACAGAAACGAAAAGTGGAGAAAAAAAAGAGTGAGAGTGGTGGATAAATGTTGCTTTTTTTAGTTGTTTTAATTTGATACTATTTCGGAATGAACCCCTTCTCAAAAGAGGAAAATCACCCGTTTATCGAATAAACGTTTGCGTTTGTTTGTGTGTCCGAAAGCGCGGTTATAGGGCTAGTGTTAGACGGGCCACGTTTTAATACTTACCGATTTCCGATATTAAGGAAAAATATACCTACCCATTTTATTATTGATTCGGGTCGGGAATCATTAGCATAGTTACCTTCTTGACTTTGACGAGGATGCAAAACTACACCGTTTCTACAAGTAGGAAGGGCCCCATCGATGCACAAACTAACTAACTTCAAGCTTTTTATTATTCAGAAAACAGTATCGTCTAGTCACTAGGTTACAAAGGTCAGAAGGCAGTCATTTCATGTTAATCCGCCTATTCAGTCGCATCCGATAAGCCTGGAAGCCGACCAACTTCATAAGGAGTGACATAATCGCGACAATCATGCGACAAGTCGCACATGTGACAAGCCTTTAGGTCGAGCGTCCACTGCTCCGTAGGATATGCACGGAGAGCTTCGCTACGATAGCTACGCGGTTCGTTTGTTGCGCAGCGCATCTGTGCGTAGCGTGGCCGTGCGACGCAGTCGACGATCGCGAAGCTGTAGCGGCACTACAAAAAGTACTACAGCAACATAGTACAAAAAGTACTACAGCGCGATCTATGACACAAATGAAGAACTAACATTAAAATCCGAAATCGCACAGTTAAAGTTATCCGCGACTTAAGACTAGGTATAGAAAAACCAGACCGCAGGACACAACACCCATCTGGATCCTCCTTTTCCTATGGGGGATGAAGAACTAAAGCCCCCAGAGTCTTCACAGCACCATAAAGCCAAGTACATGTGCGTAGCGTTCGTCGGCTGCTGTGGAGCGGCACCTTTATTTTGAATAATGAATAAATACATTCGCTTTCAATGAATCATCGTGTAAAAACAAAATAAAAATGTATTTCCTTTCTTTCCTCAATTTAACGACTTGCCACTGAATAATATATCTGTTTATTTAAATAAGACAACCCGATTTATCGAATTCCAAAGTCGTTTTACATTAAACAGTTCAGTCGTTTCCGAGGTTAACGCCCATAAAATGAAATAAAAGAAAACAGCTGTTTATGCTAATATGTTTCTTGTAAACAAAAGTGTGTTTAATTTACAATTTTAGTACAGTTTTGTATTTTATTTATTTAATTTTACAAACTGTGTAATAAAAAAAAATAGTTCTTTCTGAAATTCAATGGAAGCTTTCATAAAACTAATTTAATTGAAGCCTTCGAAATACTGATTTCACTGTGCTAACAGAATTGATAACCCGCCAATTTGTAACGATTCAGCTGTCAAAATTCCCTTTGTTTCTATTGTCTATTCCGAATATTATTAGTATATTTTCTTCAAGATGAATCGTGTCTTGATAAATCTCATTACATTAAGTGTTTACATAAAAATAGCTTAGGTTAATATATCTATGATTAAGAATCAACATACCATACAACGACATTATTATGTTTTGCTTATTTGTAGGATCGTATATTTGCATTATGTGATCATCACCCAGATTAATATTATAAGTGCCAAATTAATTCTGTATGTCTGTCTGTCAAATCAAACCTTAATGGCACAACGGATTTCGGTGAAATTTGTCACATAGGTAGACCATGACCTGTGGACATACTTTTTATCTCCTTAATACGATCCCGTGGTAAGCTTTCCGCCATCAACGCGAGGCGCGAGCGACGCTGCAGGCTTAAATTAGTACTCTATAATTGTAATACGACACTATATCGAGAATTTTGCCTTAAAATAATAACCCGTCTCTCACTAATTAGCTCTAGTAAACAAGAATTAAACGATTTGATTGATTGGCTGTTTGCTGCGTTCATTATAACTTGTTTTTGTTTTTTTGTACGATAACGACTGTCTGACCTCTGAAGCGTAGTCAGAAACTAGTTTTTTATGCATATGACATTATCGCTATATAAGAATGTTGCTCTACTTGTTTATTTTTTGTGAGATTTATTATCTAGTTTGGTTAAAGGACTGGCTCACCTTATGGCAGGTAAACTGTGTAAATTGTGTAACCGCATCAAAAATAAAGAGGCTACTACAGAGAGCTTCTTTAACATCAATTAGGGCATGCAAAGCCGGCGCCAGTTCAGTAGTAAGAAACGGAATTTGCCGGGATTTACTATGGAACCGGAACCGGTTCTGCATTCCCTCATCATCATCGTTGGCTGCCTTGCTCCACCACTGCTGGGCACAGGGCTCTCCTCTTTTTTGCAATTCTTCTTGGTCTGCGCGAGCCTCAACCAGGTCTTACCCTGCGTAGATGACAGCGTCTCTAACGGCACCACATGTTGTGACTGTTCCTGAATTACCCCAGGTTAACATTTTCATTTTTTTCCATAATCATGTTAATATTAGTCTTAGGGTCGGTGTCCCCTTAGTATCTATTGAATCAAAAGAACTACATCATCATAACATTACGCCTGTAATCCCCGAAGGGTTATGCAGAGGTGTACCTAATAGTACAACCACATTTCCCCAGTTATGTTTGAGTCCATGAGAGGGCGAGCCTATTGCCATCAACCGGCCATAAATCCTGACTCCGTGGCTGGTACTGAGAAATTCCCGATGGAAAACCCAATATCACTTAGCCCGACCTGGAAATCGAACCCAGGACCTCGTGATCAGCAGTCGCGCTCGCGACCACTTACTAGACCAACGAGGCAAAGAAACTGTCAAAGAAAAACTGAGATCCGATGTCAATTGCCAAGTTCCTTCAGACTTGTACCTACACCAACCAATTGGCTCTTGCAAGTAGATTAATATTTTGTTCACGTTGTCCCGATTATCATAAGTACCAATATTTACATGTCTTTGCATAGCTGGTATTAACAGATCCAAGTCTACATGACGTCACTATTTGCACATCCTAAGCACTGACATTGACATTTGACATGCGCAACTCTTTGCCTATAATGTAATCACACGTCACTTACATAGTAATATCAGAGGTTGCTACGAGTATTATTAGCGGTTAGTGAGACATGGCGATAATTATTATTGGTTAGTATTATTGTACAATGTTTATCTTAATGAAAGCTGTATACAAGATGGAAGGGACTCCGGCGCACACACGGTTACCACGAATGCAGTACATCATTCTGAACCTGTAATTTCTATGTGTATAGAGAGTGGCGGGGTACATTGTTTTTTCAATTTTCCATACATTTTGAGCGTGTATAGTAGAACACTTTTGTAGGAAACAGCAGTTTTTTTTAGTCTGTCCGACATTTTCTCCAAAATATTCTCCGTAAAAAACTGCACGACTTCAGTGTAAACACTCCTTAGCCGTAAGTACTGGGATCTGTTTCACATCAAGAGGTCAAAACCTTTAGTCTGCATGATACCTACTTGTTTTTTGCGTGAATGTGCATTTTCGTTCGAAGTCGATCGCAATCCGAGTGAGTTTGCTTTTATGTGCTTTAATGCGATCTCGGTGCCATCTTGGCGAGTAGTCTGCGAAAATGACAGGTAACATCACCCCAAAGGATAGGCAGATATCACCCTCCACTATACTCCCTTGTTCTTGGACCCACGTTATAAAGGCCTAGCTTATTGCCATTACCGGATAAGAGTCCACACTTAGGGCTGCGGTTGATAAATGGCCAATGGAAAAACCCTATGACACTTTGGTCATCGAAAAAAAGACCAAGGTAAGTGCAGCCGGTTTTAAGGTGTTAGGTTTGATGTCTGGGGCGGATATCGATGATTCTGGGTATTCCGAAATCACTAGATTTTTTGTCGGGGTTTTCTGTGTGTGTCACTAAAGGTGATGAATTTTTCGAGCAGGAAAAGTGGGCTAATTTCTGTAGTTTTACATCTACTATACTAATTACTATAATATAAATAAAATTTGTTTGTAAGTTTGTATGTTTCCGAATATTACCGACATCTTTCATAATCAGCAGGAAGTTTCTAATAAGATAACTCCGGTTTTGATAAAGCCGAGTTCAAACAGCCGTATACTACGCAATACGTTCCTGGCATTTTTAAAAAGATTCGGCACTCAGTACAGTACTGAGAGCACCGCGCCGGTCACTTTGGAGTCTCGTCGTTGCGCATGTTTGTGTGAGTGTGCCGTTTCGAGCGTTTGTAGGTAGTTTCCATACTGTCCATATTTATATTGTGCTCATAGTGACGAGTAATTTATAATATTTAAAGTGTCCGTAATGATATACACCTACTGTAGTAACAATTTAATGAATAGCTGTTGGTCTTCGGCACACACCTACTAGTTCATATACTATACATTATACATATACGTAGATAGCAAAATAGTAGTGATGTCATGTTTTATTCCATACATAACTGTAACTTGTAGGTGGGTCTTCCTGACTGTCACGCACTAGATATGATTTAAATGTTTTGTAAGTATTTTTGGTTTTTGTGTACCTAATAAGCAAGTCAACAGTATGTGCCTAGTTTTTTCCAAACTATATTAAGGCCAGCTTAAGGCCTTACCGGATGCATCTCAACACTAGAATTTTACATGAAACACACTGTCTCTGACCTCTAGGCCTGCCTACACACCCCCTGCATAGGATCACGAAGTAAATAAATACCAGGGTAGGAATTGCAACATGCCAATAAAATATTCCGACAGTAAGTCCCACAAAAAGTTGGCCGATATTTACCAAACTTTATGAGCAAGCATTATTAACTTTTTCACACTTTGCACTTACATCCAATGTCTTTTCTTAATATTTGTATCGGAAAAACTTTAGCCAAACAAAAACTTCGCGTTATTTATATTTTCTTTTGTTATTTTCGTAATTTGAGACACAGAGGTCTTTCTCTATATACCCAAGATATCTCCGTACTTTGTACTCGTACTACTTTCTGGGAATCAGAAGTTCAATTTTATTTCACTTTCACGCTTTGAAAAATTATCCTTGTAGAAATCTCTTTGCTTTGGCTGAAAATTTCAAGGAACAGATTTTTATTAGATGCTGCCTTAGCTGTTAAAAGAACGGCATAAGGTTTAATTCCTGGGTAGAGCAAAGTGCTTGTCAAGTTTTTTTGTAAAATAGTATTTTTTTCCTTATTTGCCAATAGCACAAACGATGGACATGAAGTTTAGTTGGTACATATAATAACGGTAACTGTTCCATCATTGGTATTACTGATAGTCGCTTTTTCTAGGCTCTAAGATACTGTATCTACAAATAATCGCGACAAATGTATAACTATCGAGAACCGCCTTACCTATGACTGTAAAGTCACACAGATAATATTGACGCTAGGGCTAGTGGACACTGATACCACAAACAAACACGAGTGGGTCAGCACGAGCTATCAAAGCAGTCACACGATGGAGCCGGGCAGAGGTTTCCGCTGAAAATCCTGTTAATTGGAACCTCACTTCCTAGAAATTTTGATGGAGTCTCGAATTTAGACGTCGACGGAGAGATGCGGAATGTTTGGATTTTGGGACACCTTTGAGTTTAGTTACTGTGCTGTGTGTTATTTGATGGTGAGTTTCAGTGGTTTTATTAGGAATGGTTTGTATTATTCCGTGGATATAATAATATTTATGTTCGTTAAAAATAACGTTGTTAATGCTGTGGGCAAGTGCAACTTTACAATTTTCAGAAAAAGCCCGTAGAATTTTCGCCGTCTTTAGATGCGATTTATGTTGTTATTACTTTTACTCAAGTAATTACTTTGACTTGTTTATACACGGGTGTATCTGTCTGTTAGCTTTTCACGCCAAAGCCACGGAACCGATGATTACGAAGGACACAGGTAACCTGGACCCGACTAGCTAATTTTCCGGCGACCTATTATTACGACGAAAACCTACAAATGGACAAAAACAACACTAGTTTTGCATTCTACGATAAAAAGATGCGTGTATTTGTAATAAGTGTAAATGAGATTGTTTCTGAATCCAAAATATTTTACTTACCAGCAATTTTTTATTTATGTTCTCAAAATAAATGAATTTGTATTTACAAGCGGTTCAAGTTACTTCATTAATAAAATTCTTTAATAGATTTTCTAACCAGAACATTCTATTATGAGATTTAATGAGGAATGGTTTCCGCAATTATAACCATGGTTATGATACTGAAATCTGATATACAGAATTTTGATCCACAATTATAGCTCATCTCTGATAAAATGCGAACTAATTTCATGTATTTGCGGATTGCGAAAACGCCCAATACATAATTTGTTTCAAATATAGAATAAAAGCTAAAAATTATTCCGTGATGGGTATTACAATTTCTACAAATAAGTATATGAATGGTAATTTTAAACTTACATAAACGTAAACCAATCGATTTGTGTCCGGTTGAAGGCAATAGGCTCGCCCCCCATCACACGGGACTTAAAACATAAATGGGGAAATGTGGGTTTACTATTAGGTACACCTCTGCCTAACCCTTCGGTGATTAAAGGTTTGATGTTACGTTATAAACGTAAATCGAGCACCTAAACTGACCATTACTTAGATACAAGAACCACTCAAAATGTAAATCTTACAGCAACTGTGTGCTACACCCAAGTCTTGTAGTTCAAAGGATCGACAGCAGGTGGCTCCACTGTATCGAGTTATACGACATTTAAAGGAAATACGAAGGAAATAGTCGCCAACTAATGAGCCTTTGACCAGCTCTTTTAAGAGAGAAGAAACGCAGTCAAAGGATAATAAATATCCCGGGAAGAAGGACATCTAATACATTTTAAATCTATTTATTTCCAATTATTGTGAGAGTCGATTCGAATGTCTTTGCTTCTGTGAGTGTAAAAGCTAAAGGTCACTCAATATTAAATCCAATGGACTGCAGTGTCATCATAATATTTTATGTTGTTTGGATGGCTAACAGCTAACAATACAAAAATTATAGTGAGGTAATCAACGACAAGCCATAAAGAAACCTCCGCAGTAAGCAGTAAACTATTGTTGCACAAACTATTAATCAAGCATAATATAAAGTAACAAAGTGTATAATTAAATTTAATATTAAATTAAGTACCTAATAATAATATGATGTTAATGGTGTAGTACTAGTTTACCTACACCTTAAAGTATAAGGCAAACCGCAGCGGCGACGCAGCTTAATCGCTATGACAGAACGAAGATTTCAGAGCATTACAAAACGCTTAAACATTGCTTTCGTCTTGAAACGAGCATATCGTTTGCTTGTATATTCTGTATTATGCTTATAAAAACTTGAAACATCTCATGCCTTACTGAAAAGTTTAACTTCATTTTGTCCCGAATTAATAAACATCGTCACTGATGTGGGGTTTAGTCTGATCATTTTAATGATGATGACGTGTGTATCTTAGAAAACAAGACTTGTGTTTGTAACAATAGTTTTTAGATTTTGCTCACATGAAGTAATTGAGAAAAATAGTTGCTGTAGCAGATTATAATCTCAAAACCCTAACAAGAATAAATCTTTGTCTCACATCTAAAGCCATTCAAATCCGGAAACAAAAATAGCCCCTAGACCAAAACAATAATTCTGAAACATCATAAAATAAAACGAAAATGTAGGTACTCATAAACTCATAATATTTTCGTTCTGAAACATCGCATTCCTTTGTATGAATAGGTACATTACACAGTACACTAGTGTTGTACTAGTTCACAAAGTTAGTTATATCTGGACGCACTAGTTTGCTGAAAACGTTTCGATACCCATGTACGAGTACTCGTATTATTAGATTTCGGAGTTGCCTAAAATTGTGGATTCCTCCAGCTTTGTTCTAAATTATATTTTAGAAACAACATTGAGTGTGGAAAAAAGCATAAATGCTTAACACATTCCTGCCCATATCGATACATTACTTATACTTACACCAAGACAAATAATTTGTTTTCTCTTTTTTGTTGTTGTTAAATATTGAACTATTATGTATTCTGGTTAAATGCAGTATGAAATAACACATTTATCTTCTCGATCCAATCATATATTTAATCACATGAGGCATTTTGATACGAAAACGACGCAAGTTTCTGCAGACATTTTCCAGAACTTAATTTTTCTATTTATTGAGGCTTATTTACCAGCAAGACTGTAATAACACGACACTTTTTTAATCATTTAAATGTCGAACATTTTAAGGCATGTAACATCCACCAACCTACACTGTGGCCACGTGGTGGATGCTGGCCTACCCACCATCACAGGCATGTGGCATTTCAGGGTTTATGCTGTAGGTTTGCTCGGCCACACTCGGTCAAACTTATAAAAAAAAAACTGTACTGTCATACTGAAAAAAAAACATTCATTTATTTCAAGTAAGCCAGTTACAGGCACTTTTGAATTGTCGATACAAATGCAACAGTAATATGAAGCTACATTCCCAGTCACAAGGCATAATAGCTGTGAAAGTACTGTAGTTGCCCATTCCAAATCGTAGATCTCTATGGAGAAGGTTACTTAACATTTTCCCTCTTACAAAAGGAAAAATACCAGATACAATGAACTAGTTCCCATACGTCTTGTTCACCGTTCTTTCGTATTAATTGGCCGGTAACAATAGGAACTAAGTAGTAAAACAACCAGTTACAGACTTATAGTAAACTAGTGTCCGTACTCTAGCCCACCGTACTTTAATATACTTTGGTTCCAGTTTAAAATCGTACGTTGATTTTACGAGCGTCTCAGCTCTGCACCGCCGAGCATGACGGATCGGAACGTGAACTGTTGATAAGCCTCTGTTTCATAAACGTAACGTACACTATTACGTTTATTTATAGTGTGAGCTAAACTGGGATTTGGACTAAGAATAGCTGCTTTTATTCGACCTGTGGGTGTTGAAAGGGGAATCATTTTAGCAGGATCTTTGCAAAGAAAAGTTCTGAGTCTCCACTGCAATGGATTCTTCCCGATAATCCACAATGGTCTGAACGGTATGAGGGCACCACTGCTGGATACATGCCTCTTTCGAGTTACGATACAACACGTGGCTCTCCACCTTCTGAAGCTAGACTGAGGGTGACGTGCAAAAGTTTTCAAAGCGCCTCGTATTCAAGATAATATCATTTATTTGCTATGACATGGCTTGCAACGACTTTCAACGGGTTTATTAAGCCTATTATTTTACCAAAAGCCACCGAAAGGCTTTTAATAGATAATAATCTATTAAAGCCACTGAAAGGCAAAAAAAAGTCACCGAAAGGAGGTTTCGGTGGCTTATTTCAATCCAATATACTTAATTATGGCTTTTCCATCATCGTTTGCGCTGAAGGAATGTCACCCTTTTGAAGATTAACAAACGGCCAGATACGAAGTATGAGCGAATGAAGCAAAAGGAGTATGTGAAGATCGTAGCAGATGGCGTTGTGAAGCCACTCACAGTCAAAGCATTTATTTCAATTAAACCAATTACATGCACTTTCAAATTGTTGAGGAGTCAGTCAGATAAATGAAGCTAATTGCCCATTCCAAAGCGTACAAAGTGCTTAGAGAAAAGAACGGCCAATAATTCCATAGACACAGTTTTAAATCAGGATATTGTAACATAGATTCATGAACATGAATTCATATACATATGTGTATTAAATAGATTCATCCATAATTAACACTAGAATTGGGATATTTACCATGTTTACTATTTATTTTGAGTACCCGATATGATGCTGTTTTAATGTTAATAATGGTGTTAGTGACGACGTCAGTTTAAAAACTTAGATTCATCCATCATTTCGATCTCAGTGCCCTGCCCCGTTGTTTAGCTATTGTGTCGGCTTCGCGGACTATGCAAGTGTTATGGTGTTAATTATAGAGGAATCAGAACCTGTAAATATTTCGTTATTACATAAACCGTGTATCTGATGCGTGACCAAAACGAATAAATCCGGTGTGAAGCCCCAGAGCGCCGCCAGGATTACCGGCAGATCAGTACAAGGTCAGGGACGACACCAATCACGCGGAAATAAAATATTAGGAGTCGTGACACGTGAGTGTGTGGATTTAATTAGAGATCTGCGCTGTTAGCTAACCGCCACCCCGCACTGAGCGCGCGTGCTGGATTACGGCCCACTCCCGCTCAAAGAGTGGATGTCTGTGTCCTAGCCGTGCACAAAAATTGAAACACAACTGTTAAAAAAAAACACATGTCAGTCATGTTTTCACGACAAGGAGGCCTAGACACAGGCAGATAGTGACCAAATGATACGTTTATCAGTTTCTTGTCAATGTTATTGAAATATTTTTGGAGACTAAGGACCTCAGGGTGCTCCTGACTCTTTATAACCACTGAATCTATGACCTAGAGTGGTTTTTTGGTATACTGTTAGATAAGTACGCCTGACGCGCCTGTAGGCGTGATGTTATGTTATGAATTTATAAACCTCCTCCTTTTTTAGAAGTCGGTTAAAAAGGCTAAATTGAGATAAAGATACCTTAAAATTACCGTCAACGTGCCTACGATAATTATGTCATTTTCGGTAACCCAAGTTAGTTTTATGTAAATTAAAACCACACAATTTAAAAGAGGAAAAATATCAATGCCTAATATTTTATTCAAAAAATAATATTTGAGGTAAAACATCTGTTGAACAATGGGTAGTATATACGTAGTAACTCATTGATACATAACAGTACTATTAGGTAGGTGCCTATAGGTATTATAATGAGTATTGTTGTAATGAAGTACCTAAGTATTTACTAAGCTTATGTTCACTTGTCTAAATATTTTGATTTTGACAGTAGCCTTGGACTGACAAACCGGTTTGATATTCCTTTGTTTAGCTTCACGCACGATTCTCAATATTGGATAAGTAGACATCTACCATGACTGCCTTGTTGGCCTAGCGCTTCAAGCGGTACTGCTGAATATGAAGTCTAGGGTTCGAACCCCGGTTGTTAGATTTTAGTTGTTAAAATTGATCTGTAGAAGGCCGGAGTCTAGATTTGTGTCTGGTTGATGGCTATAATCTCACTCCCTATTACTTCGTACGATATAGGTAAAATATTTTGTTGCTCCAAAAATACCGTTTGATCCCTGGGGTCTTACAACAATAGATATAATTAATTGTCTCTAATTAGTCAACACTTGAGAGGTTAAATCGATCCCTTCGGGCCTAGACCCAGACTGATTACCACTAAGTAAATAACAGGTAAAAAAAACACAATAGCAAAGTATATAAATACCGAAAATAATATACAATTCGCGTGTTCGCATCAGCGGCGAATTAGGCCTACGACCATTTTATTTGGTCTGGTCACACAAGAGCCGGGGAGGCTAAATATTTGTGTTCTGGTCCCACGCGAACCGCCGGCGCCGCCCCTAGCTCTGAACCAGAAAATTAAACATATAAACCTAGTTTTGTTGATATCGATCTGGGGATTATAGCTTCATTACGCACGAATGAAGTCAGGTAATACGTTAAGTGATGGCTTATCTTCCCAAAAACCTAGTTTCAGAAAGAAGCAATGATTAATGTTAAAGAATGTGTTACTTTGTTATCGAATTTGGTAAAAATCGACAATTTTATCAGGAAGGTAGGATCGGTCTAGTCTTCAGTCTTGCCAAGGGGTATCGTGTAACCTAAAAAATGCTGGTACCTATTCGCCTGCATCCGGTTAGACCGGAAGCCGAACTGAACATAGTTGGGAAAGGTTAAGCCGATGATGACACAGGAGGACTCTGCTGCTCATCCTCTTCTCATCATTCCTCAGTGACCAAGGGTTCACAACTGGCCTTTTACCCAGAAAACTACATTCCTAAATGGATAGAGCAAGAAAACTAATTTAGAGAGTTCGTGGAATTGTTTAAAGTTTTACAAATTAATCAGTTCGCAGAAGGTTTTTGTTTGGAACGAACTGATTGGATGTTTATTTTATTTCATTTGTGTTTATATAAAAAGTCTGTGTAAAATTAGAACTTTAGAACTTCTCCATACTCAAGAATTTACTGAATAGTTTATTTATACTAACCTATACTTATTTTAAAGAGGTAAAGTTTGTATGTAAGTGCGAATCTTCGGAATCTATAATCCTACTCCGAAAATTCTTTCATGAATGGGAATCTACATTATCCCCGAGTCTCATAGGCTATATTTAAAATGGGATAATTTTCGACAACAACGTGAGCGAAGTCACAGGTAATAGCTAGTCTAATACAAATGTCTTATAAACAAAAATTCAAAGGCATGATGAGTGACTTACACCAACCCGCACCGGGCGTCATGGATTATCGCCCACTCCCTCAAACTAAGAGCAGACCTGTGTGCCATCAGTGGACACCATAGAGGCTGCGCATGCTGCCTGTTCCTTAACATAACTTGATATACCGAACTGGTGAAATGTTATTGTGAGCCCCTGTGCGTAACCCTTCTTAGAACACAGTGTTATTGTTAGTATATTATAAATACTTATTAGGAAGTGGTGGTGGGGGGACCGTCTTGTGTTATTTTGACTATTTAAAAGTGATTTACTCTCAGCTTTTTATAGGTTGGAAGGCACATCGACGCACAAACCACCGAACACGACACGGTTCAATAAAGAGCTGTTTCCTACAAAAGTGCAATACGTAATACCCAATACTAAGGTCAAAATGTATGGAACAGCAAATTTTTTTACAATACTTTATTTTTATTTTTTATATGGTAGAGTTAGAAATGTTGTATACGTGGTAAGCGTTTAATTAAATTGATTTGAAGCGTTTAATTAAACGAGTAATGCAAAGTTTTACCAAAGGTACACTCACATTTCGCTGGTTATGTAAGTATAAGTTCCATTTAGGCGAAGACGACCCTATTGCCATCAACCGTGCACAAACCTCGGCTTCGAGCTGCTTCCGAGTTTTTCCGATGGAAAACCTAACATCACTATGTCCGACCTGGGAATATAACCTAAGTCCTCATGCTTAACAGTAACGCTTGCGACTTCTAGACAAAGAGACAGTCGACTATCTTCAAGAATGCTAACAATAATCTCTTGAAATAAGCTATTATTGACAAACAACAGTAAAGTACTCGTGACTTTACCTCAGAACCGGATGGCGGTGACAGCTATGAGCTGCCGCTTCCCGCCTTTGTAATGAGTGTTGTAGAAAAGAATCGCCTTTTAAATGGATAAAAATATTACCTCTTATTGTGGGACTGGTCTTAAATTAAATTTAGAAAAATGCCATTAATGGAAGATATTATTAGATCTTCCATAAATGGCATTTTTAATAAGTACGGCGAATTTAATTTGGAGGACTCGCTACTTACTTACTTTGTTATTTATAGTGAATAGATATTTGGTTTAATCTAGAATGACAGTTGGAAAACCACAGGCCACTGGATATAATCATTCACTGTTAACTAATCTTAACCAATAACTATGGCAGTTAAAATTTTATTGATTCTTGTGAGAATACCTCCCAGGGCAAGCCGACCTAACCACAAATTTTAACATTACTTATTCTGTTATTCTTAATTGCACACAAAATTAAAAGAAATACACACAAATGAAAACAGGTGCTGAAAACCTCAAACGGCGCAAATACAATAACCTCATTGGTAGCTATGTGTTTGAGCCGTTTGGGGTTGAAACCCTAGGACCATGAGGTCCGAGTGCGCACCTACTCTTTTGGGACATCGCCAAGCGGTTGGTCGACTCTTCTCGTGACCAGAGGGCTGGCCTATTTTTGGGTGAAAGAATCAGCATTGCCATACAACGTGGCAACGCTGCCAGCCTTCTGGGCATTGTTCCTGCTATTGACAGCGATGTGGACGAATTTTTTGACGCCCTTTAATACTTTTCTTCTTTTATCTGTACATATTTGTATTATTATTTTAATTAATAAATGAAAAACACACAAATTGTAACAATAAAGCTTATGTACAACGGCGAGCTTAACACAGAATAACATTATTAGGAAACCAATAAAATTATCAGTCTAGGGAACATTATAGTGTATGAACTCCATAAGCAAAAATACATTTATTTCAGACCAAGTAACTGTCGATAATTGTTAGTAACAAAGGTCTTAAAAACTACGTTAGTATTGCATCATTCAATGAAATTCAAATAATAACGTTGTAATAATAATTTATGACCGATACATAATTATTATATCCCACAATATTAAATCTAATCAATCAAATTTCCATACAGACCAACCTTGTATAAACATCGAGATCGAAAAGAACACAACCCACTCTCCTGCCGACCCCTTTGAGTAATAAGCGCAGTCCGAGCCAGTGAAGCGATGTCAATTAACATGCCTTAGTGTTCCTGAAGCTTCTGTAACCTATAGCTGCTTATGTTGGTTATTGAACTGCACAGTAGCTAATGGGTGTAAAAATACCCTTAACGTAGCTGAAAGGCACTTTTATTCCTCATCATTGTGATCAGTTTTCGGTTATAATTCTCTCACAACTAGTTACCAAACGGCGAAAGAAAATTATTCTCTTGTCAGTTACAAGAGAATAATTTGTTGGTTACAAAAATGGAAATAATTTGATCTACGAATATGGAAAAATAATTCTTCTCTCACAACTAGTTACCAAACAGCGAAAGAAATATCTTCTCTTGTAACTGGTTACGTAAGTGTAGTTACCAAAATGGACGAAGGGTTCGGGACCATACCTGACCTACCTTCTAGTTACGGAGATATTAGCGATCAAGTTCCAAATTTTTTGAAAAGTTTTCTTAAACAGGTTTTAGTGCTATAACTTTACTTTTAAAACCTCCATGTCTCCTGTACTATTCGATGTATAAATCGATTTTCATATGATTTTTAGGAGTATGATGTGCAGAATGCTTGGTTGATGGCTTCGTGAAGGGTCCGTTTATACCTTGTATATATTACTGAAATCTCGGTTATATTCAACTGTACTGGGTGATTTGTTAAACGTGGGCAATGATTTAGAGGCGTGTATGTACCTAAGAAAATGAACAATGTTTACTATAGGTTCAGCCATCAATCACTTCATTCTCCTGCCCTTATCACAATTTATTTGGGGTCGGCGCAGCATGTCTTCTTCTTCCACACTTCTCTATTACTCGTCTTATCAGCAGTCATCTCCTTTCTAGCCATATCATCCTTCACACAGTCCATCCATAGTTTCTTTGCTCTTCCTCTACTCTTTAGCTATCTACATTCATACCCAACATAGACCATCAAATCACGAAAAAAATATCAGCCGCCCCATACATTTATTTTAATTTTTAGACAAATATTATAAGTAAGGATGTGGTGCCGCAGAAATTAAGTCGGTAGATAAAGATATACAACTGTTTATATCAAGCTATGATCTATCCTTACGTGGAAATATTTATAAATCACACGTAACACGCATCTATAAAATCCGTGATATCATAAATGTTCCCACACCACTACAATCAGTACAGTTGTATGTAAATATTTTCAATCCCACTCCATACATAATTGTAGTCGCATTGTTATTACAAAAATAACATCTTAACGTCATCATACCATAAGTCATAGGTTTATCAATAGGTTATCAGCAGATATTAAGCGACCGATTAGCGTGACCATCCTCTATAAGTTGTTAGTGGTATACGAGTGTGTCTATCTTAATTTGGTCGGGTTTGAATCGCGGCTGGATATAAAATAGGTCGGTAAGAAACAGGATATTGTTGTATTTGGATGTTTTTAGTAGGTTATCTCGACTGTATTTTTAAAGGAGGTTAACATTGTTGAAAAATAGGTCACCAACAATCCCAATGGAGCAGTGCTATGACTCCGACTAATGAGTTGTAGGTAGCGGGTTCAATCCGAAACAGATACTTTAATACTAAAGCCTATTTATTTCTTAATTACAATGAGTATGTCCCCAAAATAAAAATAAAAATGGAGAAGTTTAATAATTAATTAACGAGTGAGGAAGAAGAAAACGTGTTGCGCCGACCACAAGTATAATGGGACAAGGGCTCGACGATGATGATGTGAAGAGACACTTCACTTGGTGTTATTTATTTCATCACCATGGCTCTGTAACGGTAAAGGAAACATTGTGAGAAAACCATGCCTGTCCTAGAACACACACATCAACCCGCATTGGTCAGCGATGGTATGGATACATACATACATGATTGGTCATGGATTACACCCCGCTTCCTTTCACATACTCGAATCCTATATCCCACCTGTGGGAAAGTGGCTTAATTCTTCACCCACTCAGCGCCTCTTTGTGAACTAAATTCGACACGACCCCGGGAAAGGACTGTGGCGAAAAAAACAGAAACACCCGAACAATAAAAACGAGACTTAAGACATTTAAAATTACTAGTCTATTAAGATAGCAAACAACACTTAGTTAATTGTCCAACACAGATTGTTACTAAGATAACATCAGCACTTATAAGGAATCTATTACTCGCTCAGTTTGGCGTCGGTTTGGACCTGACTGAGCGGTCTGACGTCAAACCTGACGGACATGGAGTGCTCATGTTAGACTGGGTTAGATTTGAAAGCGTTTCTTTATTATTGTTGTCAATGATTGTCGACACATTGCTTAATAGTTTGAAAGTTACAGAGTATTTACAGTGTCTAAGTTAGAAGTAAACTAGTATTCCTTCGATGAGTACTTACTTGAGTGCATCTGTGTCTGCGCAAACAATGTATTACTTTAATGTGTCTTGCATCGAATGGCTTGTTTTCACTGAGATTCGACGCTTTGGCTTGCAATCCGAGAAATGGTCTGCTGGTAGCTATTATAGTCTGAAATCTTTTTGGGGGAAGCATACAGCCCGTCTCAAAGTTTACCTTAGCTGTTGTTACATCTAAGGTCTATCTATTCATTCTCGAAATCTCTTAAGGGGACATTGTACTCATCATTATGAAAAAATTTTACTAAGGGACCAACCCTAAAATCGCGAAAAAAAAAATCAGCTGTTCCAAACATTTTGACGAGTTATGCGAACATAATTGTAGGGAACAGCAGATTTTTTTTAGATTCAGGGTTGGTCCCATAGTAAAAGTTGTTCATAATGATGCGTACAGTGACCCCTTAAGAGATTTAGTATATTATATCTATCTGTTCAAGATAGACCTTATATACAGGTTTAATAATAATTACTGTTACAAACAGTCAATCTTATACATAGCTCAGAGGCTGACGAATTCTACCACTGACCGTGACATAGAAAAAATCCAATATTCAACCAAAATATTTGTGCCATCATTAGAACTTACGCAGGTGGCACAAAAACTATGGCACGTCGACGCAACGCACGTCTGGTTATTGCCACATAAGCTGGAATTGCGCAGCTAACGACATGCCATTATAAATTACACATTGAACACGGGGAATTAATAAAATATTGGTTAGCAAATAATTTGACGGTCTGGCATCGCATTGCTATTCTACGAGTAAATGTAAAGCTAAAATGATTTATGTAATCCGTCCGGCACCAAAAACTCTCTACAGTCTCAAAGCTAAGACAGAAGAACAGAATCTCCAGAGATGTGTTGGGTATAGTTTTTTTGGAAAAAGATTTCCTAAACTCATAATTTCAAGTGATTTCGTGAACCATCACGTCTGCGGTGTGTCATCTAGCTTATACAAATACCCGGTGTATGAGTTTCCGTATTGTGAACTAATTAACTTATAATTTTACTCGAACAATCACTAAGTAACTTCGGACCGATTTCCGTGAACAACATAAAATTTTCCGTAAGTAAACTTTTAAATCATTAATTAAGTTAATTAATAAGAAATTATAGCGTTGATAACGACAACTAAATTGCATTTGTATTTAAACATCAATTTACTTAATGTTATTTTTGTTTATTTCCTCCATCCATATTAAAGTTAGTAGTAGTGGAATCGTACCTTTCTGAATTCAGGGCCGTAGGGGTCAATGTACGGAGGCTTTTTACGGAACCAATCTTTTTTCGGTAAGCGGCTTAAGTGCCTCTAAGCAATAAGCGCTGATTTCTTGTTTGTTTACTTTTCGACAAGCTACAATTTTATAAGTATATCTATAACTTTATAGGCTGCCTCAACTTAATAGGCTGCTCCACGACGTTACTGCTGAGCATGTCGTTTTGGGTTCGATTCCCAGGTCGGGCAAAGAAAGGTGGGTCTCTAGAAAGTCCGGGTTCGCACCTACGACCCTTGATTTGTAAATCGTGGTGGATGGCATTGGGCCACGCTGCTTAGTGCTCAAAATTTATAATAAAGTGCTAGCTGCTAGTGAGAAGTACACTTCCACTCTTGAATAGTTCTCACTGTGCAAGTCGGATGAGGACCTAGCTTGCGCAATAATACTAAAAGAAGCAGCACACGTTGGTCATTTAGTTAATCACCTAATTTGATATACATTGAGTAACTTCATTAACTTTTGTACCTATCTAAGCGGTAATTTGTTTACAAATAAACTTTTAATCAGGTTGTTTGTTTCAAATTATAGCATTGCTTACAGATATATGTATAAGTCATTGAGAGGGCAAAGCTTTGTATGTTGCATATTTCGTATTTTTAACTTAATAGCTCAGTCATAAATATTGTTACGAGCTGGGTATGGGATAAATTAATTACTACCAATCAGACAATTTAATAACTTTATTAAACACAAAACACTTAAATCTTAATCACAAGTACACTACTGATTCGCTTGGATATCGCACTTCTAGTTCACTTCGATTCGCTCCGTTGTATCGCCTGAATCAGACTACCCCTGTAGGTGGTTGTCGCTACGCCCCCGCATGGGGCCGCGGCTGGCAGGGTGTGGACTAAGTCCCTGGGCCCGCGGTATCTTCTGCGGCGCCCGTAACAACGGGCGCCCTCCTTATGGTGGCCGTATAGGCCCGGCATTTGACAGGCGCGTTATACGCAACCTGTCTATGTGTAGTTGCGAAAGTGTCCGGTAGGAGGCGCTACGGCGCTATGTATAGCGCCGCTATCTTCACGCCACCTCGGCGGTCTGTCACCGCCAGGTGAGACCTCCGGTTGCCCGGAGGAGGCCTAGCGGATGACGACCAGCGACGGAGGTGACTCGGCGCTCCCTACCGCGGCTGTTGGCCCCCGCCTGTCACGCTTTCAGAGCTAGCCGATTACGCGCCAGGCAAAGGGCCATGTATGTGAGTATGAGCGGCAATGTACTTGTGTAACACCGCTCATGTTAGCGATAGAATAGCAGGCCCGCGCCGCTCGTTCATCGCGTGAGTTTATCGCTTGTGGAGTCGTGACTGTGTGATGCGGTATGTGTCGTGCCTATATTAACCTAGAACACGACATGCACCGGGTGTATGTAGCGAGTGCGGAGTCTCATTGTTTGAGTAGGCCGCGTGTAGGTGGATGCGACTTACTCGGGTGCGTCAAATCCGGGGGGGGGGCTCGCCACGTCCGCTGGGATGAGGTCGCGTGGTAGGCGCCTCGCGTCAGGTGGCCGCGCGTGCCATGGCGCTAGGTGCTTGACGTGGGGCCAAGCAGAAGCGTCGGCACGCGCGAACATAGTGGACGCGAGGCGGCGGCAAAAGTCCTCCAGGCTCTCTATCTTGAGGTCCCGCTGGATGGTGGTGTTCCTCACGTAGCGAGGAGCGGCGACGACCCTCCGCAGCGACAAGTTCTGTTGCGCGCGGAGGAGCTTCCTGGTGTTCTCGCTCGTGAGGGCGAGCCAGGCTGGGGCGGCGTACGTGAGCAGTGGGCGGATGTACGTTTTGTACACGCCCAGCTTGGCACGCAGCGGGAGGCGGGAAGAGAGCACTGGGTGGAGCAGGTTGCGGGCGGCTCTGCATCTGGCGACAACCGAGCGGACGTGACTTACCATGGAGAGCCGACGGTCGATGGTGACCCCGAGGTATTTCACCTGGGGCGACCACGCGATGTCGGCTCCCTGCAGCTTCAGGGGAGGCGGGAGAATGGTGCCGCCGGCGACCAGCGCCTGCGTCTTTCCCACGTTCACCGACAACCTCCATTTGGACAGCCAGTCAGGCAGCAGGTCGAGCACGCGCTGCATTTTGACGGCCGCGTGTCTCGCGTTGAGCGAGGTAGCGATGTACGCGGCGTCGTCGGCATACAGCGCGAGCGTGGTGTCGGGAGTGGTGGGGATGTCGTCGGTGAAGCAGGAGTAACACAGCGGAGAGACGCAGCTGCCCTGCGGCACACCCGCGGCGATCGGGCGAGCGCTGGAAAGCGCGCCGTCGACCGCCACCCTGAAGGACCTGTCAGAGAGGAAGGAGGAGACCACCTGTATCAAGCGACGAGGCGCGTCTGTCTGCGACAGTTTGTACAGCAGACCGGCGTGCCACACGCGATCGAATGCCTTTTCCATGTCGAGGAATACTGCAACCGCACGCTCTTTCTTGTTGAGCGTTGCTGCCAGCAGGTGCAGTACCCTCGACAGCTGGAGCGTCGTAGAGTGCTCGGCGCGGAACCCAAACTGCTCCGGGCGAGGCGTGACGTGCTGGGAGAGGTGTCGCAGCAGGAGTTTCTCAAACACCTTGGAGATGGTTGACAGGAGAGTAATGGGCCGATAGCTCTCCGGCTTCGTGACGTCTTTGCCCGCCTTGGGCAGCATGATGACGCGCCCCTCCTTCCACGCCGCCGGGAAGGCCCCAGTGCGCAGTATGCCCGTGTACAGGCGCGCCAGTGCCGCTACCGTACGGAAGGGCAGGTGGCGCAGCGCTGTGTTGGTCACACCGTCCGCACCGGGGGCCTTTCTCGGCTTGGTTTTCAGGATGGCGCGTCTGACTGCGCAAGGCGAGAAGAAGATTGGTTCCTCTTCGGGAGCTATCGGCGTCGCGAAGTACTCCCCAAGGTGCCTCTCGACTGCTGCGATGTGCTCGGTGTCATCGGATGGGTTAGGCTCAAATTGACGCTCCAGGTGCTCGGCAAAGATCTCCGCGCGGTCTGCTGCGATGTATCTCGGCGCCCCGTCGCTGTGGCGTAGTGGGCGTACCGGAGCCGGGGTGTTCGCAAGCTGACGACACAGCTTGTGTATCGACGGCCAGTCTCCCTCTGCCGCGTCGATACGTTCCTCCCAGCTCTCGGCGTTGTGCTCCTGAAGCTTGGCCCTAACCTTCTCCGCGAGACGGTTGAGGTCGGACTTCACCCGTGGGCAGCCCGTGTCCTGCCACCGCTTGCGAAGGCGCTTCCTCTGGGCGACCAGATGCTTGATGTGGGTGGGCAGAGGCTTGTACACAAGCCCCTGCGACTGCGGTAGTGTTGTTGTCGCCCCTTCGAGGGCGCGCTGGATGCAAGCGGTGACCTCTTCTGCCAGCCGGTCGACGTCTGCGGCGGTTTCAGTGGGCCAAGTAGGAGTGGTGGTCTCCATCGCTTCCGCGAACGCCTGCCAATCCGTCCTTCGACGTGGCGCTGGAGGAGAGAGTCGCGTCGGCATCTGTGATAGGACGACGAGTACAGGTTGATGATCCGACTGCATCTCGTCGTCTATCACCTGCTGGGTGAGCTGGTGACTCAGGCCTCTGTGGACCACGATGTCCAGCACGTCCGGTGCGTGCGCGTGGTCGTCGGGGTAGTGAGTCGGCGTGTCAGGGCCGGACACCGTGTATCCACAGGCCTCTGCGTCTGCGAAGAGTCGCCTCCCTCCGGGATTCGTGGTCCGGCTATTCCATGCCGGGTGCTTGGCGTTCAAGTCGCCCGCGAGGAGTGTCGCGTTCGGCGATTTGTGGATCAGTGCCCGCAGCTCGGAGAGGTTGTGCAGGGCCTTGGGCGGGCAGTAGCACGCGTAAATGTTCAAGTCCTCGCCGGCGACGTGCAGCTGGATACCCAGCGCGTTGAAGGACGCCGGTGACGTCGGAGGGAGTGGCTGGTGTACGACTCTTCGGCTCACCAGTACCGCCAGACCGCGGTAGATGATGCCGAGCGGCGACTTCTCGTCCTTCCTGTAGAGGTGGTATCCCGGGAACCTGGGATTGTCCGCAGGCCCCAGGAACGTCTCGCTGATGAGCGCCACGTCGATTCGTTGTTCCCTGAGAAGAAGGCGGAGTGGGGCAACCTTATTTTTCAGGCCGCGGGCGTTCCAGTGCATGACCCTCAACGGACTAGCCATGGTACAAGGTGAGGAGCTCGGCCAGTCCGTCGAGGATCACCAGCTCCGCGTCTTGCCCCTGCCTGATGGCCTTGATTAGGTCCATCAGGAGTTTTATGGCGCAGGCCGTAAATTCCTTCTGGCGCTCTTCCTTAGGAGCGCCAGTACGTGGTGCGCGGCGCCGCTGTTGATCGCCGGCGTCGGCTGGTTGTGCGTGAGTGTCGGCCACCGTCGCTGATTGTGCGACGGCGGTAGTAGTCGCGTCTGTGGGTGGGGCACGTTTTCCCGCCCGCTTCCCCTTCTTGTTGCCGGCGCCAGCAGCGACGTCGGTAGGCTTCGGGTTGATGGTGGTGGGTGCGGCTGGTTGTTGCGCCTGCGCCGTGGGGGCAAGAACTTGCCTAGGTTGGGACGCGGGTGGCTGGGGCTGTTTACCCCCCTTTCGCCTTCCCCCGCGCGCCCTCTTCCTCCGCCTCGAGGCAGGAGCTTCTACGTTGGTGGGCCCGTTCGCTGTCGCCATCAGTGTGGCGCTGGGGGCCTCGTGGTCGTCCGTGGTTGGTGGTGGAAGTGGCCTCTCATTGGTGGGTCGGCGCCCTTGTTGGGTGATGGCGACAGTGCCCGCTCGCTTGTTCCGGACCTCCTTCCGGAACACTGGGCAGCCGCTGCTGCACGCTGGATGGTCACCCGCGCAGTTAGCGCAGGTGGCCGGCTCTGTCCTTGGGCGCGGGCAGTCGCGGGCGGCGTGTTCTCCGCCGCATCTCACGCAGGCGAGCGGGCGGTGGCACTGGTGCGAGCTGTGGCGGAACTTCTGGCACCGGTGGCACTGTGCGGGCCCACGTTTGCCTCGCCATGCCTCTATACGGACACCACGCATGCACAGGAACACGGTGGTGTCGTATATCTGGCGGATGTCCTCCTGCCTCCTCAGGACTGCATGGAATATGCAGCCGGGTCGTCCTTGTCGTGCTTGGATGTTGCGCACGTACTCCGGCTGGTATCCCATCAGCCTGAGCTCCTGTTCGATGTCGGCCGGGTCTGTATCCGCCGGCAGCCCCCTGATGGCCACCTTTAGGCTACGCTCCGCCGGCAGCGAGTAGGAGAACCAACTCAGGCCACTCGACCTCTCTAGGTCGGTGAGGTACCGCTGGACCACCCTATACTCGTCCTCACTTTCGGGAAGAAAACGAATTCCCCCTTGGTAAGGGCGGGCATTGGGTGGGTGGCCCAGCTTGGCACTCACGGCCCTGAAGTGGGTGGCCCAGTTTGGCATCCTTTCCACTACCAGCGGAGGGTAGCGTGGCCTCTTCTCCTTCGTCGTCGCCTTGGCAGCTGCGGCTGCGCTCGTGCCTTGTGCAGGGGCTGCGGCGGCTGGCGTCGTCTTCGGGTTAGCGTCTTGACAGGTGGGGCGACGAGTTGCTTCAGCGAAGGTTGGAGAACCGACTCCGGCTCGACCGCGCGTGGCACGCTGCGGGAGCGGGGAGTCGGTTCAGATGCGCTTCGCCTCTTCAGCGGCCTCGTCGTCTGAGCTTCGTGGGCGGCGCTGGGCTCTGGCATCGAACTGGAGTTCGTAGCCAAAGGCCAGCGCGTCGTCGTTGGTGCACATGAGACCACTAACCTCCATGTCGTTGTCCGGTGAGTCGGGGCGTGCGGGTGTGTCCACCGGGGCGCCCTGTTGTCCGGTCGTGGAGCCCCCCGACGTCATCGAGAGGTCACTGCCCTCTCTCGATGAGCATGGAGACATCGCGGCCGGGGAGTCCCGGGCTGCGCTTCTTGGTGGTGGCGGCGACATCAAGCTCCCCTCGGTCATTGCGGCGGCTGAGCCTGCCAGCAAGAGGTGGGGAGCGGGCGATGCGGTGCGCACGGCTCGGGTCGTAGTGGCGGTGGAGCGTACGCGCGCAGGGCGAGTCGTGGCACTCACTGTTGCGGGCGCAGGGCGCGCGGCTGCAGGTCTGGGTTGTGCGGCCGTTGCGGGCGTCGGTCGGGACGCGGACGGCACAGGCGCACGCGTCACCTGCGCAGCGGAGCGCGCGGTGGGTGCGGCGGCACGCATTGCGGGTGCGCGGGTAGCACTACCGGCGGGCCCCGGGGCCTGAGTTGGCACGGGGCGGAACGCCGGCGGGCGGACTGGCACTGGGTGGCGGCTTGAGAGCGGCGGCGTCGGTGAGGGGGCCGTGGTGCGCGCTGGCGGCGACGCTTGCGCCAGCGGTATCGGTGGTGATGGTGGTTGAGGATGGGGCCTCCCTTCTCCCTCTTCGGTGGCGGCGGCAGCAGGTGGAGAACCGGGCGGCGGGCTCCTAACACGCGGGAGCGACGTCGTCCGGTCCCCGAGCGCCTGTTCCGTCGGCGGGGTTGTAGGCATCTTCAAAGTTTTTTCGGAGATCGCTGGGGGTGATCCTCCGCAACCGCTACGGTGACAGGCACCGGGCGGGCTGGGCTCTCGCTGTGAGCGTACAGGTACTACGTACCCATCACGGTCACAGCGAGAGACACTTCTCGACGGAAAGTTTTAGAACGGTTCGGGCGGTGGCGGTTATTTTTTAAATCACAGAGTACCCGCACTACGATTTATATTTGTGTCGGAGCGAGAAAACAATGTGTACGCGCGCGCTTGGATCACTAGCTAATCCGACTACCCCTGTGTGTCGGCGCTTGTGCTTTTTATACTACCCCATTATTCACGAACATTCCGGCGATGTGTAGAACGGTTCGATAAAAACATCAACAAAAAAACATTACCAAGTAGTAGGCAAAAAAAAAAAAAAAATAATAACCTACTTGTACCGAATAAAGAAGTAGGTACTTTATGCCCTCGGCGTACGGTCGAAATTACAGTGACAATTCCTAATATTTTTTATAAGTAGTTACCTACTTAACTTTGAACTAATAATAATGGCACGCTTCTCGAAGTTTTTAGCGCAAACACACTGAATCACGTCCTTTCTCGAAAGATCTCGTACGTACGACGTAACACTGCCCCCTCCTTAGACATGCTCGTCCCGAGCATCATTAGCCCCGTAGTATCGGGCCAATCGGTCTACATGAACAATCTTAGGCGCACCTCGTAGACCCTTCTGTATTCGGTAGGTGACATCGTTGATCCTAGTCACGACTCGGTATGGTCCATCCCATTTTGCTTGCAATTTCGGAGACCTCCCCTTGCTCCGCACTGGGTTATGTAACCACACCAGTGAACCCTTTCTATCAGAACACTTCGATCTTTGTGTCCAGAATTCTGTGGTAATCTAATTGGCACAATTGTTTCTGATCTGCGAGGAAGAACAATCTCTTTCAAGCAGTACACTTTTCCTGATGGTGCACCTTCCATGAAGACTTCATGTGAACCACATTTCAATACTCCTTGATCAACGTCGATCTCGCAACGATGTTTCCGCATGAAGTCCAAGCCCAAGATGCAATCGTCCACTATATCGGCCACGATGACATTGTGCTGGTAAGTTCTATCACCCAATTTTAACTCCACCTCCTTTTTTCCTCGGACGATTATGTGCTGACCGGTAGCTGTTAGTAATCGTATACGGTCGTGGTTATTGACGTAGTCCCCAAGGAACCGACTTGCTAGGTGAGAATTGACGACCGTGTGAGAAGCTCCAGTATCCAACGTCAGTTTGCATGGTGTTCCATTGACTTCGCCTTTGATGGTCAGGCTGTTCCCATCATGTGCTTGCGAGATCAAGATTCTCGGGGCCTTTTCAATACCAGCCAGCACTCGCCCCCCAGTCCTGGCATCTACTCGTTTCCCTGCTGTGGCTGGGCAGTCACTTCAGCCACCCTTCCCTGCTGATCTTCTCTCGGAGTGCCGCGCTTAGGACAGCTTGACCGAAGATGACCCCTTTCTCCGCAAGTGTAGCACCTAAGACTGTACCCTTGCGGCCGGTCGCGTACAGGAGATGCTACAACCTCTCTGACGCGGTGCGTTCGGTGGTCCTGCCTCACTGCCTCTACTTCTAAGGCATGGGCCAAGGCGTCTTTCAGCGCCTCATGATGCCCAAGTCTCACAGCGGCTCTAACTTCTAGGTCGCGTATTCCATCAACGAACGCTTGTACCAGATTCCCATCGATAAGTGCAGGGGCAGACTGGTATGCTTTCCGAACCAGCTTTTCAACTTCGAGGGCCCACTGCTGTAGATTCTCGCCACTACGTTGAACACGATCTTTCAACTTAGCACGAAATACGTGCTCCAGGTGCGCGTCACCGTATCTGGACTCTAACGCCTCCAGCAGCTGCTCGTAGGTTACATTCTTGCCGAGCGCCTCAAGAATATTAAGGGCCTGGTCTCGGAGGGCCAAGGTGAGCGCGGTCATGGCTTGCGGTTTTGTCCATCCATTCGCCTTTATAACGGCCTCAAATTGAATTTTATAAGCCGACCACGAAGATGTGCCATCGAATGGAGGCACCTTAAAGCCCCGCGCTGAAGGTGCAGCAACTACTGAAGCTACAGTCAAGTCTCCAGTCTTCAGTTCTCCCAAAGCCTTCTTCACCCCAGCGATCTGAACTTCGGCTTCTGAGAGGCGATTCTCGTGCTGCTGTACCTGATCCTTCATCACCTTTAGCTCTTTGCCAAAAGTTGCATGAAGATCCTTTATGAGGAGCATCTGCTCGTCTTGGCGGCGGACCTGCTCCTCCTGGCGGCGGACTTGCTCCTCTTTGTCTCGCTGCAACTGCTCTTCCAACCGGCGAGCCTGCTCTTCTTGACGGCTAGCCTGCTCTTCTTGACGGCGAGCCTGCTCTTCTTGACGGCGAGCCTGCTCCTGTAGCAGCGCCATTAAAGCTGACAAGTCTGGCGCCATTGATGCTGTAGAAACTGCGGATGGGCCAGCGACTGGCACTGACGTAGGCTGGACACCACCCGGTGTCTGTGTTGGGGAATCTCCAAACCGCCTTTGGTCCATGTCCTGCTGTCGCTGACTCCTGGTACGGATACCGTCCGTGTCGTCCTTCGGTAGAATTGGCATAATTTATCCCTCACTTCTGACACCAAATTGTTACGAGCTGGGTATGGGATAAATTAATTACTACCAATCAGACAATTTAATAACTTTATTAAACACAAAACACTTAAATCTTAATCACAAGTACACTACTGATTCGCTTGGATATCGCACTTCTAGTTCACTTCGATTCGCTCCGTTGTATCGCCTGAATCAGACTACCCCTGTGTGTCGGCGCTTGTGCTTTTTATACTACCCCATTATTCACGAACATTCCGGCGATGTGTAGAACGGTTCGATAAAAACATCAACAAAAAAACATTACCAAGTAGTAGGCAAAAAAATAATAACCTACTTGTACCGAATAAAGAAGTAGGTACTTTATGCCCTCGGCGTACGGTCGAAATTACAGTGACAATTCCTAATATTTTTTATAAGTAGTTACCTACTTAACTTTGAACTAATAATAATGGCACGCTTCTCGAAGTTTTTAGCGCAAACACACTGAATCACGTCCTTTCTCGAAAGATCTCGTACGTACGACGTAACAATATTAATTAACTCATTAACAAATTATACATTACATCTAGCGTGTATTCCCCAAAGGGGGAGCCAGAACAGTTCACTACGTTTAGTTACCTAGTTATAGGGGGCAAGTCTATTGCAATCAACCGGGAAGACAAACCGACTCAACTGTTAAGTCCAGCACCCAGCGAGTTACCTTCAAGACTATCGTAAACATATCTTTGCATTGTATAGATTCAGTCTCTTAGTATTATATAATTGCATAGCACATGTGTGAGTTCTATGTACGACAAAGCTACCATTTACATCTTTTACTGACTCGAATTTGCCCTGGCGGTTGAGAAATGTCATGCTCACTCAAATGTCTCGCTGATGGTGGCGCGTGTGTCGGGTCGTTTAGTTCCCTCCAAAATGGTTGAGTTGAATGATGGCTGATCCATGCGTCATGTTCGTGAACGGGCGCTGTCAGTTGTGACTGGTCATCTCGCAGCTGCCATGGATTATTGTATTTTTGAATTGTTAATTTTATCTTTTTTATTCTGGACGCTCTTACTCGCACGTCTTTCTACATCGTTCTCACATGTATGTTTAATCTCGACATGAATGATGTAACCGAGACTTTGTAACAACAATGATTTAAAAGAGTGTCCATGGAGTTTCTTGCCCATTCTTCTCCATAGAGATCTACGCTTTCGAATGGGCAACTACAGTACTTTCACAAGTTATTATGCCCTGTGACTGGGACTGTAGCTTAGTTTATTTTTTTTTGTGTTTTGACATTCAAAAGTGCCTGTAATGGTCTAATTGAAATAAATGCTTTGAGTTTGAGTTTATCTTTATTTATCCATACTTCCACACCCATGACACCCATACTAATATTATAACAGGATAGTAACTCTGTCTGCCAGTTACCTTTTCACATTGAACCGATGAAATTTTGATAGATGAAAGAGCCAAGATCATTAAAAAATAAATTAGTTCAGTTAGGAAATTTGTTAAATTAATTATGGAATACAAAGTGCACGTAGACAGAGTCTTAGGCTGTAGTGAGTTTTTACAATACGTTAAAAATATTGAATCTTGGAAACGCTAGTGTCGTAATGTGTTGAGACAGTTTAAGAACTTTGTTGAACTCTTCGAGGTCGTTTTAAAGTCTGGATTGAAAACTTGTTGGCTGAAGTTGTACTACTCGTAGTATTGTCATCGACTTGTGTGTTGTTTTTAAATGTCGAGCATTTTATTGAGCTGAAAACAAACAAAAACTCTTTTGGTTTTCTTTAAACGAAGTGCATAATTTTTTGTTTATTTATAATCTTTGCCCCGCACTAGGAATTACTCCTGTGTCGTGGGTGCGTATACAAACACTTAAACTAACATACACAAACTATAGTGAAACGTCATCGCGCTTAAAATAGTGAAATTCCTGAAGGACTAAAAATTTCGCCAGTTATGTTATGGTAAGTCTCATGTACACACCCAGCGTTAAAAATATCGGGACGAACAGACTGTTCAAAATGATATCAACAACTAAGAAAATTAAACTTTATCTCAATTGGATAAAGTTCTTGTCAGAATGACAGTTGTCGTGTACTGTCTTCATTCTGAAACATTCCTTGTGTCATTGAGTTAATATTTAATTTACATAGTTGTTTATATCATTTTGAATAGTCTGTTCAATACTGTAATAGGATGCGAGCTTATTGTCATCAGCCGCGTACAAAATGCTGATTACGCGATGTTACTGAGATAATATTTTTGATGTAAAAACCCAATACGACAAAGACGTCCTACCTGAGAATCGAACCCAGGACCGCATGGTCAGCATTGACTATGCGACCAGGGAACCAACGAGGTAGTCAGGGCTCATCCCATTCTCCTTCCCGCTGTTCTCTTGTAACTCAGCCTGAATAAAGTAATTTTGGACAAGCCTCAACTTTAAACAATAGCAATCGGTAGGCTAGTAATCGACCGTTTTATGATTTTTAAAAAAGCCGTTACAGGAAATCAAAATCAAAAGTCATTTATTCAAATTAGGCTGATAAGCAGCACTTTTCGAACGTCGAGTTTACAAGAGACAGTCCCCAAAACGGCCGCCCTTCGCCACTTCCTAGTGTTTTTGCTGGGAAGAAGAAGTGGCGGAACAAACTCCCCAGCAACACATCTGTCTGTTAGGTTAGAAAAAGCAGATTCTATACAATAGCGTGTAAAATATATAAAGCGTGTAAAGGACCAATAACAATTAAAAAAATCTCAATTGCCGCACTAGTTTTTTAAGCAAAGTTTTTATAACACTAATAACGTAATAATAGTCATTTGTAACGTAGAGCTATTGAAAATAAGTGAAGATCTTTGAACTCCTGTTAATAAATAACTTAACAAAAAACTTACCTAGCAGTTATTTGCGTGAGATTTGATTACGTGCAGTTTTTGTGGTACTTTAATTTAGATTACTTAAGTACTTGTGCGGTAAAAAAAGTGTGACACAAAAAGATTTACATTGTAAACTAACTTTGTGAACGTGCAGTAATCTTTACGTCAGTTTTCGCCAGAGCAATGTAAAAAATAAGTTTTCGCCGTGGTTATTTTTACTTTTGAAGTTAGTGTACTTAACATTTAGTTTTCCAATGAAATCTGATGATGATTAAATTTACCACCCAAAATCCAATAGCCAATCCATATAGTGTGGTTAGTGAGTAACCGGGTGTCAGAGTTTTAATGCCGCCCATGGGCCTCTGACTTGGCTTTACATGCCGTCGAGAAATATCTCTCGGGCATGTTGATTTTCTCCCGCTGTTTTCCTTCACCGAAGCAAGTGATAATTATACAATACGCACATAAATCCGAAAAAACAGGTCTTGGGTTCGAACTTACGACCTATAACTTGCAAGCCCGACGGTCACACCACTAGGCTATCACTGCTTCCAATGGATAATAAAATGGCTCCACTTTATAGCTGAATCCATGCTATAAAACAAAGTCTAGCCTAGGCTCACACAAGCACAGCTGTTGCTTAAGGTTTAGTAGAAGACTTCAGAAGGTTAGGTGAAAATGGCAACAACAAAACTGTATTTGTTGCTATACAGATGAATCTATTCATAAATATAATAAAATGGTTCAGTATAAATAGATGCACTAGCTTGTTTAGTTTCATTTGTTTTATCAACGTTGACCATTTGTCCTTATGCACAAAACTGGAAAATAATTAAAAATACCTAACAGTGTATTTATAAAAAAAAACTGGTTTTAAATTCTGTTTAGTTTGCATTTAACTTAAAGGTTAACCACTACTACTAATTCTAACATGAAATTAAAGTGTCAAAAATAACTTAAGATTATGCATATTATATTAATATGATGTATGTGGTTAGTGACTGGGTTTCTAAAAGGTCAATTTGATTAAAATTTTCTATTTTTACGATCTCGTTCAACAGTTATGTGTCCTGGTTTAATTCAAAGGTAGGAAAGTAAGTGAACGAAACCGTAAGAAAACCTGTTTGTATATTGAAGGTCAGAAATTATCCCACAAGGACGTACAACCTGGATAAATAGATATATAGACAGACAGACAGACAGACTTACCTGCTTGTACAATATTAGTATGAATGGATACCAACTGGTTTTGAATGTATTGGCAATCTTTCAGGAGTTGGACGAACTCATAAAATACATGTACTTCAACTTTATCAGCGCGTTCCATTCTGAAATATCTACAAAATGATCTGCTGTGTCGGTCCAAACTGGAATAGCCCCATAAAAATATTTGAATCAGAACCAGATCACTGCTGTTTTTTTGCAGTTTCAGATTCCACAGCAGAAATAGTTCATATTTATGTCTATTGCAGAGTCGGTGCCATGGTAAAAGTTGTTTATAATAATGTGTACTTTCACCTCCTGAAAAGCTGCCAATAAATTTAAGGTCACCCTGTCACAACATACAGTAACAGCCTTCCCTTTACGAGCTCCCATAGGAAATGACGGCTGATTATAATTTAACTTTTTGATTCGATTTTGTTTTCATACAACACTTGTATTCCCCGAGGAGGTGGGCAGGCATGTTTTTGGCCTTTGTATTCTGTCACATGGAAGCATATAGCCGTTTAGCATAGTATTTAATGCTTCCACTCTTGGGTCACAGGCCTCCTCACTGCGTGGGTCGGCCGTAATCCATCACAAGGGCCTAAAGTGTGGGTTAAGACATTTATTTTATGGCGGCAGTCCAATGGCTCAGAAGTTGGAGAGGTATGCTTATAGTTGCGAGTTCGTATCTCATTAGTTGCATTGTCATCCACTCCCTTTATCTTACTTTGCTTTGCCAAGAATTTAAAAGGGAATGCAATGTATTTTATTTTCATAAAGTTATTAATTAATAAAAAAAACTGGTTTTATAAAAAAAGCCATCATTCTTGTTCATTGCGAGAAAGCACATACCTTTTTATACGTTACATAAGCATGTATTGGCATAAACAATATTGTTGATGTAATGCACCTTTACGTGACAATTAGCCGATTGCTCACGGAAACACCCGATCTCCCATTTACTCGGCTTACGTAGATGACTTGATAATAATTTAGGTATTTATTCCTAGTTAATCAAGTCATATTCAATACTAGTTTAAAAGGAAATTGATGAGTGGTTATAAAAAAATAAAAAATATGTTTGATTTTGTAATTTTATGGTTGTTTTAATTAAGTTTTTTTTTAATGATTTGTTGCATTTAGAGGTAAAGAGACTAAGGTATTAAGTCGCTGCATCGACATGGAGAAGATGGCGGATATTATTGCTCTAAATAAACAAATTGAACCAACAAACGACATGGTTGGCTTAGTGGCTGAGCGATTGACTGCGCGCTGGGTGTCACAGGTTCGATTACCGCATAGAACAAATATTTGTATGGCTGTTTGTGTATGTGAGTTTAAATGTTTGGAAACGCACCCACCATACTGGTAGAAATCCTAGTGCGGGGCAAAGTTTAAAAAAAAGATGGAGTCTCAACAAAGTGTTTTGTTTTGGGAAAACGAAACTGGTAAGACAACAGTTTTGCTTATTCCGAACTGTTTAAAACGGCTGTGCCTGCTACAACAGTTTGAACTCTGATATAATGACTTGATAGTATCTTGCTCAATTCGAGTCTTGGTCTCTTTACTCTTGGTCGAGCCACCTCTAGGATGAATACTTAAAGCCACAAGATTACTGAAAAAGTTATTTTCTAGTGTATGTTAAGCCAAACAAATACAGATTACCATAAATAATTTCTTAGCTAACTGGATCAAGGTCTTCACGGAACGCCATTTTTATAAAACAAAGTTAGTTCAAGTTGCAGTAATGAGCAAACTCCGGGTTGCGGAGTGGGTGGAGCTTTATGAGATGAGATGTATTCTGTAGCACAACTTAATGTCTCAAGGTTTTCATGGATTCCTGTATTGTAGTGTGGGTAGGCAGGTAAATCATAAATAGATCATAAATCATATTTATTTCTGTGAATTGGTTTAAAAAAAAAAACACTTTTACGTGTCACATCATGCTACGTTTTAATACTAGATGGGGCCGGTGTTTCGTTCCTGACAACTCTGAGAAGAAACAGCCAAAACAAACTCAGAGGTCGCCGTCTCTTTTAAAGTCCAGACATTGGTCATGTCATATAAAGACCATGTAGATTAGTGTCGGAGATGGTCTTTTGATGAAATAACCACACAGATTTGAGTGGACCTGTCCAGTCAGTAGTCACACACACATAATTAAATGAAAAGCTGTCCGTTGGTAAGCGCATAAATCTAGGCTGATGTGTTAATTAAAGTTCGTAGCAGTCCAAATAACGTTTTAGGGAAATTAATATATGGAACAGCTGCCCAGAAAAGTGGTTAATTCCATTTTAAGACAACGTCTACTGGGTCAGCTTGTTTTTAATAGATATAGAATTAAAACTTGATGTGCGTTTGTTTTAACATAATTATGTATCTCAGGTCAGTGTAGTCCTTTATTTGATAGCAAATATATTTGCAGTCACGTTTAAACAGCTGATGCATGATGAACGTAGCATGAACATTTTCTAAAAACATTTTCACGCTCTTGTAAACAAGCGTTTTCTATTTCTCTTCGTGAAACTTTATACAAATGCCTGTACTAATTGCAATGGACAGACTAACAACATAGCCGGGTACATAGATAAACAAACGAATTTTTAAACGAAGGTATCTGGTATTAACATTCTCTGCTTTTTCCAGAGCACTGTAGGTACATTTTCGCACGGTTTTACGTAAATAGTTGGAAGGATTTTTATCACTAAATCTTACAAGATAGTTTAGGTGCTTTGTTAAACAAACAAAGCACCTAAAATATGGTCGTATGTCGTCAAGCTTGTTTTACAACAGGTCATACAAGAGTCACCAGATGTGTTGTAGAAACAAGTTTAAAAATCAGCCAAGTGCGTGTCGGGCCAGTCACAGCCAAGTGTTCCGTAGTTGAATAAATACGCCTGCATAGAATTTTATAAATTTATTTATTTTTTAAATAAGTTTGTATATCTTAATAGATATCTATTATACTATCATTAACACTATGAAAACGGGACTTTTACCATGTTTACAGGTCTGCGATCATGGTGCTTGCGGATCAACAGCGCCGAAATATCGGCAAGTCGAAATGAATAGTAAACATGATAAATATCACGTTTTATGTGTTAATTATAGTGTTAGTGACCATGTCAGTTCAAAAAACTTATATCCATTATACTGGTATATCGCAATTTCACCAACCTACACCATTGTTTCATGGTGCAGAGAATACCTTTTATTTCCACTTTTCATCGGTGTAGTGCTAATAGTCTCCGAGTAAAATGGTTGATTGACAGATAACGGATGGATAGACGGACAGTCGGAAATGAAGAAATTAAAATCGTTCCGTTTTTACATTTGTCTAACGAACCCTAGAAAACGTAATCAAAAAGCTTGAGGTTTAATTGGAAGGAAGCGTTTATTTGTAAACTAGTTTTCTTGAGTTCTTTTAAATGTTACGGTAACCTTGGCAATTTGAACTTGAGGATAATTTTCGCAACATATCAAAGTTTTTTTTTTCAAACTTAAAACTAGTTATAGAGTACTGAGTTAGTAAATAATTACCTGTTATGGAAAATTTTTAATTAAAATTAGTTTTCGTTTTGAGCATTATAATTTGGTAACTTTAATAAGAATTATGAACTTTACATGTACAGTTATCTGTAGTATTTTTGTAAACTTTGAAGTTTTTGGTAACTTTTAGTTAAAATACGTATGGGAAATTCTCACATCTTAAATATGATATATCTTGTAATGAGTTAAGATGGCGCTTTTATGTGAGAACAGTTTTTACTACCGGGATACAAAGTATCGTACTCGTAGATATGTCCAGATCCTGGTTTACCTGTATGCTAAATTTCATTCAGTACAGTTCAGACTGGCAGATGACAGAGTTTCTTCGTACTTAATATAGGATGGATTTGAATTTTAGCTGTTCTTAATTACTTTCACTCAAGTCCAATTAAATTAATGAAATTAGCGATTTATTCTTGCAAGAATTTCCGTAAGACATCTTCATTACTTTTAAAGTATTTAAATGTTTAACCCGTGCAAACTTGTCGTACTTATTGTTACTTTGGAGAAAATATCGATCAACCTGAATTACTGTTTACTGTAGAAAAGATTAAGATTATTTCAGTACGTATTAATGATAGCAAAAATGATTTCTAAATGCACAACTGATTAGCATAATTCATATAGAAATAAATAAGATCGGAATAGGTAAGTATATTTAGCATAACTTCAAGTGGTGGTCATGTGGTTCTTCTCCAAGTACGGTACGGTACGGTAGACAACGACTAACCCGAATCGGGCACCTTTTCTCAACGTTTTCTATATGCCCATGTAGGCCTATGTGAAATAAAATATTTTGATTTTTTATTTCAAAGAAGTAAATAAGATGTGCATACCTCCTTCCAATTTACGAGACTAGGGATCTTAAAAATATTCTAGTCTAGTGTTCCAAGAGGTCCTCAGTTGGATTTAAAAATCAGGCAAAGTGTTGCTCTTAGTAGCAGTCCAGAATTTGAATTTGTGCCCGTCTGGTGGCATTAGGCTCGCTCCTTATTACATGTTTGTTGGTACAACTCTGCCTAACCCTTCAGGATTTACAGGCGTGTTGTTATGTTATGTTAAATATAAGTCAGGATATTAGAGGGAGATGTATTACACATGTTACTTACTTGAAGTTTAGCTACTAATATTACGCGGTAATTATTTCGATCTCCAATTATAACTTACCTTTCAATAAGTCCACCATCTTTGGAAACATCAGTATTAACGATAACACCATTCATTTTTTATCACATCACTTTCAAAATACTATCACAATAAAGGCACTTCTTAATAAAAAAAAAATTCAAATAAAAAAAAACTTTGGTCTTTTTTCCTTTTTTTTTTGTAAAAAAAAGTTTTGTCAAAAAAGTTTGTATAATATATCGCGAGAGTTTTAAGAGGGAAAGTGGCACGACCGTGCTGGCTTGATGTTTGGTGCCAACTGCCTCTTGTAGTAGGTATACGCGTGGTGTAAAGACATAGAGTGAGGTATACAGAACAGATGGGACAGGTTGTTTGTGAGGAAAAATTGGGTGTATTTTGTGGAAGGTTAGAAAGTAAGATATTTTATTTTTGTTTTTATAATGAAACCTTATACTTTAGATATTTGAATGAATCTAGAGAAAATAAACTATTAGGGTAGTTTAGGAAAACAATACGATAGAGCTAAAATACGTAACACTCTTTTTTTCCGCAGTCAATACCTAGTTTATTTACCATAAATCGACATATTAACCTATTTAATATAATCATTTCATTTACGCATCGAGTAGTTATTAAGATGTCAATGGCATTGAGGAAAAAATATGCACAATAACAAATACATAATAAATACCTCAAACAGAATTCATAATAAATGTGCTTTTAACCTACATAGATGATTTATGACGTGACACATAGCTGCATACTTACATACTTTTTCGATTTCAAAGTATAACACCTTTTACTTTTAGTGAAAAGGCAAGACAAGATTCGTTTTCCGGCTATCAACTGATTAATTTCAACTCATAAACAGTACTACATTTTATGACAATAAGAATTCAAGTACGAAGGTAGGTACCTACATTTTGTTAATTGAAATATCTGCCAATGTAGATAGTGTAGATACTGTACATCATAATTACCAATAAATAATCTTGTTACTTTTCAATCTTTCATAATTATGTACTTGTATTGTACCTACTGTCCTCTCTACCTATCAACAAGTTGCTCTATGCATAACCAGTTGCTTGTAGAGCGAGTTGCGCGCGCAATCTCTACGTTGCCACAATACGGCCATTCATAGGATTGTTGGGGAGCTCACACACAATCCGATCAGGTGTTAAGGAGCGGGCCAAATAGAAATAATGTCAGTGTGAACGGTCTGTTAGAGAAAATAATGTTGTGAGTATTTTCTTATGCCGGTTTTCGCTAACATGAGGCAACATTTATATCAAAACCTATAAATAAAAACGTATTGACTAATCGTTGTAATAGTGCGACAATATTTGCGCATTCATTTAAGTGTCATCTGGTCCTAGTAAAAATGGGGTTCGTCTCATATGAAATAGGTACTAGTTTTCAGCTGCTTCCGGTTAGACTGGAAGCTGTGGAAAAAGCTACGCAGAAAAAATATAGCTAATCATTTTTTTAATATTTGAATCAGCACCGTAATAAAAAAAGTTAGTCCATCAAAACGCCGACTCTTCACCACTTTCTAGTGTTACAGCTGGGAAGAAGAAGTGGCGGAACAAACTCCCCAGCAACACATCTGTCTGTTAGGTTTATTCATATTTCATAAGATTTACGATTGAACTTAAATTAATAAAGTTCATCATCTGCCAGCCTTTCCCCAATTATGTTGGGGTCGGCTTCCAGTGTAACCAGATGTAGCTGAATACCAGTATTTCCATTTATCTCACCTCCAGAACCCGGTTAGTTCTGGGTAATACGATACCCTTGGTAAGACTGGTTATAAGACTTTTGGGCCCACCTGTCCTGTAACGACAGTCAAAGATCTACAAATGACAGCCGGGACCAACGGCTTAGCGTGCTTTCCGAGGCACAGAAGAAACTCGGTATTTAACGGGCGGTCACCCATCCAAGGACCAACCTAGGCAAGCGCGGCTTAACCTGAAGATCGAGAGCGACTGTTATTAGTATTATTTAGCCACGAGGTCCTCAATAAAGTATGAATTGTGACTTGGGAATGATTTATAAACTTGTTAACATTATCTAACCTGAACGCTAAGAACCACTTGTTTTGCCGGTTGTTCGCGCAATCGTTGCGAGTTGCTTATACATACATTAATGAGGTAATTTCCGGTTCGCAACTGCCAATTTAAATAGTCATAACATTAGGAATATTTTAGATTTATTTTTGCAATAACTTTTGCCCGTGGCTTCGCTTGCGTGGAGGTCGGCAGGTACCCCCATGGGATCGTCCTGCCGGGATAAAAAGTATTCTTTGTCCTTACCCAGGTCATGGTCTATCCAGATGCAGATGCAGTTTTCAAACACTTTCACATTATTTTGTACACAACCTGAGTTATCAAATGGCAAAAGATTATAGCGACCACCTATAGCCACCAAAAACTGTTGGATTTGTTTTCAAATGTGTAGGTTGAGGTTGATATACATCATACAAAGGTTGCGCATAATATTTTTAGTATCCATATAATATACATGATGATGACATTTTAAAAGGTTAGGAAATGTTTTCTCTGTAATCTAAAGTAAGATTTACCTCGGATTAGTTTTAACTGTAAGCTGAAACAGAACGAGTAAGCTTAATCCGCTGTCCGCCCACAAACTGTAGTTAGCGGGAATTTACGATTTAGTTTAACGCTTGACCTTATATTTTGGTTTACCATACCTGAGATATCAGGCTTGAACTGAAGTTATAAATAGAAGGCGACCGCCTCGTCGGTGTGCTACCCAAGGAACACCTCTGCCGTAACCTTTCGGGATTACAGGATAACAGAAAATATAAACGATAACGTAAATAATAGTAGGCGTCTGTAAGCAATGTTGGAGGTATTGTGATCATACACGTAACATCATGAGTTATCCTAGAAGGGGTAAGCATAGGGATAGATCTCCATACGGGGAGACAGAAACCTGCCACGTCATAATATACTCCTTTAGCTTCGTCCGTTCTCACAGTGACATCTGGTCATGCAGCATGTTCTGGAGAACATAAGTTCAGTGGGTGTGTGAGTTCTGTTTTAGTTCCATGTAATGAGTCATCATTTTTTTCTATCAGAAGCAACGCTCTTTTAGGGTTGCGCCTCACCTGGCAGCACGGCATCGATCATTTTTACATAATAAGGCCGTGGAGTTCCAAAGGATACGACTGCGGCGTTTAAATACTACACGATGGCCGCCAACTAGGGCTGGGTAGAGGGACAGCTGCATTTCGGATTCTCAGAACTGTGATTTGCTAGAACGGAAAACAGAGCGGGAATGCCATAGCACGCGTCAGCATCGATGATACGGTCGGCAGTACGCAAACCTTAGTGGTTATAGGTACTTTTAACCATTTGTTAAAGAAAATGAAACTCATCAACACTTCTAAAGAACTTCGACCAGATAAGTCTAATTAAACAAACCCCAGTACATTGTAAATCATAAACAACTTCAAAACAACAGTGATAAATTGCACAAACTGTTTACTGGCTTACTAATCTTGTTAAAAGTAAACTTGTGTAAGCACCTATTTGACATTTGGCAGATAAACCCACCCGATAGTGGGGTGTTACGTAAAATGATGCGATACGAATTTGATACGCCGCCTACGAGAGCCACGATTAATAGGGTTCCTTAAGAATTGAGCATCACTAATGTATCCCGGAGGGTGTCGTTAGCTATGTGATCCCGGTTTTAGCCTTGAAACTTGTCGTAAGTAAACCATAAATGGGCTCGGGATATGGGCCGGGTTGCGAAGGACCGATAAACAGTTGCTACTTGTAAAATACTGGTATTCAGCTGCAACCTGTTAGACTGGAATCCAGTCTTATGGTAGTTATTAATTGGCAGATGATATCGAAATGGGCTTAGAATATGACGCCACAGTTTCGTGGATCATAGTGATAAAGTGCAATATTGATGGTGAAATCACCATCTGCCTGCCTTTTTGAAACTTTATTATGATCGGGTTCCAGTCTTACCGATGCAGCAAATACCAGTATTTTCCATAGAGCGACTGCCTATCTGACCTCCACAACTCGATGAGTACTGGGTAATATGGTACCCTTTAGTAAGACTGGTTGTCAGACTTTCAGGACGCTGCTTGATCTGTAACGACTGTCAAAGATCTACAAATGTCAGCCGGGACCAACGGCATAACGTGCTTTCCGAGGCACAGAGGAGTCTCGATATGTAGTAAGTGGTCACCCAACCAGAGACCGACATCGGCAAGCGCTGCTTAACCTTGGAGATCGACCCGTGCGGCTGTTATTACTTAGCCACGAGCTCCTCGCTTGTTGTAGTAGTGAGAGCGGTATTTTCATATGAGATACTCCATTCTGAGTAAACTGAACCTATAACCTTGCGATTGAAGTTGGGTACGTAACATATAGTACAGTCACGAGCACCAATATGTATACAGTTTCCTAAATTTAAAAGCAATTTTGGCGAGAAATAACGATTGTAACTTGGAGATAGGATCTATTTAATCATAAAAATATGAGTTCCAAAATGCTAAGTTCGTAACAACATGAATTTTTTAATCAAAACAAAACAGTAGGAGAAAATCAGTTTAAAAAGTTGTAAAGTGTTGATATATTGGTGTTCGTGACTGTACAAGTGATTGCATGTTATTTGTATGTAGTATTATGTAAGTAATAATGGTCAATATAAAAACTTACTTATTTTGCATCGTCGTGAATTAACCGAAGGGTAAGGCAGAGGTACGTTGTGTTTGTATCGAAATGACGTAACAATTTTATTGTTATTTTTCTCATTTATTATCCTGAGTTTTAGCATAGTAGGCAAACATTCTTGGCATTATTAAACCGCAATTGCGCAAATTTTTTGCACTTAATACAATAAGTAAGGTCTGAATCATGTTATCAAGAATAAACCTTGGTCTAGAATTTTGTTTTGTGGTAAGTATTTAGTTCAAAGAAAAGCAGATCTGATGTGGACAAACAGACAGACTAAGCACCACTATCTATGATCATAAAAATATTTGTTTCTTGTGGGAATGGAACTTCCTGACCTCATCACGAAAGTCAATCACTTAGCCACTGTGCCAAACTATCCAACATTCGCTATTCTTTCTCCTAACTACTTTTATGTGTTCATCAAATTAGACTCAATAAAATAACAGGAAAAATCTATGTTTTTATTTTGGCAGTAAATAAAACAGAAGATGTCGGAGTATCAATTACAAATGTAATAAAAGTGTTACGCGAACACTATTCGTGGGTACAGTCACGTACGGATGAAATGGCCAAACATATTTATTTTATTCCATAACATAACATCACGCTAGTCATCCTCGAAAGGTTAGGTAAATAAAATAAATAAATAAATAAATATCGCTGGACATTACACACAGCGCCATCTGGTGCCACACTAAGCAACGAGGCTTGTGTCGTGGACACCAGATAGTTGATATACTACATAGATACTTTTTTGTTTGTAAATACATACTTATTATACATATAAACATCCATGACTCGGAAACATGAAATGTCCATGCTCATCACACAAACACTTGCTCCTACCGGGACTCGAACCCGGAACCCTATGAATGTAAGGCAGCCTCACTACCGCTGCGCCATTCGGGTCGTCAAAGGTAGAGGTGTATCTTAGTACACTTACAGCCAGTTTCGCTTAAGTCCCATGTGTTATGTAAAAAGTGGGGAGCCTATTGCCATACGGGCACAAATTCAGCCGAAAACTGAAAACCTGAATAAAACTTTGCCCGGCCCGGGAATCGAAGCTAGGACCTCATGTTCAGCCGCGTAACGCTTGCATTTACTAGACTAATGAGGCAGTCATTTTTATTTTATGCTGGCACTTTACTTGGTGTAGACACAGATTTGCACGTAATTTAGCGAGTGTCGCAAAATATTTGCATTACTGTAAAGTGTTTTATAGAGAAAAATAACCTAAATATTTTCTACAAAATATACATTGAGGGAAGTACCGCCATTATAATTTCAACTAGTATTCAAAAAGTTAGTAATAGGGTTCAGACCAATAGCGCAGCTGCCAGCGCCAAGTTTTTGCACTATTACACAATATACTGCACTGGAAAATTCGATGTTTTGTATACTAAACGATTGAGAACATTTGTCACGCGTCTATACCTAAATATTATTTACACATTATTTCTTCGTACGTACTCGTGACACGTAAAGCAATGTTTTTAAATGTATTGTTTAGCGAACGTTCACATAAAATGTGCTCGTCGATGGGTTATTGTGAATAAAACAATACTTATTCATTTCATTATTTTTTTTTTTTTTTTTTTTTAAATAATAATAAATTTATTTCAGTTAACTTTAAAAACTTCTACAATAAATAATCTTACATAGAGGCCTCCTTTTAGGTATGAGAAATACCTGTGCTAGGAGACCCCGCTCTTCTAAAACTAGAAACAATAATAATGTAGCAGTGTATAACAAAGAAATTAAACTTAAATCTGTGTTAATCTGTGTTAAACAAAAATGTGTGTGTGTGCGTGTGAGTGTGTATGTGTGTGCGTATGTGTGTATGTGTGTGTGTGTTTGTGTTTGTGTGTGTATGTCGCTTTTCATAAAATTATCACATGATACTTTGTAAAAGAGTTTCAATGTCGTCGTAACTCTTGCATTTTAGCCAGTCTAGTAAAGATTTCTTACATTCACGATGACACATAGGGTAAATATTTAAAAGTTTATTTAATTTGTTGTAGATTGAAGCGGATTGTCGGGTGAACTGTCTTTTCGCATATGAGGTTATTATTTGGAATGACAAACTTATTTTTTTTATTCTCATTAGTTCGGACGTTTAAGAAACAGGAGTCATCATAAATAGTTAGTCCTGTTGGTCGCAAAAGTTCGATTCCTAGGTCGGGCAAGTGTTATTCGATTTTTAAATTGGAAATTTCGCAGTCGCACCCTGGAATCTAGATTTGTTGTTAGCTAGAGGCTCTCCATTTTTTACATGGGAGGGACCTGGCTAAATGTGAGTGTACTATATGTTCAGGTTATCCCTGCGGCATATACAGGCGTGTTGTTGTACTAAATGTATATAATAAGTAGTTGGAGCAGTCAACTCGTAGTTGGTTTTAACCAATCAAATTCATGGCTTTAGGAACAGCTGCAAGCCATCTGCATCTTCGGTCATAAAATTTCTACAAGTGTCTAGTTTTACGAGTAGCGGCGCTTTTAACATCCCAAGAAGGATTGAACTCAGCATTAATAAATGGATATAAGTACTTATTTATCGTGTCAAAGCTATAACGAATGCCGATTAAATACAGAAACTAATTAGGGGTTTAATTAAGATTCCTCAGATCTTTTTTAGGAAGAACCTGAATTGCGCGTTGGTGATTATTTATAAATACGTGAACCTGTATTCATTCTGATGCCTTATACGGATATCTTAAAACTAATGAACGTCAAAATGATTAGATTTTAGTGATGTTGTGACAGAAATTGGAAGTGTACTATGTCATTTATTTCAATGGATTGTTAAAGGTGACGACTGGCAACAGTATTTTGGGCAAGACATAACATAACATCACGCCTGTAATCCCCGAAGGGTTAAGCAGAGGTGTACCTAATAGTACACCAACATATTTCGCCAGTTATGTTTAAGTCCCATGTAGGGGGCGAGCCTATTGCCACCACCCGGGCACAAATCCAGACTCCGTGGCTGCTACGGACAAACTCCTGATGGGAAAACCCAATAAAACTTTGCCAGACCTAGGAATTGACCCCAGAGGAGTTACCATAATCTGTTAGTGCAGGAATGTTTTAGGACTATTCCGAGAGTGTGAAAGTGACAGCGCTAGATAGCTGTCTAGCGCCATCTCTTACCCACTCTCGGAAAAATACTAAAACATTCCTGCACTAAGAGATCATGGTAATCACCAGGACCTCATGCTCATCAGTCAGTATTCTTGAATAGTCAGCGACAATACAAACGCAGAAAAAAATGTTATACTATTACCGGACAACCAACAAATAAACAGTCACCTTTGCCTTTAAGATTCTGAACGTATATTCTTACCTCGCAAAATAATCCATTAACATCACCAACGGCCTATTTTTAGCTACGATGTCCTACTGTCCTATAAACGTAAACTGAAGTAAATATGATAATGCGTGCGTGGCGCGGGCGACGGAGTACATCGTGCCTGTTTAGTGTTTATGCATGATTTGTGACCTTTACAAGTAATTTGCGTCTCTGGGGTCCTTTACCTGGTTCTGGTAGGTCATGCATGTGTGGCCAATGATTGGTCTCGTGGACGCAGGCGCGGCCGTTAAATGTGGGGTCCTGGTTTCGATTCCCGGGTCTTGGAAAGTGTTACTGAGTTGCATTTAGGAATTTTTCAGTAGAAGGCAAGTGTTTGGGTGCTATAATATATCCTGCATCTACGGCTAGTTCCCGCTCAGATTGGCCACCATTAAAGGAAAAGGTCAAAAGGACTAATATCTGGATGTGCACGGCAAGGTTTTCCACTGTAGCGGCGCGGCATGTTTCTTGCCATATAGCAGTGGACGATCCTGCCTACAATCGTATACAAAGCGAAGCTATGATCAGCTGCTTCGCTTAGCTGTGGTCAACTGTGGACCTGCACCGTAAAATCAACTCTAATTTGTTAGCATTAATGGTCACTAACATGCTACCGTACATCCCATAGGTATGGGGTACTAATGTTGGCTTGGGTATTATAAGTATAAGCCTATAGAACGTCCCCCAGGATTTGCCACTTACTACCCGTAGCATAATAGTGTGTTTTCAACGGATATACACTGCGTATTTCAGCCAACATTACATAACATCATGCCTTTAATCCACGAAGGGCTAAGCAGCGGTGTACTCAATAGTACACCAGCGTTTCGCCAGTTATGTTTAAGTCCCATGTAATAATAGGCGAACCTATTGCCATTCAATAAAGACATACACACACAGATACACACAGATACACACACACACACAGACAGACAGATATTTATTCATTCATTAAAGACTCAACGTATACCGCCAAACAATATGAGTCATCTTCAGGTTTATTACAAGCACACTTGACACCGCTGGAATCCGCTAACATAGCAAATAATTTCTTTATTAATGTTGGAAAGTGTCTGGCAGAAAAAAATGTGGGTCAATCCCAAAACCTAACGAGCACTCCTTTAACATGCAACACTGTTTTAACATCCTTCGCGCTGCTAGATACTGACGAGACTGAGGTAGAAAGTATAATCATGACCTTGAAAGAAGACTGTGCAGTTGGCTGGGATAACATATCGAATAAAATTATTAAAAAATTCAAGGACATTTTGGTACCACCACTGACTTATATTTTCCGCATTTGTTTATCTTCGGGTCATTTTCCAGAGTGTCTTAAAAAAGCTGTAATTATCCCTATCTACAAATCAGGCAGCAAAGATCAAGTGACAAATTATAGACCTATTTCTTTACTGCCTGCTTTGTCAAAAATATTGGAAAAAATTATAAACAAAAGGTTGTTGAAATATTTGGAAGATAAATCAATTCTGTCAAAACGGCAGTTTGGATTTAGGCCTAAACTTTCAACTGCCGATGCGGTTCATCATCTGACTGACTATCTAGCGCAAGAACTTGACAAAGGTAACCACACAGTAGGAATTTTCCTGGACCTCGCCAAAGCTTTTGACACAATTTCCATTCCAATTTTGTTGCGCAAGCTTGAGATCATAGGTGTAAGAGGTATCCAGCTTAAAATATTCAAAAGTTATTTAGAAGATCGTTCCCAGTGCGTAAAGATTGGCAATGTTCTCAGCGATTTTCAAAAAAACTCATTTTTTGGTGTTCCCCAAGGAAGTATTTTAGGGCCCACTCTGTTTTTGATCTACATAAATGACCTCTGCAATCTAAAGCTAGAGCATGGCACTATCATAACTTACGCTGACGATACAGCTCTACATTTTTCTGCTGACTCAGAAAATGAAGTCTACAAATTTGCGCAACACGGATTCAATATTGTAAATAAATGGCTTCAAAATAACTCACTAACCCTAAATACAGAGAAGACAAATTACATTAAGTTTTCGATGCGCAAGCAAATATCGAATTTCTCCTCAGGGTTGCATGCTCATTGTTGCCAAGCCCCTGCAGATAGCCAGTGTAAGTGTCCTAATATACAAAAGACTGATAAAATAAAATACCTGGGTATTATTATAGATAAAACCCTTACTTTCAAACACCATATGGAAGCTGTAAATAATAGAATTCGTAAGCTGATATTCGTATTCAAAAAGCTTCGATTTACTACAGATCCAAAAATAATTAGACAGGTATACTTTGCTCTTTGTCAGTCAATTTTGACTTACTGTATTACGTCATGGGGTGGGGCGAGTAAAACTTTGTTATTGCCCATTGAAAGAGCTCAAAGAGCTATTCTCAAGGTGGCTACTTGCCGCCCTTTCCTTTTCCCCACTAACCTCCTGTATAAATCTTGTGAAGTGCTAACAGTTCGACAATTATTTATAATGAGCACTGTACTAAAACAACACGCAGCACTTCCTTATAGCACTGAATTAACTCAAAGGAGACGGAGAGATATAGTTTGCCCTCAAAAAAGTACAAAACATGCTTTCACAGCCAAATTTTATGTCTACCTCGGACCGCTACTTTATAACAAGCTAAATAAAAAAGGAACCATCTACTCCTTAAATCACAGTAACTGCAAGAAAACCCTTAAGGAAGCTCTTCAATCGTTGTCCTATGAAGATACAGAGAAATTATTACTTGTGCTAAAGTAAATATTGTTCGTATTATCGTTATTTTTAAATTATTATAAGCTAAGTTAATATACTATATTTTATACACCTTTATACCAATAAGATTAACATGCTAATTATGTGATTATTTAATCAATTAATAATACCTATAATCGCCTGAAACACAGGACTACCTAGTTCAGGCAAAAATCATGGGTGCACTTGACATAGATTTAAGAAAAACTGTATTTAATGTTATACCTTTATATTTTTTGAATAAAATTTTATTATTTTTTATTATTATTTTTTTTTTTTTTTTATATTCAATTAATTAAACCCGTAGTTGTTTTTCAGCCAACTATGAGAAAAGTGTGTGATTTGTTGAAGATATTCATTGTGAAGTTCTAGACAGGAGAAGGTTGAGGTATTTAAGAAAATTACCACTTGCAAAACAGGACCTAGATACTAAAGCTTTAGATAATTACTAAATGAAACGAACCTACCTAGTGAAGTGTTGTTCTAATTAGACAATAGCAACAAATCTGGAAGCAAAAGATTTATATGATTATAATTAATAGTTTAAGAATACCTACATAAATACGCATAGTTACCGAAAACAAGAAAAACAAACAAATGTTTTTTTTTTCTAGCCATAATTCTCTTGTAATTGTCCTAATTTAATATTTGTGGTCGGCGCAATTCTCTATTACTCATCATCTCAGCAGTCACCTCACTTCTATTTCTCTTTAGACATATTTCAGAAACTAAAATAATATTACTTATGGGAGCGGAAAAACATAGCAAGTACTTTTTCCGGAAACACAAAGAAAACTACTCCAAATACCATAATTGTCCGCTTTAAATTCGCATAAAATCGCTGTAAACGTTTGGACATCCGACAAAACAAAAATTTCACAACAATAAAAGCGCTTGATTGTCAAACAAGTCTGTCTGCATCGCGACGAGATATTCAAGGGCGCTTGGGTACGTAAATATTTGTGGACGAACGGGTAGGAAGTCGCTTCGATACTCAGCTGTATTGGTATTGCGATTGTTGTGTTCTTTGAGACCGAGTTGAGTTGTTGATCGTTTTGTTGTCGATTGTTTTGCAGTAGGGTCATTAAAATACTGAAAGAATAAGCCGGGAGAAGAGGTAACTACACAAATACTTATCCAGGAACTTGATCTTGATCTTCCAGTCTAACCGGATGCTGTTAAATACCAGTATTTTATATGGAGCAACTGCCCACCCTGACCTCCACAACCCAGTGAGCGCTGAGTAATACGATACTCCTAGTAAGACTGGTTGTCAGACTTTTGGGCCACTGGCTACCTGTAACGATTGTCAAATATCTACAAATGACAGCCGAAACAAACGGCATAACGTGCTTTCCGAGGCACGGAGTAAACTCGGTATACAATGTAAATGGCGGTCACCCATCCTCGGCCCAAACTAGGCAAGCACGGCTTAACCTAATGATCGACCCGAGCGGCTGTTATTAAAACTAGATGAGGTCAGTATTTTCCTCTGTGAAGAAACAACGAAACAAACAAGATAATATAATGTTTTCAATGTCTAATTCTTATTCATTGTAAGATTTCAAAATCACAACATCTAAATTTATATCGATGACGTTTCCCATACATGAACATGGTAATAAATGTCTCATAAAAGACTACACTAACACATTGTGTGTATGAAACAATCATAATGAAATAACCATTCATTACACAATCAGCGTCTACCAACTATAACTGTTCATTAACGAAATACTTTAGTGATGGGAAACAGTACCCGAGCATCCAGAACATCGCGTATCGTGGCGAATTATTTAACTTGTATTTTTATTAGTAAGTAACGAAGTTGGCTACAGAGCCACCTGATGCATTCATGTAGCCTCCACGATTTGCTGTTTATAGGTACTAATATTTCGTCTAGCTAGTTTAACCTGGGTATGATGTTTTTTTTTTTAACCGGCGAATAAAAGAAGATTTTTTTTTTGATAATCAGATTTTTGCCGAATCTTGCTTTTTACGTTAGTCTCATTTTTGTTAATACATTTTTTATAGATTCCGCTTCTCTTTCTGTACCAGGTGAAAGCATTTTACTAGTCTCAGAAATATAATAATGTACTTCTGTTTTTGACAAAGGTAAGCAATGACTGTTTTTACTACATATGTACCTAATCTGTACCGTAAGTATTATACTTTTATTATAAAAAATACTCCAAAGGTTGCTTGCAGTATGCATTAAGCCTTCCAAAACACCTCGACATTTTTCAAGCCCTTAAACGTAAGTATCCAATTGCTAGTAAAATGGAAGTATGCCCAACAAGTCAAGAATACAACAAATAACATCACATCACTTATTGTATCGTGTGATAAAACATATAACAGCAATAATTAAATAACCATTCATCTTACGTGTGAGCTGCGACGCGGCGCGGGCGCTAACAAGAATTAATTAATGTAGTTACTCCAATAGTGATGGGATATGTAACTCACACAAAAGTGTGTCGTTGTGAATGGCAATGAAATACTACACACACAAAGTTTTAACAAAACTGTTACAAGTATCATAACTTAGTAAAATCACTGTAATCTTCAACTTGGCGGTCGCCCCATGTAAAATAACAGCATTTGTTTGGTTTTGGTTAGTCCAAAAGAAGCACGTTTGAAGTTTGAAAACTTAAAAGTACTAGAGAATTCGTAGCGTGGAACTCAGGGTAACTACTTTACATATATGTAGGTACGCAAATATTTCACCCTACAAAGATTAGGTATTGAAAAACTTCACAAAACCCCTCAAAGGTCTCCGGGACCCCGCCTCGCGAGTCATATATAAAATGAGTCTCGACTTTAACACACGATCCCCCAAAAGACTCCGATATCCAATCAATTGGGGACACCTGAGAACTTCAAGTGCCCTAGACAGACGTCGTCAACCTTTTTAGGTTGATGGGCAGAAAAGGGCACAACATATTTTTTGTAAATCCTATGCTATCCTTCAGACAGATTCGGTTTCAAAAAAACATAGAATGAAGCCGTGTATTTTGATAGCTCAATTCAACTTAATCATCATCGCTATCTATAAACAAAAAAATATTTTGGGCAAAAGTTTATTACGACCCACGACCTGGGTTCGATTCCCGGGTCGGGCAAATTGTTATTGGGTTTTTCTATTGTACATTTTTCAGCAGCAGCCACGAAGTTTGGATTTGTGGGCACAAATCCAATGCCAACCGGGCGGTTGATGACAATAGGCTCACCCCCTGTTACATAGGACTTAAATCATAACTGGTGAAATGTGGGTGTTCTATAACTAGTATTAGGTACACCTCTGCCTTACCTTTCGGGAATTATTATATTATGTAATGTGTCAAAAACACCTACAAGAATCTTTAGGCGCTTGAATGACATCGACAGGGGGCGTTGTTGGTAAACGTTGAACGTGAAAGTGTTTTAAATAAATTGTATTGTATATCAAGATAGTGGAGTAAGTTCCGATTTTAGCCACGCACTAAAAGATAACAACTTTACCTACATCTTTGACTACTTTTTATCATTTCCTGTCCTAAAATGTAAACTTTTCTCAAGTAAGTACGAGAAATAGGCGTTTAGCACAGAGTTCCGGCCAGGTTTGACCACCACTGGCCTACTTAGCGAGCATGTAAAGTTGGCATGCTTGTCCCTTTGAACTACCGACTGGATGTAAGTAGCTCTTTTTGGCTGAAGTTGATATTAAAGTACCTCTGGTAGGGTAATAAATCGGATAAATTTTACAAAGTTTAAGATTTTTAGCATAGATGCTTTCATTGTGCACTGCGGTATTTGATAGTATTCATGTAGCCTACTACCTTTCAGAGTAGCCTCCTGAATGTGGGCTTGTCTGCTGAAAGTCTCAAAGCTTAAGTTCAATGTGGAATAAAAAAAAAAGAAAAAGTCACTGGAAAGATATATTTTGGATGACATATTTTTTCAAGCTATTTTGATTTTAGAACCAAACTACTGAACCAATTTTAATGAAACTTGCTCTAACTTTTTTCTTAAACTGAAAAACTATTTTTTTACAATTCTACTTATAGTTTTTGAGATATGCGCGGACAAACAGACAAACATACATACGCTTATTGGCACACGTGTTTAGAAGCTGGTATTGACTAACATACACACAAAAATTGCAATTCTGACAATATTACATACATACGGGTCGAATTGATAACCTCCACTTTTTAAACTCGGTTAAAATATGTTGTGTTAAGTGTTGAGTATGAAGCTATTCTAGAGCCCTGTAGGGACTGTATTTTCCCATCCCTATTGGTTGTTTGCGGTGATCTCAGCATGCAGTAAATAGTAATTCTGCTTCATTTGACACACAGATTTATTGCTATTAATATAAGATGCAATATTGGCATTAATTGATTGTGATTATGTTATTTGAGGTTGTTCATTAGACCGACAACGATACACCCGTGGCGAAGCTAAAAAAAGTTGCCGCTCGAATTCTGTTGACTTCATTGCTTGAAAAATTACTGTTGTTTTTCATACTTTTAAATTATTGTCGATAGTCGGTCTTACTGCCAACTATTGTTGTATGCTAACCAGTAACTGAGTTGTGGAAGTCAGATAGGCTCACTCTCTCGTTGCTCTATACAAGGTGTAGTTTTACAACCTCGTCAAAATTCAGGAGGTTGTCATAGAAGACGTAAATAATAATCAATATAAATTACGGTATCTGATCAATAATAATAAACGCTGCTTTTTTTGTTGTTTTAATTTGACATTATTTCAGAATGAAGCCCTTTTCAAAATGATAGAATCACCCGTTTATCGAATAAACGTCTGTGTTTGTTTGTGGGTGTGAAAGCGCGGTTATAGGGCTAGTATTAAACGGGCCGCGTTTTAATACGGGTGGAGTACATTTATCGATTTCTGATATTAAGAAAAAAATATAAAAAATTACCTTCCCATTTTATTATTGATTCGGGTCGAGAATCATTAGCATAGTTACCCCCTTAAATTTGACGAGGATGCAAAACAACAGCTTGTATACAATACTGGGATTCAGTTGCATCCTCATGCTGTTAGGGCTAGCTTACTGTCTAACCAACAGAGTTGGCAAAAGGTTATAGTCACGAACAAAAATAGATGCCGTACATAGGTTTTTAATTAGATTTGAGATGACCTAAATAACCATATGGAGTGTTGGGAAGGTCAATGTTTACTTATGCATGTTAATAAATCCCGGATCTACAAACAATAAGGGATTCAGTAAATAATAATGAATCTTAGTTAAGTTAATCTGTTGAATAATTGTGTGAGATTAATGGGAGTCGGACTCTCAGCTCGTACTGCGTTGTTTTCCTCGATTATTTTATTAGCAACAGGTTTCTAATCTAAAGTAATTAGTTGAGTGTGGTGTGGGGGAGGCGTGTTAATTGATCTTTTGTTTTTCTTAGAAAACGATACTACTAGCACTAGGTATTTATCACTCTTCGAAGGACTATTATAAGGTATACCTCTGCCTAACCCTTTGGGAATAACGGGATGATGTGTTAAGAAAAAGAGGCGAATTGAAAAGACAATGACCCGTTCTAGTAGTGTTTCAACTGAACTTACACTATCACTTACGGGATATATTCCGCTATTAATTATATTGAGCTCCCGTTATTTCGACGCTGTTGCAAGCGCCATGATCATGAGATGACTGGAGAATGCGGGGGAATGTTAAAAACTTGTTACGAGCAGACAAATCTGTCTACCCTTTTTCTTTTGCTACGCGCACTACTGGAACTCGGTACAAAGTCACGGCAAAACACACTCACAATATCGCTAGGTTTTGTGTGTTTTGTGGTTATCGGGAGCTCAATATAAACAATAATCGCGGAATATATCCCGTAAGTAATACTGTAAGTTCAGTTATAAACCGTGAAAGCTTAAAACTGTGTTTCAACTTGGTGTAGTCTAAATAAAGCGACATTCTCATCAGATATAGCAGCTCACAACTTAGGACCCATTTATGTTAATAATTATCCATGGTGCTATGCAACTGGGCTTATCCTAGTTGTAAACGTCCCTTTGTGCCTGTTGACCTTGTTTTGTTCTGTCTCCTGCTGATATGGAGGGAAGTGGAAATCATGTTTTTCCTACTCCTCCGCTATTCTAATCTAATTAATTTCGTTGCGGGAAAAGACAGTTAAATTGTTTCTCTGGGACTTTATCGAGCTTCATCGTCTCAGCGCTTTTATGGTGGTCGCTACTGCTGAGTCTGGCTTTCAGAAAAAAAACTTACTGACTCTTTGTCTGTTTGTGAATAGTGTGGCGGACTTGTCCCAAAGCGACATTTTGTAAGCTATATAGTATTGGATTGCTACCGAGAAGCTCATGTCAATTCTGTTTAAAGTCATCGTGAAAATTCTTCTCTAGGTACTCTGTTTACTCTGGTATTTGAAGACAATCACAACTTAATTTTTCTTATTAACTATCGACCCACTCTTGTTTCGCACGGATACAAGGGCGACATGACAAAACATTACGATTGCTTAGTAAAACGTTGTAGGTAAATCTCTCAGAATAGATGCACAGACCACATCAAAATCATAAAAAAGGACGAATTTCACACAGGCAGTCGATACGAAAAACAACTTCCTGAAACTGAAAAGATAGTATGAGTTCAAAGATTTTTTGAGATCGTTTGATTTTCTTGTGTGGTTAGCAAGAAGGTACATAACATCACCCCTGTAATCCTCGAAGGGTTAGGCAGAAGTGTACCTAAAAATACACCCACATTTCGCTAGTTATTTTAAGGTCCCGTGTAATAGGGGGCGAGCTTAGTGCCTCAACCTGGCACAAAACCAGACTCCTTGGCTGCTACTGAGAAATTCCTGATGGAAAAATCCAATGATAATACTTTGCCCGACCCGAGAATTGAACCCAGGACCTTATCAGCTCCTTAGCGGCCTTATCGCTCAGCAGTCGCGCTTGCGATCACTAGACTAACAAGGCAGTCGATACTCACGATTTAAATACATATAAATTTATTCGTATGAAATCGGACATAGGTAAGTGAAACCCCACATAACAAAGAATGGCTTCTCACATGACAAAACCTCAGAGGTTCGCATAATTCGTCTTTTAACATTATTACCTTTTATGTCATTGAAACCAGTTCTGTCTGTCCTGAGACATTTTAAACAAATTCTTATACAAACAAAGTAACTTATTATTAAAACATAATTATATTGAACAACTTATAGAGCGATAGATATTATGATGTCTGTTTAGCGGCAGCATGTTAAGTGATTGACCACGAGATGGCGTTGTTAGCCAATCAATAGGATAATGTGTTAAATAAATAAGTATTACACTTATATAGATATTGTTTTCTCTAACATTTATCATAGTTTTTTGTAAACTTAAAGTAGTTACTAATTTTATAACGTTTATTTTCGAGTTAACACCTTTCATAGCCAAAACAAGCAAGCACAGTAATGCTTTCAATTCTGACAGCTGTCCTGAGATCTATTCCCATGTCAGGCAAGCTTTGGGTTTTTCCATCAGGAACTTTCCAGTGGCAGCCCGGAGTACGGATTTGTGCCGGCTGATGGCAATAGGGACGGTCTCTGTTACCTAGGACTAAAACGAACCTACCTGATTTAAGGTGCAAATGCGTTGCGGGACAAATATGACAAATAATAATACAATTGACTAACGTATTGACGTAGTTAACATGCCTACTTGTGTTGACGACGCAACGAATTGTGTAGGCGTTTTGTTGATCACAACAATAAGATATCAACTGTTAAGTGTTTACTAACATACGACGGGCGTGTGTTGATGTAACGGCACGTGCCCACCCCCACTGTGACATAAATCTATATTATAAACCAAAGTTTTCACCAATAGACGGAGTGATTCATAAGGAAGGTTTTAGGTGTATAATTCTTTAAGGTTTGTGTAAATTGCCTGAAATATGATAAATATTGTTGAATATGTTGGAAAAATCATGCCGACAAAAAAAAATGTATTACGGAAATAAATGTCTTAAAAATTTAGGCATATACCTATACATATATGCTCTACTACCTATGCAAAACCGGGGCGGGTTGCTAGTTCAAAATAAGGCAAATACTACGCAATACCTATATGGCATTTATATCGTGAGATGTCGTGAAACTCCTCACCGTAATTAGGTCACGCGAAAAATTTGTGTTTACACTGAGTTAAGTGAACTCACATCCCGCACGAAACACCAGATACGATGTTCACTATCAGATTCAGATTTATTCAATTATCAACACATACAATAGTTCTACATATTCTGCCTACTAAATTCGACATGCAAATTTTTGAACATAAAAATAAAATTAAATCCCAATGCAAAAAAAGTACTAAATCAAAGTTGGCTACATATCAAATTACAAATGTCATTGGTTGGCAATGAGCGAGACTACTAAGTAAGACTATTTAGTATTTGTGTCATAAAATGTCTCGATTTTTTATCGCGTTAGGGCGAATCTAAATCTTTAGTGACCTTTAGCATTAACCGAAAAGTTGACAAGGTAAAAAGCCTAACTACGAGTAGGTATACCCATCCAAACGACATATACCTTCTCAGGCTTTCATGACATCACAACTTCTCCAATTTTCTCAATTTATTCAAAAGCTAACTTTTTCCATGTACACAGGACGTTTCGGGATAAGTTTTAATAAGAATTCTGTTCAAATATTCAATAAAGATTTAGAAACTTTTAGTTTTCATTTAAAACAGACTATGATTGCCAATTCGTGCGATACAAAAATGGTGATTAGACAAGCCATACAAGCCGTGCGCTCGATCAGCTAAACTGACGAATCCTTTAAATACTTGCGGATTAATTTTCAAAAAATCATTCTTTAGTCTCCCTTTGTTTGTATTTGTGGAAGACCTGCTGTTCGTGAAGGAGCATTTTCGGGAAAGAATAACCTACCACCGTAACTATTTCAGTGATCGTGAAGCGATGGTAAAGTTTGTTTATTTCAAAATGGTCATTTGACTCTGGAATGGCAACGCAGCTGTGGTATTGCAGATGACCGTAAGCACTAGGCAGCAATTACCACTTACGAGCAGGTGGACCGCTTACTGGTTAGCCACAAACTGCAGTTTTTAAAAGGTATTTTTCTAAAGTCGTAGATACAAATATCGGGATACAACTATCGCTACGGCGTAGCTAAGGTGATGAAAATGTCACTGCTACGCTGTCTTAGCCAAATGATATCATCCTTTTGCTGCGCATCGATACTATGCTATTATTACTATCGCCATTTGTTTACATATTGTACGACAAAAGTATCAGCAGAGCCGGGATCGTCAGGCGAAGGTCGGAGTATCAGATGAGGAGACACGAGTGTCTGAAGGGAGTTAGAAGTGTTAAGGTGCCGGGAGCATTCGCCTGTAATTTAAGATTTCAGATTTAAACATTCTATCAGTAAGCAAGGAGAACCGAGGCATTCCTGGAACCTGTAACATACAATTTCTAAGCATCACTTCTTCATGTTTAAAATCTCTCTTGGAGTGTTAAATGACAGACGAATGCACCAGCGAAGAAACGCTTTTAGGTTTTGCATGCTGTTCGACCCAACAAAGGTTTTCTAATGCCAGATCGATTTTACGAAACTTTGTCTAAACACCATCATAATCTACTCGTACATCACAGCCATTCTTCCACATCAAATGTTCAGACGAACAAAACTTTTCGTATTACAATAATATTATCAATATCTATATTATTCAGTGATTTTATGAATATGATAACCATCCAAACATTTCTACTGACCCACTTGCTGGAACTTTTCGTCCTCCATCATTGGTTTTCGACGAAAATGGTAAAACTTCAGAGCTATAAAATCACAGATATATATGCAGATATACCTAGATAACGCAAGTATCACGATCCGTGTGAAAACCAAACGTGCCATTTTTTTACTACCTACTATGACGTCATAAGCACTATTTAGTTACTACACAAACAAGTTACGACTACGTTTTTGTTCTCTGAATGTCTAGAACTAAGTTCTTAGTTGTAACATTATAACGTTCAAACTCAAACTCAAACTCAAAGCATTTATTTCAATTAGACCATTACAGGCACTTTTGAATGTCAAAACACAAAAAACAAACTAAGCTACAGTCCCAGTCACAGGGCATAATAACTTGTGAAAGTACTGTAGTTGCCCATTCGAAAGCGTAGATCTCTATGGAGAAGAATGGGCAAGAAACTCCATGGACACTCTTTTAAATCATTGTTGTTACAAAGTCTCGGTTACATCATTCATGTCGAGATTAAACATACATGTGAGAACGATGTAGAAAGACGTGCGAGTAAGAGCGTCCAGAATAAAAAGATAAAATTAACAATTCAAAAATACAATAATCCATGGCAGCTGCGAGATGACCAGTCACAACTGACAGCGCCCGTTCACGAACATGACGCATGGATCAGCCATCATTCAACTCAACCATTTTGGAGGGAACTAAACGACCCGACACACGCGCCACCATCAGCGAGACATTTGAGTGAGCATGACATTCTCTCAACCGCCAGGGCAAATTCGAGTCAGTAAAAGATGTAAATGGTAGCTTTATCGTACATAGAACTCACACATGTGCTATGCAATTATATAATACTAAGAGACTGAATCTATACAATGCAAAGATATGTTTACAATCTTCTGCAGCTTCCACAATAACTTCACAAAGTAATCAATTAGTTTGCCCCTATGGTTGTGGAGCAGGACCAGCATTGAGCCAAGCATTTTTATCATCAATGTAATCTCCCAACTTATAGTATGCTTGCCTACATAGTGTGCGTTTTATACAAGATTTAAACTTCGTCTCATTCAGTTGTAGAATGCGGGGAGGTATTTTATTGTAACATTTTAAACAGTACCCCATGAAAGATGAGTCTACTTTAGCTAGCCTGAAACCTGGCTGAACTAGTTGGTCCCTGGTTCTAGTATTATAGTGGTGTCTGTCGCCTCTTTTACTAAATAAATGCAGATTTTTTCTAACGTACATTATGTTTTCATAGATGTATTGGCAAGGTACTGTCATAATGTTAATTTCCTTAAACAGTTCTCTTAGAGAATCGCGCCTACGTAGATTATATATGGCTCTGATGGCTCTTTTCTGCAGAATAAATATAGACTCGATGTCTGCAGCCCGTCCCCATAGTAAAATACCGTATGACATAATACTATGAAAATAACTAAAATAGACTAGCCTCGCGGTATCTACATCAGTAAATTGACGGATTTTTCTAACAGCATATGCTGCTGAACTCAGCCGTCCTGCAAGAGATGTTAAATGAGGACCCCATTGTAGCCTTGAGTCGAGCGTGATCCCCAAGAAAACAGTTTCATCGACGAATTTTAGTTTCTCTTGATCCAATACTATGTCACAATCACTACTTTTGACATTTGGTAGAGTAAATTTTATGCACTTGGTTTTTTTCCCATTTAATACTAAATTATTCGCGGTAAACCAATTATGGACCTGCAGTAGGGCGCTATTTACGTCGTCAAGATTTGAGGCACGTCTGTTGATCTTAAATATTAAAGAAGTATCGTCAGCAAACAACACCATTTGTGGTTGGTTTTTAAATAAATGGGGTAGATCATTAATATAGACTAAAAAGAGGAAAGGACCTAATATCGAGCCTTGTGGTACACCCATCCTTACTTTTAAACCCATTGAATTGACACCATTTATTTGTACTTGCTGATGTCTATCGTTTAAATACGACTTCACTAAACTGAGCGCAAGTTGTCCTAAACCGTAATGCTCAAGTTTAAGGAGTAGGGTTTCGTGGCTCACGCAATCAAACGCTTTCGAGAGATCACAGAAGATTCCTATGGCATCTTGTGCCTCCTCCCACGCAGTGAATATGTGTTTTAATAAGGTGACACCGGCGTCAGTCGTACAACGTCCTTTGGTGAAACCATATTGTTTCTCATGTAAGATCTTATTGTTGTTAAAGTGGTTAAGCATCTGATTAAGCATTACCTTCTCAAACACCTTGCTAAAAACTGGCAATACGGATACGGGTCTATAGTTATTGGTGTCTTTACTGTCCCCGGATTTGAAAAGTGGTATTACCTTGCTGTATTTCATAAGGTCCGGGAAGACGCCTTGGTCCACACACAAATTAAATATTAAAGCCAAGTACGGTGCTATAGTCTCAATAATAGCTTGGCAAACTTTAATAGACATTCCCCATAGATCTTCTGTTAATTTGATTTTGATTTCCTTAAAGGCTTTAATGACAGCTATGGGGTTTATATGTTTAAATTGAAACTCAACCGGACAGGCTGAAACATTTGCTCTTAATAAATCAATAGAAAGCAAGGGTGAGGAATTTAAGGTTTCGGTAGTTTTAAGTGGGATACTGGTAAAGAAATCTACAAATTCTTGAGCAACTTCATTTTTAGAGCTTAGAACACCACGTGAGGTTTCTAATGTGATATCACTATTGGATTTTTTATTTCTATTAGTTTCACTATTGATAATTTTCCAAACCGTCTTTATTTTATTATCTGCGGATTTAATCTTGTTGCTAATGAATAAGGCTTTAGCAACCTTGCAAGTGTTTTTAAAAATTTTTGAGTATGTTGCAACATATTTATTAAAAGTTTCTGAATTAATGTAAGGCTTGAGGCCGTACAGCTCAAACAATCGCTCCCTACTTTTCCTAATACCCTTAGTTGCCCATTCACTGAACAAAAACTTTGGGTAAATAGATTTAGTTTTCATTTTTATTGTATTATTAAACTCCGTGTAAACTACCGAAAAGAATTCCTCATAAAATTGATTTACATTTTCAATAATATATCCCGGAATGCCTAAATTACCAATTAAGTTATTATTTAAATTATTCAAATTACTGGGTGTTATTTGTCTAGACTTTATCTGGATTTTTTGTAATGGTGTGTAGGACTCGAAAACAACGGTTTGACCACTGTGATCAGAAGGAAGGTAATTTACAATGGATTTATCTAAGTAGTCGCAACAACAAAAAACATTATCAATACATGTAGCAGTATTTTTAGTAATTCGGGTTGGTTCCGAGAACACGTTTAACAAATTGAATGATTTAAAAAGATGTAATAATCTACTGCTATTTGAATTTTTCTCTAAAATATTAACATTAAAGTCACCACAGATAACGAGTGATTTATTACTAGTAGCAAGTTTTGCTAAAGCATCCTCCATTACTGACTCAAATAAAGAGTAGTTCTGATAATTTGGGGGTCTGTAAACGCACACTATTACATGCTTATCTAGCTCAACACAAGACAGTTCAATATTATGCTCAACCGATAGATCAACAATATCATTACGAGACTTAAATTTAATACAATTTTTAACTAAGATTAATGAACCCCCACGCATCTTAGATTTCCGGTTAAAGCAACTGCCCACACTGTAATTTTCGTAATTAATGAGCATTTCAAAGTCTTTTAACCAATGTTCAGTGAAACAAACTATTTCAAACTTTGTTTTTTCTAAAAACAATTCAATTTCTAATTGCTTTGAAGCGAAGCCTTGAATGTTCTGGTGAAATAATTGCATGGAATTCTGCTTAGCCCCTTTTTTACATCTAACTTTTTGGGAGCAAGAAGGTACCTTTGTGTTGTTGGTTAAAGTAACATTACTGTTACTGGTATCTTCTGTTGTCTTACTAACTAGTTTAAATGAGCATCCGGAGTGAGCCCCAAGACTCCTATGCCATTACAAGACAATGAAACCTTAGTACTAGTGGACCCTACTTGAGAATCTTCTGTAGTTACACATGGATCCTCGTTCGTAAAATAATTGTAAAAATGAATATTAGTATTCTTACTAATAGTCGCAGTGTTAATAATAGAACTAAACATAGACATACTATTTATGTCTGAGTGAATATTAAAAACTAATAGCCGAGCTATTTTGTGTCTACAACTAATAGGTAGATACACATTACCCCGTGTCGACTTAAGATTACCTACAAAACTGTTGATATCAAGATATATAAGTTTGTCACTATAGTGACCTACTAAGAAATGAACATGCTCATTCAGCATGTGAATATAATTGTTTTTCTTGCCTGACAATTTTTCTAAGTATGGGAAAGCACACAATATTATTTTACGACAATTCAACTTTAACAATTCAGTTACACTGTCTGTGATGTCTTCTTTTTTAATTTTTGAACTATTTCCAATAAATATAGTGATGTCTGTATTAATATTATAAACATTTCTAGTTATTGATGCCATTATCTGTTTGTATGTTGCCCCTGGCATACAATGATTTTGATTGGGAAAACTCAGGTTATTACTAACTAATTTACCTACACCTCTTCCTATACTATCTGAGAACATTACTGAACAAGAACAATTATGACTATCATATATCTCAGGCTGTACCACTTGTAAATAATCTTGATTGAGTACACAGTCCTGAGATAAATTCTCAGCCTGGGACGGGTCCTCCATTACCTCAGGCTGGACAGTATCTTGGTTGGTAACTGACTGACAACTACATTGACACATTACCAACTCATTTGCTGCAAGAATATGTTCCCTAATTTGGTTCTGAGAACTCACATACCTACTGGAAAGGGAACTAAGTGAGTCCTGAAGTACCTGTATTTCAGCCTGTAAATGCCGAGTATCAATTTCATAAATTTTTATACTGTCTTCTAATTTTATTTGGTAATTATTTAACTTATTAACTAAATCAACACGCTCTTTCCTCAGTGAAATATTTTTGGAAAATTGCTTATGTTGTTTCCTAAATTGATAACATTTTTTAATTATTCTATTCAGTTTAGCATATTTTTTAATTTTCTTGTTGCTAACTGTATAATTCTGTTTTAATAAGGAATCTTCAGTCAGATCAATGGTTATTAAGGAAGGGGGGTTACAATTACTATTTAATAATTCATTATATAAGATGTTAGTTTCTTTAACCTGAGTATGTTGTTTTTCTTTCTGTAACTTTGATATACAATTATTGGCATGAATTAATTCATCTTCTAGGTCCCTAATTTTATTTAAAGCCTCCTCGTACAAATTACTACAATTATTGAAACCATCCGTGACCACCTTCAGTTGATCCCGTTCATCAACAACGTCCAAGTATTGCTGATGTAGGACCACAAGCTCTCGTTTTAAGCTTGAGTTTTTGCCATTAACTGAATGGACTTCCACCTCACTCTCATCTCTCTCCTGTAACAGTTGTTGGACTTGGAGGTTTGATTCTTTAAGTTCTTGGAGGGCCGTTCTCAATTTTAAATTTTTCGTTGTTGTTTTATTTTAAACAAATAAGCTTGCTGCGACAGTAGCCACGTTAGGTATAAAATACTTAAGCCGGGCACGCGAAGCAGGTGCACTTGCGTTATCTAGGTATGTATATCTATATCTGTGTATAAATTAGTCTAATGTGTGGAATCCGACCTTGAAACAGAAAGCTTCAGGGAGTTTCATGAATTTGATTTGGATAAGGGTCTCATTGCTTACTCGTGCGTGTAAGATTTTGACCCTGTAGTGTCCTGTCATTTGAAAATGTTGGGATAAGTGAAATTGTTAATACGTTTATTAGTAGGTATAGTAGGTATTTCTGAGTACATGTACAAAGAATTAGATTACATTACGTAGCCTTATCGGCTACGATTACGTGTGCGCTTGCGTTTTAAAAAGTATTTTTCAACTATATGTATTACATCATCGTTGACTAAGTCCATCCAGCCCCTAAGTCCCAAGCTCCTCGGTGGCCGGGCTCTCCTTTCTGACGTGCAGGTGTTGGCGACGTTGGCGGAGAGAAATATTCGTCGCTCAAACTCAACGCAACTGGCGCTGCCGGTGACACAGGTGATCCGGGGTCCGGCGGCGGCGAGGCGGAGCTGAACTATTAGGTACACCTCTGCCTAACTCTTCGGGGACTACGAGCGTGATTTTATGTACATTATTGACATCATTACAGCCCGTTCACACGAATACGATTCGTTTTTTTTTGACGTATGACTTTTTTCACGATCCGTCATTTTTTTTGACGTCGCCAATGCTTTTTAAATACCCGTGTTCACATGCATCATGAATCGTGAAAAATTACGGGCACGTGTTAAATCACGTATCCTCTTTTAAAAATCAGGTACGTGCAAAAACACGAATCATGAATTTTTTCGCTGATGCGCTCGCTCCCGAAAAATCACGGAACTAATTTGAACACCAATTCGTTTTCTACCGGATCGTGATAAAACACGATTCCGTATGCAATGTGAACGTCCAACCGTCATGACGTATCGTGTTTTATGACGGGTCGTGAGCCCTTACGGATCCATGGAAAATCAACTTTACACAACAATAAAATAACCTAAACTTACAAACAACCTAAAACATAGCATCAAAAAACTCCTTAACGAAATCACTGGTAATTGCCCAAGAGACTGGCAGCATGAATGTAATCTGACAAGCGGGAAAAACACAGGTTTTGTCGTGAGTAATGAATAGAAATTCAAATTGCAAGCGACTGGAAATAGACTAAACACGGTATCACTTGTTTACTCGCTGCTTTGAAAGCGGATGAGTTTCGGTTACCGTAGCATTTCCGCGGCATTTCCGCAAAATGAAAATGAAGCGCTTTTGCTGGTTGTCGTGGCCTAAAATACGTACCTACTAATGTAATACTATTTATTCGAAAGTAAGTCTGTCTGTTTGTTGCCCTTTTCTCGCCTTAACAGGTGAACGGATTTTGATGAAATTGGAGCACAGGTAGACTGTGATGTGGATTTCCTAACCTAGGTCAAATATTTTTATTTACCATAAAACAATAACAAAGTGCACTTACCCTAAGCTACATTAACACACTTAAATTAAGAAACTTTATTAGGATAGACATGCGCCTTTCAAAGCTTATAGCTTAAATAGCTTAGCTTAGCTTTTAACTATAATATATTCAAAATAATAATCTGACCCCATTCAAAGTTTTCAATTCAGTCACATTTTAAGACCAAAACTCGTATAAAAGTTGACGCAACTCTTTTCATTTAAATTATAATATGTAATATCCGTCTGAAAACACACATATTACCAACCCACTTTTCACTTAACATTTCATATTCCGCGGCCACTTGCCTCCCCGTATATCAACATAATGTAAACACATGCATGTATATTATATAATATACTACAAAATGAGACTGCTGTTATGAATGTGACTCTGTTGGAGGGCTCCAACAGATCTCATCTCGGTGTTCGTCAGTATTATCTGACAGCCTTTGTGAAGGATCTAAGAAATTTATTATTATTTTTATGACGGTTTTGTAGATTTTTTATTATAAGTTGTCTTGCTATCAGATATGAAGCTTATACTGATGTAAAAGAAGTAAAGCTATGTCGATACATAAATTAATTTCCTATCTCCAATTTTTTTCTAGAAACAGAGTCTTTTATACAAGAAACTTTTTTCTCGTGAAAGTAACACTTATTTTCTCCCTCACTTATCCGTAGTTGTAAATTGTTAACTAACTAAGTTTCAGTGGGTAACAAGTTCTAACTTTGTATATTATTTTCAGGCCGGTTCGTAAATAAGATTAGGTATTCGTTTAGCGAACAGATGGGCACATAGAAGGTAGGTAAGCAGTTACTACGTGAATTTAAAACACATAGTAGTTTAGGGGTATGAGGAACAGGGTGTAAAGTTCCTCAACACTCCACAAGAAAGGGACGATTCTCCCACCAGACGGGTGTTGTGTCTGGTGGGCTACTGCAGTTGTTGACGGGTTTTTCTATATACTCTTAAGTCGCGGACATGTTTGCTAGCGCGATGTAGGAATTGGATGTTAGTTCTTAATTTTTGTCATAGATGGCGCTGTAGTACTTTTTGTAGTTCTACTACAGTAGTATCCATGCCATTGACAGGCTGATCGCCAATAGAGCAATCTAGACCTGGATTGGAAACCTCGTATCGGCAGGCGCAGTCTGCCTTATAGCTAGATGGACCGATAACCTTAAAAAGATGGCTGAGACAGTCTGGATGCGGAAGTTGGACGACAAGTGTTGTGGCGCAGCTTCATCACATCATTTCAGGTCTGCATCACCGACTGTTGGGTATACGCCTCCCCTTTCTTTTGCCACTCGTGCGTCCCTTACCCATCCGTGGTGCAGCTTGCGAGGGGCTTATGTCCAGCTTTGGACTACGATAACTTTAGCTGATTGATTTATTGATCGCCTGTGATGCCCGTTTTCAGTAACACTCGGTATGATATATTATTATGATCGCTGATCTAGTCCCCCGACTAGATCGTCGAATCGGTATCATAACATCAGTCATCGATTCATGTTTGCAATACACGTAGTTGGCTGCCAACAAGTTGTTAGAGTTAGTCAGGGGCTTGCAAGTCTGACAACCAGTCTTACCAAGGGGTATCGTATTACCCAGTACTTATTGAAGTCGCACCATGTAAAATACTGTTAATATTGTAGTAAGCTGCATCCGGTTAGAGTGTTAGCTGACCCCGACATCGTTGGGAAAAGGCTAGGCAGATGATGGTTGTTGTATTGTAAAATAGTACATTTTGATATAAGTGGGAAAAGTTTGTCATTGCGGCTGAGGCGAAATACGCGTTATGGAGCCGAGAAATGCAGTAACAAATGCCCACGTGTATCAAACGACGTTTTTCAATACACTTTTAGTTTTTAGTCTATTTCAAAGTCCAAATTGATTCAATAGAATAGAAAAAAAAATGAAAAATAAAAATGCGTGTGGGGGCTCGCCGCCTCACCACGTGTGGAATTTTTATTTCCGCACTATAGTGCGGGAATATAAGAAGAAAACCACGAGGGTGACATCCATAGCATGTTGAACCTAATCGTAGTACAATAAGTGCCAGTTTTCGACGAAGTGTATTGAAAAAGCTACTATAGGTTACGTTGCACGTAGTAAGGTATCTTTGTAATTAGATTCCCCTTGAGCCTTGGCAAGCTTAACTTCGTTTAGCTAGAGAGTTAAAAAATAAACTGTTAATGTTATTTGTTAGTTTCGTGTAAGTTAGTGTCGGTGGTAAATGAAGTTGCGGTAGTTTACCTTTTAGTGTAGTGAGTTACGGGCGTGGGAATCATGTTAGCGTAGGACGTGTATCATGTAACTTGTTTTATTTTGTAAATAAGACCAATTACAATAAATAGGTATACAGGGTCAAATTACATTGGTTGGCTTGGTATGGGCATGTGATGCGGAGAAATGAGGAAAATTTCGTGAGGAAAGTTTTGAGTATTAATGTGCATGGGTAGTAGAGGGAGACCAAAGAAACGATGGATGGACCGTGTGAAAGTGATATGGCAAGAAAGGAGGTGTCTTATGAGATGACACGTTATAGAGAAGTATCGAAGAAGAAGACATGCTGCGCCGATCCCAAATATATCGGGACAAAAGCTGGAGAATGATGACATGGTGAAATTCAATTGGCTAGTTTCACTAGTCAACATATTATGCGTCTAATATGTCGTTTGACGTAATGGGTATGCGGTATAAATAATAGAATAATTAATTTGTACCTCAGTTTTTACTTGCTTACAAATAATAAAACATATGTTATCGATTTTATTCCACACTTACAAGCACACAATTCATGTATGATTAGTAAATTGAATTTCTAACGTAAACGTTTACTAATCTAATAAAACAATAACATATGTTTAATAATAAATTACCCTATTTAACCTAACTTCCACCTTCACATAAGCGCAAACAACAGTGTCCTTATTAACTTAGTAATCCTCAACATCCAATAGCTAAATATTGAGAACCAACATTAACATTGTTGGGTCTCTTCCGTTCAAATACCGGAAGCTTACAAGCAGCCATTTTCATTTATTTATTTATTTAATTATGGCACTCCAACGACTTATTCACTAATAAATTTTTGGGGTACTGTAACGATTAAACTTAAAATCCAGAGTGAATTTGTCACTTAAAGGTGTGCACAGCACTTACATATTTCATGTTTTTAAAATTTTACATGGAGTACTTGATATAAAACAGAACAAAAAAATAAAACAGAACTGCATTACAAGAAAATTAAAATAAAATAAAAAACTAAAATCTAATTTTTTTTTAATCTACTTATCTTTCTGATTTCATCGATACTAAAGACAAAGAGCATTTCTTTAAGACTGTGTTGCATTTTATAACTGCTTTTTTAAACCTTAACATAGCATGACGCCTGTAATCCCCGAAGGGTTAGGCAGAGGTTTATGTACCTAATAGTACACCCACATCTCGCCAGTTATGTTTAAATCCCTTAGAATAGGGGGCGAGCCTAGTGCCATAACCTGGGCAAAAATCCGGACTACGTGGTTGATGGAAAAACGCAATAACACTTGGCGCGACCTGAGTATCGAACCCAAGACCTAGGTAATGCTCAGCAGTTGCGCTTGCGACAACTAGACGTCCGAGGCAGTCTTTTACCTATAATAAAGTTTAATATGGTAGTTTCCACTGTGGGTTCTAATGAGATGAAACGTTAAGAAAACGAGGAAGTCTCGTTGATGACATTCCACTATGATTTACGTACTGGTACTCATTGAGATAATGAGACCTATCCCACTGCTGGGCAATGTACTCTCTATAGTCTCGTTATAGTGGCGGAAAATGCCACCATTGAGCACGAGGTCTTGGGTTCGATCCTTCGAAGACAAAAGCCGTAATGACATTTGAAGTTTGACGGCACGATTGGCGAAGTAGCTGAGCTATTGGCTGCTGGGCTGCGTATCGCGGATTCGATTCCCGCACGGAAAAAATGTTTGTATGGTCTACAGGTAGTTGTTCCGGTACTACGTTCCACGATACGGGAGAGATTTCTAGTGAGGGTTAACTTTTTTTTAAAAAGAATGTCATTTCAAAAATGTACTATGGCGAACAATGGCGACCGAACACGTGACATAAATTTTTCAATAGCATCTTCACAACAGCCAAAGTCTAAAAACATTTCCCCGCCCCAACATCTTATTTCATTCGCACACAAAGAAACTCTCAAAAATCCGATGAAACTCCGCGAACTTATGTTATTCACAAATTCTCCCCTCGGAAGCTTACATCAGCACTATAATAGGTAGGAATGATGCTCACAAAGTGAAAACGTCGCGAAAGATCTTTTGTTTCTAAAATTTCCTTTATTTCATAGATAGCAGTATTAGAAGTGACGGCTTCGTTGGTTCAGCGGTTACAAGCGCGACAGCAGAATATGGAATTTTTGGGTTCGAACCACGGGTTAGTCAAGTTAGCGCCATCGAGTTTTTCAGGTAAGTTACGGTGCCTTCTACATCAACACTACGCAAGCTGCAACCAGCGGGAATGTCGCTACGGAACGGTCTGTCGTCTATGGTAGCGTTTTCATAGTTCCAAAAAAAAAAATATTTTGGTTTAACCTTTGTAATGGTATTTTTGGACTCTCTAAGTAGCAGCCGGAATTAAGACTGTGCACGATTAATCGCTTTAGGTGAACGTCAAACTCCTATTTTGTGGATCTTTAACATTAAGCGAAATGTGCGTGTACTACCTCTGTCTACCCCTAAAACGACTTTGACGGCACGGTTAGCGCAGTGGCTGAGCGATTGGCTGCTGCGCTGCGTGTTGCGGGTTCGAACCCCGTGCGAAAAAAAAATTTGTATGGCGTACAGGTAGTGGTTCCGGGTCTGGCTGTTTGTGTATGTGAGCTTAAGTGTTTGTAAATGCACCTACGGTACAGGAGAAATTCGTAAAGTGGGATTTGAACAATGAAATGTTTAAAAAGTAACTCATCTTTCATGGGGTACTGTTTAAAATGTTACAATAAAATTCTACAACTGAATGAGACGAAATTTAAATCTTGTATAAAACGCACACTATGTAGGCAAGCATACTATAAGTTGGGAGATTACATTGATGATAAAAATGCTTGGCTCAATGCTGGTCCTGCTCCACAACCATAGCGGCAAACTAATTGATTACTTTGTGAAGTTATTGTGGAAGCTGCAGAAGATTGTAAACATATCTTTGCATTGTATAGATTCAGTCTCTTAGTATTATATAATTGCATAGCACATGTGTGAGTTCTATGTACGATAAAGCTACCATTTACATCTTTTACTGACTCGAATTTGCCCTGGCGGTTGAGAAATGTCATGCTCACTCAAATGTCTCGCTGATGGTGGCGCGTGTGTCGGGTCGTTTAGTTCCCTCCAAAATGGTTGAGTTGAATGATGGCTGATCCATGCGTCATGTTCGTGAACGGGCGCTGTCAGTTGTGACTGGTCATCTCGCAGCTGCCATGGATTATTGTATTTTTGAATTGTTAATTTTATCTTTTTTATTCTGGACGCTCTTACTCGCACGTCTTTCTACATCGTTCTCACATGTATGTTTAAGCTCGACATGAATGATGTAACCGAGACTTTGTAACAACATAATGATTTAAAAGAGTGTCCATGGAGTTTCTTGCCCATTCTTCTCCATAGAGATCTACGCTTTCGAATGGGCAACTACAGTACTTTCACAAGTTATTATGCCCTGTGACTGGGACTGTAGCTTAGTTTATTTTTTTGTGTTTTGACATTCAAAAGTGCCTGTAATGGTCTAATTGAAATAAATGCTTTGAGTTTTGAGTTTTGAAAGAAATTGGTATTACAGCTAATTATCACCAAATGCATAAAACGTGACACGTTTTCAAAACTCACGCGACATATTACATCAACATTCATCACCATGAATGGTTCCTTTGCACCCCAACATCATATTTCAACAGAAAATAAACACAAAGGCTCTCAAAGAACCCAATGAAACACAAAACTCTGGAAATGTGAATTTACTTGTAAATTTCCTTGCGAGCTTACATTAGAAGTTCGGCGTGTAAATATAGGTATATAGAGGTAGGCACAGTATACTCGTATACAGATGTACGCTAAAGAGCATTAATATGCAAAAATGTAGCAACTTTTAAAAGTGATGTTTGTCTACTGTTTTGGGGTATCGTTTTAACCAGTAGTTAATACTTCAAGTAAAATACTGGTATTCAGCTGCATCCGGTTGGACTGGAAGCCGACCCCAGCATAGTTGGGGAAAGGCTAGGAATGTGGTGATTTGTTATACTGTTCTGATTGCAATTTTATGTCGTCGTTACGAACATAGTATTTTGGTACTGTTATGAAATAGGCCTTACATCAGAGTTGAAATCTAATATTTTACGAGAAAATCTCTTTAGTTTTTCAATCAAATAAATTTTCAAAAAATCTGTCAATTTTAGATCTTTGACAGTCCTTACAGGTAGTCAGAGGCCTGATACTCTGACAACCAGTTACTAAGGGGTATCGTATTACACAGTACTAACTGGGTTCTGGAGGTCAGATAGGTAGTCACTCCATGTAAAATACTGGTATTCAGCTGCATCCGGTTAGACTGGAAGCCGACCCCGACATAGTTGGGAAAAGACTAGGCAGATGATGATGATCTACGTAGAGTTTTTCTAAATGTTCACTTATGAGTGCTAGTGACTGTACCGATGGTTCCTACTTTATGAGTAGAAACATTTTTGGTTCATTTCCTTTGCTCTCCTTTGATGGCGAAATCTCTTTGTAATATCCTTAGCGATTAGGTTTAAGTGATGTTTTGCGAATATCATTTAAGGCGACGGAGCGCTTACAGATATTGGAGGTTACAACGAAATTACAATCCATTTTGTTTAGCACAGAAATCGAGTTCAGAACGTCGTTAATGAAGCGATTAAAAATAGATGTAACGAAAAATGACTAGCTAGCAAGAATTTTGAAAAAAACATTTATATTTGGGTAAATTGTTCAACAATAATAAGCAAGAGTTCCTCTTGGACGGCCGCCGTGTGCAATATCAATTCATAGCTGACCCGTGCAACTTCGACTGCGTAACAATTTTGATTGATACTCCGCTCCTATTAGTCGCAGCGTGATGGCATATAGCGTGAGGCTTTCTCGATAAATGGGCTATCCAAGGCAAAAATAACTCTTTTTAACTCTTTTGAATTCGAACCAGTAGTTCCTGAGATTCGCGCGTTCAACCAAACGAACAAACAGACTCTTCCGCTTTATAATATTATAGTATAGATTGTGTGTATAGAAGACAAAAAGTGTTTTTACAGTATTGGCATCTTGACCGAACACAAAAATGTTCTTTCCCACTTTCTACCTTCAAGAGGACTTCAAGATATATTTTACATATATACATTTATCTAGAAAGCGCTATTTTTCGCTATTACTTTGAGAGCTTTCGATGTTGAAGTTTTAATTCAGAAACCTAGTTTCTTTGAGAGATAAGACCTTCTTTTGAACCAGTCTCAAGTTAGATAGTTTGTCGATGAGGGAACGTGTCCTGTTTACTGAAACGCATTATTTTCTACCTTTCTATTGTGGCCTGGCTTTGTATATTCCAAGTAGTGGAATGTATTAATTTGATCCTAAAATAATTCCTATATTGATTTCCGAACATTATAAATTGACACGGTAATGTAATCCGTTATTGCCCACGTCACGTCTTTTTGTGATTATGATTAAAATAATTTCCATTCTGGTTATTTTGTTTTATACAGGCTGGCGCCGACAATACAACAATAAATTAAACTGCGTATACCTCATGACGTTCCCAGTCTCCGTACAAAAATTCTTTCGAATATATCTAGTAGTTTAAACACAGGAAATAATTTTTGATATTCTGAATTTTCTAAATGATGTAGATTAATAGGCTAGCACTGACAGGTTAACAACCCCCGCATCGGTATAAACACTCAAAAACACATGTTGCTATTTCAAAAACCATTACCAAATTCGTCCCTTAAATGTTATTTCCAGACCCGAATTAGTGCAAATTATACCCAAGGTTAGTAAACCAATATTTATAAATGGTGTTATATTACGTTAACAGTTTTATGCTGTTTATTTTATTTGTTTTTTTGACGTGACAACGTCTTATAATTCGATGGAGCCGGCTGCACGCACGAATTTTTTTGATAGTTTAAAAATATTCCTATGAACTAGTATTACCAGTGTTTTCGTTTAGTGTCGGCGCCACCCTGTATACTTAAATCATCATTATCATCCACAGCCTGAATTCACACTCTGCTGGGTATAGGCCTCTCTTTTCTTGTGCCCATCTCCACGGTCCTGTGTTTATTTTGTGTGTCTTAGTTATCGACCAACTTGTATTTAGCGCTCATTCGCATTAAAAGAGAGAGAGGCGGAGAGCTTTAAATAAATAATTTAAAAAAAATGTTTTACCAAAATAAAGCCTGATTTACTGCCAAAGAGATTTAAACAGAGATATAGAGCAGACAGTGGGAATATTGTCATTCAAAAATTTTGATCCCGAACATTTTTGATTTAGACACACGAATGTTCCCTGTCAAGCGGGCATGTGACACTAGACAGAACGATTTGTTACTAAGTAGTAACAAGTAAGTATAGGATTACGATTTTCTTCGTCTTGTCCCGTCTATCGCTCGTAAATATTTGAATATCTCTGTTTATTGCGAAGAGCTCTCCAGATTACACTAGCCACGGTGTCCACATACCCGAAATCATTTTCAAACATGAATGGCATAAAATTATCGATCAAATAAAGCCAAATTCATGGATATTAAAACATTTTTCTGTTTTATTTAAATTTAAAGTTCTCTACCTCACACTGTTACTCCATCATGCATTAATGACACAAAGATTTGAGACGATATTAGCTCTCAAAGCACCTGAATTAAAATATGAGGCAGGTATTTTAATTTGGTTGTATAAAGTATTTTCTCTACGATGTAAAAAAACCGCGGTAAAACAGGACAAGGAGTTTTTCCATTCACCTAGTAAAGTTTGAATGTCGTTACTGGAATTATAAAATCGATAACGTAATATCGAGCCTCTAGAGACAGGAGAATAATATATTACATTGAAGGTCATAATTCCATCAATTTTCGATACGAAGTAATAAAATACGATGGGGTTTCCTTAGCCGTTGTTACACGCCGCATGAAGATTGGGCAGGATTGAATAATGTTGAATTGTTGGTCCTTATTGTCATATTATTCTAATGTACAGAGTGGAAGCAACATCTATAATTATATAAAATTGTAAAACAAAAAATATAAAATTGTAACAGGCCAATGTCTGTACATTAAAGATATTGAAAAAAAGGGGGTCTTTATTAGAGAAACAGAAGCCAAAACAACATCTTTTAGAATTTTTGTCTGTCTATCTGTCTGTCTTTCTGTCTGTATTTTTGTAACTTCTGGATGGATTTGAACGCAGTTTTCACAGCTCTACTTTTAGATGCCTAACTTTAAACATAGGCTACATTTTACCACAGGCATTGTTTTTTTTTTTTGGTTCTAAGTACTACGCGTATGAAGTCGCGGCCAAAAGCTAGTCAATAATCTAGTTTTTTGTATTTACACAATTCGAACTGGTATGCGGATATTTATTTATTTATTATTTGGGACAAAAAACAGTTGAACTCTACAAAATACAGAGTGATACTTAATCTAAGATTTAAAAAACATGTAACCCATACCATTGTCCATGTTTTAACTAAAGGTTAAATGAAGTGCTGAAGACAGGTATTAAAAAAAAAAAACAATAGTCGCTGGCAAAATATTGTTGTGCTACTAAGGTTAATTAAATAAATTACTCTTTAAACAAAATATCTAGAGCCATTTTCTTAAATAATTGCTTAGATAAACATAATATATTGTAACGTGTTTTTTAAACCGTTACATGCTTTTCACATGTTAGTCGATTTCGGAACGATTTTTATACTGTCTTTTATTGGCGATGGTTCAGTTCGGCAACTGTCATTTTTTGACGTTTCACTTTACGACCTGTTTTCGTCATGGAGACATACTCAACAATTTAATTTTACAAATCCGGTATAATCTCGGATATTTTAGGCCAAATGATGCCATAATCGCTGCCTTAAACACCCAGGACGAGGTGTTCTGAAGGATATCCTTAATTTCTTCGAATTTCAATATTGGACGATGCTCTAGTGTGATTGTCACCTACTTTGGATTTATCGGTGCACACGGGAAAAGTAATTTATTAACGGAAAAACGCCCTGCTGTGGCGTTTTTTTTTCCTTTCGTATGATTATAATTTTTCAATTCATGGATTCTGGATTCTCTCATCTTCGACGCCGAAATCTTGAGGTCTAATTTAACATTTTTTTATGCCAGAAATCTGGCCCAAGCTTAATTTACTTTCTACACAAAAGATGCAATAATAATAACCTCAAATTAGTAATTTAATATTTAAAGTAAAAAGGAAGCTACTGACATATTAAACAAGGTATTAACAAAGGTATTTCCATTGTTTCTATTATCGTAGTTTAGTCACCCCCGGCAGATTAGAGGTCTGAACTCTTCGAATTGTTCTATCTGGCAAGTATTCTTTAAATGTAGTGTGCGTCTCCACGGCGCCCGAAATTCTTTTATTGTTACACATATGTATCTTTTTTTTATTTTATTTTTAACACACATTCTTTTTTGCTCTTGTATGATTTCTTACATTGGATCTTACACTTGATCCCACACACACCCCTTGTAGGTTACAATATCCAGTTCCACAAAATGCGTGTTGTAAGAATCAACAAGGCGACGAAGAGGGGCACATTCTCCAGCGTTAGATGGTTAGAATTGTAATGCTATACTATGGTACTTACCTGGGTATGTCTGCGAGGCGCGGCGGACGCGTGCGACGCACGGGCGGCAGGACGCCCACCTGTGGACAAACAAATACATATTTTATAGCAGTCAAAATAAAGCAGTTAGTTGTAAGTTCAGTCCAAGTTTCCAACGGTGGCGCGGACTGGTGAATCAGAGGTTGTTATAACTTTAAAGCGTCATTAGAAGAAAATAACGTTTTAAAAGCCTCTGGTCGTCTATCGTAGACTCATGTGCTATTTTTATTTTGTTTTGCGTATTCAGAGCCGTTACAATCACTCACAAAATTCTTCCATGTAACCTGCTTCTTGATTTTTTGCCTGTCGCCATGGGTAAGACGAGAGCGTTTATGTATGTGTCTACTAATTAACTTATAGTAATAATAGATAAAGAAATGGCGATAGTATACTCGTATGTGCTTTGCTGAAATAAAGAGAAACAGAAAATTTATCATCCACAAGAATGAGCTCTTCCATTATCTTTAGATACCTTTGCACAACCCTTCTACCACTTTTCCTGTTTCCATTTCACGTGTCCCAGCTACTCAAAGACTACAGAACAACATATTTCAGTTTACACGAAAACGTTTACATTGCGTGACAAAGGGAATAAAGAGCTCTTTCGGTGCGAGCTCCGTGCTTACATGTGTTGAGCATGAGTGTGGCGGAATGTTCCCACGCTCTGTGACTGTGTTTGGAGTGGAGTGGTGATGTTTGTGGATTCTTTTTGGGGTTACGGGTTCAATTTTAACTAATAACAGTTTTATTTGTTGTTCATACGAAGATAGTGACTTACATATTCTAAAGCATGATAAGAAGGCTATTCTTAAAAGATATGTAAATCAGACACACTGACTTCATTGTTGATGTTGGTTCTTCGAAAAGGTTAGGCACTTTCTCTAATTTCTTAAACATCATCATTACTATAAAGCAGCATTTTGTTAAACTGTCAAAATAAATGTGTTCTTAACTTCGATTGTGATATAAAAAAGCTTCTTGAAGATAAAAGAGAGACAAAAATTAATCTACCTCTAAAAATACACTCAAAAATAAAGTAACAGCAAAAATAATTGTCAGATTAGCTGAGAGAAGAAGTACCCCTTAATCTTAAGTTCTGAAATGTAACTTAAGTAAAGGGCAGGAGTAAACTTACTTACTTGACATTTTTATAGTAAACATTTTGTGGATAAACTCGGCCTGTCTAAAGTCGAGCGTCCACTGCTACGTAAGATATGTACGATGAGATTTGTCACTTTTGGTTGCGCAATTCATTTGTTTGAAAGCCACGCATCTGGGGCACAAGTCTGCTGGTGCAAAATGTTTCTTTTGGCTTGTAGCGAGCGTAATCATTTTAGCGATATCTTTGACGCAAATGAAGAACAATGAGATAACGATATTATACAACAACCTGACTTCAACCGTCGGGCAATAGTGGGCTATTGCCCGACGGTTGAAGTGTGTTGTGTTGTGTCTGGTGGGCCAGACACAACATCCGCCAGGTCGTAAGATCCTCAACTTTACACCATGCTCCTCATACTCATGAAGACATTGAACGACATTTTTGGAGGGCGCTGTTGGTAAATATTTTTGAAATTGCCTGTGAAAATTGTGTGGAAAAACAAGATGGCAGAGTTTGTTCTGACTATAGCCACGCGCTACAAGAGCCATGCAGCTACATATCGAAACCGATCCAGAACATTCGATCTATGACACCGTAATGTTGATTCTGATAGTTTTAACAATCTTCTCGCTGACACGTCTTATGGCCTGGTGAAGCATGAGTTTTGGATGATCTCCTATGACCTATGCGTTTAGGACATTACGAACTTTTAGTACAATGTTGTATTTGTCAAGCACTAATCATTCAATCTGGTTGTCTTGACCCCTGTACGTAGCTTTGATTCTTACATGTTTATCCAAAGACAAGCTATAGGTGCGTATCTTAACTGTGGGTTGCCGTGGAGCAGCGCGCTTACTCTCCCTAAAAGGTTGGCTGCATCACGAATAACCTCTGAAATGTATGGGAGCTTTTACATTGTTGAGACTTTATTAAGACAGAATATTGAATTAGATGTTTGACTGTAAATTATACCTTTTAAAATGCAATTTTTTACAAGAGTCTTAACTTACAAGGGGTAAGTTGAAAATGCAATTTTCGGAGGTAAGTGAATAAAGGTAGAACCGTTGGGATGGTTCAGTAGGAATTAATCTGAAACTATAAATTCTTAGGAACATGCCCTCGATAGGCTCGCCCCCTATTATATGGAACTTAAACATAACTGGCGAAATGTGGGTGTACTATTAGGTACACCTCTGCCTAACCCTTCGGGGATTACAGGCATGATGTTATGTTAGGTAGGCCGTGGATATTACACACAACCAGCAGTGTTATTTGTAATACATTTCTTTTAAATTCGAATACGACGCATCGAGGTCAAGTTAGTTCAACAAAAAAGAATGAAACTAGATTTATAAAAATGGAGGAACTCTCTCACAGAGATGCAGGTTTGTGTCCCACTCGGAATGATTTAGCTCTGAACAACAAAGAAATGAAACAATGTTAACACACTTACCTACGTTTATTTTCTTTCATTCCTACGTAACATCGTTTTATCAACATGCCTCACATACCGGACATGTTCTCCCTCTTTATTACAACATGTCGCTAAGGATGTGTTCAAACGGGGACACTGATGTTGTCGAGTTGAGCAAGTCAAAGGAAACCTTATTATTTTTGCTGAGCTGTTATATATTTTCATTTTGAAACAGGGAATCAATCAATCTTTTTGGTTCAATGCATACCTAGGAGTATGTTATGTGTATTTAACCCAAAGGTTGACTGATAGAGAATGCCTAGTGGCATTGAGTCCGCCTATGTACCATCATTGTACATGAAGTTTAAATAAATAAAATACTTTTTTATATGTTACCACCTTTATTTATTACCCACCTACTTACAACAATAATAAATTAATATTTTATTCTAAATTATTTAAATATAATTTATATATATATAATACATTTTGTAATAACTGCATTTGATGATTAAGACGTTAGAAGTAAGTTTTTAGGTACCTGGCTAGTAGATTTACTTATTCGTCACTTTCTTTGAGAAGGCCGATAAAATATTATTGTTAAAATCAAAAGCCATAGTTATACCTGTATAACTATGGCTTTTGATTTTAACACCCTACCCTGCCCCCAACCCTTACCCCCTACCCTTTTTGACCCTACCCTGGTAGGGTCAAAAAGGTAAAAATTACATAAAACAGTCCACTAAAACGTTGCAAGCGAAACAAACTCCCCAACAACACATCTGTCTATAAGTTAGAAGAACAAAATACATGTCAATACATTTTCTACCTTGCTTCCGATTCGAATAAGATCGTGTCGTTCATTCCAATTTCATCAAATATAAATAAAATAATAATATAATATAAAATACCCAGCAACGCAATCCTATCTACATCAGAACATATTATTATCTTGTAACGTAACTCTCTCTCTGACACAATAAAAGTAATAAAGTCTCACTAACTCCGTGTGTACGAGATTTTGTATAGACAGACAAATGATAACTACTTTTCCACGAGCTACACACGTTTTGCGACGGCGACTATCGAGAAAACAAATGGCAGAAGATACATTAATCTTGGCATGAGTTCGATCTGATGCAGCCAGCCCATTCTAGCCCTCCCCTAGTGACGCCCCAAACCCAGCTTCGTACCCCATGTGTGGCCCCCTAGTTTATAAGTTGTTTTGGTCTGGTTGGATTGGAGGGCTTAGTAATAAAGCACCCACAGGATTAGTTAAAATATACATGCCACAAGACAACGCGATGCGACTCGCATATCAACGGTACTCACGCGAAGCAAGCAAGTGACGCCCGTGCGTGTCGCATCGTTCCAAGCGGTGAACGAGGCCTAACACCATCTGAACAAGGCTTTACATTGACAGCAGAATTATTAGGCACATAACAAATTGAACATTATAGCAGGAGAAAGGGTTTTATTGATAACATCTCACTTGCGTGGCAGTAGGGGTTGCTACCCTCGTCTGAAACAGCGTTTATTGCTTTTGGAGAACATTGTTCTAGAACGTTATTGATATTGTTCATGTAGGATCAATAAGTGGGGAATATATTGGTTTATGTAATCTGTAATTGCTTTTAAAAGCGGTTACTTTAGGGTCTACACAAGCAGCAATAAATTACTTTTATAGTATTATAAACAGGGCTGGTTCGAGGTGGCACGGGAATAGAGCTCATGGAAGGAATTGTGGGAGGCCTACGCTCAGCAGTAGCACCACACAGGCTAAAAAAAAAGTATTTGTTGTTTCTACAAAGGATACAAGATTATGTTTTCAGGATTGGCACAATATGCTTTTTGGTAGCTTATGTCACACATTTTTGATTTTGCAAACATCAATATCGCTGATACAATTTCACTTTCTCTTGACCCTCTTTGCTTTAGTTTGTAAGCTATGGGTCGTGAGTTCGAATTTTATGAGATGCACTATGACTTGAGTTCCTTTTAGAATACCGAAAAATCCTTACCTACGGATTTTAAAACTTATTTGCCGAAGGGTCGACGGCTAGGGCATTTTAAGCAATTCTAATTACGAAAAACGTAAATAGATACACAATGATCTTTCTTTTTCTTCATCGTGTGCCTAACCTAGCGTCATAGTTTTTATGCCACCGAAATATCTCTCAGGCATGTCTCAATCCGAAAAATCAGAGGTACGTGTCTTGATTATGTAGTGTATTTGTGGAAGAATCAATGAGCTACAAATTGAAATTTACAATTTAGTGTTAACATTAACTTTGACTCATTTTTCAAGATTTTTTTTTCTGGGGTCATAATACAATTTTGGGATAGATTAAGGTAATTTTACTGGAGAATATTACACAGAAACGTACAACAACAAAAGAAACTGCCAGAAAAATACAACCGAGAATTAAAGGAGAATGCTTCAACATAAAATAATAGAAAATTGATTGAGTCGTACAGACACCCCCAAGGTCACGAAGGGGTTGCAACCCTTTCTTAAATATGTATCAGATCAGTAATTTAATCGTGGAACGGTTTTACAAAGAGCGGAGCTATTCTGAGTGAGTTTGAAGTTGGCATAGCTATAGTAAAAAAGTATGGTGTAAAAGGTTAAATACTTTCTAGTTTATTCCCTTGGCTTCGTCCGCGTGGAGTTCGGTAATTGTCCCACCGAGACGTATGTATACTACCGCGATAAAAAGGCTATAAACTATCGATGAGCCAAATTTCATTTAAATCCGCTCAGTAGTTTTTGCGTGAAAGAGTAACAAACGTCCATCGTTCCTCACAAACTTCCGCATTTATAATAGTAGTAAGATACGATCCGCAGTAATTGACTTGCGATCTCCCCAATCTAGTCTGACCACACCACACCAGTCACTCCAAAAGTCATAGACAGAAAATTTAAAAGAAAAAGTTGTGTGTATTTAGAGCAAATACTTCAAAAAGCTAAGCTCATAATGGCTTAGCTTCCATCATGTACCATATGTCCTGTCGCCTGAGCACTTGATGATCTTTTCAAAGAAGTTAAGATTTACCTCTGACTTCAGAAGAACCAGATTTTTAGACAACTGGCCGAAGAAAGAACGTTGTTAAAAAACTCTTGACCAATTTCGACGATATTCTTGCAGCAGCTTTGAAAATACTTACTTCCTTTCATCAAGTGAAATGTAATTAGATTAATCAACCTGTCACCATCCATTTATTTACCCTTCTTCCATTCCATCCATTCGTTCTCTCTTACCCATCCTATTGTTAGGCGTTATGATTAATTACATAATAATAACTCACAATTTGATTGCTTTCTGGTCACGTCCGCAGAAAACAAATCTTATTTTCTACGGACGCAATGATTGCCACAATACCCGGTGGGTGATGCTCTATTTCCCCAAGTTCTAAGTTCCCCAGAGCTTATATAATTAATTAAAATTATACAACTCTGTCTTCACCGAAATCTGGAATGGTAAAGTCGCCGAATCAATGCTTAAAAAAACAAAATCAAAATCTATTTATTTGCCAGAATGTAGGTTTACAATGTATGATCTTAAAACTATAATGGGCCCTTTACATTCTACCATTACATATGGTGTGCAAATATTTAATTTTAATTACTTACTTACTTATGCATTGTTTAATGTTATTTGTTATTACTTTAGAAAATCAAAGGGGTTCAATGTAATAATTATGTATTTTGATTGCAATTTACGCTTAATTCATTAAATGTTATTAACATTATGCAATCTGATAAGCAAGGGCGTCCCCAGCTTTTGAGCCAGAGGGGGGGGAGGGATATGAGGATGGATACGGCGGATACGAGTTGAAACGAATTTTAAGGGTTACGTTTACTATCTACAGATGCAGCAGAAGATCTTCTAAAAGTCTAAAATGCAATAGCCACTTCAAAAACATTAGCACCTCGGATTGGTTATATTTTCCAACAAGTATGTTTTTATATAGAAGTAGAAGTTACTAATTAATCCAGACAAGTAAACTCTTCTTTAGTCCTTTAATTCAGAACTAGATGTTACTTGACATCTTGCCTTGGACAGGTTATGTTTCGATCGTACAGGAGTTATTTAGCCGGTTTATAGACAAACTCAAGAGAAAGTTGTCTCAGGAGCGAGCGAAGCGAGCTCGAAAATTTGAATACCCTACCCACCTTGGAAAGATTCTAGAGAACTTGACTGCAAGATGTGATGTGGAGATGCTTTAAAAAAAGCATGTGGACACTTTGATCACAAATATCTGAAATATATGTATATCTATCTATAACATAATATGAATCTACGATATATATATATATCTGAATTTATTTGAAGCAAGATGTAAACATTTTCGAGCTCGCTTCGTATATGTTAGCTATTACAGGCGTGTTATGATGTTCTGTTATAAACTCACGCATTTTTCCCATGATGGTAGGCAGAAACTACAGAACGCCACCAGCTACGATCCTTACATACTCCTTTCGTCCTCGTCCTCGTCCACGTTCGTACATCTCCTGGTCACACGCCCGCCGGCTGCGAGCACTACGCACCTGACCATTTTGAGGAACATCACCAATAAGGTATGATTATTATCTTTTCAATAGACATTCATGGACCGGATTCATTATAGAACTGTGTAGATTCAAAATACCGTTATTCACAAATTCAATCGAATGGTTAGCGGAAAACTTTCGATAGGAAATTGAATTATATTCCGAGTTCCAATCAAGCTTTTATAGATATCAGTCGGAAATGGTAGATTTTGTTCGGGGACATTGCAATCAGACCGAAATTGAAGTGGTGAAACGGGCATTTTGGTAAAGAATGCAAGAAAAATCGTTTTATTCTTATAACAATTGGCGTATACGGTGCTCACACAAGATAAAATAGAAGGTTTTGTCTTTTAAGGCTGTAGCTGATTGTATCTTAATGTTTTTTTTTTCCATATTGTGGCTTTTGTCAAATCTAAACCATTATTTCTTATCAGTTTTTTGTAAGCTTTAAGCTCTGGAAATTCCGATACATACGTAACATGACGCATGTAATCCCCGAAGGGTAAGGCAGAGGTGTACCTGATAGTAAACCCACATTTCGCCAGTTATGTTAAAGTCCCATGTAATGGGGGCCGAGCCTAATGCCAACAAGTGGGCACATATCCAGACTCCGTGGCTGCTACTGAGAAATTCCTGATGGAAAAACCCACTAACTCTTTGCCCGACATGGGAATCGAAGCCAGGACCCCATGCCCAGCAGTTATGCTGACGACCACTAAACCAATAGTATAGTATAGTTAGTGTAGTTCCACGCAGATAACGTCTCAAATTATATTTATATCACGCTTATTAGCCGAGCTATCACAATTCTTGCGAACGAAGTCGAGGGCGAAGTGCTAGTACTTATAAGAATTATGTAAAACATGAAAAAGCAAATAATCTTCCGTTCCTCTTGGCACATCCCCAGCATAAAGTATTTATTTCTGTTTTTCAACCTACTTACGCCTAGTTACACATTGGGGCTGAATGTTTCACCCCGAATACGGAAAGTTATTGTCGAGTCATATTGTTATGCTGTCTGGTAGGGGGCGATCAACTTTGGACCTATAATGCTTATAGTACGTATCTTAATTCGTTTTCGTATAATTTTGGCCTCGACACGCCCACAGTGGCTCTAACAAGAAAATTTAAATTCGTATGATTTTAAAATTGAGATACTAGATAACATAACATCACGCCTGTCATCCCAGAAGGGTTAAGCAGAGGTGAGCCAGACTCCGTGGCTGCTACTGAGAAATTCCTGATGGAAAAACCCAATAGCACTTTGTCCGACCTGGGAATCGAACCCAGGATATAATGTTCAGCAGTCATTTGAAGATTTTATCCTTATGGGCAATGTTAATTCTGCTTGTCGCAATTTTTCATAACTAAAATACTTAGTTGTACTTGAGGTATAGTTGCATTTTCGACTTTATGTTACGTTGTGTTGTTACGATAATGCCAGGCTCTGGATTTCAGAAAGTTTTGAGTTAAACTGTAGCCTATGTAATATCTCATGATGACTAGATGAACCAGTGAATCCGAACGAAGCCCCAACTTGAGCAGATCGATGTATAAAATTATGTTCCGTCTGAAAACTGGTGTTGCGAACAAATTGAGCCCTTGGGGAGTACTAGATTCAGCAATTAGTATGAAGTTGTAGCTAACTACAATATTTACAGATAGACGGAATTATTTTAGTACAGGGCGTTTTGGAATACCTGGGTTATTGTAAAACCACTTTAGTTGTAAAAGGTTGGTTTTGATTTAAATAAACGACTTCTTCTGGAAACTTCTTCACTAGTCTTTCCAAGGGAATCGTGTTACCCAGTTACTGGGTTGAGCGCCACGAAGAAGAAGAAGCCTGGGTTGTGGAGGTCAGTAGAACAGTCGCTCCATAGGTATACATTCTGTACGGTACGGTATTCAGCTGCACCAGGGGAGAACGGAAGCCGCAACATGGTTTGGAAAAGGGGGAGGCAGATTATGATGATGCTGGTGATGATGGTACTGGTTTTGTTGAAGTAGGCTGTCCAGAAAGTTCAAAGCTTAACATCATCTGCCTAGCCTTTTCCCAACTATGTTGGGGTCGGCTTCCAGTCACTGGATGCAGCTGATTACCAGTATTTTACATGGAGCCATTGCTTATCTGACCTAATACGATACCCCTTGGTAAGACTGGTTGTCAGACTTTCGGGCCACTGACTACCTGTAACGACTGTCAAGGATGTACCATTGACAGCCGGGACTAACGGGTTAATGTGATTTCCGAGGCACGGAGGAAACTCGGTATGTAATGGGTGGTCACCCATCCAAAGACCAGAATAGGCAAGCGCGGCTTAACTTGAAGATTGATCCGAGCGGCTGTTATTATTTAGCCACGAGCTCCTCAAAGTTCGAAGCTTATGTAATTAACAATATAATTACAAGTCCTGAGGCCAAGAGGTTAATCACCTTATTAATTTGTTTGTTTCATAAAGTCAAAGATAATAATTTAACAACTTTGCCGAAGCTTTATGGTCCACTAGAGTAAAGGAATTAAGGTTAAGTTACCAGACATGATTACAATGTTTAATTGTATTTTGTCTAGACTGTCCTTGTCATTTTGTCGATTATGTAAACAAATTAATTAAATCTAGAAACATAATTAAATCATTTTTTGTTTGTTTTTTAACGTCGTGTACCAAATTATCAGTTTAGTCAGGACTGAGTAATCAAAGGTGTGATGAAGTCATTTTCTTATCTTTTTTCCCCTATATTCATAAAAAGTAGTAGTAGGCGCTGAACCGAGCGATGAATGAAAAAAAAAACAAATTTTAAAAGCGTTTACATCCTATTACAAAAAAATGTTCCTTTTGCCAAACCGCTCACCAGTTTGGCAACAGACGTAGCTCCCATATTTACAATTGTATGTAAGTACTTCTTGTTATTTTTCCATTAATAACAAAGAATAAATGTGGTGTTACTGAAAACGTGCTACACACGTGAAAACAAGATTATAACCGTAGGTGCGTATTACATTACTTTTCGCGCCCAATTCGAACTCAAAGAGAGACACAACCTACATACCCAACGTTCACAATCCCTCTCTAAATGTGTACACAGCCAAACAAAGCAACAACGAATGAGTGAATAAAGTTAATTAATACCCTGTATCACACGCCGGCCATACGTCGGGGCACAGATTAATTAAAAACGAATAAAAAGAGGTGTGAATGTGCGATAACAGGCAATTAAAAACATAACATAATGCCTGTACGCACAGAAGGGTTAGGCAGAAGAGAGTGCGTGGCGTATTGTACTTTTATTTGCCAGATATATTTAAGTTCTACGTAGTGCAGGAGACGAGCTCAATTTCAGACTTCCATATACACAATAGTTTTAAGCTGCTCAGGTGCAGATTCATAGATGATTTCAACCTAGAGTGTAAATCCTTATCCTTACTTAATATTATAAACGCGAAAGTTTGTATGTATGGTTGTATGGATGTTTGTTACTTTTTCACGCAAAAACTACTGATTGGATTTGGATGAAACTTGGCGTACGTTCATAACCTGGATTAACACATAGGCTACTTTTATCCCGGTAGTAAAATCCCGTGAGACAATATCCGAACTCCACGCAAGTGAAGTTTTATTTTATTTTATTTATTTAAGGGATAATAAACAACTACAACATATAAAACATATAAGGTTAACAAAACATAGTAGTAATGTTGCAGTCCACTACATTATCCGCAGATAGACATGTTTAAAGATTAGTGGTTGCCACTAGACGAGCATTACCACAGAAAACAAATAATATGAAATAAATAATTAAGTTATTATAAATCCAGCTATAGCTACAAAACCAAATCAGATCAGAGACAAAAACAGTTTCAAGTGAAGTTGCGGGCATAAGCTAGTATAGTAATATTCCGAGGCACATAAAATCGTGTCCTGTGTCCTATTGTTTCCTCATTACAGGAATCAGTTCCTAGACGCTACTGAAGGGACCGAACTCGTAGCCAAGTTCTGGGCGGACTTACCTTAACTTAGATTACCGTCGATACGATAAAAATAAAATACACTATTAAACTCATAATCCTTTCTTTGCCGTAATCAGTTATGGAAGAACCTAATTGAAAAGAAATAAAGCTAAAAATGTAAGTGCAGTGTTCCAACTTATTTTCTTTGAAGCAAAAACAAAAGAAACTCCACAATTACTGTTTTATATTGAGTGGGAGTTGGTCTAGTAACAATTCTCGTTAGGAATTTATTTCCTACTCGCTGTAGGTACTAGTAGCTAAGCTCCCACCCACACAACTTTTGAATTTAATTTTCTGGGACGCAAATACCTTGTGACCTTTTCCGGGTTTGATATTATTTCTCTGCCTTTTTTCAAGTATTTTTTGTCAGTGATGCGATAATAAGATCGAAGCTTACTTTTGCATTTGGATAAAGGTTAGGGCAGATTATCCTGTCAAGCGTTTGTCTACAATTGAGCGCCATGGTTTTAAGAATTACATATATTTATTGTCGTTTCGGGCATATTTTTCTTATTTTCACATGACAGTTGCCTAGCGGTAGCAGTTTTTTTTATACTAAATAGGCTTGCGTTTGGCCGTAACTCGCGTAATGTGAAGCGATCATGCGGTTGTAGCAGTTGAAACCGAATCATTCGAACTTTGAAGAGAACAGGGAAGCCGGCAGTAAATTCCACAGACTGCCGATTCAGACAATACTATTGTGTTTATAGTGGGTTTCTTTGTACAATTAACATATGGCTATAGTCACGCCTCCAAGTTTTGTTTTTTTTTTTTATTTAAGATGGGTTTGTTCTTTACTTTATTTCATGAGACCTGAATATTACTCGTAACAGCGAATGGGTTTGCCGCTAGGTATGTTCTTGCCTGTCATCTTTTTATATTAAATTCCGGCACACGTGTGTTCATAATTATTCTTCTCGTCCCCCTCCCGGCTTCACCGAATTTGTTTTTTTTTAAACCTATGGGGTCACTTGGTTGGTTCGTAGTAACACTTGAACTCGTTAGGTGGCGCTTTATATTGGGACAGACAACGTCTTCCGGGTCAGCTAGTTTACTAAACCCATCATCTGCCTGCCTTTTTCCAAGTATTTTGGGGTCGGCTTCCAGTCTAACCAGATGCAGCTGAATACCAATATTTTACATTTAGCGACTGCCAATCTGACCTCCAGTTAGTATTGGGTAATACCATACCCCTTGGTAAAACTGGTTGTCAGACTTTCGGGTCACTGACTACCTGTAACGATTGTCAAAGATCTACAAATGATAGCCCCGTTGGTTTCGCCACCGGCTGACGACCCGAGCGGCAGTTATTATATAGCCACGAGCTCATCTAGTATACTACACTACGAGTACTAGAAATAATATTATGTTAATATAATTTCCCTTTATCTTGCAAACGTTCTCTACTGAAAATCAAATCTTCTTTAGGTCAACAATCAATGTAATAGCCAATTTGAAGGAATAACATAAATCTTACCATCATAATCTTGGGTGAAAGACTTGGCCCAACCGCCCCTAACTAGCGAGACTTGGCAACGGGCCAAGAATGCAAAGAAAACAGATTTATATCATGCAGTTTATAGGCCTATAAGTTCTAGCAAGGAAGTATTACACTAATTTATAGTCATTCAAACGATTATACTACTATTTTTGTTGCATTCTGCTACTTGGTAATGTCCAGGCTTTGCTTGCAATATATGTACGAGGGGTGATCCAAAAGTAATGATAATCGGATATTTCCCACCCGCATAAAAATCCAAAAAAATTTTTTTTTGTTTGCTTACGTACCCACTAAGTCAGCCTAAAAAATTCGTATAAATAGGCCACGTTTCCAGAGAGGTACCTTCGTTTGAATGCGAACCGGCGAAGAGACAACATCAAAATGGAGAAACACGAAATTAGAGCAGTGATATTGTTCATTGTGTACACCATACAAATTTCAATTTACATAAAAGAAAACATAATACACACAACATAACACACACACACCAACACACAACATAACATTATTATATAGTTAAGATTAAAACCATAGGCCTATTTTACCGCAACAGTTTCTACTCCCAAGGTTTACTTGTGTTCCAGGTTCGCAGGCATAGGTAGGATTACAGCTTTTTCCTGTGGCTTCGCCCACGTTGCGGAGGAAAATTATCGCACGGGAATATAACAGGGGAATAAATAGTATTCTATGATTTAGCTCAAGTCATGGTCTACCTGGGTCCCAAATTTCATTCGTTTAGCCGTTCCGGTGTTAAAAGTTAGCCGACAGATGATTATTGCATTTTATTTAAGCGTTTTCTGTGGAATGACAGCCCACCTGAGATATTTTTGGTCTATTGTGAAATATTGTGACCTGCGTGTCCTATTGTTTGTAGATTACAGGAGCTGATGCAATTAAGATTGCCATCGACAAGCTAAGTAGAAGAAGACAAGAAACGAATAAATGTAAACACAGTAACAAGGTTATTGCCCTGTTGAGCCAGACAATAATAAAAGTCACATAAAAACAGACGTTCCTCTTTTTATATACAGACAAGCACTTCTAACACAGATGTTCCAATACAGTCGCGTGATCGAAAATAGCGTGATTGAGTTCCATACATCACTGTCTGTAGCTTATTTACGGCTAAGGCTTCGTTCGAGCTCGAACGTTGCTACCTGCGATGCGACATGCGTTAAACTTCGGTTGAACTGGTTCGGACGTATTGCAGATTGGACTGTAGGCACTGGACTTTAACAAATTATTGAATTTGGATGTTTTATTAATTTTTTTTTTCTATATTCCCTGTCCATTTTGGACATAAAACTAATTCCACGGGACGAACTCCAAACGGTACAAACTGCGAATGGGACCAACTGTGAATGGGACCATCTGGGATGATTTGTGAACTCGGGACGAAGTGCGACTAAGACGAAGTGCTCATTTAGCGTTCTGTCTGTGACTGAACCCTCAGGTCACATGCGCGCACTTCACTTGTTTTCTTCGCGTCACAGCCCGCCATAGACGATAGGTTATGCATGTGCAGTGTTACCTGTACAGTTAAACTGTGCAAGCATGCATGCACGTGGGTAGGAGAAAAGTGTACAGTAATTTTCATTGGAATGGAACTCAGTTTTGTGTGAATATTTTGCACGCACACTTAAAACTGTCATTCATAATCTAGCGTTATTGGTTACCTTCGCGGTTACTCCGAACACGCTCTAAACAACTTCTTTCATTTGTGTTCTCCGCCATCACTGTCGCAAGACGTGTGTAGTTCGTGGCTGAGGGGTTAGTATTGTTGCCATTTACTGCCTCGTTTGAAAGCAGCAATGTATTGCAGGGTCATATTTTAAACTGTTGCAGCAGTATATTGCATGTGGTTAATTGCACGTGTGGGACTAATTCTGTGATTTTGTTGGTTGATAAGGGTTCTAATAGACAGACTGGTAAGGCCGTTAAGTTAAATACCTATTCTTGTAAAAAATCTTTCGACACTGAATTTTCACGTCAATCATTGAAATATTACCAACAGCTTGGAAAAGATTGTGACTTTTGTTTTCTTGTAAAACGAAACGCATGCTGTGCGACCCCAACTAGTTCTTTTTGTGTTTTATGTGCTTTGTTTTGTATGTATTTTATAGTTTTGTGCAGCCAGATAGTGCCAAGAAATGTTATTAAATTTTATTCCACTCGACGATTTATTTTTTGTCAGCCATAAATGTTCTACTACTGGGCGACTGCCTCCGCTATCTTTAGACTATTTATTATTAATAAAAGTTTCTACAATTCCTTTAGTATCAACACACAACAAATCGTTTAGTTTACATTCGACAGATTCTACATATTATTATGATTAGGCGCACCCTGCACAACCGGGCTCTTGTTACTAAAACCACGGGGATGGCAGGGTCTTTCAGGCCCCGTCATCCCTTTCTAACCTGACTTGTCCGAGCCAGGGTGCCTCAACTCCCGAGCTCGTTTCGCTCGCTTTTGCATCCTAGGTTCTCTGTGCCTTTTTACTAAGTCTACTACTAGAGCGAATAAGAATAGTAGACTATGATGTCAAAAGTAGAATCTGTCAAATGTAGACTCCGGAAAAATACTAGACTACAGATGGACGTGTGATAACTCCAGTTTCCCGCTATATATCTAAGGTAAGGTAGTAAAAGGATGAGGCCAGACTAGCCTTTTAATCTGTCGGTCAAGGTTGAGGGTACTTCCGTAAACGTGCACTTTACTGTCTCATCTGCTGCTTTTATTTTCTGTTTGTTGTACTTTTGTTTAAGGTTTTATCGGGATCTCTTTACTTTCTCAAAACAGCTGTGAGGCCAGAAGTTAATCATGTCTTATTGAAAAAAAAAACGTTTGTGTTTTGAAAGTATAGTGCCTACCTAAGCGATGCAATTCAACTGCTGAATTTGTGATATTTTAATGTAATTTAATAATAATAAATTAAAAATCTTTCGTTTTTTTGGTATTTTATCAGGAACAACATTTGCTTGGAAAAAACTAAGGAGAATTACACCAATGAATAAAAACGCGATTATTTCGAGCGGAACTCAGTTCATGCACTTAACTGAGTTTAGGGCTTCAGTTTTGTTTTCACACGTACAACTCATTTGAATATAATACATATGACGATACTCTTTGCGTAGGGTTACAATATTTTAAATTATTAACTATTCTTTTCTTTCATAACATTCCCTTATATTCACAGTCATCTCGAAATTCAAAACAGAAAAAAAAAGCTCACTTTGAGGGTTATCCGCCTATTTACAAGGCGGGCGGGCGGCGCGCCGTAAGGCGGACATTATATTACCGCGTACCGGAAGTGAGCACGGCAAGGTCAGGGCGCCGCCTTATTTCTTGGGCACGCGCGTATTTGGTATAAGTTTGAAAAGATAGAGGTAACTACATATTTTTACTAAGAAATATTTTTTTTGATTGGCTTACGAATTACCATACCATACTACTACTGAGCTGGTGGCTACTGTTGTAAACACCAGACTAGACCGTTGATTGATCATAGTATTCAAGTAAAAAAAATTGGGCCCTTTTTCTGCATGTTAAGGCTTATTTTCCTTTAACTTTATCCGTAGATGTCGAATATCGTCTATATCGTTACGTCGTCGAATTTCCCCGCAACCGATCATAATAGCAGTCATTAAAACCAGTTGTTTACTAGAGCATGTTTCCGAGAATTGTGAATATATAACACAATCACGAACCGGATTTCAATTAGTGCACCCGATTAATTGGAAACTTTGTCCAGTCAGAAAACAAATATTTCTAAACTGTATTACTAAATGTATGCACTGTGAACCGCTGTGTGTATTATGAAATAAAAGCAGGTTTAAGGCTGCGCTACATCTAGTAGCAAAGCATCGCAATTTCCCATGATCCTATGCTTTCCATCGCTCTTCGCGAATCTTCCAAATGACGGTTCTAAGCGACGGAAAAGGATAGGACCGTGGAACAATGCTATTCCTCGCTGCTAGATGAGTCGCAACCCTTAACGTGTATAACAACATCCATCAGTTCATGTTTGGAATATCTGTCGTCTCGGCGAACAACTCAAAATTTAACCTTTTATTTTGCAAAAAATGTAACGCTGTATTAAAGACTACATCCGTCCATGGTTATGGACAAGCACATTAAAACTAGAACATAATTCTTAAAGAAATCGCCCGCCAGTAAGTAAAGTACTTATCCGAAAGAGCTAAAATCTGCCATTCATACAATTTAGGGTTATTTTTTCCATCTAAGATCAAATTTAAAGATGTTTTCCAAGTTTAAAGTTGTGAGCCGATAGAGAGACAGAAAGTATATGAAACTACCATTTTTATTTTTCAAATAAATTTAAGTAAAATATCTATATATTGAACAGTACAAAAACGTTGTAACAATTGGCGTGTATAATTAACAAAACTTAATTTAACTCGAATTAGCTTACAACGTTATTCTCGCTAGAAATCATGTGTGTGGTGTAGTTTGTAAGTTATACTTATTACGTAATTACATACAGACTGATCTAGTTATAGTTGATTAGGTAAATAGGCACCTAGGTGTAAGCTAATTAGTAATTTACACGAAACGGAGTGCTAGGGAACACATGGGCCTTTTTAACTAACTTACTTATTTTGTTGTGATGTTACTTAATTCAAGATATGTTTGGGTTTACAGTGTCTGGAGCTAGAGCTGGAATAAAAATTAATCAATCTTTTCTTTTGACTCTTCTATACAAATAAATAAAATTGATGTGTCTGTTTGTAATTTCAAAATAACAGCTTTTTACTGAATGCATATGAAAGCATTATACGGTACTTATAACAAAAAAAAAACAATATTTTAGTTTGGTGTGTCTGTTTGTTTCGGCTAATCTCCGAAACGGTTGAACCAATTTTGACGGGACTTTTATTGGCAGATAGCTGTTGTTATAAGAAGTAACTTACGCTTCAGAAAAATAATTAGGTTCAAAAATTTAAACTCATGACATTTTTATCAAAATCCGATTCAAGTAGGGAAAGTAATAATATATTTTTTTTTAATAATTTCACGAGGACAAAGGTCGCGGGCAACAGATAGTCTTGAATAAAAAAACTGCAATGGTTCAAGTGAAAGTATTTACTGGCGTGCGGAATTTCTTTTGCTTTTGGAATGACGCTACAGTTATACAATTTTTTCCTTATTTATTCTTTATACATAAATTTTACATTTTTATAATTATTTTTTAAGAAAACATGAAAAAAAAATACACAATAATTTTATTACGTTTCAGAATCACCAGTCATTGCCACTGCCACCCAGCCCACTGGTTACATTATAATATGTGTTAGGGTCAGTTCCCAGGCTAAATGGCCTCGCTGCCGCCTGTAACATAAACCCTCCCTTATGAACAAGGGTTTATGTGGCAGATTAGACAAGCGTCGACATGTAGCCGGCACATCCGGATACGCCGGCGATACGGTAACCACCAGATAACCACGTTAACGGGCATAGTTTCATGTTCACAGCTTTGGGGGGTTTCATAAAATTGGTGAGAAAGATATGGGTTAAACTATGTCTGTTGTTGACATTGAATTAGACACATTATGTCTTTACTGTATTGCCCGGTAAGACGTGAAGTCAAGTGCTAGCCTAACATGGAATGGGCTTTTTGGAGTGAGCTTCTTATTAAATAGATTTTGCAACGTTGACGATGGTCTAATAATATCCACATTGATTGTAAGCAGTTTAATTTACTTTTATTTTTGCTGTGCCCTATAAAGATGGAGTTACTTTCCCCTTCTTCTCCTTGAGACTATCTTCTTGAAAGGGCATCTAGAATCAATTCTATTTCTTTGTTTAATTTTTCGTACAAAAGTGCTTTCTGATGGCCTAATCGAAACAAATGGTTTGACTTTGAAGGTCCAAGTCACCTTCAAACCTGATACTCGGAAATGCTACAATAATGGTATTGTAGCATTTTTAAGTAAGATACTTTCGGGACTTCTACCCAGAGTGCGCCAGACATATATTTTAAGACCACTCCACTCTTGAAGGTTATTTTAATGCACCCTAAAACAAAGTGCTATTTCCACCTAAGTATACCTAGACTGGACTATTCCAGGCTTAGCGCTTGTGAGCCTAATTAGTGCCAACCGGCTGGGCTGAGCCTAAAGCGCCGCTTTTAAAACAGACTATAACTAGCTCCTAACTATAGGCTTACATTATATTTTCACTATAGGTTTTATGATCACGGCTTTTAGACTGGATGGTTGTGAAAAGGCTGATGAGGAAGCAAACTGGTTCAGAATAGAATACCTGGACTCCAAGAAGAATAAATCGATGTGTGTTCCTTATTTCTGTAAGAACAGGCATTGGGCCTGTAGTGGGACGTTAGTGGGAGAGATAAAGAATTATATTGAGAAATTTAGTTAGACAGATTCTGGTATTTCAAAATAAATTAAAGATTGACGAAGGTCGACACATTTACGCCAGTTATGTTTAAGTGCCATGTAATAGGAGGCGAGCTTATTGCCTTCAACTGGGCACGAATCCAGACTCTGCGGCTGCTACTGCAAAATTCCTGATGAAAAAACCCAATAACACTTTGCCCGATCCGGGCAACGAACCCTGGATCACACGCTCAGCAGTCGAGCTTGCGACCACGAGATAAACAAGGCAGTCAAATTAAAACCTACTTCCATCTATCCAACTACTAACGAACACCAAAATAATCAGACAAAACCCAAACAGATTAATCTATAGCAATCAATCAAATTATAACCCTCTAAGCCTAAACCTACAGTATCGTTGTAAAACCAATTTTAATAATTATAAATCATTAATTTTGTCCGCCTTTTTCACGTGAACGCCGAACTTTGGCTTCTTCGTAAAGTTATGGGTGAAGTTCAGGCGGAAGGCCAGAAATAGGTTTTTTTTTTTAATTTATGGTTTTTATATTAGACGTCTTGTAATTAGGTTTGTCGTTTGGAGCGGGGTAAGCAGAGTTTCGAACCTTGTCAGCTTTGTCAGTAGAAATTATAGACCTGTCGATATTTTATAAGCGAAGTTATTCATTGAGGGTATTTTGGGTATCTATATGTCTCTTTTATTAACATTAAATGACACATAAATAAATGCCCAAATATTATTAAACAATTTGAATTTCAACTCACGTCGTTAAAGTTGAAAATTCAATAGTATACTCCACTTAAATGTAGCCTAGTGTTCGTGAAAACGGGCTTTAAGTACATAAATCTGTCTTTTAGAACGGCAGTGTTCGAGTATAAAAATACTTTAATTAAATGTAACAGATACGAAATGGTTTAATTTTCTAGACAAAAAGATAACAATTTAAGAAAATTAATAAAAAATAAACCCTAATGTTGTCAGAACATAAAAATAAACGAGGTAAGCAGAACATTCAGCCTAGTAAACGTTATAACGTGATCTGTATAAGAAACTAACTAATTGTAGATGGCGCCAAAAACGGTGTCGACCAGAAAATAAGATGTTTTAGAAGAAAAAATGTCAATAAGATGAACGTTTAATGAAGGTCTCTACGTCCGAACTCGTTTTGAATACTAATTTTAGTACATTTTTTGTTGGTAGGTAATAACTTTGAAATTACTCCCTGAGAAAATTTTGCCAGGACATGATTTGAAATAAAGAAAAGGTGCTATAAAAATTTGTGTAGCGGTAGGCATGCGGTGAGCGGGGGAGTGACAAGTGCAATCCGATTGGGTATTTCAAGGTGACGTCACCGGCCGTAGTGATGGGACAATGACAATAAATGTAGATTCTGACGTCGATATATGTCTTTGAACAGAATTATATATTAATGTTCCCCTTTTATATTGTAAAGATCTTACTTCATTACAATAATGTAATGGATTACCGAATATTCCTAATGAACAAAGTTTTTACTTTAACATTTTTACATGCCATTGGTTTAATTAAACACAAAACCTGATTATTTTTTCAGAATGAGCCGTAAATTGTACAGATTTGTATTTTAATTGAACTATTTCGTTCAAATAAACAACAAAATGTCGATAGCATCGATATTTTATTTATTGATAAACAAGAACGTATTGCTCATGACAATATTAATTTTGTGGGAAAAAGACAGCAGTACAATAGTACCTAATGAGTGAAAGGGAAAGACATTAACGCAAGTCCACTATAAGTTGAGCTCTTTCTAAAATTGTTGATTTTATAATTTTACTTAACAGCTGAATATTATCCCATCTTTTTTTTAACTCAAGGTCCTGGATAATTTTCCTCAGCATTTAACAGCATTGGTCTACAACTACAATGATCAAAATAGGTATGTAGCTACATCAAGGAAGTAATATATGTCAGGATTTATTCCTTTAGATTCAGACGTCATGTGGGCAGAAGATGGGTTTGGTGCAATGAAAACACACAGAACACACTGGTTTTACAAACAAATTATTTGAAATTACAATTTAACACTGGGCGCAATGAATCTGGTACAGTTCTGGGACGTCTTAACTCCGCTGCGATCAGACACTGAATGTCGTCCTCGCTGCGAGCTCAAAACATCACGACTCCAGAAGAAATTCTCTATAGGTGTGGGTAGACTGGTAAGTAGGTCGCGTAATGTTACCACTCTGGCGAGCTTGACCATTCATTTTATGGCCGTACTAATGACCTTCCTATAAAATACAAGAATATTTTGTTGTTCCATTATAAACTGTAAAATAGAGGGATATATTAAATCCATGACACATGATTCCTTGAACCATTCCTTGATATTGGCAAAGTAACGAAAGGGTTAACCTACACCTCGTCAACCTACAGGAATTTAAACTAAATTAATATTCAAATGAATCCTTTCCTTTAACCCTTTATAATATTTACCGCATTTTCCATTTTCATAATAAAATTCATCGCCGAAGACGTTCCAATCCCTCTAAGCTGAACATTTAGCCGCTGCATCGCTGCGGGGCGTCTATAGGATTAATCTATCAAGCGCGTGTAGCGGCTGACGGATTAAGTCCTTTGTTCTAATAGCTAAAAACGGGAACTGAATGGTATTATGTTCTTGTTTTTGTTTTAGAGATGGATGTGTCATTTTTTTTTTATAGTGAACTACGCAACTTGATCCAATTAGGGCCAGGGTTTTATACGTGTATTTAAATAAACAGAAAAAAAACAAATTGCCTTAAAATTCAAGGGTGGCTTGTCCCAGCTCGATTTTTTGATATAATTGCCAAAAATACAATTTAAGGTACAATAAAAAATAAACATAAACAATTGCGTTAGTATAGGCATAAGATACATTATCTAAAAAGAATTAAACCATATCAGAAAATCTTATTTAAATGCACAGGACACTCGATCAAAGTTTGCCCAAGCAAAAATCAAAATTTTGGTGGCACTTTTGCAACTTACTATAACATAAAGTTTCGTGCGTGTGCGATAAATCGCGTTTTTTTTTCGCATCTCTCAATAGTGCACCCGGCACTTGCACGTAACAGATGTGATTAGAGCTGTAGTTTTCCGCCAAAAACGGTAAGTATCATGGGCATGGGGGCAAGAATTGATAATTTTGATTTTCAATTTTGGTGGCCACACTAGACTTTGAACTAAAATACCTAAAAAAGTTTTCGAGTTATTCTCGGACCTCTTGAAGATTCTTGTAGCTTGTACTTTCCATTCATAGACCAGGTCCTTTTTTTTTCTAAAACTGAAGAAAAACTTTTGCCACCAAAATTGAACAAAAATACACTTTGTTGATATTGACCCAATTAGTAAATAAAATAAAAATCGTATCATAAATTTTACTTTTACTCAGGTAAATACTTTAACTTATTTATAGATACGGGTGTAAGACTGAGATCTATAAACGTGACTTAGCTCATGCTTTAACTTACATGTGATACAAGGATCGTATGACGCTCGAATTACGTCCATAAAAGTTGCAGTGTGAAGTGCAAATTTTAAACCGCCATTTTGTTTTTTCAATTGTGAGAAAACCAAATGGCGGTGTCAGATCTGAAAGTGGCTCAAGCCAAAAGATGCTGGTACAAGTCTTACACCGGTATTTATAAACAAGTCAAAGTGTTTACTTGAGTAAATGTCATTATTTAACTTACGATTTTTATAATATGTAGTTTTGTTATTGCTTGGAGTTATACCTCTAATATGTTAGCTTATTCTTAGCTTTGCTTTCTTTGACGGTTTTTACTTCGTTTAAATTCTTGTCTATTGCATAAAAATTTTGCACAAGTAATTACTTAAGCTCAAGTAATTAATTTAACTTGACTATAGATACGGGTGCTAGATAGTCGTGCGAAAGTTACCGGATAACGTTTAGTCAAATTCCGTTTCAAGTAACGTTCATAGATGTCGGCCTTAGATAGTAGGAATGTCTAAAGGGTTTCTAAGCTGCGGTGACATGAATACATGTTGTTTATGGACCAAACTTTATAATAATCGTGTTGTCACCCCAAGGCATACCCGACTACGGCGAAGCAAAAAGGAGGGTTATAATCATGAACTTATTTGTGACATACAGAATGAGTCGTGGAGTTTACCCAACTGACGTCGCATATCAAACAGTATTGTGGTGGGTTTGAAAGCGAAACCTAATATGACACCAACTCACTGAATGGTCCCGAATGACAGTCAGATTAGACAATACAATACTCGTAGTCAACGTCAGAATAGTTGAGACCTAGGTCACACCTCTATCTAACTGTCCTCAACTAGGTATGCCTAGACATAGAGTGCCTACAGTCATGTTTCATGTCAAATCAAGCTCCAAAAAGGCTGCGGTCGGATGATGAGACAGGACCTGTCATGTAAGAGAGTACGAATCAAGTGTCAGTGTGGCAAAAAGAGGGTTTAATTTCGGGATGAAGGAGTGTAAGTCCACTACCCGAGTACCCGACGGTGGATAACCTATTAATACGTCAAGGTTAGCTGTCTATACGTCAGTATGCCACAGATGTCTATTTCAGTGAAAATAAAAAATGGCTAGGTTTTTTACAGGTCGTGGTTTCAGGGGCCAAAATAAGAAAACAGTATCAGATCCGTTTTTGTTGAGAAAGACATTTTTAATTATCATTGAAGTACAGCCACTATGATAATCTGCAATTATATTTGTTATGGGATATATGTTTATTATTTTTATGGCATTTTAACGCACGTCATGTCCCTGAGACAAATAAATATTTTCTCTTTCTTTCTTTTCAACTCAAGGGGCGTCGCAGAGATGAAGCTAATGGCTTATGTTAAACTAACCACCAGATCTAGTAAAATTTTCCGGCAAAAAATCACTTTATATTGCCAAAAATAGTAAATGATCACCAAAATTATATCCCCATTTTAGCGTGAAATTAGAACCAAAAATTTTACAACTTGTGATCCTACTTAGAGCAATGAACTCCAAATTATGATTGTTTATTTCGAAAATAGTTTATAACCCCTAAAAATTTTACAGTATTTTAATTTAGAATGACATTCAAATATGTAACATCTTCTTATCCTAATAAAGTATTTTTTTTTCTAGATAAATCATTACTTACCTAAAAATAGTAAATAAACCCTTAAAGTTTCACAATAAGATTTTGTAAAATCATTACTAAAGTCTGAGCTTTTTTTGACTCTAATTATTAACCACGACTAACTAAATAGCTATTTTCTATTTCGCGTTTGTTTAATAAGGTTAAGAAATAAACAAATCGTATACTTAATTAAAATAATTTTAGTTTACATTTGACAGATTCTACTTTTGACATCATAGTCTACTATTGACAGATTCTACATAATTATGACAGGTTCTACGTCATATTTGCGCAACCCGGCCGACGTTTAAAAAAAAAATCACGAATCTAACTACCTACTTCTAACTTCATATTTTCTGATCAAGAACGTATACATCTACTCTTTAAACTGGAACACAGCCTCGCTTCTTCACGAAAGAAATATGACATTTTAGCACTTCCTCGTCCGATCTGCTTTTAAACAAGTAACCCCTTTACTACGAAATAATATCTATACTAAAAGAAAATATAACAAAACCTGAGCGCACTCGTAACTTACTAATCTATTTTAAACTACAGTTTGAAATTAGTCCTTGAAATAGCTCAAGTAACTTAGCTTGTTCGGCGAGCAGCGGACATCCAAGCTATTATATTGCCTCATAGCCTAAGTTAGCATAGCTCGAGCAAACTTACCAAAACTATCTTAAGTAACGTTCGATCTTAAAGGTGACACTCCACAGGAGCTCTCGGCGACATCAATACAACCCTCTAAGTTTGTTTAATCCCAATTATGTGTGAAATGTGTGTAACGACTTTTTTGAAATAGTCATTCAATGGGATTTAATGATCTTAAAGGGTTGTTATTGATAATTTGAACGATTATAAATCTGTAAAGTCAAATTTGTTACGGCAGCGATTCATATGTTCAACATACAGCCTGACACTGACCGGTAAATTGCAAAAAAATTGCGCTTCAGCATCACTACTGTATCCATCGATGTAAACCGGCGAAATCTTGCATCTGTAGCGCTCACAGGCATTCCTGTATCGATGCTGAATCGCATTTGCATTGCGATGGAAGCGCGAGAGTAGCGATACAAAATCGTGGTTACATGGGCAAAGGTGCACACTCAGCTATGGCATCATCGCGACTGTATGGCTGCCGTTTTGAAGTTTTCATGGTTGCAAAAAGTCGCGGTGGGCGAAAGCTCTAAGCTACGCACGTGTCCTTAGCTTCCCTGTGAATGAAATTGTTGAGGTCAGATAGGCAGTCGCTCCATGTAAAATGCTGGTATTCAGCTGCATCCGGTTAGACTGGAAGCCGACCTCAATATTGTTGGGAAAAGGTTATACAGATGATGATGCAGGCGGGATCGTTACACAGCTGCGCGTGCGTCGCGATGCGTGGCTAACCTCCCCGTACACATCCTACGTAGTAGTGGAAGGTCGACTTAACTATGAATTAAGCCGAGTTTACATATTGTAAGACCTTACTTAGGCGGCTTTGTACCCATATATTGTTGGAGATAGGAATAGTTTCGGGACTCAAAATCTTCTAAGTTAATGGAACTTTGTATGCGATCATAATTATTCAGCGATGAGATCTCCATTGTTGAACATGGGTTTCCCAATGATGGGTAGATACAGTGTTTGTTATTAACAGCCTTGAAGGTTCCGTTTCCACCAACCAAGCATACAGAGGTTACCAAATACCACCAGGCACTTAGTCCAAATACCACCTTCTTGACTGGTTTATATTTACACAATCTATTTCTTTAAGTATCATTTAAGCACCAGTTTCCAGAGTCACCCGCAGAAAAAATAATTAAATTATACATATGTACTCACAAAATCACATTTATTCAATAGGTACCTATACATAATTTTATACACATTTTTTATGAAGAAGATGTAAAAATACCCATGGTATAAAATTAATTATTTAAAACACCTTCAACGATAATCTACAAAGAAAATAAAGCAATTAACCCAACAATAAACCTAGATTCTGATCCTCAAACGTTCTTTGTCAGTCAAATTCAACATCAACGCATAGCACTTAGTATTCCGGCGTCGCGGCATTCAACAGAATTAGCCGGAATTCGTTTAAGGAGCTCCTCTGAGGCGTGAGCTTAACTGGGACGGATCTCGGATCTCCTCGGATCTCTTCGGATTTCTTCGGAATGTTAGACGCGAATATGGAAGAGGCTGGATGATTGAGAGCCTAATATTTAAAGGTGACAACGTTATTTTGGATGTTTTTCTGCGGAAAAAGGTATAGCTTTTACGGTTTGGTAATTTGAATTTTAATACAGTGGTTTATGTTATAATTTAGTTATTAGGGTAACTGTCCGTTTGATAGATATTGGGTACGGCTGCAAAATAATAACAGGTAGATACGTAAGCACCTGCCTAGACATATTTTACAAATCTTTTTTGAAATATTCCAAAAAATAAGGGCAGAAATCTCAATTTGGTCTCATCTTAAGTATTAAAGGACTTACTTTACCTCTAATCTTGGCTTATCATTATTTAAAGTATAATTTCACCGGCCTACGTTCGAACATGGTCTCATTTGCACCCCGAAAGAACCCAATAAATTAAATGAGCCCGCCCATCCTTACTTACTTTTTTTTCTACCCCCGTAAGTAGCCTAAAAAGTAAGTAAGGATTTTTATTTAAAGATTGAAATCGTTAGATTCGCCCTACTACGTCGAAAGGTGCGTGGATGCCCCATTCACGCATACTGAAAATCATGTCTATTATTAGTGGGCTTACGGGACGCTAACCTTTTTCAGTGTGAACAGTTTTTCGAACGACCAAAATATCAGCTAACGAGTTAATTGTATGAGTTTATTGATACTTATAGAATGTACTGTATTGTGTGCTTAATTACGTTCCGTTCCACGTAACTTAGTCTAACGTACTCCGGATGTGTCGCGTATAATAACGGATATTACATACATTTCGGTGTTCTCGCTGTTTGCACGGAATGTACACATATAATAATGCCAAATTGTTTGTAATGAACTCCGCTCCGCAAACAATTGGAGTTGTTTATTTTGTTTGAATATTACTTTTTGCTGAATCTATAGGCAGTCATGATTATCGGCTTGGCGTACATAAGTAAAAAATGCGGCTTGTATCATAATTTTAAGGTAAAACACGAGACAGTCTTTCGTGTTTGGGTATTGCATGATAACTTTAAAACTAAGCAGTTTTGTGAATTTTATTAAGGTTTTCGACTGACTCTTAATAAACGATAGCATGTCTGCAGTAAAGAAATATGTAGTTCCGATTCTAGATTTTTTTGCTAAACAAAGTTTAATAAAAATTACCAAGGCACTTAGGGGCTATCCATAAATAACATTAAACGAATTTCATGATTATTTGACCCCCCCCCCCGTCCTTGTCACAGCTGATTGATTTGAGAGATCCCCCTCACTAGTGTGACGTCACATAATTTACAATTTTGCTTGCATGTTCATACAAAAAAAAAAAAACAAATATTTTCAAGTTTTTCATTAATAATTCAAATTTAGTTTTTTAATACTTAGATTTTTAAAATGTGACGTCACGAAATTTAGGACCCATCTACCCGTTGTCACACATGTCACACTTCGTCGACCCCCTCCCTCCCCCTTAACGTGTGACGTAATTTATGGATGGCCCCTTAAAGTAGCGTATTTAGGTCGGTAGGAGCTCGTGGCTAAATAATAACAGCCCCACAGGTCGATCTTAAAGGTTAAGCAGCGCTTGCCTAGGTCGGTCGTGGATGGTTGACCATCATAACTCATTGGGTTTCGTCAGTCGTTACAGTTAGTTAATGGCCTGAAAGGCTGGCAACCAGTCTTTCCAAGGCGTATCGTATTACCCAGTACTAACTGGGTTGTGGAGGTCAGATAGGCAGTCGCTCCATGTAAAATATTGAAGATCAGCTGTATCCGGTTAGACTGGAAGCCCACCCAGCATAGTTGAAAAAAGGCAGGCAGATGATGTAGTTAGGTAAGTTTAAAATATTTATCTGCACCGATTACGCAGTCTATCAATGGGTGTAACTAGTGATCTTTTTGTAAACGACGCGAAGTTGGGATCTGCTTCCAAAGTTACTGGCAGACAAACTGAGTTTTGTAAGCCTGTCACGTGTCCCACTGCTGGCCAAAGGCCTTACCTTTCTCCTTCCAAACCTCTCTATCTTCAGCAATCTCCACATAATAAGTCTGTGAAGTGCCCAGCGCTGGGACACTGGCCTTCTATCTATGAGTGGGAGTGGGCTGTGATCCACCACACGGACCCAGTGTCGCTTGTCTTAGAACCATTGCTTCTAGGAGATACCGGTTTGCTCACAATGTTTTCTTCAGTGCCTCGTTGGTTTAATGGTACCAACCACGACTGCTGAGCATCAGGTACTGGATTCGATTCCCGGGTCGGGCAAATTGTTATTGGGTTTTACCAGCAGGAATTTCTCAGTAGCAGCCACGGAGTCTGGATTTGTGCCCGGTTGATGGCAATAAGCTCACCGTATTATAAAGGACTTGAACATAACCGGCAAAATGTGGATGCACTATTAGGCCTCTGCCTTACCTTTCGGGGATTACAGGCGTGATGTTATGTGTGTTTTCTTCACCGTTTTGACCTCCACAATCCTCAAATAAATTTGTAATACCAACATATCGATATCCTAAAATTCAATTGATATAGTCTAACCTCTTCTAAAAATATATCCGTAAAGTAATATTTATTTATCACGTCTCGCATACTTCAGGCCGTGGAATATATATGTACACGGTTGTAGGTTCAATAAACTGATACGTTCACACAAGTTGAGTGAATAAATACGGAATTTTGAGTGTTTATTGTGAAAAGTGGTTTCTGTAGTTCGAAGGCTGAACCTAAACAAATTGAATGGAATCGGAGAATAGTTTTATTATTATGGTATTTTGGTCAACGGTGGCTATTTATGTATTGGCTCGTAGACTTGACTTAACATCATGCTTGACTGGCTCGTTGGTTTAGTCAAGCGCCACTGCTGAGCATGAGGGGTTCGATTACCAGGTCGGGCAAATTGTTATTGGGTTTTACCATCAAGATTTTCTGAGTAGCAACTACGGAGTCTAGATGTGTGGCCGGTTGGCGGCAATAGGTAAGTTCCCTATTATATGGGGTTTAAACATAACGTGCGAAATGTGGGTGCACTGTTAGGTACACCTCTGCCTTTCTTCCCTTCAGGGATTACAGGCGTAATGTTATGTTTTATAATGCTTCGTGTTACCCGGAAGGGGTAGGGGGTGCTCATAACTGCTATTGTCTAAATATCCAGCCGCTCCAGATCCTACTGAAAGATTCCTGTAAGTAAAGGTGCTAATTACGGTCAGAAATCTCGTTTGCGAACACGGGACCTATATAGCTGGTAGTTAATTGAAACAGTATAGTTCTGTTCAAATTTTATGGCGGCTCGGAAGTTAGCTGCGAGTGATGGTTAGAGCAAATATAACGGTTCAAACTTTATTGCGGATCGAAACATCTAACGTAAATCTGCGGAGAATACAATTTTAGGTATCAGCGGGGCGCAGAGGACGCATCGTCTTGACTGTATAATGCAGAACGCAGACCGTCACTCGCAGCTAACTTCCGACCCGCCATAAAGTTTGAACAGAAGTGTAGCTATATTCAGTCAGAATTCAGCAAGTCGATTTCAGAACCTCTCACTAAATATATTTACCTACAAGTGCTTATTAAAGTATAAATAATCAAACAATAAACAATATTTATTAGTTCAACACTACAGAAATTGTACCTGTAATTAGACCTAAGGAATTGGCAAATTGGTTGAAGATACTTAGAAATTACTATTTATCTTTCTCGCCGTGATTTAGACAATCATTTCCCAAAATTGCCATCTCCGGTTCGGTGTTTATCACTAAAGTATAATGTACAACAGTCGCCACTCGCCCCGGCAAACACTTCAGATCTGTTTATTTACACAAATTGTGTAAACACAGCATTTACCGTCTGTTCCCAGGATCTACGCCCTCCGCTAGCTGGCCAAATATATCGGCTACAAGATATTTATAGGATTATAGTTGGCGATAGATATTTGAAGGTGAAAATACACAGACTGGTCTAAAAATTTATTGATTTTACGTATGTAGGAAAGAAAGGAACAAAGTACAGTTGTTATCTTTAGAACTTTTTCTAGACAGAAATCGGCGTGGGTTCCATGAAATAAGAAGCGAGTCTGTTGCAAACTTGGAACATAAACTTAGCTGGAAATGTGGTTTTCCTTAGGTAAACCACTGCCTAAGCTTCAGGGAAATATAGGCGTAGTGTTATAAACAAGACAAGACTTCAAGTTCCCAGCGCAGCAGACACACGATAAGTTATTGAGAGCGAATCTAATATTTTAAATGTGTGCCGGCAATCAAAACAATCTATACGGGTGAAAAAATTATAACTTACTACATTACCATTATTCTTCTGCCTTATTTCAATTTATTTAGGCTGACACCATGGTTTTTTTTCCATACTTGTCTATTAGTCGTAATATTGTGTATATTACTGCGTCTTGTGTTTGTCTTGTGTCCTGCTTGTCCTGTTATTTTGTTCATTACAGGAACTGACGAACGTTTCTGAGGGCGCCAAACTAGTGGCTCAGTTCTGGGTCGACATAATTTATATGGCCATCGACACGCTAAGAAGAAGTAGATTAGATTAGTCGTTAACTCAGTGGTCACCCACCCCCCTTTCTGGCTGTATTATTCGTCACACTTTCCATATGCCATTAATCTTTCTCATAACATTCGTACAATTGATTCAAAAGCAGTTATTGTATTCCCAATGGTCAACAGTAGACATTAAGTGGCAGATATGATGATATATCTAATTGGGTCAGGCAAGCGCTCCAAACTGACAGATTTATTGCAACGGGGCTTAAAGCCGTCTCGGTTTCGGCTTTCGGCTAAACTTCAGCTACGATTAACAACACTAATAGGAGTATCGACCTTAGTTTTCGGCGAAATTTGATTAGATCAATAGCTTTAATTTTCTAGTCACAATATCAGGTTGTGTAAATGAATTGCCTAGACAAATTAATTAGATTCATTCCATGCTTATTTTACAGTAGTTTCAACACGGTATTCGAAACCACAGCAACCCCTGTATTAATGAAAACTTAGAGCGGCAACCAACTGGAAAAGCTGGCAATATACCTCTGTGGATCCTGGGAGATTGGAAATTCTCTTGGGATAATATAATAGATACTAATTTGATTTTTTTTCTTTTTCAATTCCACATTTCAGTAAATATTTTTCTATATTTTACTGTATCACTGCATCTGCTATCATACTGCCGTGCTAAACGCAAAAGCGGTATCTCAGAAAATTCAGTTTTGATAAAATTGAGGTTTTGTAAATATAGTTTGGTTAAAACTTTGCGGATTAGTTTTCTTAAAAGGTTTTTTTTTGTTTTAAATTAGATACTGCTATCAGGTTTAGTTCATTTGATGCGTATTTATTTAACCTATCCGATGCCATCAAAATCTACGTTATTACGCTTACGTTATACGTTTTTTTTTTATATACCGCTTTTGCGCTTAGTAAGGCAGTATGGATTCCTACTTCCATTTCCTAGCGCTGAGATACAGGTCCGTTTTCTGTGAAATGCAATCCACCACATGGGCCCAGTGCGGGCTGGTTGATGTCACGTGTCTTCGAATTGTTGGTTATAAGACATACGGTTTCCTCAAGATGCAGATACCGTTAAATACCGTTTTGAGACCAGTGATGATTAAAGTTTTACAAAATTCCTGCTCCAAATTATTCTTTCCATTATGTATCTTTTACCAACCCAATCTAGTTATAAGAACCCTAGTTTCTTTATGTAAACAGTAGCGGCCCTAATATCGCAACATAATTACGATTGATCAATGAAATTGGGTCGCTCGCCGTCCGCCCGACGACGGGCTGATTGCACCAACTTCTACGTTATTACTCGTACAGCAAAACGTTCCGCTTTTTAACCGACTTCTAAAAAAGGAGGAGGTTCTCAATTCGGTTGTATGTTTTTTTTTTTTTTTTTTTATTATCCTGGCTGGATGGCCCTTATATCAAGCAATGCTGCAGCAGACATATTGTTACCTTGTGAGTGTTATCCGGTCTATATCCTTTTATGTATCTGTTTGTATTTGAGTCTTGTTATTTGAATTAAACAAATTTTATTTATTTATTTTATGTTTTTGGGTCTTGGCGTGCTTTTAGACGAATAGACTAGATGAATTTAAATATTTATAATATTTGGCGGCCGTGACGTTTTTTTACAGTTTAAGTTTTGTCGTGATGATGCCATCTAGCCGATTTCGGCCATAGCGACTGCAATCGATGGCTTACAAGGGGGTTTGTCGAGACCTTTAGAGTGCTGCTCTTTCTTGTTCTCTCAAGTGTAGTTCCGGTTTTGGAAAAGCTGGTTGCGAAGAAAAAGCCGGTTTCCGTACTTTAGTTTACCTATAGTCAACATTTAAAGAGCAGGTTCACCTAAATATTTTATTTTTAAATCACCCGCTTCAAAAAAAAAATATTGGACCCATTTGCTTCCCGATCTTATAATAGCTAACTTATTGGTTGAAATTGTCATGAAAGCTCAAGTAATTGATTATACGATTTTGCTCCACAGAAATGTTTACAAGCCAACCAGATATTTACTGAAACTCACTAAATCATCTTAAAGTTTAAGTTGGTTAATTTTGAGTTTCAGTAAAAGTTAAGATTCTTAAACCAAGCCTAAATAATTATGTAAATTAAATCACCGTTGTTTGCGTAAACAACGTGCCCGGTATAACGTAAATAATTATGTCGTGTTCAGTCTAATTAGGTCAAGAAGCTCTCCGTCTTACAACTTCTTTGTTCGTAAAAGAAAGGCGCGGTTTCGGTAAAACGTGGTTTCGGCTTTCGGTAGACTAAAGATAGTTTTATTTTTAGACCGGGATCTTAAATATGCTACGATTCTATAAATATATACGATTATTTGACGGTTCTTACTTCGTTTAAATTCTTGACTATTGCATAAAAAAAATTGCACCAGTAATTACTTAAGCTCAAGTAATTACTTTAACTTGACTATATATATATGGGTGTAAGTTGCGCGGGTCAAGTAGTACTCAATGTAGGTATTAATTTCTTATGAAGCGATTTAACAGCTACAATTTTTATTTCATTAACGAAACCACCTACCTATACACCTATTCTTATAACATTTATTATCCAAATTAGGTACAAGCACAAAACCCGTTTTTTTTTGTCCGGCAATGCTAGTGTCAATAAAGTGCCCTTACCTATTGAACATCATCTGCTAGGGTTTTTCTCAACTATGTTAGTGTTGGCTTCCAGTCTAACCGAATGCAGCTGAATGATGATAAAATAAGCAAAAATAGGGAAATAAGGCTCTTAATGAAAGTCCTCGAATGACAGCAGGAGTGTTGTAGCTTACCTATCGATACGTGTTTACTAAGAATGTACTGGTTTGTTATCTGACAAAATATTTGCTTCATCACTTTGCAAACAAGAGCACCGTTCCTCTCAGTAACACAATTATAATTATGTTAATTTGCCAGTGGACGTCGATCTGACAGATTTATCGCGAACACGGCTTAAGCGACGTCCTTCATCAATTTATTTTGAATTTTGGAAATGTATTTATAATATTCGGGCCTCGGCTTTCGGCCTTCGGCTGAATTTTAGGTACCAATTACTGATGATGACATCTCTATTATAATGCTGCAATAGCCATAAAAGTACTGGTGACCAAAAAAGGATAGCTGTTACTTTTACACCTTTTTTACCATCTGTATCTAGCGATGACACTACCTGTAGCAGACGGGCGGTCTCGTACATTTGCTAGTCCTTCAAGACGTACCGTGAAACAAGCCAACTTTGCCCGTTTTTTTATGAATTAGTAGTAGAGAATATATTTCAAGTTTTTTGTATGGGAACCTAAGTATATTTTTCATTAACTACAACTATATTATTACCGTATGCACGAATTAGCTACGTTAAATATTTTTTAAATTCAAATTTAAACCAAGATTTGTTCGATTTTGATGGCGGGCAAATCTAGCTCCTAAAAATACATAAAAATATCACGACTACTATTTTAAAGTGATTCAAAGTATTTATTAGTGTGATTTTTGGTGATACAGTAGGTCTTATAGTTAGGTTATGGTAACTCAAAAAACCACCCATAAGGGCGGGCATACACTATTTAATAATATTCGAATTTAAAATCAATATTTATAACAATATGCAAATTAAAAAAAAATCAATATTTAGAATACAATCATTTTCTTTAATAAACATTTAGAATACAATTAATTATTATAAAAAAAATATTCAGAATACAATTAATTATCCAAGTTTTTGGAATTTTCAGGCATAAATACATAATTATCAGCTTAATGTATTTGTCAAGAAGAAATTCATCAATGGTATAGTAGCATTTTTCAATTTAAAAATATTTAGTTTCCCTTTCAATAGTGTCAAGTTTAAATCTTCAATGTCATTTGGTATTTTCGGAGCCATACAGCTTTGCTGCTTTTGTGCTTAGGGGCGGTCTTTGAGGCTCTTAGACATAATTCGTGTCGATATTGTGGTCTTGTCGACCTATAGCGTTGCTCTGATGCTTTATTAAACAGTTCACTATTTTTCTTGACTTGATTCGTGATAAAAATAATGGGCAATGTTACCTAGCGGTTAGTGCTCATACAAGCGCAACAAACCATTTAAAATTTTAAGGATTGTCACATTCCTGTAAAATCATTCATTAAATTATACCTATTTTCGCTATTCTTTTGTGGGCGTTGGATGTATATGAGCAGATGATAAAATGCTAATTAAATAAAATACTATATTCAAAATGGAATGTATATTAAAATTTTATTATGTAAAATTATGAGGTAATAGTACTAAGTAATTATACTCGGGGATTCGCTAATCAACCAGTAAAGTAGGAACTATTACCTAATGGAAGCTGTACGGTCTCATCAACCGTATATTTACTTTGCGAACGCAGCAACCTACTTGGATGTCGTGCGTCACAAATATTACGCTATAATTGTAACTTTTCGCGCTAGGCAGGGCGAGTCAGAAAACAACTGTGGAACTAACCACTTGTCAAGAGAAAGAATCGCTACCGCTTTAACTTGTACCTTTTACATTTTAATATAACTTTAAACACAGTTAACTTGTGGTTCTTTCTGTGTACTCCATAACTAAACCAACATCAACTAAGTGATAGTGTACGGTGCCTACAACCATTGGCTCCTACAGAAGCCATAATAACAAAATCCTTTAAGTACCTACCTACTTTCTTCCATGAAGGCTAGAAAAAGCCTTAGAGGAACAAGATCACAATTAGTAGATAAATCACATCACATGGTAAATCACGAACCATCGTTCAGCATCACTTGATGATATTTGTTTAGATGAAACCGCTTTGCATGCAAGTTTAACATACAAATGACAAAAACGGAACCCTTATAGATTTGATCTGTCTGTCTGTCTGTCCGTCCGTATGTCACAGCCATTTTACTTAATGAGATATTTGTTTCTAAAGTCATAAAAATTGTGTCTCCAATTTCTAAAGTAAGAGGAGAAAAATTCTGAAAAACATTAGGTTTGTAGAACGTAAAAAATACTTTCAACGAAAATTGTTTTGAATAAGATTTAATTTTTAGTTTTTGAGATATGGGAGTTTTTTTTTCAAACTGCAGCAGTAACGTTGTTTTTCATTAACATACTATGAAAAACTAATTAAGTTTTGCTGTTGTTTGAATAAGCGTTAAAAATATTGTTCAGTGCTACGGAACCCTGTGTGTGTGCGAGTACGATTCGCACTTGGCCGGTTTTTTATAAGTTGTTTGCGTACGCGCAGTGTGACGAGACTTTTCTCGAGCGGCATAAAGTAGGTACATTCCTACATACCTTCAAAACTAATATTATAATAACAGAAAGCACTCGAAATCGAAACACAAACGGTAATAATGTGCTTTCCCGAACGTTCTTACTATTGTTTTCTTTAATACTAGTTCTATTACGCTATTATATCACTTGTCGTGAACAGAAGGTACCTTGTGATATTTATTTATCTATGTGTAAATGTCTTGTCTCATCAATACTTCGTAGTAAAATATTCACAAAGCAAAAGTTTTCAGTTAAAAGAGTTTTCCACTTATTTTCACTTGTGTAGCATTTTAGTTGTTAAAAATAAAAACCAGAATATAGATTCATATAGGATTGATAGAAGTAATAAGATAACTTGATTAAATAAAAATTGTCTGGTGACACAGTAATAACTTTAGAAAACTCTTCTCATTTCAACCCTGAACCCGACAGCAGAGGATGGATGGGTTGTTAACTAATTAAAACTATATAAAACTACGATACTAGATTATTACTTACACTTCCTAAGTAATACCAATATTTCCTGCAGATATACCCGCTAAGGATCATCATGTAGGCATATTAAGTATGTATGTGGGGTATTAAGTGGTTTCTGCCTATTCCCACGGAGAACAGGCATGAGTAATTTATGTCAGGGACCGAAAGGGTTACCCGTATAGGCGTTTTATTCGGGTTCTTTATTTTTTACCGTTAAGTGTCATAAGTATGACATGGTTAGTCAGCCTATAATAATTAGGTATTGTTTCACGCACAGAGTTCATTTTTGTGCGTAAAAATATGGTAGAAAGTGACGGTGTTAGCCCGCGCTCGATGCATTGTCTCTTTCATTTTTGTTAATCAGCAACTTTAAATTATAAATGATGTTTATTTATTATGCAAATGATTTTTATTTGCAAATAGGTCTACAAACAATTATTAATTTGTGATTAACCAATATTTTATAAGGGTTAACGTTGAATAGTTAATCAATTAATTATGGGTTATTTATAACCCATAATTATGATCGAACCGGTTAACCTTTTAACCTGATTAGTCGGTCCCTGCTTTATATAGGTGAACCTGGCTGTAAATATTGTGCAAGTATATGTATGTAAATATTTAAGAAAAAGTTCAAGTTTTATGTTTGGCAGATTCTAAAGTTCGATGTTTCATTATTATCGCGTCCATATCCTACCTACTTCGTCAACAAATGCTACATACATTGCCACCCTCTGGTGCTACAACTTTGCCAAATCCTGAGAGAAATAAAGTTGCCCTTAATACCCTGCGGTACGCAACTGTACGTGAGCACTACGAGCTGTCGTCCTCCCCAGGGTTACTGCACAGACTTTACACGAGGCCCCATTCCTGGCGTAATTCGACCTGGAATCAGGTGAACCTGCAATACCAAACCGATATTTGGAAGGCTTTTGATTTAAATTCTAGAGAGGTTTCTTCATAAATGAGCTGTTTTCTTTCTCTTAATCCTGCTTACAGTTTACAATCACTATTTCGTATTGGCTTTAAGTATAACCATTTTTCACACCGTCATCATAATATCATGCGTAAAGCTGGTAATCCCAGGCCTCCTCCAAGCGTCACCACGTCAACCAGTCCTGATCTTCTGGCATCCAGTGGATTCCCGCGGCCATCAACAGGTCACCAATGCGACTTACGAGTGACTTTCTACAGTTCCATGTATGTACAGTTACGAGCACCAATATGTATACACTTTCCTAAATTAAAAAGAAATTTTCACGAGAAATAACGATTGTAACTTGGAGATAGGATCTATTTCATACAAATATAAGTTTCAAAATGATATGTTCGTAACAACATCTAATTTTAATCAGAACAGGAAACAGGAAGTGTTTACATATTGGTGCTCGTGACTGTACCGCATATGGCTTATTTTTCATCTAATCATCATTCTATGAAAATAGTCATTTCAATTTACTATAATTCGCATAACGAATTGAATATCTTTTTTTAACAATAACACGATTGCAGGTGGGCATGGTACACGATTACCTATCGATTTTCTGCTCTATACGAATGTATGCAAACCTACCAGTATGTTATGTCTATCGTGATTGGACTACATCCGCTGTGTTTTATTTAGTGAATCAATCTGATCCAGATTCCAATAACACACACACGCACACCAAACATTTAATCTATGTTAGCCTAGTCATTAACCCACACAAACAGTTCCATCAACCGGGAATTGAATCCCGGACTCCAGTCACAACTTAAATTACGTGTTATGAACTTCAGAGCTGGATCTATCAATATACACTTGAACTTAGTTCTAAGTTAGGACTAAGCTAGCTTTAGTTCGGGTCGTAAGTAATTCAGTTTCGACATACAATAAAGAAAGACTTATTAGTGAGTTTGAAGTTTAAAGTTACTTGCCTGTCAAAAAGTTCGACTTAGTGGGTAAGTATGTGTTTTTCAGGAGAATTTAAGTCATAATTACATTTCGTTTTTTCTCTAGCACTAGCTTTGACATAACATAACAACTGGCTGTAATCCCTGCAGGGCTTGAGCAGAGGTGTGCTTCATAGTACACCCACATGTCGCCAGTTATTTTTTAGCTTCGAATAGCTTAAAAGTGTATTTACTTGTGATGGAATTTAATAAAATCACCGCAGTGGAACCTTCCATTGCGGGTATTTTATTAAATTACCGGATTTATACAAGTTGGTATAACTAACAGTTTTTTTTTTGTATTAGTTGGGCTTACTCTTGACCTCAATCTTGTCCTGAGAACAGAGATGAAGTCGACGATGGAACGAGCTAACCTAAAAAAAGCCTATCTATAATGACGAGAACCACTTGTTAACATTAAATATAGAAAATGACAAAAAGATAAAAAAGCACAATTAAACTGCTTATTTCATTTGAAATTTCTTTCAGCAGACCTGCGATGGGAGAGTGAAGAGTTGTCTTCTTCTTTATCGAGTGGTTAGTGCCTAACCTGGTGATGCTGCCCATGGGCCTCTGACTTGGCATTACACGCTGGTTTCCTCACGATGTTTTCCTAGTGAAGAGTTGTAAACGAGTTGAAAAGACTGAAAATAGAATTGATGTGGTAAATACTTAATTTACAAAGGATGGGTCACTTTCACCATAGTGTAGTTCCAGTGTAAACAAGGCTGGCACTAACGGAAACTAAACCTTAGTACTAGCCAAGTAAACCATACGGTACCTTCCAACACATCTTATAACAAAGTCTACATAAGCCCCGGTTCACACGATCTAATTGTCAGTAAGCGCCGCGCGCGCCCCTGGCGGTGGAAAGTGGCAACTTGGCTCAAAGCTTCCAGCCCATTGTCACGAGAATACTACAACTTGCTGACTGATTATGGTACGATACGACTAGGGGTGGCCGGAAATAGAATATGGAGGAAAATGGCTGGATCAATTCAAAGGGAAATGTGTGTGGAAGATTGAAAAATGTTTGCAGAGAAACTCGCGCTGGTGTTTGTGAAAAATCAGGTGTTTCAAAAGTATTAATTTTGTACAATATTGCATAGGTACCAGTTATGCCCGTGACTTCGCTCAGGTGAGTTTGTTTATTTTGACTTTAAAAATCAACAGAGATTAATGAATATGTTAAACAAAGGCAGACCCATCTTCTGTCAACCATTTAGAAAATGTCCGTAAAAATTAAGGATAATAAAACAAAAATGTTTTATATGCTAATCTTCATAATCTTTTGGTCATGTAAAGTCGAAATTAAATGGGTTACTAAATAAAAGCCAGACAAAAATCCATACTCCACGATAAACCAATCCAAAATAACACTAGTTCATAATCTGCCTAGCCTTATCACAGGTTTTATTCGGGTCGGCTTCCACTCTAACAAGATGCAGCTGAATATCAGTATTTTACTTGGAGCAACTGCCTATCTGACCTCCATAATCCAGTTAGTACTGGGTAATACGGTAACCCTTAGTCAGACTGGTTGTCAGACTTTCGGGCCACTGACTACCTGTAACGACTGTCAAAGTTCTAAAAATGACAGCCGGGTCCAACGGCTTAACGTGCCTTCCGAGGCACTTTTTTCTTTCGTTAGCTTGAACCGTCTCACTCCTTGGCAAAGGCCTCCCCCCATTCCTTCCCACTTCTCTCGATGTTATTGTTGTTTAGGTACTTACCTAAATAAAAAATAATATTTTTCTTATCAACAACCCGACAACCCTAATTAGTAAGCCTGTGAGTGAAACGTCGACGAGGGTAGCGTAACGAGTGACGAGTTCTGATAACATTGTGTGAACACGCCTTTATAAGGGCGCTCGCTAAACAGATAGTTTTAAGGACTTGCTCTCCACAAGGGGATTGACACGTCCCGTCCCTTTGAATTGAGAAGGGATGGAGTTTGAAATTACGTAGAATAGAATTTGACTTATGTTATTTATGAAGTTAAATTATTTGGACTACCTCGTTGGTCTAGTGCAGCATGAGGGTTCGATTCCCGGGTCGGGTAAAATATTATTGGGTTTTTTCGTTATGAATTTCTCAGTAGTAGCAGCAGGATTCGTGCACGGTTAATGGCAATAGGCACATCTCCTATTACATGGAACTTAAAACATAACTGGCGAAAGGCACCTCTGCCTAACCCTTCGGGGATCACAGGCGTGATGTTATGTGTTAAATTACTTCATTTAACGATCCCTGATTTAAACTTCAGGTTGATCTAAGGGTTATTTGGATTTTCCATAAAAATCTAAGCAGCAGCTCGGCCTATGTGGCGGTTTGTGGGGTAGGTTAACCCTTCCCTGCCTAATGACCCACATATGGGTCACTGCAATTGTTTAACTATTGTGTCTACTTCGCAGACAGTGAACGTGTTAAAATAACAAAGAATGCATTGAACTAGGCATATAATCCATTCGTCAGTAGTAAACCGATAGTTATTGATTGAAATTGTATTAAAATCTTGAGATAAAAATCAAAGCATTTATTTCATGTAGGCAAATTACAAGCACTTTTGAACTGTCGAAACAAAGACAGCAAGAAACCTGAAGCTACAGTCCCAATCACAAGGCGTAATAACTGTGAAAGTACTGTAGTTGCCCAGTCCAAAGCGTAGATCTCTATGGAGATGAATGGGCAAGAAACTCCATGGACACTCTTTTACAAGATATATATATGTATATATTCTTAGTTCAAATTTTTCTGACCATTATTTTCTTTTATGTCATAGCTTCAGATTGTGATCCCTTAAAGCCCAATAAAAAAAAAAAACGAATATATTATAAAAGTTTCAATATGACAGGTTCATCATCTAGCATTAATTTTCCAACTTATTAGGTTAAGAATTGTACCACAAGTTTCTCCTCAATTCCGCTAAATATCTTCTGTGGAGAGCTTTAAAATCAATCAGTACCTCATAAAACGATAAAGTTTTTATTTACTTATTTTTCCGAAGCAACAGCAGTCTGACCCGAGTCTGACCTCCTTTCCCTGTGTAATCTTATCACTTGTGACTGTGGTCTATGATTAAAAACAATCTTGGTCGCGGCTTCATCGGCCTCCTCTATAATTAATAATTTTACGTCCCTAGGGTGGGGGTGGAGGGGGGGACAGTGGCCTATTAACGGGTTAGTCCCTGAGTACCCCGATCCCTGAGGCACCCGTACCGGAGGAACCCGAATTCGATAAATATGATTACATTTCTTTCTTTTGTTTTTTCTATTGTTTTCAATTGAAGCATTTATTGTGTTATTAAGTTTATGCTTTGATTTTCTTGAAAGTAAGCCTTATTGAGCCATCAGATGCTATAGAGCTCGAACATTTTTCCTCCACTATTCTCGGTGAATTTTGATGCTAGTTGTTTAATATTTTGATTATACTCAAAAACTTTATACCTAGGTATTTTGTTTGTGCATTTATCGCATCTCATTTCACTTCCTCATGTCGTTTGTGTCAAATAAATTTTCCTTTTTGCATTAGAAGCAGATTTCCTAAATATAGGGAACACACCTCCATATAAAATTATCCTTCTCTCCCATTTGCTAAACTGAAAATCACTCATTTTTGCGAAACGTACGCTCATACACATGGCCTAAAGTATAATGTCAAAAAGAGCGAGTTTATGGTTTTCAATGCGGGTTCCAAGTGTCCGGCGGAGGTTCCACCAGTAAGGCTATGTGGGGTGCCCTTAGAGTGGGTACATACTTTTAAGTATCTGGGCCATATTGTGACGTCCGACCTGAAAGACGACGTGGATATTGAGCGGGAAAGGCGGGCGCTGTCGGTGAAAGCGAATATGATTGCCCGCAGGTTTGCTCGTAGCTCCAAGGATGTGAAGATCACCTTGTTTCGAGCCTACTGCACATCTTTTTAACCCACTTCAAAAAAAGGAGGAGGTTCTCAATTCGGTTGTATGTTTTTTTTTTGTTTGTTACCTCATATCTTCGTCATTTATGAACCGATTTGAAAAATTCTCTTTTTATCTGAATGGATCTACTTCCCGATTGGTCCCATAGAAATTTCATCGAAATCGGTTCAGCAGTTTGGTTTTCAAAACAAAATAGCTGGAAAAATATGTCATCCAAGTAAAAGAAATTGCGAAATTGATACTTGACAAGGATTTGTGTGTGATGCGATAGCTAAAAAGGGTAAAATAAAAACTTTTTTTGCAAAAAAAACCGACTTCCAAAAAAAACACTAAAAAAAAGTGGAAAATAACTTTACTTTCGGAAGTCGGTGGCAAAAAAGTCAATGAAACAAACAATAGTCACCGACTTCCGAAAGTAAAGTGTTTTTTTTGGAAGTCGGTTTTTTTTTTGCAAAAAAGTTTTTTACACGTGTAATCTGTGGGCATCGTATTTGCAGAAATCCTACAGCAATCTTCGCGTTCAATATAATAACGCGCTAAGGGCGCTGCTGCGGCTGCCTCGCTTCTGCAGTGCATCTGGAATGTTCGCGAGCATCCGTATTGACTGTTTTTATGCTAGCATGCGCAAGAGTGCGACCTCTATAGCGAGTAGAGTGCGGGGCAGCGGCAACAGTCTTCTTGCCGTTGTTGCCAACAGGTTGGACGGGCCGTTTATGCAGCACTAGCAGGCCTTACATGCACCCGTATATCGGACTTAGGGCAGGTAAAATGTGTCGGTGAATGTACATTTAACTCAAATTTTTTTTTTTTTTTTTATGAAGGTGACATGTTTGTTTCGATTTGATTTTGTTGATTATTTATTTTAATTTGACTTGATTGTGTTTAATATATCTATTTAGATTTAATTTAATATCGTTTTGTTTACATTTTAATTTAATCGGTATTTATTTAATTTTAGTCGAGATTACTTGATTTGATTTGCTCTTATTGGGCTTTTATGTAATTTTATTTGATTTATTTATTATGTTTTATATCAATTTGTATGTATCAATGGGTGTTATTTACCTGGGAATAAATGAATTATTATTATTATTCTATACTTCAGAAACACACGTCTGCGCGCAGTCCGTCATTCACTCAAAAAGATCAATACAAGCTTCCCAAAGGGACAAGGAACCTCCCAAACGCACACAATATCTCAAGTACTCGCAATAAAGTAGTGAATAGTCTCTTCATCCCTCCGAAGTAACCCCTTCCGATCCATCGGCCCTCACTCGGCTATTTCTAACCCTCTAATTTCTTACATAAAGCGGGCTTTTAGGCCCAATTCACTGTGAAATCGGTATGATATACATACGTACCTGCTTTTTGGTATAAACATATTATTATGATTTATAGATGTATATTTATATAGTAATATACATAAAAGGGTCATGTATAGCAGTGGGTGTTTATAGAACCGAGGTGGTTTCGTGGAAAATGCATATAGGACTACTGCATATACGAGTTGAAAATGGTGGGTTCGAATCCAGGTTGGTATTAATGAATTATTGTGTGAATTATTTTATCACTCATCGTGAGGAAACTGGCATGACCTGGACCAAGAATTCTAAGATATGTGACATCCACCAATGTGGACTACTACCCACTCCATCTCACATAGACGAAGCTTGTGTCCCAGCGGTGGGAACACGGCTGGGATGATTATGTTTATGCTATTTGTGGTGGTAGGGTGTTCTGAGAAGGAAATGGAATGGAAGAAAAGTGACGTATAATTACGAATCACTTTACGGTAATCGATAAAATCTGAGCTTCTGCGAGAAAGTTTCGACATCAGGGCTGTGTTTAATAAATGAAGCTGGAAAAGATGATGGGAACAAGAGAATTAAAGCGCAATGAAAATATTGGAAGATTATCTCGATTTGTAAATGCTTAAGAGGAAAGAAAACTTTGATAGCCGATGCCCCAGTTATAACCTTAGCCGTTGCAGCTTGCGACTGGCGCATGTGTCACTTGTCGCATCCCAGTGACTAGTCACATGCTCTAAGAAATTTATTTCATTTGGCTTTTCCGCAGTTGCTGTCGCAACACGCTTGCTGCTTGAGAGATAACTCGTGGCCAAGCAGAAACAGATATGAATGGAAAAACGTGTGAAGGCAACTCCGAATAAACAAAGGTAAACTCAGGGATTTAATAACAACTCTACAAAGAAAGAAAACAAATGCCGAAATGAAAAAAACAAAACACAACCGTTCGAATTTTAAACCCGCGCCAACAAAAAGTTGAAGAGCGAATTGTTTAAACGATCGGTAGATAACATCACTGTCCTTGAGTGGGGGTCACGCGGGAGACGCGGTGACCTTGACCCAATTAGTGACCTTCGATCCGAGGGTCTCTTTCAGATGCGATGGTGTTGATTAGGCACGAAAGGTGTGGTAAATATGATAGGTAGTTATATGTCATGCTTGTGTTACCCTTGGGGTAAAATGTTTTAGAAGTAATTCATTCCTGTGTTTTAAAATGGAGTAGGTAGAGGTGTGGGGTGAGTTACAAGCCCGTGTTTCACCCTACTATGTGCTCACATATAGAAGCAACAAAAGTGTACCCAGGACTGTGTTGGACTGTAGGTGCTAAACATCTTGTTTTTGAGTGTAAATTAGTTCCACAAATAATGGTTCACTTATTATCGTGTCTTGCTTATCCTATTGTTTGTTAATTGTTGCTATTACATTCGCCAAACTCATAGCCAGGTTCTTGACTGACTCGATTTAGATTGCCTTCGACACGAGGACTAGACTGACCGACGGGCGCCATAGGGGCCTTTGGCTTCGTACAGGACCAATTTTAATTTAATGCATGTCTTATTCTTAAGTTTTTCTTGTGTTTATATAATTTATTTTGTTTTATTGTTAATTTTAATCATTTTGTTTCGTCCTGTGCTTATGAAATAAAATTTCCTTGCCTTCTTTCTAGACTGATGCTTTTTTTTTAAATACAGAAGAGTTTATTGCTGTGTTCATTGACGGTTGTCAACAAAAACGGCATACGTGATTGCATGTTTGGATTACAAAGAAAGCTTCTTTTATTAACTCACGTAAAATCCATTTCTTTTCAAACCTTAACCTAAAAAAATCTCTTTCAACACACAATCGCAAAAAAAACACTATCACACTTCAACATACATTTCTTTCTCACACATTTCCATATTTTATCACAGCCATCAACATACACACGTGACCACATTACCCATGCCACCAAGTCTGGCCATCCATAACATGCAATAGTCGAGTAAACAACGCGTTTGTTTGAGCAATAAATGTCGGGCAGTCACGCAGACGATACGCTTAGTAACGTGGCGTAAGGACTTATTTAGTGACGGGGTAAGTTGAAGGTCAAGGTCAGGGTAACAGTTTGTTGTGGTTAGGTGAAGGGTTAATGTATCTGGTTGTTTGGTGTCAAATTACTTATTGGCTGAAAGTAATAGCGCAATTTTGGTACATATTGGTTTAGAAAATGAATGCCTGTAAACGTCCATTCGTTTGCCTTCGTAGGGGTGCCAAAGAACGGATGCGCGATGGGTAGACTGTGTGCAAGGTGATTGGCTAGACAGGGGGTGCCTACTGAGATGACGGCTAATAGAGAAGTATGAACGAAGAAACCATGCTGCGCTGACGCAATTAAATTGGGATAAGGGCAGGAGAATGATTGTAGGGGACGTAACTAAGTGATACCTGGCGGTATATGCTATAATGCTATATATGTATGTATATATGCCTAAGTTAAACACTCAATCAACTTAAAAGGGTTTATTGCTGAGAAAATGATGGAAATTAATGCACCCGGTAGCTGTCCGTTATGCACTGAGCTTGCGGCGCACTTAGTGCGGCCGTGTTGTGTCGCTAGGTCAGCAAAACGCGGTCGATTGCAATTATTGCATCGAACAATGATGAGACCATAAATTATTGATCATTACAGGCACAGAAGACATTTGAGCTTTGTCTTTGTACCTAATAGCAATTCACGTACAAATACGATAACTCTAGATCATCTTTAGATCTTAGTCCTTGCTCGACTCGTACGTTGCCTTGTAACTTGTACCTCATCAATACCTACGACCCATGACTGTTTCATTGGTCTAGTATTCGCATGCGTGACTGCTGATTATGCGGTCCTGAATTCGATCCCCGAGTCGGCAAAAGTGTTATTGGGTTTTTCCACCAGGAATTTCTGGATAGCAGCCACGGAGTCTGGATTTGTGCCCGGTTGATGGCAATAGGCAGAATCAGAATCAGTATTTTATTTACTTTGAATGTAGGTACAGGTACAAGATGTTGTACATAAATTAATGAGATCAGCTGCAGTCTACCTACCTACCTAGGGGGCTCGCCCCCTATTACATGGGACTTAAACATAACTGGCGAAATGTGGGTGCACTATTAGGTACAGCAGACAACTCTACCTAACCCTTTGGAAATTACAGGCGTGATGTCATTACCTACGTAAAAGCTACATATTTTCTACTCGCAAACCTATAGAGGTATATAAAATTACAAGAAAAATCCTACAAATAAACTTAGATAGGTACTGCAAAACGTTTAAAACTCTCACTAGAGTAAAACGATAAACTTCTCGAAAACTTATATCGAAATATCTTAACCCTGCCGCTACGGCATGGGTAACACGTGGTCCGAATCGTAAATTACCCTCCGCGAGTAATAGTTTCTTGGGAAAACCGGGAAGGAAGAAACGAATGAACGAAATGGAACGAACTAAAGTTATTGCACTAGTTGCTGTGTGGCTGTTTCGGAGGTAAATAAATTATGGTAGAATGACCTAATTTCCGATTAACACCGAGTAAACTTAACTGAAATGAGAAAAATGAAGGTTATGTTTATGTTTGTTTTGTTAGTTATGCTTTGTAGTAACAGGAAAATTCTTTAAATGTCGGAATTATATTTTCAGGTTATGGTAACGTCTAGATTCGTGCCAGGTCATTAATTTGGTCATAGGCGCACCCTACATTACATGAATGGGGAAATGAAGTCATGTTAACATATCATAGGTACCTACTTCAAAAACACAGAAACTTTTGATTATTTCAATCGGTCTCTTAATATATTATCACAGTCGCCTACTGGATTAAATAGCATGCAAAAAGAGTTATTTTTAAAACAGCAAATAAAACTTTTAATACGTTTTCATGGCTAAGTCTTAATGCTAACTTTCAACTTAACAGTAAAAACAATCGCCTCTTTCAGTTCTGACCGTCTAGGCCCTAGAAGGTCAGAAGAAGAAGGAGAAGTTACCCTAGACTCTAGGGTAACTTCGGCCAATGAGGGGGTAATTATTGCCGCAGTTTAGGGTAATTACCGCCGAGTTAAACGACAGAGGTCAATTAGGCCACGATTTGACAGCGACTTCATTTTACAGGATTACCGAGTTTGAATAGGGATTCTTGATTAATACGACTATTAATAATGTTTGTTGATTATGTTAGAAACAAAGGATAGGTATTAGTATTTAAGTAAAATTAAGTTTTAATGGCGCAGATCAATAGTTTTGTTTTGTATTTGTGGTTATCGATGATGTTATTTCATGATTGTTTCCAATCAAGGAGGAGCCCGTGGCTAGATAATAACAGCCGCACGGGTCAATCCTCAAGGGTAAGCCGTGCTTGCCGAGGTTGGTCCGTAGATGGGTGACCATCATTACATACCGAGTTTCCTCGGTGCCTCGGTAAGCAAGTTAAACCGTTGGTCCCGGCTGTCATTTGTAGATCTTTGACAGTCGTTACAAATAGTCAGAAGTCGAAAGTCTGACATCCAGTCATACCAAGGGGTATCGTATTACCCAGTTACTAGGTAGTGGAGGTCAGATAGGCAGTCGCTCCATGTAAAATACTTGGATTCAGTTTGGGAAATGGCTAGGTAGATGATGATGATTGTTTCCAATGAAATGCTAAATAGTATTATCTATTCGAAATCCGTATCATCACCATCATCCACGTCCTGAATCCACGCGCAGCCGGGCCTAGTCCTCTCTTTACTTGTGCCCATCTCCGCGGTCCTGTGCTTGTACTTCGATTATATTTCCTTCGAAATAAAATGTTTAGCCACATTTACTCAAACTTACAGGAGGTATGTGTAATTCCTTTCAACACACACAATTAACAGACTTTACGTGACATTGAGATAATCCTCACGTCACCCGCATCTATCCAGAGGGTTTGTCCACCCTGTTGACACAATCCCTTATAAACCTACTACGCCAAAGAACAAAGCTGGTAATCCAAACAAAACACACGATGACATTGTTCGGTAGGTGATGGACGGTTTGATGGTAGTTGTTCCAAGTCTGACTGTTTGTGTATGTGAGTTTAAATGTTTGTAAACGCACCTACGATACAGGAGAAATACCCATAGAGACGTTGCCCACGTTTTAAAAAAAATATTTACTCTTCTCTGCAATTTTTTTTATGCAAGAGACAATAATTAAAAGAAGTAAGAAACGTCAACGAAAGCCAAGCTAAGAAATCTAACTGTTTACAGTTCTAACTTCAACAAATTACTAAAATACGTAATAAAAATCGTAACTTACAAAATTACATTTAGGTACTCAAGTAAACACTTTTACTTGTTTATAGATACGGGGATAAAGTAAAATACACTCCCCGACTATACAGCTATTACTTCGGACTGCTTCTGAGATTTCTTATGGAAAAACCCTGCCCGATAATAAATATACAGAAATAAAACAAATGAAAATCAAATAAAATTAAAAAAAAAATATTTGAAATAAAATGGAGTTCTAAATTGTAATCGAATCCTCTCCCGCCGGTGGAAAACAAATGTGACCCGTAAGCAAAGTTAACAATACAGTATTTCAACTAGAAACAAATGCTCAAAATCGGAGCGCACATGCACATACATACATACAAAGCGTTTACAAGAGTTCTAAGCATGCTTCAGCTAACAGGTTACTCGTGAGTAAATTCGTGGCTGATGCGTCCAGAGAAGTGGATACGTTTTATGTGTATAGTGCTACATAACAAAGAGTTTAGTTCACAAACCTAGACCAATTAAGCGGTTTTTGGAAATCACACGCGGGTGTATGATTTCCCAAAACCCGCCTAGTTGGTCTACTGGTTTTCTTTATACTGTGGCGTAAGCTCGGACCAAGGCCGTCCTTTGCCCCAACGACGTAGTTTCACGTTCAGTTGACTGTCACTCAGTTTTACTACCCGTATTATTTGTTTTTCTCCTATTGAAGGGTAGATCGACTTTCCGCCGTGTCTGCCTGACAGAAAATAACTGAGAGATGCTTTTGTTTTTCTTCTTCAATCTTTTTTTCAGCAGTGATAGCTTAGGGGTGTGACCGTTGGACTGCCAAGTCATAGGTCAAAGTCAAAGTCAAAGTATTTATTAGTGTGATTTTTGGTGATACAGTAGGTCTAGTTAGGTTATGGTAACTCAAAAAACTACCCATTAGGGCATACACTATTTAACAAATTAGAATTCAAAATCACAAACAACAAATATTAAAAATAACAAACGAATATATTAAGAATACAATCATTTTCTATAATAAACATTTAGAATATAATTAATTATTATAATAAATATTCAGAATACAATTAATTCGAATTTTCAGGCATAAATACATAATTATCAGTTTAATTTATTACATTTTGTCAAGAAGAAATTCGTCAATAGTATAGTAGCATTTTTCAACTAAAAAATTATTAAGTTTCCGTTGAAATTGTGTGAATTTTAAATCTTTAATGTCATTTGGTATTTTATTTAATATTTTCGGAGCCATACAGAGAATGCTTTTGTGCATAAGGGCAGTCTTTGAGGCTCTTAGAGGTCTCGAGTTCGAATCAAGTACATGCATGCACCTCTGATTTTTCGGAAAAGCTATCACTTTCTTCGGTGAAGGAAAACATTGTGAGAAAACCGGAGAAATATTTCTCGACGGCATGTAAAGCCAAGTCAGAAGCCCATGGGTGGCATAAAAACACTGACACCAGGTTAGGCACTCACCACACGATAACGAAGAAAACTTTTTTGCAAAAAAAACCGACTTCCAAAAAAAACACAAAAAAAATGGAAAATAACTTTACTTTCGGAAGTCGGTGACTATTGTTTGTTTCATTGACTTGACGAAGTCGGTTTTTTTTGCAAAAAAGTTTTTATTTTACCCTTTTTAGTTATCGTATCATACAAAAATCCTTGTTAAGTATCAATTTCGCAATTTCTTTTACTTGGATGACATTTTTTCCAGCTATTTTGATTTCAAAACCAAACTGCTGAACCGATTTCGATGAAATTTCTATGGGACCAATCGGGAAGTAGATCCATTCAGATAAAAGAAGAATTTTTCAAATACGTTCATAAATGACAGAGATATGAGGTAACAAACACAAAAAAAACATACAACCGAATTGAGAACCTCCTCCTTTTTTTGAAGTCGGTTAAAAAAGAAAGAAAGCATCTTTTGTAACCACCCTTTTGCTAAGTTTTAAAAGTCGTTTATTTTACGATTGTAATCCATCTTGGCATTATCTCTGTTTAATTATAAAGAGAAAACATAAAACATCTCAGATACAATTATTTATTGCGGTAATTTTAATTAATCTGAAAAAACTTACTGGATACACATCAAACATCACTCCTGTTATCCCAGAAGGGTTAGACAGAGAGGTACCTAGTAGTAAATATTCGATTTTTCAGTTATGTTTTAGAGTGCATGTAATAGGGGCGAGTCTATTGCCATCAAAAGGACACAAGCTTAGACTCCGTGACTGTGAGTAATTCCTGTTGGAAAAGCCCAACAACAATTAACCAGCACAACAAGACATTCAATACACATCAAGCTCAAGTATCTATAGCTCGATATATTATTTGCATACAATAAGGCTATATTACAACGCTATTTTTCAATGTGGAGGAATGTTTTCTTATGTATAGGTATAGGTATAATACATAAGAAAATATTCCTCACACACACACTACACACAAATACACACACACATATACACACACACACTACACACACACACACATACACACACACACACTACACATACACTACTTTACACTATAGTGTAAACTGTGTTCAAAATTCGAATTTATTATACACTAGCTGACTCGCTCAACTTCGTTTGCGTTACATTTTTGTTTGATGCTCTGCTCCTATTAGTCGCAGCGTGATGGTATATAGCCTATAGCCTTCCTCGTTAAATGAACTATACAACACTAAAATAATTTTTCAATTGGAACCAGTACTTCCTGAGATTTGCGCGGTCGACTAAAAAAACAATCAAACTCTTCAGCTTTATGATATTAGTATAGATATATGACAAACTAACATTTTTTTTTATGGCTGTAGAAGCTAATACCTATCTCAACAACTGCTGAATTAAGAAAAAAAGTATTTATGAAACTCGATATCATTTTTTAAGAACTTTCGATAGGCGCCCCACACAGTCATACTCGTAGTTTTTTTTTCAACCTTCAGTCACTGTATAGTATAGATTACATTATTATTTTTTTCGTTTATTCGTTAATACACTTCATTTTCCACTATACATTTTTATTCATATCTGACCGTAGCATCACTTTTGGCCATTTCAGAATCGCTGTGACATTTTTTTTAAATGTTACAGCACCTTGCTGAGATACGGGCCTTTTGGCCTCGTACAGGACCAATAAATTTTGTTTGTTTTTTAGTGTTTTCTTATGTTTACTGTTTTATATAATTTTGTTTTATTGTTCCTTTAACCATTACGTTTTATCAAGTGCGAGACTAATAAATACTTTTAATTTTTTTCTTCAAATCTTTCTACCGCAATAACCAATATTTATAATGAAAACATTCGTCACCAACTTCAAGCAAGCTTTGTCGAAAGTTTTCTTTTGAATAAATTTCTATTGAAAAAGTTATACCACCATAAAATGAGAAGTATTACCATATCTAAGGGTTTGTTTACGACCTTGAGCTTTGATTAAAGGTCACAGTTTGACCTTATACACGTCTGGTAGCTATGGGCTTTCATGGTCAGTTGAGGGGTGAGAGCACGAAGGGTTAAAAATTAAACGAAATAAACTTTTTAATGTAATTATTTTGTTTGCGTGTTTGGTAAGCCGATTAGTTTTATGCTGTTCAAGCTAATTAACTATAGGTACTTTAGTTTAGGTAAAGATTTAACAAATATGCCAGCATAAAAAAGAAACACGTATAGTAAAAGAGCTCTCTGCGAAGGAGACAGATATGTGTTTTTACTTCCCTAACTACTACTTCCAAAGGTAGAGTAATAATCAAGCAATGATAATGATGTTCCAGAGAATATTTAAAAAAAAATATCTATAAAGGCATCACGTTATCACTAATTCATGATGCAAAAATAAAACACACACGTGAGCACACTGACTACCAGTAACGACTCTCAAAGATCTACAAATGACAGCCGGTACCAACGGCTTAACGTGCTTCCGAAGCACCGAGGAAACTCGGCATGAAATGGTCACCCATCCACGGAACGACCTAGGCAAGCGCGGCTTAACCTTGAAGAATGACCCGTGCGGCTGTTATTATTTCGCCACAAGCTATAATTTGCCTTTAACGTCATCACGTATTAGTTGTTAAGCTTTAGCAAAAAAAAACAACATTATAAAATGTAAAATGGAATGTTACACGATGAAAAACCAACTCGACAAGCTTTCATGCATAAAATCACACTAAAGATCTTTGAAAGAGTTAAGTAAAGCTGAATTGTTACTTTGAAATATAACAACCGGCTTTAAAAGTTCTTTCAAATGTCTGTGTTTATCATGATAAAGACTGACAGATTAAACATTAAATAGAGGTTTTCTTTTATTTTTTGATTGTTGTTGGAAGTCTTATGACTTAATTAAAGAAAGACGGAAACAAAGGTACATAAAGCTTTTCGATTAAAAGTTAGAATCTCCATTTAAATAATACGCTCTCAAACGCAATCCTAAAGATTTTGGGAATTCCTAACCCTTGTGATAGATATTGAAGATTTCTGCCAGACCGGACTGCCCCTTCCAGAGACACTGGGTGGGGACAGTCATAGGTCTGAATAAATAATAAAGCTGTAAACACTAACAATACTAACCCTGTTACTTAACAACCATTGTTGCTAACACTAAAATCCTAACAGAACTGTGGACCGTAGTCTAAACATAAAGTTTATTTTATTTATTTAATGTTAAAGTGAAAATAACACACTTATGCAGATTTCTTAACAATTTGTTCCTCCATCGTTAGTCAGAGCGGAACTACTGAAGACGAATCTTCTGTTTTCTTCAACCTCTTTCATTTTCTCCCGTTAATTATCTCTCCACAAAAGAAAGAAGGAACAAATGAAATATTAAATAGGTATCTTTTTACCCGACTACGCGGCAGGAAAGGCAGGGTAATGTTTTTACTTTTTGTCTGGAGTCGCATCTCGCACTGTTGCTACTACAAAATTCACTTATCTTTTAATTTCAAGTGAAATGCTTTAAATATATTGGCGGTGTTCCAACGAACCTCCAGTTGGAAGAAATCAGGGGTGTGTATACACATGTTTGGGTGGGCTTGTCTCCTCATACTTACCCTTGCGGCAAATTCGAACATCATCATCTGCCTAGCTGTTTCCCAACTATGTTGGGGTTAGCTTCCAGTCTTACCGGATGCAGTTGAATCCAAGTATTTTACATGGAGCGACTGCCTATCTGACTTCCACTACCCAGTTAATACTGGGGATAATACAATACCCCTTGGTAAGACTGGTTGTCAGACTTTCGGGTCCACTTACTACCTACTGTAAAGACTGTCAAAGATTAACAAAATGACAGCTGGGACCAACGGCTTAACGTGCTTTCCGAGGCACGGAGGAATTTGGTATGTAACGGATCCCCGCACCAACCTAGGCAAACCGTGCTTAACGGCAAAATTGAACATACGACTGTGCGTCTGCGACTCTGCGACTGTGCGAATGTGAACTGCCGCGAGGTCGAACTGATAAGAACATGATTCAGTGATGATATCCAGACACCGAACGGAGCTAGCCAGTCAGCACGAGCCGAATGAAAACCGAATGCGTGTAGTAATTTCTCCGGGTCGGCTTTGCTGATGAACTCAACTCAGCCTTGCAGTCCACAGTTGGACATAAATAAATAAACTTTCGCCTCCAGTCTAAATGTATTGTGTAATGTTCACGAAACCTGAAAATGTATTTATGTTTTGTGGTGAGAAATACATCTTTATCTTATCTTTAACGAGCCACCTTTTGAAGTTCGTCGATCCATCCAGCTGGTGAGCATCCAACGCTGCGCTGCCGACACCCGGTGTCCACACCAGGACTTGTTTGATGTTGAACAAATACTGCTGAATCCACCGTCTCGAGCCAAATGTGTGTGTAGCACCCCTTACGTTCCTTAGCAGAACTGAGCTCCTTTTAAATTCACCTTTTTGATGTTTTAAATGGAGAAAAATTTCATGTTTTGTAGTAAGTTGGTGGAAGATGCACTTTGTTGTGCTTTGTAAGTTTATTTTGCTTTTGTACTAAGCTCGTGTACTTACCTAACTACGGTAATTAAGTTTTGAAGTTAATTCTCGTGTGTGAGTTTTTAAATGCAGTCTTTTGTATATGCAACACGCAAGGGTACGAAGTAACTATGTTTATTGTTAGAGTTTTGAGTAACATTGAAAAGTTTTTAATAACTGTATTAAGGAGAAGGAAGAAACTATAAATTCAGCAAGATACAAGATTAACTTGAGCAAATACTGAGAACTTACTTAAAATCAAAACTAATTTAATCTAATTGATATTTAATTTATAATATTCACCCACATTTCACCAAATTTGATTTAAGATCTAGACTCCAGCTGGCTGGTACTGTAAAAGTTCGAATGGAAAAGTCGAATTCAACTCGTCAAATGTAGGTGCACTACCTATACATAGAAAACCAATATTTCACTAGTTGGGTTCGGCTGAAGGGTTAAACAGACGGTGCCAACCTTCTGTCGATCCCTTCGGAGATTACAAGCGTGATGTTATTTTAATAGGAGCTTAAGTCAATCCGGCAGCCAGTTTCCCAGGCACCTAGGTTTTACTCCATGATTTGACACTCACATTAATTTCTTGGGTAGACATAGACATTGGGTCATAATTTTCATGTAATTCGATCCATTGAATTTTCTACTTTATCCAATATTTTGTGCCAGCCCTATTTTAATTAATTCGAGCCTACCTACAAATTAGAAGACAGCTATTTTTCTCCAGTCTACTAACAAATTAAATGCCTGTCCCACACATGCAGCTGATACCACATTTCCTCGCACAGACTTAAATGGCGAGCAAAGTAATTGGAAATTCCGATTGGCTCATAAATGATAACCTAATATTGTAGACGATCGTATAAATGTAGTTCAGAGGAAAGCCTAGCGAAATTAAAATCTTTGTTTGAATGAGAAAATTAAGATTTCAGAAGGACGGGAATAATTGAGTTTGATAGCGTTTCTGAGCAAAGAGATGCTCTGAAATTCATAGTTGTTTGGTTGAAATTATATAGCCAAAATTGAAATTGCTGGCGCGTTTTCACTGCCGGCTTCCCTGTTCCCTGATCATTATAATTTGTATCTATTCAGGGTTCAAGTGAATCGGTTTCTTCTAGGCAAGCGTTCTCCATCCTAGGCCGCATCATAGTTTGACGCGCAAGCCTATTTAACATACGGAGTAAAGCTGACCGAATTGCGTCCAAAGACTGGAAAGAGAAGTGTTGGTCGCCCAGCGGCGAGATGGGCAGACGACACTGTTGCCTGAAATATCCTGGATGAGGCTGTCACAAGAACGTGGAGCTTAGCACAAACAAGGAGAGGCTCAGCAGTGGGTGAAGTCGACCTGAGGATGATGATGATGAGCCTACATCACTAGTCCATTCAAACATGGTACCAAAATGCAAAATTGACTAAGTCTGTGTGAGGAAACGCGCGATGTACCAGTGCGGTTTGATATGCATAGATGTCTAGTTTAGATTCTACATGGCGGTTTCTTCAAAATGTTTTTCTTCATCATTCCTCCAGCACAGTGGTGATCAACGAAGAACGATACACAGGGGAAAGTCGCTGATTGAGTTCGAATCCATGACCACCACTGCTTTACTTATGCTTCGTTTTAGGTTAGGAACTGAAAACGATTAAAAAACGGATTAATATCTTCGAGGCAACCCTAAAAATCTTTAAAACTATTCCTATTGAACAGAAAGTAGTTATGTTATCAGTTCACTTTCATACCGCTCCAGTAAAATGGCACTCTGCGAGAAATTCAAATAGTTATTTGAACAAAAGAAATTAAGATCTGAGTTGAAACGAGGTACTTAATGGTACTTAATGGATTTTATGGCAGTTTTCACAGCTGTATGTAAATAGGCTTGATAATAAATAATTTATGTAGATACTTAACGTGTTGAGTATGAATGTGGATGGGTATAAGAGCAGAGGAAGAACAAAGAAACGATGGATGGACTGTGTGAAGGATGATATGGTAAGAAAGGAGGGGTCTGATGAGATGACGAGTAATAGAGAAGTGTGGAAGAAGAAGACATGCTGCGCCGACCCCGAGTAAATTGGGATGAGGGCAGATTTATGATGATGACAGTAGATCCTTAACTGGATTTTTTAAGTATGTCGGAGAAAGCGATAGCTTTTAAACATCAAGTTGCTGATTTGACCATTGTAGTAGGGGTAAACGCCGTGACGTCAGATGTTGTTTTAATGGCGGCACGTGGACAGAGTCGTTTTGTAGAGTGGGGATTGTGCCGAGATCACTTTTGCTCGGAACTCCAACCAAGTCACTCCTTCAGAACGAAACTGTCGGTTTGCCCATTTTGTGGAGATTATTTGTTAGTGTTATTTAATGTAAATTTGTGTTAAATAATAAACTGTGATTTTTGTGTACCGAAACCGAAACTATTATTTTAACATTTCATCATGAACCTGGTACCACCGAACCCTAATGACAACGGCGCTATCGCTCAGCCATCGCTTACGCCGTCATCAGAATTGGGATCTGGACTCGATTCCCACTGGCATGCTATGTTCGAGATGCAGCAGAAGAACATGATGCAGCTGATCGAAGCCATCAGGACACCAACAGTGGCACCTCAGATCATGCTGCCAGAAATTTATCCGGAGCTACCAGATACCGATCCACGTGCTTGGTGCGATACTATCGATTTTTGCCTCGACGAACGTCCACTGGAAGGTGCATCGCTTATTATAGCTCTGAGCAAAGCCCTGAAAGGTAATGCGTCATCGTGGCTGTCGCAGATTTCGCATGCAGGCATGACGTGGCAGCATTTCCGCGACTTATTCTTTGCGCGTTATGCATCCACTGAAACTCTTGCTGCATCGCTTGTTAACATCCACAACGGCCGGCCGAAGGAGGGCGAATGTCTCGCAGCGTACGCCAGCCGCCTAATGACTACCCTGTTGGCTCGATGGAAGAATCGAAGCCATGAAGAAATAGCCACGTCGTATGTGCTCGCTCATGTCTCTCAGTTCGACTCTCGGCTTAATCGCTTGGCGTTTACTAGCGAAATGACGTCACGCAACAAGTTACTGCAGGAGATTAAGGCGAATGCAAGTCTGAAGCGGAAGTTCGATCGCAGTACCGGTGATGGCGCCACTGATGCAAAGCGCTTAAAGCCACAAACTTCCACTATGTTCACGTGCCATAAGTGCGGAAAACCGGGACACAAAGCGGTGAACTGTCGTTCGAAGTTTACGCAGCCTGCTGGAGCTAACGTCCAGAAAACTACACCGGCGGCGACTTCATCGGGTTCCAGCAAAAGAATAACGTGTTTCCGTTGTGGAGAAGCCGGACACATCTCTACGAACTGCCAACGCGGCAGTGCGGGTGGCGCGTCATCGTCGGCGGGCAGCGCTGCCAACGCAACGGCGGAGCGACGCGTCGATAGCTGCGAAATAGCAGGTGTTTGCGGGCAATTGGAACAATCCGGTGAGTCGTTTTCATTTTGTTTTGATTCCGGCGCCGAGTGTTCTCTCGTTAAACAAAGTGTAGCTTATAAATTCTCGGGCAAACGTTCACTTTCAACCGTGCAAGTAATTGGTATCGGTAATAATTCGAATGTTTTTAGCACTGAACAAATTCTTAGTGATGTTGTGGTCGACAATAACGAACTGACAATTTTATTTTACGTACTACCCGACGATTGTATGAAATACGATGTTATGATCGGACGCGATATTTTGACACTTGGCTATACGGTACATTTAACTGAATCTACCCTACGTATTTCGAAAGTCACAAATGTAGGTTGTTGCTATTTACCTCCCGTAATTGATCTTTACAATGTTGATTCTGATATTTCAAACGAAAACAAGGACCGGTTGACGTCCCTTTTGAATGAGTATTCGAATGCTTTTATCAATGGTTTACCGTTAACTCGAGTGACTACGGGTGAATTAAACATTCGATTAGTGGATCCAGCACGTACGGTACAACGTCGCCCACATAGGCTTAGTCTCCATGAGCAGCCAGCACCATTAAAGCTTTGAAGTTCAGCGTTGCTTTATTTGGCTCTCCTAGTCGTATAATCGCCGACCAAGGTCGTTCCTTTGCCAACAAAGTGTTGAAGAAGTTTTGCGATTCACACAACATTTCCTTGCATTTATGATTAAAACATTTATGATTATTTCTAATTTTAGTTTGTTGACTTTGCTAATTTAATTTTAATAAGTAATTATAGTGAAATTGTGTGTTGTGTTTTGTATTATTTTTCTAGTATTTTTATTTAATATGCCTAATGATAATTATGATATGATCCAACTTGTAGATTGAAATAAAGAAATTGAATTGAATTGAATTGAATTTAATTGCTACGCGATCTAGTCGCGCGAATGGTCAAGTCGAAAGGGAGATGGGTTTGTTAAAGGGTATGCTAACCGCGGTAGAGACGTCGGAAAGGTCGTGGTAGGATGCTTTGGACGATGTACAGTTGGCTATCAACTGCACAATGAACCGTGTTACGAAATCAAGCCCCTTAGAGCTTTTGATAGGAAAAGTTGCTAGGCCTCTAACGCTAATGGCTTATAATGACTATGATGAAACCGGAATTGACCTAACAGAAGCGAGAGAACACGCGGTGGACGGTATTAAGAAGAGTGCGGCTTATGAAAAAGCCCGTTTTGACAAAAATAAGGCTAAGTAGTTAATTTCAGTGTTGGTGATTTGGTATTAATCAAAAATGAAAAAAAAAAGAAACCAAACTAAACCCAAATTTAAAGGTCCTTTCAAAATTTTAGAGTTGCTTGAAAACGATCGCTATGTTTTAAAATCACTGAATGGTAATAGAACCTACAAGTACGCTCACGATCGTATACGAAAGATGCCTCTAAGTAGTGTTCCTAATGAGTTAAACGTAGAGGACGGTGATGAAAGTACCTCCACCGAGTAGTAGACACATACCATGGCTATTTGGTCGCACCGTACGCACTAGTCTGTAGTCGTAACTGCAGCTCACTTGTGAGCTGTTCAGGGGGCGATGGGCAGCTGGTGGTACGGCGGGGACCTGGGTCTCAATGGAGACTATTGTTGTTTTGGTCTTGTACTGACCTGGGAGTCGCAGACTCTATGTGATGTGTGTGGACGTATCACATGAGGTGATGACGATATGGGTGGCATAAGTGTCACTAGCTGCTGCGGCAGCTGGGCCATGAGCGTTGTATGTGATCGAAGTTGATTTAGTTGCTGAGTAAATATGATTGAGACTTAGAGGAACCTTTTGTTTGACAACTGTTATTTTCAAGTTATGCTATTCCATAAAGATGTGGTCAGGTTGACCGAGCCTGTAGCGTTGCTCCAAATTTGACTGTTTGGTTACAGGTACTCACGAGGACGTGTAACTTGTCAGGCTGGCCGTGTCGGAGAAAGCGATAGCTTTTAAACATCAAGTTGCTGATTTGACCATTGTAGTAGGGGTAAACGCCGTGACGTCAGATGTTGTTTTAATGGCGGCACGTGGACAGAGTCGTTTTGTAGAGTGGGGATTGTGCCGAGATCACTTTTGCTCGGAAGCGGAACTCCAACCAAGTCACTCCTTCAGAACGAAACTGTCGGTTTGCCCATTTTGTGGAGATTATTTGTTAGTGTTATTTAATGTAAATTTGTGTTAAATAATAAACTGTGATTTTTGTGTACCGAAACCGAAACTATTATTTTAACATTTCATCATGAACCTGGTACCACCGAACCCTAATGACAACGGCGCTATCGCTCAGCCATCGCTTACGCCGTCAAGTATATAATGGATATTATTTGTAATGTATGTTGAACGTTAGTACAGCCAGAAGGTGACCTGGCAGATTTCGTAGAAGATGGCAGGAAGAGCTGGACAAAGCCAACGAACCATATCAAGGGCTACCTTGATCGATAGAACAGCAAGTCATGGAGGAAGACCTTGGTCGAGTACTGGAATAAAGTAGGTTTACATAACATTTTCCAGATTATGTTAAGATCTTCGAATTTGAGGCTTCGATCTAAACAGATTGCCTCGGATTGATCCTAGGTTCGATTCTCACGTCGGACAAAAGTATTATTGGGTTTTTAAACAACCATCATCTGCTTAGCCTTTTTGCAACTATGTTGGGATCGGCTTCCAGTCTCACCTGGTGGGTATTTCCACAAGGTGGGTGATACACGTCTTACTTCTATTACGTTATATTTTAGTATGCTAACTACCAACTAAGGCTAAATAAGCCATTTAACCTTTCAACCCACCCTTCAAACAAGGGAATATCAATTTCTAAACGCAGATCGATTGTCTTCGGGTGTTAACTTTCCAAAATAAAAACAGCAATATCATAAAAACCGGCCAAGAGTGAGTTGGACTCGCACACACAGGGTTCCGTAGCACCAAAAAATATAATAGGTAACAATATTTTTAATGCTCATTATGTAATATTTTTCATACTATGTCAATGAAAAACAAAGTTACTGCTGCAGTTTGACGAAAAAGTCCCATAACTCAAAAGCTAAATAGATATATCAAATCTTATTCAAACCAATTTTCGTTGAATGGTTTTTTCTTTCTACAAACCTATTTTTTTCAGAATTTTAATCTTCTTACTTTTGAAATTAGAGGTGACGAAATGTTTAAGGCCGTTTTATGCCTCCCATGGGCCTCTGACTTGGCTTTACATGCCGTCAAGAAATATCTCTCAAGCATGCTGGTTCCCTCACAATGTTTTCTTTCACCGAAGCAAGTATAAATAATTATACAATGAGCACATGATTCCAAAAAATAATATGTACGTGTCTTTGGTTCACACGACACGAACACGTGTCACACCACTAGGATATCACCGCTTGTAAAGGTAACCCTCCAATCTTACAAATACACACCCTCGCATTTATAACCCCTTATTATGCCCTTATTTTTAACAATCGGACGTCTTCCATCTGATTTCAGTCCCCTTGAGGACCAGTTGACTCAGTCAAGTCGTGAAGAGGCTGGAAGGCAGCCAACCCGCTATATGGATTACTGAAGCCTACCAGTACTTGAGTCCCGCTGACTCAGAAGTGAAAGAAAAGCATTCGCCTTTAGAACACTACTTAACGTTAATGAGAATTCTGTTGATCTATTTTCATCTCGACTCTTGAAAGATGAAAATAGAGTGGGTGGACCTAGAAGAGTTTTTTTTTTCAAAGAGTATGCCTGAAAAAGTGTTACACCCAAAGCTGTTACCGCCGCCAAGAAGTGCTACTGATGTTCGATATGAGAATGGTATCGATACTTGTCAAAAATATCACGTGTAAAGCTCTGGCCGAACTGAAGTGACCCTTAGGAACCACAGACACGTCAATTAGCACTGCTGGACTTTCTGGGAATATCCTCTGACTAACCCAAGACACTCACATAACTACTGTACTATATCTCGATTATTTAGGAGAATCAATTATATTCCGACTGCACGTTGGTCTAGTGAGCACAAAAGCTACTGCTATGCTTGATGTTGGGTTCTAGTCTCAGGTCGGGTAGTGTTATTGGGTTCGTCTATCAAGAATTTCTCAGTAGGTAGCACCTCGGATTCTCGATTCTTATTACTTATTACTCGATTAATATGGAACTTCATATTGCAAAATGTGACTAATATTAAGTAGTAAAATACTATTTTTTTTATCCTGGACTTCACTGACATCGGTAAAGGAAAACATCATGAGTAAACCGGGACTAATGTAATTAAAATAAGTTTGGATTCGCCAATCCGCCTCAAGTAAGCGTGGTGATCAATGTTCGTGCCTTCACCGTGTGAGAAGAAACCTTTGCCCAGCAGTGGGACAGTAAATAGACTTGTATTCATTATTAATTTATTTATCGTCAAACTAGATCGGCACATCTTTAGCTACATAGCATCATCGTAGAATTCAACATTTTATATTAAAAAGGTTTATTTGTTTCCACAGTTTATTCTTATTGTTTCATTCGTTTCAAGCCCATTTTGACCACTACACAGTGGATATACTAGGTACACCTCTGCCTTATCCTCTGGGATTACAGACGAGACGTTATGTCCGATTAATCAATACCAATAATTCGGTGAGAAACCCGAGCGATTCAATTAGAAATTGATTTACAATGGCTTGTGCTGTATCCGACAGCTCATAGATTCCACGTCAGACTGTCTTAGAGCGGTGCATGAATAGAGCGAAATTGCAATAGACAATCTGAATTGGATTCCCTGTCCAGTTATATCGGTGGTCAATCAGTCCTGGGAGATCTGCTGAATAAATAACCATTTATTGTATGTGTGTGTGCGCCACGGTTTGTCTGTTCACTTATGGAGTGCTGTTGAATTTAGGGATCTTTCATTGCAGATCGTGGCTAAATAATAACAGCCGCTTGGGGTGATTGTCAGGTTAAGCCGCACTTGCCTGGGTTGGTCCGTAGATGGATGACCGTCCATTACATACCGAATTTCCTCCGTGCCTCGGAAAGCACGTTAATCCGTTGGTCCCGGCTGTTAATTGTAGATCTTTGACAGTCGTTACAGGTAGTCAGTGGCCCGCAAGTCTGACAACCAGTCTTACCAAGGGGTATCGTATTACCCAGTACTAAAAAAAACTATTTTCTTGATTAAGGTGCAAGTCGGGATAGAGCTCTGAAGATGCGAGAAAGTTGTTCGACTTTATGGCCCTGATACATTGATCAGTTAGATGTGTATCTTGTATTAGGTTACGATGGGACTGGCATACGCTGTGCGTTATAAAAGTCCCTAAAATTTAAAGAATAAAAAAAAAAAAAAGTCGGGATAGCCCGCGAAATTCAAATCTTCTTAAGTTGCAGGCAATTTGCAGGTTTTTTCTCTAAATGGGATTAAATGACCTTAAAGGGTTGTATTACTGATTTTAATATAACATATTATATAAAGCCTGATACTGACCGGCAAAATGCAAAAATCGTAAGAATATTTGAATTTTGCGGGCTCCACCTCTAACAATTGACAGTCGTGAAATTGCAGAAAAGAAATTTCGCTACCGTCAAAGCTGTGACGATGCGTTCAGAATTAAAATCGTAGTAGCACAGGTTGCTATTTAGGTATTCCCAAAGAGACTTTTTCTTGAAACTCAAAACTAAATCTACATTTCAAAACAGCAAAGCAAACATTAACCGAGTCCCCAGTCCAATTAGTCATTAAGCCACCAAACGAACTTCATCACTCAAAGAAAACTCAAGAATTTCAAGCAAAAACTATTTAAGTAGCGTAGACCCTAGACAGTCAACTAAAAACTACTTAATTCCAACCGCCCTTGCAGCGGCCATCTTTTATTTTTCACTCTGAAACGTTTTGTGAAGAAGACCTCTTTACATAAGTTTCCTACTTTCATTCTGAACTTACATCAATTTAAAAGCTAGTTATTTTTAATGTTCTACTTTTTTACGGACTGTTGACTTTTGTTGAAAGGATTTATCCGTTATTCATTTGTTTTCAAATGGAGTCGTGGAAAAAATTGAGCAATTAAATGAAACCGAATGGGCATGAGAGATGCTGAGACGGTGATGTGGACCAAATACGGAGTAGATTTGGAGATATTGTTACGAGCTGGGTATGGGATAAATTAATTACTACCAATCAGACAATTTAATAACTTTATTAAACACAAAACACTTAAATCTTAAGAGCGTGTTAGCATTTTACAAACGTAAATCGCGATCTTGGGAGATTTTGAAGTGATTTTAGTCACATAATTTATTGTTTTAGCTTCTTTTGACTTCAAACATCGTAATTATCATAGATTTTTGTTTAAATTCTATTAACAAAAACTCGTTCAAATTGGATTATTGACTATGAAAATAGCGGATTTCGAAGGTGCGATTTCCAGATGACGCGCGAGGGCACAACTTTGAAGTAATCTTACACCAAATATTATTACTAAGTAAGAAGGTAAAAAGGTATTCATTCGAAGAGGCATACCCTGAAATTTAAAATGCATTGAGAAAAAATCGATTTTTAATTCATGAACTTGTAGTTTTATCACGTCAAAAAAAATAAAAAATCGAGAAATCGACCACAAAAAAACACGTCATATCTCATAATCTAAAAGTCATTTGGCAACATAAATAATTTTATATGTAAGAAGAAACATTGCACCATAAATGTGTAAAAAAGAAAAAATATATGTCTTCAATCATTTATGAAAATAATTTTTCAAAGTAAGTATAAAATCGGTTGCATCTTACGGCCTAAATCACCAAAACACATTCGCCGCCGGACCGCCGCTGCGTACGGACGTGCCCGCTCTCCCTGCTCGCACCCCCACCCGCTGCCTGCTGTCATCGGTTCGTCGCGCCCTCGTGACGTCATCGTAGTCGCCGACTACACCCCCGAACATTTGGTGTCTTTTTCAAGACAACTCTTGTTCAATTCCTTTACGGAATTATCGTCAAAAACGTCTGTGCCCCTTCAGGGAAAAGCCACAGTTTCGTGGTTCTTGGTGGAAACCTCACGGTGCCAACGAAACCAAGAGGGTGTTGACCCGACTCACCCGCCGAACCCCTTCAGGGCTAGGCATCAATCGGAAGGGCTCTGGAGCCGCGGCCTTGGGGGATCTCCTAGTCGCGACCAGACGCTTAACCCCGTTCTCTTTCAGCTTGCACCCGGGACGGTTGGGAGTGTCTACCCCTTCGGCCCGGTTTGGTCGCAAGACCCATAGGGACCCGCTGTACAATAAGACTGACAGCGGGATCACACAGCTTAGGGCACACCTTAGGTACTCACCTCTCTGCCTACCCCCGGCAGAGAGGGTACACACCCCCGGGCCTATCCACCCGGGGAGCTAGGATTGTTAGGTTGTTAGGCGTAGGTTAGAGAGCTTCACTCTCAATGTCAGTTTCTTTTTAGCTGACAAACATTAGGACCAAACATGTCTGACCAACTCCTTTTGGAGTTCGTCCGGCATGTTCTGTTAGAGGACGAGTACTTCAAGAAGAAGTACGGAGCCAAACTCGCTGCGTTCCAGCGAAACCCCATCGCGGATTTCAGCGATGTCCTCGACAGCCCGCTGTCGTCCCAGCCCGCGGACAAAGGCATTCCGAAAATGCCTGAGTCCTTAGCCGCCGTTGTTTCCGGAACAACGGCTCAATCCGCGTCTCAACCCGATTCCGAGAGGATGGACACGTCAGTGCCCCACTCCGACTCGGAATCCATGTCGGATTCCTCCTCCGCCTCCTCGTCCTCCGAAGACGACTACCAAGTCGTCGGAAAGGGCAAGAGGAAGAAGGGGAAGAACTCCCAGGCCAGTTCGGCCAAAAAACCGGTCGCCGCGTCCTCCCGCGCCCCCTCCCCCGCCGCCTCCCAGACCAGTAGGCCTTCTAGCCCTAGGGCTACCAATTCCGCCTCAGCTTCGGCTAAGAAGCTCAAGCCCCCTCCTCCGCTCTTCATCCAAGACAAGTCCAAGTGGACTGAAGTCTCGAAGATGTGCATGGATCGCAAGATCCAATACACATCCGCCCGTAGCACCCAGCAGGGCATCAAAGTCACGGTCCCTACGACCAACGACTATAGGGAACTCTCCCGTCACCTTCGTGCTCGGAATGTCTCATTCCACACGTACTCCCTTCCTGAGGAGAAGCCCACCCGTGTGGTGATCAGGCGGATCCCAAAGGAAATCCCCACCGAGGACATCCTCGAGGACCTCAAAGAACAGGGTATCCCTGTCATCACAGTCCACCGCCTTCATAAGGCTAGAGGCGGCGACCAGTACGACATGGTACTGGTCGTCTGCGAACCGGTCGACGGGCATCACCCGATTTTCAAAGTAAAATCTGTCTGCTCCCTATCAGGCATCTCCATCGAGAAGCCATATCGTTCCAATATAGTAGGACAGTGCCACAGATGTCAATTGTACGGGCACAGTCAGGCCAACTGCTTTGCGCCACATAGGTGCGTTAAGTGCCTAGGTGGTCACAGCACGGCCGACTGTCCCCGTCCAAAGGACATCTCCAAGTGCACAGAGCCTCCAAGCTGTGTTCTCTGCGGACAGTCCGGGCACCCGGCCAACTACCGTGGCTGCCCCAAAGCTCCCAAAGCTTCATCTTCGAAGCTGGCCAAGCGTGCCCTCGCCCGACAACAGAGAGAGAGTCCCTCTGTTAAGATTCCCTCTTCCCAGATGCCCGAGCGTCTTAGTCCTCAGAGGCCCACTCCCTGGACCTCCGAGAATCACCAAAGAGCTTTCCCAGCTCTCTCCAAGGCTCAAGCCAACCCCACTCCCGGGCTCCCTTCAACCCCTGCGCCCGCGCCCTCCCCTATGGTCGCCCCCGTTACCGCACCCGCGCCTCCTGGCCCCGTGGCCGCTGAGGAGGAAACTAACTTTGATGTCATCCTCGGTGCCTTCCAGGTATTCTGTACCCCGGAAGCGGACCGAATGGCAAACGAAATCAGGGCTGCAAAGAAGTCTGCCATTGAATATGGCAAGATTTTCAAGCGTTACCCCACCATCGAAAAAGCCATCCGCGCCCTTAACCACAACTAATTTATTATGGATAGGAACAAATTAGTAACGTGTACCAAGCCCCGATCCCTAAAACTAGGCTACTTTAATGCCAACGGCATTAACGGCCAGCGTGATGAGATCGCCACATTCCTCCGCGACCATCAACTGGATATCCTCCTCATACAGGAGACCTTTCTCAAGCCTAGCCACCGTGATCCGAGAATTGCAAACTATCGCATAGTTCGCAACGATCGGTCACGCTGTCACAAGGGCGGTACACTCATTTATTACAAAAAGGAGCTGCACTGCATCCCGATAGATCCCCCTCCGTTAGAGTCTCTCCTCGAGGTATCCATCTGTCGGCTCGGCATGACCGGTCATCAACCGATCAGCATAATCTCTGCGTATATCCCTCCCGGCGGTTCGACCGCTGAGAATATTTCACTCACCAAGGACCTCACAGTCCTCTTCGGCTTGAGCGACTCCGTTATTATAGCGGGTGACCTCAACGCCAAACACCCCGCCTGGAACAGCACGACGACCTCTGCCAGAGGACGCCTCGTGTTCGACCTAGGGGCCTCCCTTAACTTTGACCCCATCGCTCCTATGGAGCACACTCACTACCCGCATGATCCCGATCATCGTTCAGACGTGCTCGATATAGCGCTGCTCAAGAATGTCAGCTTAAAGCTACATCTCATTGAGACGCTACATGAGCTTGATTCCGACCACCGTCCAGTGCTCGTGCACTTAGTTCCCCGCTCAGGTCCTTCAGACCCCAGCAAGCCCCCGCCTTCCCAAGTGATTACCGACTGGAGGAAAGTCAGCGAAAAGCTGAATTCCACTACGTCACCTCACCTGGATTCCATCCCTGAACACATTATCTCGGTCGCAGACACGACGGCCGCCATCAACTCGTTTACAGAACACGTTCAATCCATACTGAAGGATTGTTCACGGGAAGTCCCAGCAATGAGCGATCATCGCTGGAGACTACCCGCTGACGTACGTGAACTGATAACCGAGAAGAACGCGGCCATCCGTGCCTACAGCAACTTTCCTTGCGACGCGAATAAGGCTCACATGCGGAATTTACAGCTCGCTGTAAAGAACCGCGTCAGTGAGCACCGTTCCAGTCAATGGGACAAGACGCTGAGCGAACTCGAGCCCACTCACCAAGCTTTCTGGCAACTGCAGAGAAAGATGCGCAAAACCGAAGAGGCTTCGATGCCTCCTCTCGTTCGTCCTGACAAGAGCGTCGCTTTCGATGACTCTGAAAAGGCAGAATGCCTAGCCGACAGCCTGGAATCTCAGTGCTCTCCCAGTTTACAACCAGTAGACCAACGACACCTCGATGAGGTGGACGCCGAGGTCGAACGCAGAGCCGCCCTCCCCCCTGTTGAAGACCCTGATGCTCCTCTGCCTTCTATCACACCTGAAGAAGTGCACGACATCATCAAAGGGCTTCAGCCACGGAAAGCACCTGGCTCCGACGGATTCACCAATAGGGTGTTTAAAGTCTTACCCGCTCAGCTAATCGCGTTAATGGCAGCCATCTTCAATGGCGCCCTTTCGAACAACATCTTCCCTCAAGTATGGAAGGAGGCCACAGTTATCGGTATCGCCAAACCTGGCAAACCCAGGGCGGAGCCTTCGAGCTACCGACCCATCAGTCTCCTGAGCGCCCTCGGCAAAATCTATGAGAGGCTTATTTATAAGCGTCTCAAAGATTACGCCGAGGCCAAGAGCCTCATTCCGAACGAACAATTCGGGTTTAGGACCGAACACTCGTGCGTACAACAGGTCCACCGTATCGTCGAGCACGTGAGCGCTGGATTCCAGCGCGGTTCGATAACAGGCGTGTTGTTTTTCGACATAGCGAAAGCGTTCGACAAAGTCTGGCACAACGGCTTAATATACAAGCTGTACCAACTGGGAGTGCCGGACCGTCTCGTGCTCATCTTGCGAGACTTTTTGTCCAATCGCACCTTCCGCTATCGCGTCGGAGGAGCTCTCTCCTCCCCTCACCCGATTCATGCCGGAGTCCCTCAGGGCTCGGTCATCTCCCCACTCATTTTTACGTTGTTCACCAGCGATATCCCTAAGAGCAAAAAGGCTCAGCTAGCCCTGTTCGCGGACGACACGGCCATTTATTATACTGGTCGTTGTCAGAACGTTATCGCCAAAACGCTCCAAACCTCAGCCAACGTCCTCGGCGCTTGGTTTAGGAAGTGGAGGATCGAGGTTAACCCCGATAAGAGTCAGGCGGTTCTCTTCTCTAAACCGCGTATCAATCCCCCCAGCCCCCGTCCGATCACTATGTACGGCAAGCCTATCCCTTGGGAGAAGCAAGCCAAATACTTAGGAGTCATACTTGACCAACACCTGTCCTTCGGGGCACATATCAAAGCAGCTCGCGACCGAGCTGCCTTCGCTATGAGTAGGCTTCATTTCATGATAGCGGCTAAGAGCAAGTTGTCACTCAAGTGCAAGTTGCGTCTCTATACCGCAGTGATCCGTCCCATCATGTCGTACGCTTGTGTTGTGTTCGCACATACCAAGCCTCGCTATATCCACAGGATGCAGACGCTCCAAAACCGATTCTTACGTAGGGTCACGGGTGCCCCGTTTTACGTACGTAACGAACGTCTCCACGTAGATCTTAGGATGCCCACCTTATTGCAGTTCATGAAACGCCTCACCAAGCGTTTCTTCGATCGTGCAATAAAGCATCGTAATCCCCTGATCGCATCGGCCGCCCGATACGACCCCTCGCGTATCAGTCAGGTTCGCCGTCCAAGGCACACACTCGTAACTCCCGACGACGCTATCACTCTCCTCCAGGAGAGCCGTAGAGAAACTAGTACGCTCCTCAAGCGTATACCCCGGTTCAAACCGCCGTCTTTCCGCCCTCGCCGTCGAGGTCCGTCGCGACGTCCCGGTAATTGCCCTCCCCGACCCTTGCTCGAGCCAGCCCGCGATGCTGTGCCAGTAGTTTTAAACCAGCCCATAAATAATATCACTCAGATCCAGCCTGTCCCCTTGCTGCCCTCCCCCAGCGACGCCCTAAGCCGAGGTCCGAGCCCCACAGGGGGCGCCCTTAGCGTGTAGTCGCTTAGTTTGTAAGTTTTTTGCCCTGGCTGGAGGCCTTAAATTCAAGGCATCCACAGGATAGTCCGGTTAAGCAGACGACAACCTCCTAGGTTGAACTGCGAGATGCCATACACAAAAAAAAAAAAAAAACGGCCTAAATCAGTCGCGCTCTGGCGCTCGTCGACGTAGGACCTATGTCGGTTTACCTCCCGCCGCTGCGCAAGCGCCACGCGTGATATATACGTAAATTATAGTGCGACCAAATATTTTTGATCCGTAAGTATTATTTATTTTATTTGTGAATCTGAATGAGGTTCTTCATTTAAGTAATATTTTAATAATTAGGTAAAGTGGAACTATGTACTTAAAACTATTTTCTCTACAAACTTGTTATTATTTTACTTACAGAACATGGGTAGAATAAACAAAACATATTATTTTGGATCAAAGAAATCTGTTAAGGCACGAAAAAGTAAAATGATTAATAATTTGCAGAAGGCAAGAGAATCTGCGTAAGTACTTATTTAATTTTTTAACAGGGGTCAATACATTTGTGTAAATTATTGTTTTTCTACCAACACAACACTCGTAGTCAGGTAAATGGCAAATCCACTAGCGGTGACCCTTCAACCGTAACCGTTTCTTTTGAACACACTTATATGTATAACCTTCACTTCTAACTATGAAAGCAAATCTTAGAAGTAAAATTTGACCCACTTCCCGGTTTTCTATTTGAAATGTTGCGTACTTACATGTAAGAATTAAAGTGTGATTTTAGTTTTTTAAACTATACAAAATTATTTAAAATGTATGACTATTACTGATTAAATTACTTACTAATAGTTAAATTAAATTACTTATTAATAACTAACTTAATAATTTTCTATGTTTTTCTTTCAGATCAAAATTAAGAGCATCTTTGGTAAATAATATAATCCCCGATGCATCCTCAACTGTAACTTCTGTCTCCCTTCCTACTGTATAACCAGTAAATTTAACTTCTGGCTCATCCAAAAATGTAGCTTCCGACTCGCTCCCAACTTTTGACTCATCCACGGATATAAGAGAAGAACCTGATATCACTTATCATCAAATATCGTAAGTTGAAACTAGTTGTTTTTATTCTAGTAGATGAACTTTTGTTTTGTTTTATTTTCTTTAATATCAGCAATTTTATTTGTAGGACAGAAAACATGGACCTTGGTTTAATTGAAGGACGAAACCCAAACGTGACTTTTGATTTACCCAGAAAAACACCTAGTACCAATAACCTCAATAATTAAACATCGTTAGTAGAAAATTGTTATTATTATTTCAGTGATTTCAGTACAGATATTCATTCATTTTATTTTGTTTATTTCAGTGTGTTTGTTTGCTGTGTGGCTGTCAATTTAACATAAAAGTCTTCAAAGTTTTCAGAGATGATAATTTCTGGGGACAAAAGATGGCTCCACGATTAACAACATTTTATTTTGATTGTGTTCTCCTAGCAATTATAGATCCAAGGAAAAGTCGAGCGATGCCCATTAGACAAATAGTTTTAAAAACTTCAATTAAGTAGGTACTTATACAAATAAACAAATAAAATGAGTTTATTTGTATTATAAGTAGCTACATAATGTTATTTTCTTCTTCACTATTTGTATAAATTTAATTAAAATACACTAATAATCTATTGTGGACAGTCTTTTTATTTTCTCCGAAAACTTTTAGCTTTTTACTTCAATAAAATATAGGTACGCGGTACGCCATAGCTACAGATCAAGACCGTTTAGTCGTCGCAGCGTCGCAACTGTGTGCCGTACATGAGGAAAAACGCACACTAAGCGGCGTCGAGCGATAAAAACCTAAAACCCGAGCGCGTAGATTTGGAACAACGCTCTTAATCACAAGTACACTACTGATCACTATTCGCTTGGATATCGCACTTCTAGTTCACTTCGATTCGCTCCGTTGTATCGCCTGAATCAGACTACCCCCTGTGTGTCGGCGCTTGTGCTTTTTATACTACCCCTTTATTCACGAACATTCCGGCGATGTGTAGAACGGTTCGATAAAAACATCAACAAAAAAACATTACCAAGTAGTAGGCAAAAAAAATAATAACCTAAGTACTTGTACCGAATAAAGAAGTAGGTACTTTATGCCCTCGGCGTACGGTCGAAATTACAATGACAATTCCTAATATTTTTTATAAGTAGTTACCTACTTAACTTGGAACTAATAATAATGGCACGCTTCTCGAAGTTTTTAGCGCAAACACACTGAATCACGTCCTTTCTCGAAAGATCTCGTACGTACGACGTAACAATATCAATGTTCAGGGGTTTCAGCAGTATGAGAACAGAAGCCTACATTTTCCTGTTCCTCATTAGTAAAGGTCACTAGTGTGGCTGCGTATACTCGATAAGAGTATAATCAATGATTCACATAACATAACACCACGCCTGTAATTCCCGAACAGTTAGGCAGAGGTGTACCCAATAGTACCCCACAGTGGGGTACTATCAATGTACCCCACAATGGGGTACTATCAATGACTCCTTTAGAATATTATAAGTAGCAACCAGGTGCCTGAATTTGGACTCGAGAGCTTAAGTTTGAAAGCCATTGACTTAATGAAAAATTAAATAATGAATGAATCAAATGAAATACAATGGACGAAGAGTAGGCGTATCATTCGTTTCGAATTTCTTTTTGGGGAAACAGACTTTTTTATTTTAACCAATCACATGACTTGTTTAGCTCAAGCTATTATAAACAGTGATCGGAGTAGGTAGATTGAATTGGGGTCATTGATCCGAAACATACATATTAATATGGATATTCCTCCGGAATTGGTTGATTATTAAAAAAAAAACGGAACTTAGGTAGGAATTGTATTAAAATGAGCTATATTATATTCTTCATAATTTTTTTTAACGGCACACAGTTACGATTTGACACAACCCAACGACCAATCAGAACAAAGGACCATGGGTGGTGCACTAACCGGTTATCAAAACAATGCGTACGCCCGCCGACGACATGCCAGGTAGCTCACTCGTTTACTTTGGTTCGTAGAGTGCGCTTCTTTGTTTGTTACTGTGTTGTGAAAACGTTACTGGACTCTGGCTTGTTTACATACTGACTTCTGGAATCTGCTCAAAACCACGATTTGGCTCGAATATACGGACTTAGATTTTTCACTATTTATTTATTCAACAGATAAATAATAAATTAATTTAGTTTTGATGCCTTCCTTTAAATTTTGAATTGAGTAGTAATAATATCACTACCAACATTAACAATATTTAATTGAATCCGGAAATACCGGAATTACTTTCCAGAAAAATGGCTTATCCATGTTATTCTTTCTGTGTGCATTTATGATACAAGTACCAAAAATCAATCTACCTACTCCGATCACTGATTATAAAAGACATATATTCTTGATTAGTGTCACAATAATCCTCGCAAATCTCGGATGGCAACGCAGCATAATACTGTTTTCTATAAAAGACAAAAATTGTTTCTACCTACATTATCTATTATAGCGTTACAGACTTTGAAACCATCCCACCGATGTACCCCAAACCGGTTTCATTAAAAAAGCAGTAATGCGATGATGGTTTAAGACTACTAAATCAATGCATTAGGCACTGTAGCATAGTATCACACGCCGAGTATCCGCTAGTCATCGCTAAATAAACATCCGTTTTTATCGCCACCCGATCGATGACTGACAGCATCAGAAATCGATCCTGGACCGCCCAGTTGTCAACCCAGCCATGTTGACTGACGATTGACAAGCACTCAATTTATGACGACGCCTTCCCATTTGATTTACGAGGAACTTTTATTTGGATTTTTTTGAGTGAAGCTGGTGTAATGGTTTTGGAGTATTTACTATAACTTTACAAGTAAAAAACATGAAATGTCTGTTTGTAATTTCAAGTTAAAAGCTTTTTACTGAATGCACATGAAAGTATATATACGGTACTCACAACAAAAAACATTAGTTTTATTTTTTGTCTGTCTCTCTGTTTGTTTGTTCCGGTTAATTTCCGAAACGGCGGGAACAATTTTGATAGATTTTTTCTGGGCCCCTCGTCTGCAGAATACAAGTTTGAGCTTTAGAAAAACCTCCGCAACGCTGATATCGAGAAGGTACGAAAGTCTGGCAGCATCGCTAAATAGGCCAATCTTTTTCCAATGAAAATATCTTCCTTTTTCAGCAGGAAAATACTTTCAGAAATCGTTACAGATACATAAATTAGCATCAAGCCTGTAATCCCCGAAGGGTTAGGCAGAGGTGTACCTAATAGTGCACCCACAATTTCGCCAGTTATGTTTAAGTCCCATGTAATAGGGGTGACCCTATTGCCATCAATCGGACACAAATCCAGATCCATGGCTGCTACTGAAAAATTCCTGATGGAAAAACCCAATATAACCAATATAATAAAAAATATAATTAAATCCCAATATATGTAGTTTAAGCTTTGATGGTGTCCTTTGATTTTTACTTTATTGTGGCAGCGATGTGTTGTTCACACTTTTTTTGTTTACACTCTGTTTTTTATAAGTGAAGACTTATCATTGGCTGTCAGTCTCACGTACTATTTTTAATCGGTTTTGTTAGCTGTTAGTCTTCCATAGATGATAAATAAATAAATAACACTGCCCGACTTGGGAATCAAACCCAGGACGTCATGCTCATCAGCCGCGCTTGCGACCACTAGATCAATGATTCAGTCTTGAGTCGTTTCAAATAATTAGAAGCACATTGGAATACTCTTTCATCGCTTGATAAATATCTGGTAATATCAACGTACAATGGAAAAAAGCAACCAATTTCACATTTAACTTTGTATAAACAAGAAACAGAACCTCACGTTTGTCATAACTAGAGAAGATCCACATAATGATTTTCTCTCTCATTGCATTCACAAGCAAGCTGTTCTATCCTACAATGTTTTCAGTAGGTAAATATTCATTAAAACCCACGGTTTCTACTTAATAGGCGAGCGGAATATTTTATTTTTCATTTCTCGTAAAAGAACTTTATATAAGCGTTTCTTTGAAACTGCCATCAATTGTGAAATATAAATAATTACTAGCGGCCCGCACTTGCTTCTCACGGTTTTTGCGACTAGACAAAATCTAGAGTATTTTTTTTTATTATGAGACTTGAAATCGATAGGATTTCTCATCACCAAAAATAACAAATATCCATGCAAACTTCCATCCATGAGTTAAATGTCCAAAAAATAGTTGTTAGTATTCATATTCGTCAAAAAGTTTCTTGAGAAAAACTTCATGTTTACATAACCAGGGCGCAAAAAAAAATTAATGAACTTAATTTTTTTATTAAGTAGACTTGTTGTTTAATACACGTATACACCTTTCGGAATAAGATGCTGTCTAATTGTAGTGAAAACCACATCAAAATGCATTGTGCAGTTCAGAAGAACAACGCAGTCACACAGACAGACTCAAATAGATATCTGGAACCATATCTATGCGAAAGATGAAACACGACGCGGTCTCATTTCGCTTTTCATTGCGCATTATGTGTTGTTATTGAAACGCCAGTCAAGTGAGTAAGCGGCAATGGTGTGGGCAGATAGCGATAGCGTTGAATAGATGTGTGGGACATAAAGCTAAGGGGTGGTTTCACGATGTTTTAGCGAAAATTTTATGATATTTAGTTCAACACCATGTTGTAAGATATACATACGTCTTTCTATAAATAGAGTTTAGTTCTATGTGGGCGGACAATTAGTTAGGTTTTTTTTTGTTATTTTGACCTTTTCCTCTATGATATGCACTTCGTAAAAAACTCCTCTACACACATATTTTTTGTAATTATCTGTATAATTCTTAAGGTGTACGCTACTGATAAACTGCCCAATCGCAATGTTAGTAACTCTAGCGAAATCTAGGTCTCATTTTGGTATAGGAAAAAGTGTTTGTACGCTTCATAGAGTGAAAGCTAAAACCATTAATCTCCAAAAAGTTTGAAATCTGAAAAGCAAGTAAAAGCTCAATTTAATACTTAAAATCTGCTTTCCCAAAAATTCTAGCAACCCCAAATAATTTAACACCACTTAAACGAAACGGTTAGCATAAATACTTACAAAAAATATAATAAAAAGAGACCTTTAGCAAATTACACCGCTTGACATAAATCCCCTTCAAAATAACAAGCCCATTGTGCAGGGACAGATTACGTCTTCTTTTAAATAACTTGCGACTTCTTCGTGATTCTCCGTGGGGAATAAATTTCAATCTCGCACTAAAATAATTTCAAGTGTTTTATTTTCAACTGAGGTTGCGGAAGGACTGTTAAAGTAAGAGGAGCTTCATTCTTCTGTTTATGTTCTTGTCTGCGGTTAGTTCGAGGAAATCGCTGTTGTCGTTGTTTCAGTGGCTTTTTAAAACGATTTAGCTTCGCACATTTTACTCTTTTACCCGATAGCAAAACCGCCATAAGTAACTAAAAGAGTGATAAATATAAATGTTGATGGATGGAGAGGGAGAAGAAGGCCAAAGAAAAGATGGATAGATTGCATGAGACCGTGGCAGGAAGGTGATGATCCGATAGCAAGAAAAAAGCAGAGTAACGATTTTCTATAGTATCCTGGAGGGTTACCATGATCTGTTATTGCAGGAACGTGGGTAAGAGATGGCGCTAGACAGCTGTCTAGCGCCGATAGTTTCCCATTCTCGGAATAGTCCTAAAACATTCCTGCACTAACAGATCATGGTAACCCCCAGCTCACAACAAATCCGCCTGCATTCAAAAGCGCATTCACGAAACATAGTCTCACAGATCTTTATTACATTTCCATCATCCCACTCCATTGCATTGGCATAATACGCCGGCAGACGTTTGCATTTAAAAAAAAACAAACGTCATTCTGTGAAAAGGGCGGGATTTTTTTTTTTTTTTTTTTTTTTTTTTTTATGTAATTCACAAAACTGATGTACAATCACAAAGAGCTCAAAAACGGTACAACAGAAAAAGACTGATTGACATCTACTCGATGTGAATCTTTCATGCACATACATTATTAGTAAAAATAAACACTTAAAAAAAAACAGGAAAACTATCAACTCAAATTAAAATATAAATTAAATCACAAAACTATTAAAATAAATAAAAAATTAAATCAAATAAAAATAACCAAAAAACAAACAATAAAAATTAAATCAAATTAAAACAAAAATTGAATCGAAATACAGTCAAAATAAATATTAAAATCAATAAAACATTAAAGCACAAACAAATTGAAATCAACAAAATGTAAAAAAAACAACTCAAATTAAAATACAAATCAAATCAAATTAAAATTCAAAACATAAAATTAAATATTTACACAATTAAGTCTCTCAGCTTTCGTCTCACTGAAGCTTCAGAACCAGAAAAGACGTCTATTTCGCTACGAATGGAGTTAGCAAGAGAATGATAGCGAGGGAATGATACGCGGGAAGCCGGGAGCTACGCACAGTCACGGCGACAAGGCCTTCTCGTTTCCCTACACAGTTATCGGCTTACCAGAGATGTTTTCCAGCCTTGTCTTTTAAAATTCGTGGAAGTTTGATGAAACTATTTTAACAAATCTTTAATGGTTAAAAACCAAAGAGATATCCGACACTGGCATCTTTAAAATGATCTTCATTCTTTCTGATTCCACCACGAATAAAATTACAGAATTGAGATATCAAAACGGTATTGTTTACTTAGCTCCCTTTAAAACTTTCATTCTTCTTCTAATGATATTACGGCCTCATAAAATAATATACTACATATAAATTTATAATACATATAGTAAAGGCATTTATCAAACGATCCTATAATATGTATGTGAAAAGGTACTATGTTGATAATAAGGATCTAAGCCGTTCTAATCTATCGGAAGCCTCACAAATGTAGGGTATAATTCGGGCTGGCTTTCTCATTCAAATTGAGCGAGTTAGGAATGGAGGGATTAAATTAATTGTTCCGGGACTTTGACAATGATGTCAATTAGTCACACATTCCCTTTTCTAGTAACTTTCATTTGTTCATTATTTTTTCTTCTTCTGTTTGGAAAGCGCTTTACCGGTTGCGCACCCAAGTAGGTCGCTGTAAGCACAATTTGGGAAAATGGGGATTTAAAGATCCTTCCGACACACAGTGTGAATGCGGTGCCCCGACCAGACGATATCCCACTTGCTGAAGGGCCCTGCACTTTGGAGGACCTAAGAGACCCAACTAATTTAAAGGAGTCGTACCATCGACATGAAAGAAGAAGAAGAAGGCAATAGACTCACCTTCTATAACATGGGATCGAAACATAACCGGCGAAATGTAGCTATTAAATACACCTCTATCTAACCCTTCAGTGATTACAGGCTTGATGTTATGTTATTTATAGTGTTCGTTCACACGTCTGTGAATGGTTTAGACTTTTATCTGCTACCGTAGTAGGTATTTTATAACTTTTGTGGCAGTGTGTGGAGAAATCCCTCACTTGCTCTTTTTGTGTTCAATAAATGGTACAAATTAGAATGTGTTTGAATATGACTTTTTTTAGACAATTTAACTACTTTGCTAGTTATACAAACATCATACATACCATAGACTCACGCCTTTTTCCTATGGGGTAGGCAGGAGCTACAGAACGAAACCACCTTACATTCTCGTTGCGTCTCGTTCACCTTCATACATCCGGCCATACACGCATGTATGACCGGATGTATGAACGTGAACGAGACGCAATTCCGGTTACAAATACTACGCACCTGTCCATTCTGAAGAATCTCACCAATAAGGTCAGTGCTTGTCATTCTTTGGAATATTCACGAAGCATTTGTAAAAAAGAATATTCCATCAGCTCAAAACGTAAACCGCAAAAAAATCAAGTAATATATTTACAAGATAGTATGCGGTAGTAAAGCGTAGTAAAATGTGAGTAGATATAAAAACGTCTGAGTAAGGTGGGCTCATATTTTGTTCATATGAAGTGGACGAAAGTAGGTTGGATACTATTTACGAGTCGCCATGCGCCGCGGTGAGCTGTAGGTTAAGTTATGTGGCAACGAGATCTGTTTCTTTTTTATATTTGAATGTTGTTTGTAGTTATGTAATGAAAATCTTATGTGGAAAATGGTTTGGCATTGCAATGGCCCGTTTAAAATCTTTAAAACTTTTATGACGCATTTGTTTTCTCTGTTATGGTTATCTGATAAATAGTGTGATTTAACTAAGGCTTTGGATTGTGTTGCACACAAAATACAAATGCAAAACTTAACAATTTTATTTGAGTATTCGACAAAATCTATACTGCATGATTCATGGATCTAACTGTGAAATTAACAAACTGAAGAAAAACATCAACCAGGTATTTGGATTTCTGATAACGAAAGGTTATATTTTTGTATCATCAACTTTGGTAAAGAGAGAGGATCATGAGTACCTGAAGTTACTTGAAGGTAATAGTTAGTAATAACATAACATAACATCACACCTGAAATCCCCGAAGGATTAGGTAGAGGTGTACCTAAAAGTACACCCACATCTCGTCAATTTTGATTAAGTCCCATGTAATAGGGGTGAGCCTATTACCATCAACCAGGTACAAATCCAGACCTTGACCGTGGCTGCTACTAAGAAATTGCAGATGGAAATAAATTTCCCGACCCAGGAAAGGAACCCAGGACCTCATGCTCTGCAGCCGCGCTTGCGACCAACGAGGCGGTATAGTACAGTAAGTAATAACCAATATCACTTCTAATTCCCTAGTTACAAGTACTAAAACATAAAAAAGGTCTTTTCACCAACTTCTGAAATATTTTTCTCAGTTTATTTTTAAAATCCAAGCACCCGTCACTCAACCTAGATAATCTTAGTAGCTATTAAAATCTCCAGAGCTATGAAGGAGAAAATTTCTGCTAAAATATTTCAAGACTCACCAAGGCATAAGCGTTATAATTTTAGTAATATTTTTACCTTTGATGTGTCATTTTAGGATTAAAGAAAGGTTCATAACCTTTTCGGTAATGCCTTCGTGATGTTATTTTACATGTCTCTAAGATTTACATACCGCAAAGCTATCCACCGCGCTAAAAACTAGCCGATGTTTTGATAACAACTTATTCTTAAGCATACTGCATTTTATCTCCCAAAGAGGACCAAAAGTTGCCGTCAGAAAATTATGCTCTTGACAATACCATTTCATCATCATCTGCCAAGCCATTTTCCAGTTATTTTGGGGTCGGCTTCCAGTCTAACCGGATGCATCTGAATATCAGTATTTTACATGGAGCGACTGTAAGCGCGGCTTAAAAAACAATTTCATAAGGAAAATTTAAACCCGTTGTGACTAAAATAGGTAACCGATCGGGATGTAAGTACTTAGGATACAGTACATTTGAAAGCATCCTTTGTGCTTGTGACATACCAAAAATATGGGAACAGTGTCTAGATGCATGTATGCAAGTATGCACCATTTTTTTATTAGCCTACAATTCTAAGACGTGTGACAGCCACCAACCCGCACTGAGCCCGCTTGGTGCATGTGGTGGATGGTCCAGTCCCTCTCTAGAGACGAAGCCTGTGTTCGAACAGTGGGAACATGATACGCATCCTGTATACACTTGACTAACTACCCAAACCCACCAGGCTAACACCGGTACAAAATCTCATACAAAAATCCTAGTATTTTCAAGCCTTTGGACCAGTGAAAACAATTCCTGAAAACAGACACATTGTTTAACAGACGTGTAAAGCCAGTTCAAACAAATAAAACGGTTCCCCAACTAATTGTTTTTGACCCGACCTGATGCGCCCCGAAAAGAATCGAAATAGCTGTGTGTATCGATTGAATATAGGTATAAATAGAGGAGTAAGGCTGTGCGCAGACTAGGTCAGAAGTATCTCTTTGTTAGAATATTGTTCCATGAAAAGGATCATCAATCGAAAAGAAAAATTTACAAAATGAACCGAGCAAACCTTAGACCAATCGCCTTATGATCCTGACCTGTTCTAACATTCAAAACTGTTCTGTCCCTGGAACAAAACATATTTTATGTACGCACTGACAGGTGGCTTGCTTGGCGCTTAGATGCTAGTTACTTCGATACACGCCAGGCGACGAGCGAGGCACCAATGTGGCCGATTGCGAAAATTTTAGAACATTCGTTTTACTTCGCTACTCGCTAGGCGACTCGCTAGCCTCTAGGCGCTTAGTAAGAATCTTGTCAGTGCGTTCATAGTCTATATTTTGAGTGACAACTGACAATCATGCTTGCGGTCAATGTCACCTATAGACATCTGTCGGTAGTGCAACAGGCATGTAAGGTGTCTAGCCATCCCAGAGACAAAGCCATAACATGTCACGAACCTAGGTCACTACACAGGCCTATGGAATCAGAATACATTAATTGGTTGCAGAAATAAATTTGGTCGTAATACCGACATCCGTACCTTTCAAATTCAAGTATTATGGCCACTTTACTTCAATCGCTATTTTACTAGAAATGCATGTTACTAAAAGAGAGATGGATATTAATGTCGATGAATGGAGAGGAAGAGGAAGGCCAAAGAAAAGATGGATGGATTGTGTGAGGAATGATATGAAAGAGAAAGGTGTAAATGATACCGTGACGTCTGCCAGGGGAGCATGGAAGAAGAAAACGTGTTGCGCCGACCCCGAGTAGAATGGGACAAGGGCAGGAAGATGACGATGAATTGAGTCAATATTACTCACCAATTCGAGATATTTCACTGGCTAAGTCTAATAAAAATCCTTTGTTCCAATAGTGTGAACACAGTCTAAAGTGTGACAGTCGGCCCAAATCTTGTCGATAACCGACTGAATAATTTAGTTGTCCACGACCGGAGTTACACTTTCTTTTGTGTCATTGATTGCTCTGGTGTTGTACGTGAATTGAGTAAACGGATTACTGAAGGTTTTCTTCAGAGATTATTGGATTGTTTTTGATAGGTTCATGTACTTCTCTTGTTGTGTAACAAATATTAGAAGAAGTATAAGCATAATATTAGTTCCAATAAATTTTCCCACGGCTGGGACACAGGAATCATTTCCAATATTAGGGTTGTCAGTAACTTTATTGTGAAAGTCAGATAAAATCAGTCAGTCACTCCATGTTACATACTGGTATTCAGCTGCAACTAGTTGGACTAGAAGCCGACCGAAAGGTGGGAACAGTTTAGGCCGATAATGATGAAATATTAGTGTTCATCAGTGATGAATAAAATTATCACCATCATCTGCCAGCCTTCCCAATTATGTTGGGGTCGGCTTCCAGTCTAACCGAGTGCAGCTGAAACTGAATACCAGTATTTTACATGGAGCGACTGCCTGTCTGACCTCCACAACCCAGTTAGTACTAGATAACACGATACCCCTAGGACTGGTAGAATACAACACAACAAACAACAATACGGTGATGCATACAATATTGTGTTGAAAGAACTGGACGAGTAATGAGCTTTGTCATTAGACGTGGCCTATTACAAGTTCACGTTCTTAGAAAAGTGGCTACAGCAATAACTTAATGAGCATGCAAAAATCAGTCGTAACAAAGCTTTATTTTTGTCGTTTCTTGCCTCATTAACAACGTTGGTTTCGTTTAATAAAGCTGCTCTAATTAGCTTCGTAATTTTATCCGCTTTTGCATGTTAAATTCCATATTTTCATCGTATATTAAAATTCCTATTTTTGTATTTTGAAAGCAGTATTAGGTCAATCTTATTCTTCAAACAAAATGACCGAATTTCAAATTTAATAAAACGCTTAAAATGTCTTTACAATTCCCGTATCAATTTGGGCAAACTAAAGTAGGAATTGTCAAGATAATTAAGGCTTTTTTAATTCCCCATTTCACAGAACCTCTCCCGCCCTGGGTGGACCGGGAGGGCGTGTCAGACTCTTACTGACTAAAACCCACCCGTGTTCCTTTTTTTTTTCCGTATGGGAAATCATCAAATGACTTCTCCCGCTCTGGGCTGAGCGGGAGGGAGTGTCAGACTTTTACTGACTAAAACCCACCCATGTTCCTTCATCGCCCTTTGTGTTCCGGGGCCGCGGTATCTCTTTCGAACAACCCGCAGCACCCGGCAGGCATCGGCCCTTGCGGGCCCCTTCCCTATGCTGACATCTCTCCGTGTTCCTTCAGTTGCCAACATACACAACCCAACATACACCAAAATACAATATACAATACAATATAAAGAACCTAACATACACGAACCAATGCCCATTTCATAAGTGCATTAGCCCCTACACGCCCAAACAATTCCAAATGATTAGTAGCTCTTCCCTAGCTGCATGTTTCGCGCACAAAGTTTAGGACATCAGCTGCTTAATGATCACAAGCGGAGAGAGCTGGCACCCTGCCTAGCTTCCAAGCGATATATTCACCCCAAGCTCCTAACTGCTCCTAAGCGATGTTCACCCCCATTCACCCCCAACTTGTGCCAGATATAAATTACGGTAGTTTTCTGTTTGCTACCTTTGTTTTAAAGTAGTGTTTGGAAATCGAGAGGGGAAACGGAAATTTGTGACTTCAAAATTGCAATTTAAGTAAGAATATAATGTGCGGGAATTTCAGTTACGTAGTATGACATCATAACCTGCCCATGCTTTTTATTACTAAGTCGGGGTTGGCTTCTAATCTCACCGTTTGCAGCTGATTAGCAGTTTTTCGAGCGACTACTTATAATTATGTTTTTAATCTGACCTCCACAACGCAGTAACCGGGTAATACGATACCGCTTGGTGAGACTGGTTGTCAGACTATTGGACGTCTAAGGTTACTAAACTGTTCGTTGATCGTGCTGTTTGTGCGCACGGAGAGGTCGCGGAATGTTAGAGATGGTTATCTATCCTAGCTAGACCTAAGCTAGCTTTGCTTCACCTTGAAGACAACAAAAGGTATATACTATTTTCTTCCTAATAAAACCATTAATCACCACCAGCCTGTAGCTGTCGACTGCTGGACATAGGCCTCTCATATACCACACCTCTGAAGTTAATACTCAGCTAGGTAGGCGCACCATTCTGGGAACGCCGTATTTTCGAATGAGGTCACGGCAATAAATAACGCGACGGTCTGTTATGTCAACTACAGGTAAGCTACGTGCCGGGCTAGCTATTGAAAGTATTAAAGGTAGATTACGAGTATTTGTCAAACAATTTCAATATAAATTAAATTTCAGTGGTGTTTGGATTTGTGCCCGTAACATAACATAAAGCCTGTTATCCCCGAAGGGTAAGGTAGAGGTGTACCTAATATGTATTACACCCATATTTGTCCAGTTTGTGTCCGGTTCATGGTATAATAGTAGGTAGATCCGTTTCTTGGCTTCCACATAAACGTCACGCCTGTAATCCCAGAAGTGGTAGGCAGAGGTGTACAACTGTTCATACGCTCACACTTATGTTTAAGTCCCATGTCATAGAGGTCGACCCACCAGACATACATCCCACCCCGGGCTGCTAACTGAGAAATTCCTAGAAGAATGAAGTCGGTTAAAAACTGAATAACATTGCCCAACCTAGGTAGAACTATCGAACCCAAGATATCATGCTCAGTGATGATTCACGATTTACACATGACTGGTGAAATGAAGGATCATCTCGCTGCATTAAACCCCTCTGCCTACCACTTTCGAAAGTATAAGCTCGAGGCTATTTTATTTTATTGGATTTCCAACGAGCCGAGGAAGTCGCAAAATATTTTCTACGAAAAGTTACTGCTGTACTATTGAATATGAAAATACTTTTACTTGATACAAGTTGAAACTAGGTCAGGCAGGAGAAATTAACGCTCGTACCAGCATCTGCGAATTTTATTACAAAAAAATAAACTTTCGTGATTATAATCGAAAAACAATTTCGCTAAAAATTCTTCCGAGCGGCCATGACATCGTTTTTTGAGATTATTTCAATTTAACATGGATACAATGTTGACGTCTTTTATGAATGTGGATGGCTATAAGAGTAGAGGAAGACCAAAGAAACGATGGATGGACTGTGTGATGGATGATATGGCTAGAAAAGAGGTGACTGCTGAGATGACGAGTAATAGAGAAGTTTGGAAGAAGAAGACATGCTGCGCCGACCGCAAATGAATTGGGATAAGGGCAGGAGAATAATGATGCTGATGATGACAATGAAGAAGTCTTGAAGGTTAGTTGAAACTTTAATTATAAGTCACAATGGATAAATTATCAAGAACTATTGAGTGGACAAAATTATCTCCATACTTCGACGCGCCGCGTCTCCGTAAACCAGGGTTCTTCCTTAAGCATGTTAGTTCAGACCCGCAAAAAATCTAGGATAACAAACTCTAAAATATCGAACCAATAACACCCTCGCATATACACAGTTATACAATCTGGTTAAGGATACTACGGAAACCGGGCATAAAATAACAGTTTGTTTCATAGTTGAACTCATAAAAAGCCTCACAGACTGAGCGATAACACCGAATACTTCATGAATGCTTGACCGCATTTCCCAAACACGACGGAAAGCGATCGCGCTCGACCTCGGCTTCTAAAAACCTTTTCAATGTAATCTGTTCTCAAATCTCGCGTCATCCTACTCGTTTATGATTGGATTTTGGGTTTATTTGTCAATCCAAAATATAACTTTTGACAGTAGAATTAAATTGGTTTCTGGTACCGGGAGCCGGTATACGCTTAGGGCCAAGCCATAGTAGTGACATTTTATCTGCAAAACGAAACGCTTCCAAAGCGGTTGACAATTATTGTCTATCCATGAGTTTGTTTACTACCTTAAGAAGAAATGGTGACTACATCTGGCTCATGTTAAAAATATAACGCGTAAAAGAAATTCCGATGTCCTATTTATTTTTTATTTTTTGTTAGCTCCTCTTGTTCCACTCCTTCCACTTTTCTCGATGGCGTGCTTCTTCTCGCTGATTCGTGAGGAAACCATGCCATTCGTCACGCCATCTTCTCCTTGGTCTGCTGCCACCCCGTCTGCTGTTTCAGGGGTCCAGTCATGTGATTTTTGATCCATCAGACTTGTCCAGTCCCATTTAAGTCTTGCAGCTTTATAGGCTAACTATGCAATTTGCGTTTTGCAGCGCAGTGTGGTGTTTCTTATCCGGTCAGTTATTTTAACATTCAGTATGCTGCGCTCCTTCGCTCGCTGGCAAACCTTGAGTTGACTTCTGGATGTTCATAGACGAAGTCTGTGCACCATATGTCATGATGGAGAGAATATACACGTGTCCATTTGCTTATGTTTTAAGGATATCCTATTTACAGAATCAATCATTTCATCTCATTTCTAGGCCTTCTTCTGCGACAGATATTTTTTTGCACGTGAGAATAAAATCCTCAAAGCAACGCTTAAGTTTTCACAATAACAGTACCTACAGTGCGGTCTATATTTACATAAGCTTCACTACAATATTCTGTAAAGCGAACACAGGTACTGAAGCCGCAAATACTAGCGTATTTTCAAATTCAGTGGACTGCGCGCGTACGGCGCCTGAATTTGAATCAAAAATGGCCGTTGGCAAATATTATATTTGAAGTTACAACATAGGGTGTTGTGTGTTATGTCAATAGAAATTGTGTTGTTTTATTGAACATTCAGCATATTATAACTACTCCTCGTTTAAAACATACAATTCAAGTGGTACCATTTTTGAAATAAAGTTTGCTGGTAGTAAATAAGTCATCAATATTAATTAAGACTGAGTAAATAATATTGCTGGGAAATTACTTTTTTTTTGGGGTGTGAAAAATCACGTCTTATAAAAGCGCTCCATGCAGGTAACGCACTCAAAACTTTGAGATGTAATGAAAATAAACGCGTGAAAAGTTGGAACTTTAACCTTCAATATCTCCGTAACTAGAAAGTACCCAGGTATGGTCCAAAACAAAAATAAAATTGGAATAAAGGGAAAAACAAGTTCTTGTTGTCTTCTGTAAGGGTTGTTTTACACCCTTTATATAGCAACAAAATGGTTTTTTTTTCAATATCTCAGTGTTATTGCTGTCACTCGACTATGCTGAATAGTGATTTTATTGAGCTACGCAAGCTCTATTATTCTTACAAAAATTGTTGATAGAAATCATTATAAATATAAAAATCATTTATTACAGGCAGGCTAACCCATAGGCGGACACAATTATGCCGCAAAAAATACTAGATGATTTGCTAAGAAAAAAATCGTAAAAGGTCGAACATGCTTGCATGATGCATGCAAGGCTAAACCCGCCACGTTAGCTAAAACAACCAATTTTGACATGTGTGAATCTCTTGCGATGTATTAAAATGTCTTAAAATTTTATCCGTTTGTTATTTTTTAATTTTTATTTTCAATATCTAAATATTACCAGATGTGTTCTTACTTTAATTCTTGAAACTTTTTAAACTTCTTCTAAGAGTATTTTAACTTTGTTAGCTTAGATGTAAATTCTATTACGCATGCTGTGGTCTCCTGTAAGTGAAGGAGAACACCTACGTGACAATGTTGTCGTCCATAATTTATTTCCCACTAGCCTCTGCCCGCGACTTCGTACGTGTGGTACTTAGAAATAAAAACAAAAGAACATTTCTGTGGTAAAATGTAGCCTATATTTAAAGTTAGGCATCTAGCAGTAGAGCGGTGAAAACTGCGTTCAAATGCATGCCGTAGTTTTTGCGTGATGTGCGTACAAACATACAGACAGAAAGACAGACAAAAATTCTATTACTCTAATAAAGACCCCCTTTAATTTTTTTAATATCTTCAATGTACAGACATCGGCCTGTTACAATTTTATTATATGTAAATATATATATATATATATATTGTTATGCTCAAAGGCCGAAAACGCTCATTGAGCGAAAATACCGAGCACATCAACGCCCCTGAAAACCACTAAATCGACACCCATGACGAAAAATTTGAAAATTTTCACGTCCGCCATCTTATATTTTCTTTTCGACATCACTGTCGGCATCAGCGCCCCCGAAAACCATGAAAACGAGTCCCATATGCTGATAATCTGAAAATTTTCGCAGAGATTTTCATTTAGGCATTACCTTATTCATCATCATCAGCAAGTTCCTTACTAATGTATTACATCGGGTTGTGGCCGTTTGAAAAGAGCTCAGATCGCGGTTTTGGTATTTCCTCATTGCCAGAACGCGTTGTGGTCAAAAATCAAAACTGCCACAACCCGAATTTTGCTTCGTGGTCGTTTTGTATTTGCCACATCGCGGTGTGGTTCTTTTTGAATTAACCACTTCGCGGGCGGTTTTTTCGCTCAATGAGCGTTTTCGGCCTTTGAGTCTAACATATAGATATCTGTGTACGTCCTTTGTTGGAAATCCTAAATGAATAAAAACATTGTCATCTTACAATCTTGATTGTCAAGCAACACGCAGACCAAAGAGGAGCTAACCGCTATTATTATTTATACACAATATTTCTTGGTTAGCCTAAAATTTTATTTTATATTTGCTTTTTTATATTCTGTATTGTGTACTTGTGGCGTGTGCCAATAAACGTTTTTTCTTTCTTTCTTTCTTTCTTTCTATTTTCGAAATATTACGCTGTCCTCCACTGCTACCCGAGGGAAATTCCAAACAGTGTGTGTTTTCATTCGCGGGGAAACCACATTCTCTCCCCACTATAAATGTAGGGGATACAGGGCGCTTTGAATTCAACAGGCGAAATAGACGCTAGCGAATCTGAATTTTAAATGCCACTTCTCCTCTGCATTTTTAGTGGATGCTTGCGTTTTTGGCTTAAAATTTGAATTGTTTAGCTCGTAAATTGAGGTGTTTTATTCTTTTGAAACGGTCCGTGTTAAATAAAAATCATAAAAATACTGTCCAGAAAAACCGGACGTAATATTTTTTCATACGCCGAGTTAATGTGGCAATTGAAATAATATCACTAAAAAAACTTTAAGTACTGGTACTATATGTACCGAACCATTCACAGGGTCATATTTAATCAGCTAGGAAAACTCCGTAGACTATTTGATTGATCATGTTTAGATATAATATGTAAATGCACGGGTTCGACTTACATATCTGAGGTCGTAGATTTGAACCAAGGCAGGCTTTAAATAATCCGGTCAAGTGCGATTTGGACACGAAGAATTCCTTAGAAAACGCCGAAAAAAACACGTGTTTGCTTTAATTTGTAACTTTATTTTATTGTTAGCCTATGACGAATGGACAGACAGCCAAGCTTTAGTAATAGGATCCTTTCAGAACGGAACTCAAAAAAATCACGGCATCACGGTTATTTCTGTATCCGATGGATAGTAACGAGAAATCGATAGCGCGCACTTTGTCTTGCAAAAACGGTGCCCGCACTATCGAATTGCTTTTAAAAGAGCTTTCGCGCTGGATTGATAGGTCTTCCCCCATTGGCCCAATCAACACTTCCTCTGGTGGATTTCGAGTGACGTTCCTTTCATGTGTAGGCTATTGTACCTAATTCCCTTTTTCATAGAATAGTGCGACGTCCTCCGACTTGTCACAGGAAATGGATACCTTCACAACCTCGATAAGAAACAATAAATCTAACAAATTGATTGCTGTCCAATATGTCAGCAAAATGAAGTATCAATGACCTCTGTTCGTGTATTCTTTTGACAAGGGGGGGTTTTGATTGCAAATTCTCTGTGGGTTGTAGGGATGACTGGCTGCCAAAGATGTGCCATATTTGTCACTTAATCATTCTCCTACCCTCATCCCAATTTATTTGGGGTCGGCGCAGCGTGGCTTCTTCTTTCATACTCGTCATCTCAGCAGTCATCTCCTCTCAAGCCAATATCATCCTTCACACAGTCCATCCATCGTTTCTTTGGTCTTACTCTACGGTACCATATTTGTAACTTGTAGCGCCCTATAGCCTACACGTCGAGCACTAATGTAAGTATACACTGAGCAACTAAAAGTAACTTTCTCTCACTGTACACTTTTTGTTTCTTTTTAATTTAATGTTGTCACGAACATAGTATTATGGGTCCCAAACTGTAATGAAATAGGACTTATCAAAAAGTTACATAATCAATAATCATTATTACATAAGAATGGCTGAATTTGGTTGTAGCTACCTAGAAATAATAAAATAATAATAATTTATTTATAAAAAAAAAAATACATAAGAATGGCTGAATTTGGTTGTACTTAGAGACCGCTTGTAGGTAGCGCGTGAAATGAATTTTCGTTCCGTTTTCATTTGCGGTCCTAGCACGAACGCGCGACGTAAACGTACCTCACTTTAAGAAGGTTTTTTGAGTCGAAAGCGGGCGGGAATCATCCGTCGATTTAGAACTGTACCTAATCAACGAAATTATACAGGGTGTAGGAGACAGCGTCGTTAAAACGGTTACCACGTATTCAGTAGATACTTACATCATTCGAAACTCCTTACAATTTTTACTTAGGTTATTAAAAAACAGTCTTTCCTACAAAAATGCAATACCTACACGGTCAAAATGTATGGAACAGCTGATGTTTTTTTTAAATTACCGATGAATAATTTCTATGTGGGGGGGAGGGTGTTCAGAATGATGTACTTACTGAATATGTGGTAACCGTTTTAGCGTCGGTGTCCCTACCACCTTGTATAGTAAACCATTTACAATAGTTAGTGTCATAATTACATAATACAGAAATTTAGGACCTCATTAAAGACTCCAGGGTGAACAACTTTAGCTCGCCGTTAGGTAAGGACCAGGCCCGGGTCGATGGCGCGTTGTGTTCCACGCGCGCCTCAAAGAGATGTCAGCACAAACTGACGGGATCCATTAGGACCGATGCCTGCCAGGGTTGCGGATTTGTTCGAAAGAGTTACCGTGGCCCTTGGCACAGGCAAGTGAAGGAACACGGGTGGGTTTTAGTCAGTAAGAGTCTGACACGCCCTCTCGCTCCACCCAAAGCGGAAGAGGTCATTTGATGACTTCCCACCCAAAAAAAAAGGGTGAACAACTGACCGGATGCAGTTGAATACCAGTATTTTACATGGAGCGACTGCCTATCTGACCTCTGCAACCCAGTTAGTTCTGGGTAATACAATAACCCTTGGTAAGACTGTTTGTCAGACTTACCTGTAACGACGGTCAAAGATCTACGAATAACAGCCGGGACCAACGGCTTAACGTTGTTTCCGAGGTACGCGGGAAACTTGGTATGTAGTAGATGGTCTATCCACGGAGCGACCTCAACAAGCGCTGCTTTACCTTGAATATCGACCCCTGTGGCTGTTATTATTTAACCACAAGCTCCTCTTCTGAACAACTTGACAATCTTTCAATCACTACAATTAACCATTATTCATTGTTTACCCAACCTTAAGCTACCACTCTATACGCGAGAGACGAAACCAACGGAAATAAAGTTTCATTACTAACACGTTTCTACACCCCTCGGATCCCCGGTCGATTTCAATTAAAACTCTACCCCTCTTGCAATTTTGCCCCCTACAGTTTTAATTTCACCCCCATGGTGTTGGGTGTTGTGTGGTGCGATTGGGGCCTGATTAAATTGACTTAACATATCAGGCAGTCAGAAAGCAGTGATACAGAAGAGCAATTGTTTTACCTAGAACTAACTGGGTTATGGAGGTCAGATAGGCAGTCGCTCCATGTAAAATATCGGTATTCAACTGTATCCAGTTGGAGCGGAAGTCGACCCAACATACGAGTAGTTGGTAAAAAGCTAGGCTGGCCTGCCTAGGCTAGATGATGATCTGCACTTATTGCAGGTTGACTATGTAGGTACATGATCCAAATCTAGTTATTATAACTATAAAGCTAGGTCGCAACCTAAAATTGTTGAAATTATTTCTTGCAATTGGATTCTAATCCTATCAATTTGTCGCTAATCATATTATGATGTACGCCGAGTTAACGCAACGAACGCTTCGATTAATTATGGAGTTGTCAGACTGACTAATTAAGCTAGATTATGTTCTATTCATGTTCCATAATTGCACCTAACCATCCTTGCATTCACCTTGAACATGGAGTCTTGTGTTCTACCCTCATGTCGGGCTTTGCGCTATTCAGTCTTTGAATTAAGATTTAGTAACAGACCAATTCTGGATCTTAAGGCTTGCCTTTTATTTTCCTCTTTACACCATAGGTAAACATGAACATCATCTGCCTAACCTTTTCTCAACTACGTTGGGGTAGGCTTCCAGTCTGACCGGATGTAGCTACTTTATCACGATATCCATTGGTAAAACTGCCGAGTACAACTGCGGAATGTGTCTGCTTAACCTTTCGTGGGAACTGGCGGATAGTTATGTAATTCTAGGAATGAACGACAAAGACATTGCAGTCAAAGGCATGCAGAGCAATACAGAACCTGTAATGAATTACTGGAAAGTGGAGACTCATTTACTTAAACAATACTGAGAATACTGTTTTAAGCTTTCACGGTTTATAACTAAACTTACACTGTCTCTTAAGGGATATCTCCCGTGATTATTAATTACTAGCTGACCCGCCGCGCATTTACGATTGATGCTCCGTTCCTATTGGTCGTAGCGTGATATTATATAGCCTATAGCCTTCCTCGTTAAATGGGCTATCCAACACTAAAATATTTTTTCAATTCCAACCAGTAGTTCCTGAGATTAGCGTGTTCAACCAAACAAACAAACAAACTCTTCAGCTTTATAATATTAGTATAGATTGTGAGCTCCCGATATTTCGACGCTGTTACAAGCGCCTGTGATGGCGATGATCATGATGTTTTGCCGTAACTTTGTACCAAGTTCCAGTAGTGCACGTAGCAAAAGACAAAAGAAGAGTGTAGACAGATTTGTCTGCACCTAATTATTATTCTTTTACCATCCACCCGCATTCTCCGTCGTTTCGCGATCATGGCGCTTGCAACAGCGTCGAAATATCGGGAGCTCAAAATAATTAAAAATCACGGAAAATATTCCGTAAGTGACAGTGTAAGTTTAATACTGAGAATAATACAATACAGAGACCTTAATATAACATGACGTTATATCATGCAAATGTTCGGGGAAACTTGTTAACTTGAATTTATGTATCAAAATTATTAAAATTACTGGTAAATCCAAATATATAAAAGCGAAAGGTCACTGACTCACTCGTCACGATATATCGAAAACTGCTTGACTTATAAAGATAAAATTTGGCAGGGATGTAGTTTATAGTTAGTAGACGTCCGGAACGAATTTTGTGACAGGGCCGGATTAAGGAGGTCTAAGGGCCCTCGCAAGTTTGTATGAAAGTCCTTCATTTTTTATGCTATAAACTTGAAATTTGGCAGGGAGGTAGTAAAAAATTTAAATTAATAACCTCCTGAATAAATAACTTATTTTAAGCACATCGCGAACCTAATGCGTACGAAGTCGCGGGTAACAGCTAGTATTCCATAATTCAGAACGAAAATACGTCACTTCTCATTATTCTGGAGATGACAAATATGTCTCAGTTTACGTTTCAGGCCCATTACTGTTTCATAAAAAAAACAAGAAGCGCCTAATAGGATTTCCAACCGACAAAAATGACGTAAGTCGATGCAAACTTTTTACCCCTACTTAACCCCTTTAGGGGAAGAATTTTCCAAAATCCTTCAGAAGAGTTCACCTTCGTTATATGTGGAAGTTATTTTCAAAATTTCATGCCACTAGACCAGCGATAAAAGTCCTCTATCGTTTTTCAAACAAATTATCTATTTTCAGAAATATTCCTCTACACATTCATACAATAAGGTTTAAAATAGCCTGAGCATTGTAAGTCGAAATCTATCTAAAGGTCTTTGAAGGTTTATTTGAAGCATCGATGAATAACATCTGAATCATTGTGTAGGGATATAACCGGATAATACATTCAATTGATATTAATGCCGACTTTAGCTTTCACTGCAATGGCTTTCTTTTGAAGTAGTGAAAAACGTGCCTTGACTGACACGTTTTTTCAACAACCTTGCTCTAGTAGGCGGCAAAATAAATTAACATATTACTTAAGAACTTAAAAACGAGTATGAGCCATTTCCAACGTTACACCCCTTTAAATAGATACCCGTAATAAAGTCTACCCGTTTAAAAAATTGGCCCTTAGGAGTTTAAACTCCTCTCGTCTAACCTCGCAAATTGAGACGAACATGATCAACACATCTAAACCATGTTCAAGATAGAAGTGGTAATCGCGTATACTTTTACTACTATAGATTACCCGTACTTTTACATGCTAGATATAGCGATTGTTTGAGCCACTGTATATAAAACTCGACCCTAATACAATTCTATTAAATAAAAAAATCATTTCATTTACTTTTATTGTTGATTTTGCATATAGCCTTGCAGGAGAGCAGATTGTAAAATTGTGCTATTTTACTTCTAGTAATAACTCACTGCCTCGGTTTGGTCTAGTGGTCGCAAGCGCGACTGCTGAGCATGAGGTCCTGGGCTCAATTCCCAGGTCGGGCAAATTAACATTAGGTTGTTCCATCAGACATTTCTCAGTAGCAGCCAAGGAGTCTGGAATCGTGCACGGTGGAGGGCAATAGGCTCGCCCCCTATTCATGGGGGTTAAACTTAACTGGCGAAATATGGGCGTACTATTAGGCACAGCTCTGCCTAACTCTACCGGGATTACAGGCGTGATGCTTTGTGTTATGTAATAACTTAAATAACTATCGCAACCTATTTAACACCCACAGAAAACATTGCCACATGACTTATTCTCATGATCGGTAAAACAAAACTGACATTAATTTATGAATATTCAACAAATACCGTCAACTTAACGTCGTCAACTTAATCAAGTGTAAAGATGCGTATATCGGTAAGGACTGGAAATAGATTTTTGACATTGGGACTCTTTGGTGATTTTAACCTTTAGATTAGATTAAAACTTTTTTTGCTAAAAACAGTTTAAAATTGTTTTTATTTTACCCTTTTTAGGTATCGTATCACACACAAATCCTTGTCAAGAATCAATTTCGCAATTTCTTTTACTTGGATGACATATTTTTTCCAGTTATTTTGATTTAAAAACCAAACTATGTATATTATTTTGATGAAATTTTTATGGGACCAATCGGGAAGTATATGCTTTCAGATTAAAGAAGAATTTTTCAAATCGGTTCATTAATTAAGAAGATGGTAACAAACACAAAAAAAAAATACAGCCGAATTGAGAACCTCCTCCTTTTCTTGAAGTCGGTTAAAAATGAGAGAAGATTTAAACAATATGAAGAATATAAAATTTTGCTACTTATTTTGTTGCAAGTGCTGTCTAGCATAACATCATTTGTATTCCCCGAAAGTTTAAGCAGAGGCGTACCGATATTACACTTACATTTTAACCGATTTCCAAAAGGAGGAATCGACTGTTTTTACCCGACTGCGCCAGAAGGAGGGTTATGTTTTTCGAGAGTATGTATGTATGTGTATGTATAATTTTTGGCACGCCCTGCGGCCTGAACGGCTCGAAGGATTTTAGCTTGAGCGGTGTCGTTAGATTCGTATTTACTGTGAAAAAAAATGGCGGATTATTGTCGCCAAATTCAAATGTTTGGCACGCTCTGCAGCCTGAACGGTTCGATGGATTTTAACATCAAAGGTGTCGTTAGATTCGTATTAATTGTGAAAGTGACACTGGGTATAAATTTTGAATCAGAACGCAACATAAGCTGGGAGCACCTCCACGCGGTGAAGGCGGTTCAATTAGTTTGGCTAATCGTCTGCGAAATCTTTTATTTTATTAAGTTGGAAGCAGTCGGGCCCCTTTTGAGTTTGAAAATATAAAAATGGAATGGCGCCCGCCTGCTTCCATCTTTTTAAGACGACCAAGTAAGTAAGTAAATACATAACATAACATCACGTCCGTAAGCTCCGAAGGTACACCCACATTTTGGCGGCTATATTTAAGTCACATGTAATGGGAAACGCTCATATTGCCATTGACCAGGTACAAACTTGGTTTTTCCATAAGGAATTTCTCTGCGAGCAAAAGGCTCGCCCCCTATTACATGGGACTTGAACATAACTTTCGAAATGTGGGTGTACTTATTAAGTAAACTTCTGCCTAACCCTTCGGGGATTACAAAGCGTGATGTAATGTTATAATGTTATCGTTCTTTTGACATTCTGTTTTTAGGTTAACGCTTAATCATAAAAAAGCTTTTAAGATCGTTCACTGGCCCTAAGATTAGGTAATAGGGTAGCTCTCCCTTATTCATGTTTTACGAGTTTGTGATCAGTTTTAGCACCTACTTATATGACAATAGCTTTATAAAAAATTTGGAAGCAGTCGGGACCCATTTGAGTTTGAAAATATAAAAATGGAATGGCTCCCGCCTGCTTCCATCTTTTTTTAAATTTAAAATGTGCTTGTTCTTAGCTTTTTAGTGTCTTTTTTACTTAAGTTTTTTTTATAACTTTTTTATTTATGTGTATGTAGAACGACATTTTCGCCAATTCTTTTTTGTTTGGAAGAATATTATTTCGCGGTGGTCCCGTCTCATTTGGTGTAGATCTGATGCTGATCTTCGGAGATATACAATGGAAGTAATGGAACTCTTCAATATTCAGTGTGGTGAATGCTGCAATCGCTTGGTTAAGTATTGTTTAAATAATTCCACAACATAATACCACGTCTGTATGCTCTGATATTGTACGCAGACGTGTACAGTACAACCACATTTCTCCAGTTATGTTATGTCCAACAATAATAGTTATCTTCACCAATCGTAAAGTGATGTTGACGATTCTTTTGTTTTGAATCTGTGATGATAGCTGCAATCGTTTGGATATTTATTGATTACATAATTTCATAAAATTATATTACGTCTGTAGATATGCTTTGGAAAGGTGCGATATGCTTTGGAAAGGTGCAATACCCCCAAATTTCGTCAGTTGTACTTAGGTTCCATTTTATTGGGGAAAACCTTGTGCCGTGCCATGTATTAAGAACATTTTAAGACATGTACTGTTATTAATTTAAAATTAATACATAGCAATCATTTGTGTAGGATATCGCGACTTTTGTTCGTTGAATTCACTTTTTTGCCACCGACTTTTAGGTGTTTTTGAAGTCGGTTTGTTGTAATTTTTTTCGCGTATAATGTTTACGACTCATATAATAGGTGGCGAGTGTATGGCCATCAATCAGGCGCAAATTCAAACTCCGCCTGCTACTTGAAATTCCTAATAGCATTGCCAAACCCGGGAATCGAACTCATATGACCTCATGAATAAAGTAGGTGAGTACATAATTGAGCAGTAGGTAACAATTTTCGTAGTTAGTGCGTTACGTTAAGTGTTTTAATAATTCATGAATGACATTTTATTTTTGTAGTTGCCAGTCATTGTTTTATTTACGGAACACAAGAATGTAGTTTATTATTATATTATATATAATAATGTTCTTAGTAACATAGAGATAGAAGGTTTATTTCATGTGTTTACAAGTCTTAAAAGGCTTATATTATATTGCCACTGAGATGAAACAGCGATCCGCTAGCAAACTTGTTAACAAAAGCAAAATGCATACAAATTCCGGACTTCTACCGTCTAAAAATCACTGGCCTCCCCGAGGAGAAGCTCAGGAAAACCAGTGAAACGCATTTATTTATTTTAGTAAACCACTTTGTGAATGAATTTATCCGGGAAACTTCAACCGCCGTACTTAGTTCCGGTGTGAAGGAAATGGATGTCGATGTAAGTTATTATTGGACACTAACTTATGCCCGCGGCTTTGCCCGCATGGAGTACGGCAATTGGCACTCGGGATCGAGCAAACGAAATAAAACATAAACATCTTATGTGTTAATCCAGGTTATAAACTATCTGTATGTCAAACATTCAAATGCGATCAGTAGTTTTTGAGTGAAAGAGCTATTATTCTGCGGGGGTTTTTTCTTCAAAAGACCATCTCAGGCAAAAAACATGCCTGGTCCCCACATGATCTCACCACGACAATGTCTGGACTTTCAGAGACTGGGATCTCTAGGTTTGTTTTGATTGTTTCTTCAGTGTATAGTCCGATAGGAAGCACCGACCTCATGTAGTTCGTAAAAAAATACATGTTAAAATGTTTTAAATAACCTACTTGTAAGTTTATATAATTTCATTTAATTCAGCTTTCAACCGCAACAACAATCAGTCACCTCATTGACAAAATCAAACGAATTCGTCTCACACACTTGACCGACCATGCTTACACGCCAACAGTCGAACCGCAAGCCCTAAGTAAAGGCTCCAGTAATTGGAGCCCCTAAACCATTCTGTCACTAACACATTTGTTGGCAACGGGAACGAATGTCGCCAATTTCATATTATTAATGGTATGTCCCATTACCACAGGGTGGTATAGGTACATGGAAAGGTAGGTAGTAAATACCTACTGGAAAAATGGAAAATGTTCTATGAGTTTCTTATCATTAGGATTTCTTAACTCAAAAGGAAAAAATAATCCTTAAAAGATCACTTTGTTGTACGTCTGTCTATCTGTCTGTCAAGACCCTTTTTGTCAGGAACGCGCAGAGGTATAAATATTTAAGTTCAGGAGTCTGTGAAACTTTAAATAAAATGATTAAGTATTTATTTATTTTATTTATCGTTAGTTAGCCAGAAACCCGGCAGTCTTCCCAAGGGGTATCGCATCACTCTGCAAACGGTGTTCAGCTGCGGCTGGCTAGACAGGATGCCGACTCCAACATAGTTGTGATAAGACTAGGCATATGATAATAGCTCAAATTGAGCGCAGACGATCCATAATTATGATGTTATTGACTTTCTCGGGTTTTTAACCGACTTCTTAAAAAAAGGATGAGGTTATGTATTCATCGATTACGAGTACTCCGTGATTACTGGGTCGATTTACGTGATTCTTTGGTGGAGAAAACCCACGCGGCGGTCCCATATAAATTTTATTAACTTTGATTGGGTTGTTCATGAGTACCTTTAATACGTATTTTTCTTGAACTAAGTTGATGACATGTTTTGGAAGTCGGTTTTTTTTTGGCAAAAATGTTTTTTTTTGTTCTTGTGGGATATTATTATTTTAGACCCAATAATCCTTGTCAAAGTGCGTATTTCTTTCTTTCAGTGGAGCTTAAGCTCATGTACCAAAGAGTACCAAAAATACCCTTTGAATTTTTGCTACATTTTTTTTTATCTACCTCCCCCCCGTACACATTATTTCTTCAATCCCCTCCTATAAGACGTATAGATATGATAGGTCCAAACCTTCCATTTGCTTTATCTTCACTGGCAATATACCCCGTTTATTATCCTTGGAATAGGGCGTTCTTTCTGGAACGAATGTGCGCCGGTACAATGTTATAGGTTGCAATTACTTAGGGTACACTCCTGTGGATTGTGTCGTACGGGGGGTGAACAGGAGTCTTGGTATCTAATAGATTGGATGGTGTACCTTTAGGGATCAAAGATGGCGATTTACCTTATCCTTTACAGTGAAACGAGATGTACGAAGCAAATCAAAAGTATTTTAGGTTTGTAAAGATCGTAGCAGGTAGCTTTCTGTAGTTTCTGCCTGCACCCTTGGGAAGAGGCGTGAATTTATGAATGTGAATGGGAAGGTCCGACTTGAATGTTCGGTCTCCCATGAGATACCGAATTGACATGGAAAAAGAACATATTCTTTAACCAAATTCAAAATTTACGGAGGCTCATTGGTCACAAACACTAATACTTCATCTACAACAACAACAACAACTTAATGATAAAAGTATCGAGTAAGTTTAAAAGCTTTCTGCTATCAAGAATGATGAAGTGCTTAGAATAACCTTTGATCATAGAGTTTGGTTTATTACGTCGATAAAGCCATTGTCATATAAGTAGGTGCTAAAACTGATCACAAACTCGTAAAACATGAATAAGGGAGAGCTACCCTATTACCTAATCTTAGGCCAGTGAACGATCTTAAAAGCTTTTTTTATGATTAAGCGTTAACCTAGAAACAGAATGTCAAAAGAACGATAACATTATAACATTACATCACGCCTTGTAATCCCGGAACGGTTAGGCAGAAGTGTACCTAACAAGTACACCCACATTTCGCCATTTATGTTTAAGTCCCATGTAATAGGGGGCGAGCCTTTTGCTCGCAGAGACATTCCTTATGGAAAAATACACTTTGCCCGACCCGGGAACCTAGGACTTCATGCTCAGCAGTTGCGCTTGCGACGATTCGACCAATGAGGCAGTCCAAGAACAGTTATTGTAATGTCAAAAACACATGTTACTTCGGTTCATAAGGTGGTCGCTAAAAAGTAATACTATTAACAACACACATTGCTAACTACATAGGTTGGTCTCGGTGGCTTAGTGGTCACAAGCGTGACTACCCAGCTTGTGGCCCTGCGGTCGATTCCCAGGTCGGGCAAAGTGTTATAGAGTTTTACTCAGTAGCAGCCAGAGAGTCTGGATTTGTGCCTGATGGATGGCAATATCAGCGTCTCCCATTACATGTGACTTATAGCCCAAAATGTGGGTGTACCGTCGGGGCTTACAAGCGCGATGTTATGTTATGTACTTACTTACTTGGTCCTCCATACTTTGTGGAAAGGTATTTAGTAGACGTTGACAGACTGCCACAATAATAAGAAAGCTTGTGCCCAATAGACGTTGAAACTTAACTCAATCATAAGGACTTCAGAACTGAAGAAGTTAAAACGCATTCCGAATCAGAACAATGAGTCCTAACTCAGATACCAAACCGGAACTAAGCCTATCCAAACGTTGAATTGGACAGAGCTCAATCAATAACCGAATTAGCAAACAATAGAACATTATTGAATTGTTCACTTTGAACTTTCCATTCAGCCCATTAAACGGTTGGGTTAGACTATTCTTTATTTATGGTTATGCGACACAAGTTAAATGTTCCATTATCAATTTATCATCGGCCTAGCCAACCATGTCGGAATCAGAATCTTCCAGCATTACTGGATGCTGCAGAATCAGTATTTGATCTGAATTGCCTGCCTATCTGACTTCCACATCCCGGTTACTGGGTAACAATTATATCCCTTGGTAAGACGAGTAGTTAGAAGCCGAAAGTAGACTACTTTCGGCTTCTTCTACTCGGTAACGGATGTGAAATATCTACGATTTAAAGCTGCCAAACGGCTTAACGGTGGTCTAACTTGTTTAGTGGTTCTATAGAAGTATAGAGAACAGGGTGTATAGTTCTTCATTCCTCATGGAGAAGAGAGGACCCTCCGACCTGCCGAGAGTTGTCTGGTGGACTACTGTCCAACAGTTGTTGTCGGGTTTTTCTAAATATATAGTCTTAAGTCGCGGATAACTTGAACTGCGCGATTTATAACTTTGAAGTTAGTTCTTCATTTGTGTCATAGATGGCGGTGTAGTACTTTTTGTACTATGTTGCTGTAGTACTTTTTGTAGTGCCGCTACAGCGGCAGGTATTGACAGTGAAGACTTACACTGATATTCTTAGTTGCTGACTCAGCTCAAGTCAAGCTCGATACGCCCAAAATCCGCCCCATTAGACACATTGACAACTTTAGTTTGTTTCTAAATTGGCAAAAATCATTTGTCAAATTTGAGAATCCTCCAATTTCGACTAATAGTGAGATTTGGTGGGCGTTTTGAACCGTTGTCATGACGACAGAGTCTAACTTAGCTGAGCTTGGAATATCAGTGTTATAAAATAATCCGTGCGTGGAACGAAGATAAGCGTTACCTATAACTAGTTTAAGTCATACGATCAAGAACATCGATAAAACCTTTAGATTGTGTCATACTGCCTTCCCGTGTATGGTAACTATTAGTGTAATGGGTCGTCAAACAAACGATGGCGCCCTGATAGAACGTGGTCACAGCCGCCTATGTACATTCTAATACATTTGTAACTCCAAGGGGTTACTAGTTGGGGATTTTAGGGACGAAGTTTTGAACGTAGCTAAATGGAAGTTAAATGGCACAGTCACGTGGTGTTCCCGAATTACGTGTCATAGGCCGTGAGTTTGAACCTGGGTAGGCAATTTACTTTGTGTAATTTATTTCAGGAACGCACTGCTTTCGAAATGGCGAAGCAAATCATTGCGAGGAAACCGATATCCGAGAATCAAAAAACATGTGAAGCACGAAAAGACATGTGATATTAACAGTCCTGCACTCAAACTCAAAGCATTTATTTCAATTAGACCATTACAGGCACTTTTGAATGTCAAAACACAAAAAATAAACAAAGCTACAATCCCTGTCACAGGGCATAATAACTTGTGAAAGTACTGTAGTTGCCCAATCGAAAGCGTAGATCCTATGGAGAAGAATGGGCAAGAAACTCCATGGACACTCTTTTAAATCAATATGTTTTTAAAACTGGGCCTGATAGCTTACCGTGTCATCTTAATGCAGGAATATTTTAGTTCTATTCCAGTTTTGGAAAGAGACAGCTAAACAGAGAGTCTAGCGCCATCTCTCTCCTACACTGGAATAGGACTATAACATTCCTGCGTTAACACGTCATGGTAGCTGGTAGCCCAGCTAGGCGGATGGAACCTTTAGCCGTGTAATACTATTACAACGTATGGTCACCTATTTAAAAGACTGATTGTGACAGGCAACCAACCAATCCGCAATCCTGAAATATTATCCAACATCCAGAAAATTATAATAAAAACACAAACACGAACCCGGATCCTCCAAATACACTTACATAGGTACACAATTGTAGCGTCTGCCGGTGATCTAGAAATAAACAATTTACAAAGCGGATCCGTTTATTTACTTCAAACTGCATTATGTAAATAATTTGCTGGAGTTTTTTTCATGAATGTATGAGCTAATCCTGGAAATTGTTAAGGTAAAAATTACTTTCGATTAATATTGCTAATAGAAATAAAGTTGTTTAGGAGGGAGAAGTTTTTTAAACTTACAGACAGACATGTATGCGCGTTGTAGGGAACTGTCTTTGGTCATTTTTGACGTTCCCTCTGCCTAACCTTTCCCCAGCTATGTTGGGGTCGTACATTACTTTGTGTGATATGTTTATTTTTAACCGACTTCAAAAAAAGGAGGAGGTTCTCAATTCGGTTGTATGTTTTTTTTTTTTTTTTTTTGTGTTTGTTACCTCATATCTCCGTCATTTATGAACCGATTTGAGAAATTCTTCTTTTATCTGAATGGATCTACTTCCCGATTGGTCCCATAGAAATTTCATCAAAATCGGTACAGCAGTTTGGTTTTGAAATCAAAATAACTGGAAAAAATGTCATCCAAGTAAAAGAAATTGCGAAATTGATACTTGACAAGTATTTGTGTGTGATACGATAACTAAAAAGGGAAAAATAAAAACTTTTTTGCAAAAAAAAAACCGACTTCCATAAAAAACACTAAAAAAAGTGGAAAATAACTTTACTTTCGGAAGTCGGCGGCAAAAAAGTCAATGAAACGAACAATAGTCACCGACTTCCGAAAGTAAAGTTATTTTCCACTTTTTTTAGTGTTTTTTATGGAAGTCGGTTTTTTTTTTTGCAAAAAAGTTTTTATATCCGCACTACTCTCAAACGGTAGTTAGGAAGTTGCAGTTACAGAAATGTTGAAAGGGAATCGACTGTCATGGTATGGGCATGTGACTAAACGAGTGATGAATATAAATGTTGATGGATGAAGAGGGAGAGGAAGACCAAGGACAAACTGATGGATGTATTGTGTGAGGTGAAACTTTGGAAGACGTGATGATATCCACACCAACCGACATTAATCCCGCATAGTGGACTAAGAATTTACGACCCTTCCAGAAAGGGAGGGTCATAAATTCTTCCCCTTCACACTCACTCCCTCACTCCTCTTTCACAAAGAGGACTCTGACCATACAAAGGTAGTGTAGAAACCATTTACTATAACGTGAGCTCTCTGGTTGCTATCCAGTAACTACAATAACAGAAACCTTTTCATAGCATTACATATAACATAACATCACGCCTGAAATCCCCGAAGAATTAGGCAGAGGTGTACCTAATAGTACACCCACATTTCGCCAATAATGTTCAAGTCCCATGCAATAAGGGAGAGCCACTTGCAATCAACCGGGCACAAATACAGACTCCGTGCCTGCTACTGGGAAATTCCTGATGGGAATCCCAACAACAATTTGCCAGGAATCGAACCCAGTAACTCTTGCCCAGCAATCGCACTTGACCAACGAGGTAGTCTAACCTTTTCATAATCAAACCTTATTATGCCGACGGGTTACCATCACAATAAATTCCAGGTGTTATCATTGTCAAAGCGTTCGGTATCGTTATCAGTTCACGTATTGCGACTATCGAGTGCTGATAAGCTTATGTTTGATATCGAATGTATAGTTAACTCAAGTGGCGGCTGCTTATTGGCATAGTGGCTTTTTTTTTCTTTGACTTTTGTATTTATGCGCTACTAGATTTTCCCCTGGTTTCGCTCCTGTTTTGGTCGGAAATTGTCACACGGGAACGTTTTAAATAATAGCCTATGACACTCGGAGATAATGTAGCTTCCTATTTAAGAGATAATTTTCGGAATCGGTACAGTAGTTCGGAAGATTACCTACCCTACATCCAAACTTTATAATATTAGTATAGACTGGTGGGAGTTGAAACCAAAACCAAGCTGCGATGTTTTTATTTTCATTCTATTATTTAAATGCCTTGATAGTCGAGTGTTTGGGTCGTGTGTATGGTGAATGGTCTGAGTTGTGGAGGACAGATAGGCAGTCGCTCCATGTAAAATACTGGTATTCAGCTGCATCCGGTTAGAATGGACCCCAACATAGTTTGGGAAAATGTTAGGCAGATGGAACCGTTCCCTACAACGCACAAGTGCCACTGCTGACCAAGAGATTTCGGGTTCGATTTGAAGCAAGGGCAAAGCGTTATAATTTCTATTGGAATTTGTCAGTACAAGCCGGGAGTTTGGATTTATGACATATTGATAGCCTTAAGTTAGTTAGTTAGTTAGCCCGCTATTACATGGGATTCAAACACGTCAACATGAACATAACTTGGTACTTAAACATAACGTGTGTAAGGCCATCTATCTAGATACACTTCTACCTAGTTCCTTGGGGAATTCAGTGGTATGTTATATTATGATATATGTGATGTTATGAGTGGTCTAATTTAATTGCAAAAAGGTGTCTAATAAAGGAAAGAGCGAGTAAATCCGTAGCTAGTAGTCCGCGCATGTGCACAACGCTCCAGATTTTCCACGAATATAGAAAGACTAGTTATGAGAATTTTCTGCATTTTCTTGAAATCCAAAAGGAGATTACGAACAAACTAAATTTTATGTTTTCGTAAGTTTACTGAATCGAATATTTGAAAACAAGAGCAATCAAGCAGTTTATTTGGAATTTGAAAATTCAGTGCAGTTCTTTTTACTTTGTGATCGATGGCTTTCAAAAGCGGTGATATGTTTCAGTCTAAGAAATTAATAAAATAAGACTATAAAAACACTCACATAAAAGTACTAAATAAAATATTCTTAGGCGTCAAAGTATTCCTCCACATCGCTGTCACCCGGCAACGAGCCCAGATGATTGCCACGTTGAATGGCAATGCTAATTATTTGGCCACAGAAGGAGCCAGCCCTGTGGTCACGCGGTCAATTCCCTTTGATATAACGGTATTTCCAGCTATGTTATTATCATTTCAGCCATAAAACATAACTTTGTTATTTTTCATAGGCCCTCCGAAGTACCGCCTCATGATTTGTCTGCAAGCATTTTAATGTGGGATTTGTCTAGACGGGTTCAACTGAATTGACTTTTTCTGGCTTTAAGCCAACGGAGACTTCATGCCAACCGAATTAATATTATATTACGAGCTTGAAACTGATGAATGAAATTATTGGTTGGTATTTTGATAAATTTTATTGTATTGACATTGTTGTACATTTTTCTTTGATTGCTATACACTTTTTCTTTGATTATGATATTAGATTGTGATATATTTTTCTTTGATTTTTATGAATGACTGTTAACATGACATGAGATTGTTTTTTTTTAAATTGTATGCATATTGTTTTTAACTTCAAATATTATTTTTGTAAAACATTCAGACACAATTTGTTAATTGTTATTGAATAAATGAAATGAAATGATGCTCTGCAGGTCAAAGGCCTCTTTCCATACAGTGAACAAAAGTCGTGATAGCAATTTCTAGACAACATGTTCATGATGATGCCTCGTTGGACCAGAGGTGCCACCGCGACTGCTGAGCATGAGGTCCGGTGATCGATTCCCGGGTCGTGCAAATTGTTATTGGGTTTTTCCATCTGGAATTTCTCAGTAGCAGCCACGGAGTCTGGATTTGTGCCCGGTTACTGGCGATAGGCTCGCCCCCAATTACATGGGACTCAAACGTAACTGGCGAAATGTGTTTCGTGAATTACAAGTCTAATGCATGTGTTATGATGGTTTCGGTTTCATCATCATCATTTCATGTCTAGATGTCAGCTACTGGATATCCAGCAGTTGCCGTCCTTGCTAGGAACGCCTATATAAGCCTCATAAACCAGTGCTGTGCTTCTCGCATGCATTGGATTGTTGCAACCTTTTGACATCCGCACACTCACCATATTATAGGTTCACTTGAAAACCAGCGTCGGGCACTAGTTGTCCGGTATTTTGTTGAACTGGGCCTATTTGGCGCAGCCGTGAGTCACACAATATTTCTTGATTAATATTAAATTTTATTTTATATTTGCTTTTTTATATTTTGTATTGTGTACTTGTGGCGTGTGCCAATAAACGTTTTTTCTTTCTTTCAACCGCTGCATCACTGTTACCTGGATTTTAACCTCCAGGCGGCCTAAACAACTGACATTCTGAATGTTGATTGGTTCTTCGATAGCTTATAATTTATCAATTTCAATATATTATTTTGTTTTCCCAAAAATTTTTCACCTTGTCTAGTGCTCTCAAGTTTCCTCACAATATATTCCTTTGCCGTTTTTAAAATATTTGCGCTCTAAAATTCAATGAAAAGGTAACATTGCGTTAAAAAAAAAACAATTAGCCCACGGACTAATGGAACTGACTGACCATTGAAGGGAGTGCCAGACTTACATACATTAAATATGAAGGCTGTTTTAATGTACCTTAGCTATGCATAATTAAAAATGCCACCTCCTGAAAATTACCTTTTCTAATTTACAGGATTCCTGAGGACCCTAATTAGGTACCAACTCAAGCCAGAATATTGTATGAGGTCGTAATTATTCCCTCTGGATTTAGGAGCCACTGAGGACCTCAGCGGTGATGTGTAAATAATTTACTCAGACTAATTAGTAGACGAAGTCTTGACTTCACTTATAAACATACTTACTTGTACAAGGTTTAAAAAAAGCTAGCGTAACTTCACAAACGTGACGGATATCGAAATTTAGATAAGATATAACAAAAAGGAAATGATTTTATTAGGTCAACGACCACAAGCAGCTACACTGAAGTTACGAAATCTATTTTTTTATTTATTCACACTTAGACATCGATACCACGTGTGTGGAATTTCGCTAGCTAATTTCATTTGACCCTGATAAACACATGTATGTGATCTTATGCGTTAAAACGTCCCTTAAGAGAGAAAAAGGGATCAATTTCGGGATTTAAACGTAAGAAAAACGACGTTCACTTAAGTTTGGACCTTTATTGGGTCCCATTACTCTTCTGTAGTCCTGAAAGTAGCTTAACCTGTCTCTGTATAATTTGATGGTTATTTTTTCAGAAATATCTTTAGTTTTACGCGTGTTTGAAATAAATAATACCCAACAAAGTTAAGTGTACGTATCATTTTCAGTTTTTTGGATTTGCTGAAAAAAAATTTGCGCGCTCTTTTTCATTAGTTCCGTATTTCCTTGTTGCAAAGCATTCACTAAGTTGTGCGTAGCACAACGATATAGATAATAACTTATTTACCAGAAGCTTTCCAGAACTAGGTCTAAACAAAAACAAAGGCCTTTGTTTACATTCTGAATACCTTATCTACCGGGCGGAAAAGCCGGCGAAAAATGCCAAGAATATGGTTCAATATTCTGCCTAACAAGACAGGCGAAAAACGTGTAGCTTACATGACATTACATTGTGTAATAAAAAAAACTTTGCACTAACTCACCGAACCTCCCCCGCACTTAACGTCCTCAGCCATAACCAATCACCTGTCACTACCATACCACTACACAAACACACACATTCAAAAAACGAACACTAATCCAACGGTCATATTCAAAAATTTCCAAAAACACTGGCCATGCAACGAATTTTTTTAAAACACGATTCGAAAATGAATGTTTATTTCCCAAAATGGAACCGACGCGACCAGTCTGCCTCAGGGTGTCGCGGGGACTGGGTGCGCGCGCTGCTGCCGTTCCCATGGAAACGCAGGTTTGCGTACGGTACCTATGTTGAGAAGATAATAAGTGAGTCTTGTCTGATGGAAAACTTTGCTTGTAGGCGAAAGAGGGATGTATATTATGTATGCTAAGTTCGGCGGAACGGCTGAATGCATAAAACGATCTTTGGGGCCGACGTACGTAAGGTTTGTGAATGGATTTTATTTTGATTTCGGCTGCGGTAGGATTATTTTGCAACGGATATTGTGCAATTTGGAGTGGTGAACTAAACTTTAAACATGCGTATTAAGTATGGCCTTTAAGTTAGTAGGTATAGCTCTAGGAAAAATACCAAACACTTTTAGATTATCATTACATAACTGCATTAAGAGCTACTATTAAAATTGATGACTTTGTAGATGTGCATTACATGTTTGCTAATGCTTTATTCCTGTACTGTACTAACCGATAGTGATTGATAGTACGTAAGGCTGGGTCTACGCTAGCTGCTTGGTACGCCTGATGTAGACGCAGCTTTACACTTTCGTATCTTAGTCAGTTTTCACCAAGCGACAAATGCTCGCACACTTTTTTGATGTCACTGAATAAACGACTCTATCAGTATTGACTTGAAGTATAAAATTCGACGCAGACTCGTCTCCTCGTCTTGCTCGAGGATACGCGATCGCCCAATTTTGCGCTCGTTTTCATTAGGTTACATAATTATACATATAGAAACCAGTGTCGCTGCGGTCTGCCTTTGTTTCTAGCTTTGCAGATGTGGTCTGCGGTAGAGCATCTAAACACGGTTTCGGTCCCATAGTAAGACCCAGGAAAAACCGGCTTTTACTGTGCGACCGAAACAGGGTTTTAGTCCAACGACGGGGAAAATTAGCTTTTAAACAAACTAATCGACAGCACGACTGCTGCGTTGCGTGGCGCGGGTTCGAACCTGGCACGGAACAAACATTTGTATGACCTAAAGGTAGTTGTTCCGGGTCTGGCTGTTTATTTGTGTGTGTGAGTTTTAATGTTTGTAAACGCACCCACAATACAGAAGAAATTCCTAGTACGCCACACACTAGGAATTTCTTCAATGTTTTTTTTATAAAAAAAAAACAAATTCGTCTCGTAACACTCATTGGCCTTTCAAAATGACAAAAGACCTCGGATGCTGCTCAACTATGAAGACGATCCTCTTGTTAAAGAAACTTGGCATAATAGCCGACTTAACTAAGAGTTGACAAAGGACAAAGGTCACGGAGAGTCGGAGTATACAAGTACAGCGACTAAGTTGGCTTGTTCTTGTCTCATGAGAAAAGTTATTAACGCTAAGTGTAAGGTGTTCTGGTCGATAAATACTTACTTGACGAACGGACAGTGACCCTTGGACTATCTAGACGTTACCGACCTACCGAGCTACCTAAAGTGTCTAATTATAACGTCTTCTTTTACCTTCAAAGATAACAGCCTAAATTAAAGGCACTTTCTAGGACAGCTTAGCTCGGAAAAGTAACTCTCGGGGTTGCTTTTATTATGTCCATAGTCTTATCACAGGGAAGTCAACTGTTTATCAAATAAGTTTCGGAGGTCGGTGACCTTTGTTTGTTTCATTGAATTTTTAGCCACCAACTTTCGAAAGTTTTTAGTATTTTTTTAGAAGTCGGTGATTATGTTTGCAAAAAAAAGTTTTAGTTATGGTATCTCACACAAATTCTTGTCAAGTATCAATTTTACGTTTTAACTAGAAGAAATACCCAAATCGCTTCAAGGGTGTCTCTAAAATTTTGCAGATTTCCCTCGACTTCTCCAGGATCCCATCACCAGATCATGACCATCGGACTATCTAGAAAGAACACCCCTTTCAAACAAAAAAAGAATTTTAAAAAGCGATTCAGGCGTCTTCGAGTGTTCGGGGAACATGCATGAAAAATAAAAGATTCCGACGAATCGAGTACCTCCTCCTTTTTGAAGTCGGTTAAAATTTGCATTGCCTGCCATTTGAGTTTATTAGTATTTATACACTCATTAGAACTCTCAGTCTAGATATCTTGGCGTCCAAAAGCTTATAAGGGCATAACGTCTCTACATTCTTATCCAAAACAATAAAATTTGCTCTGAGAAATCTAGGTCTGGTCATCTGGCTAAACATTAAATATCCATGGAATCCAACTAACAATTCAAATTCCCAAGAAAGAAATATACTGAACATAATTATATCGAGCTCCGGCCAACTATTCCGATTCCTGTATAAAAAAGAAGAGGATCTATAAAAACCATCAGGAATAAGGTCAGCAAAAACATAAAGGGATCCTGTCTGTGTCGTGTTTGCGCTTATTCTGCTGATTGTACTACAAAGGCGGAGGGTGAAGGGGGAGGGGTGAATTGCGACGTCTCCTAGTTTCCGGATTTTTTGAAGGCGCTTATTGTGTAATTGTGCTTGGCAATTGTGCTGTCAAAGTGGTTTCAGAAACGCTAGAGTTATTTTTGCGCAAAAATGTAGTTTTTATGTTTAAGTTCATAGTGTACTATATAATTAGGGATGGCAAGCATATTGCCATCAATTAGGCGCAGATCGTAACTTCGGGGAGAGACTGAAAACATATTTGACTATGGGAACACATAGGATGAAACTTAGGACCACCTACCAAGAGGTAGTCTTCTTCTCGAATCGATGACTCAGATGTCGTCTGACCAGTGCGTAGCGAGCTGGACAGCAAGAGGTAGTACAACAACACAACATAACAATAACGCTTGTAATCTTCGAAGAGAAGCAGAGGTGTATCTAATAGGATAACACTTAATAGTACGCCCACATTTCGCCAGTTATGTCTAAGTAAGTCCACTGTAATAGCGGTCAATGTATTATGTTGTTATTATGTCATCATCTGCCTAGCCTTTTCCCAACTATGTTGGGGTCGGCTTCCAGTCTAACCGGATGCAGCTGAATACCAGAATTTTACATGGAGCGACTGCCTATCTGACCTCCACAACCCAGTTCGTACTGGGTGATATGATACCACTTGGTAAGACTGGTTGTCAGACTTGCGGGCCACTGACTACCTGTAACGACTGTCAAAGATCAATATATGACAACCGGGACCAACGGGTTAACGTGCTTTCCGAGGCACGTAGGAAACTCGCCATGTAATGGGTGGTCACCCATCCACGGACCAACCCAGGCAAGCGCGGCTTAACCTGACGATCCACCCGAGCGGCTGTTATTATTTAGCCACGAGCTCCTCTACCTCCTTGTGTTGTTATTATGTAAAAAAAAATGAAATGTTTTTTTTTTCTTTGCAGTGACTTACATAAACTAACGTCTTTTTTCCACGGGGGTAGGTAAAACTACGAAACGCTATCTGCTACAGCCCTTACATACTTCCTTCGCTTCGTCCACGTTCATACATCTGGTCATACACGCACGTCGGTCGACTCATGACCTTTCATTAAACAATCTTGTATTGAGATTACAATGTTACTCTATCTCAATAGGCCGCCATATGGCGACGAAGTTCAAGACCGAGATATCGGTGAGCAGGTTAATGAGTCTTACTTATAATCACGGCCGTTGTGTTAAATGGTGAATAGGTCAAACTTGCTGAATAGGTATTATTTGAACAACTCGGTAAACAATATTGAACAAAGTGACAAGCTACTAGAGAACTGGTGTTGCCGACATGGCTTGCAGAGTCGATGTGGCAATGGGCTGGCCGCGTGGTTGCCGAAGGACCGATGGCTAGTCGAAGCGTTAGGCAGAGGTGTACCTAATAGTATACCCACATTTCGCCAGTTATGTTAAGTCCCATGTAATAGGCAAGCCTATTGCCATCAACCGGGCACAAAACCAGACTGCGTGGCTGCTACTGAGAAATTCCTGATGAAAAAACCCAATAACAATTTGCCCGACCCGGGAATCGAACCCAGGACCTGATGCCTGATGATAATGATGTGCTGCGGGTTGTTGTGCTGCGGGTTGTTCGAAAGAGATACCGCGGCCCCGGAACACAAAGGGCGATGAAGGAACATGGGTGGGTTTTAGTCAGTAAAAGTCTGACACTCCCTCCCAGCCCAGAGCGGGAGAAGTCATTTGATGATTTCCCACCCGAAAAAAAAAAAGGACCTGATGCTCAGCAGTAGTGCTTGCGACCACCAGACCAACCAGGCAGCCATAATACTACTGATTGAGTTACTAATAGATAAAATGAAACCGGCCAGTTGCGTGTCGGAACACAAATAGTGAAGGATTCTGCAGTGTGGTTGAACAATTAAATAAGTAAATATACAAAGATATTTTTTGTTTCCTTTTCACAATTACTTACGACTAACAAGCATCTAACTTTTTTTCGCTAGACCCGCTTAGTTTTTATTATCCTAAAAATAACTTGTTTATTACCGTACCCTAAACCTACACTCACAATAATATACCACTATCTCAAAAAAAATAACCCCATAAGACCAACCGCCATAATTACCAATAACAATTTAAAAATGGAGGTCAACAATAATTGCACGACGATCGCGTGACGACAGTAGTTACACTTTACATGGCGAAGCTACCTCGATTACATGTTTGGTACTACGGTAGCTACTAAGCTCCTAAGTAATCCTCTTTATTGTAGAAAGTGCCACTTCAATTCCCTTGTCAAATGTTTTTTGACTTTCTCATAGAATTAAATATCCTCTATTACATCATCATCTGCCTAGCCTTTTTTCCCAACTACATTGGGGTCGGCTTCCAGTCTAACCGGATGCAGCTGAATACCAGTGTTTTACATGGAGTAACTTCCTGTGTGAACTTCACTACCCAGTTAATACTGGGTAGTATGTATAATACAACTTGGTGAGACTGGTTGTCAGACTTTCGGGCCAGTGACTACCTGTAACGACCGTCAAAGATCTACAATTGACAGCCGGGACCAATGGCCTAGTGTGCTTTCCGAGGCACGGAGGAAACTCGGTAAGGCAAGCGTGGCTTATCTTGAAGATCGATTCGTGCGGCTGTTATTATTTAGCCACGAGCTCTTAACGCCTTTAGCCAAATGTCTTCTATTACATAGGACTTAAACATAACTGGCAAAATGTTTGACCCTAGTCCTCTGCCTATTGCCTCAGAGATAATAGGCGTGATGTTATGTTATGTCACAATAACAAAAAAAAAATCACGAATAAAATTATAGTTGCAGCATTTTACTCGAAGTATTCGGCTTACCTTCATTGTGCAAATTGAAATAGATTGTTTTGGTGACTATACTTTATTTCATTGTGATGAGAAAGGTTTTTTTGCTGATCATATTATTACTTGGTCTAAAAAATTGGCCGGCTTAGCGATGATTTTTGAAAGTTGACTGGATGTTTTCTTGCAAATAAGTGTTAGGGGATGTTACGGAATTCATAACATGGTGGTGACAGAGAAAACCTTTTTTAGGCATTTTTGGAGCTAATCTTCTTTATATACCTCTATGAAACACATTTAGTACAATGGTTTTTTCTAGTCTTCATTTTAAAACACAAAACATACTGACTGACTTACAAACAAACTGCATTATCCGTCAACAGCAACGCTAAAGAAAAAAAAACACTATGCCAACCTGCAAGAATGTTCACTAAGAAACGACTTCCCAAAACTCCTCTCCCATGCTAAATGCTCGCTTAAAGTTTGTTTACTTACGAACGAATTCGCAGTCAACATCCAGCAAAAATGAAAAGAAAAATGGAACTTACTTCGTCGCTGAATGCTGCCAGCCAAAGCTTCGGCTTCGGAATGAAGTTAGCAGGTGAGTTAGCAAGGTGTAGCACAAACTTTGTGCTAACAAGGTTACCGTCTGATAAAGTGGTGGAGGTGCCGGGTGTGAAGACTTGATCTCGACGCAGGTATGAAGTGCTAGGGGATATGAGCTGGTTGGATACAATGTTAGGTCTGTTTTCCTCCAAAAATAATGTTACACATAAACAAATAAATACATTTCAACCATCATTAATTCATTCTGACATTACTATTTAATGTGATTTGACTGTATTCTGGATATTTTAATCTAATAATAGCGTGATTGCTTATTTGTATGTATTTCTAATTTTATTTATGTATTTAGAGCATAACATGTGTACTCGATAATGTGCATGCTGTGGTTAGCTGTAATTGAGTGTGTGTTACAGAGCTATGTATTGTGTAGTAGTTTTAATTTTATGAATGAGATATCTAATGTAATGTAACTCGTCGGTAATCCAAAATAAATACATTAATTTATTTACATAATTATGTATTTTGGTTTGTTTGTTACTAGTCACTCATTCTTCTTGATGACGATGAGTTGTTTAACACATCATCAAGTGTTTTTAAAGAAAAAAAAAATAAGTGACATCTATAGTAAAAACTTTCAAAAGCTTAAAAAAATCTCATAACTCTGGATCCAAAGAACATAGTAGAAAAGAACAATATCCTTGGTCCTGATTGTTCTAGCCACTAAGCTATTGCATTTATATAAGAAACTAGCTTATGCCAGCGGCTTCGCCCGCGTGAAGTTCGATAATTAACCCAGGGGTCGTTCTACCGGGATTAAAAGTAGCCTATGTGCTATTCCAAACTATAATCTATCTCTATGCCAAATTTCATCCAGATCCGTTCAGCCGTTCTGGCGTGATTGAGCAACAAACATCCATCCAAACTTTCACATTTATAATATTAGTATAGATAATAAGCGCCAGTCCTTTTATAGAAAACACATAGCTCCCAGCAAATAGTCCTGTAAAAAGAACAAAAAAATCCAGTTAGTATGTAGCTCAAGCGCCTTGCAAGAAAATAATAGCAAAGTCGGAGTTATGAGTTTCGCTATATTACTTATTTAAGTTTACGATCTTTTGAGTAAATACCTCGCCTGGTTTGTTTATTTTAATATTTTATTTTAGGGCTCTTTTTCATTATTAAAATGGAAGCAGATTATGAATTCTCATTACGTTTAAGATCTAGATTCTTATTGTGTCCGGTTTTTGGAGTTTCTAATTTGTTATGTATTTATCTACTAAGTCCGACTTACTCAAAGAGTTCTTTGTTTCAAAATAAAACAAAAATTAAGAAATAATTGTAGGAGCTAGGTACTACTTTGTTTACTCCCATCAGCATTTCTTTCAAGACAAAATGTTTCACCTTTATTATACACGAAATGCTGAAATTTAGATGGGGAGTCAAACATACACTTCAACAAGAACATTACCCCAAAAAAACAACATATCACGACCCATATTGCCTCTATACGATGAAATATCTTGACCCCTTTCCATTCCTTCTTGGGGTCATAACGGCCCCCTATCACATACCTAATCTTTACTCTAAATAAAAGGTGACCCAGACAGTTTTCATTGGTCATGTACGCTATAATAATATATCGTCGCAGGATAATTGTAAAAATCGTATTTTTGCTAGGTAAATCGTGAACGCACCGACGAAAAGTATGAAATATGAATAAACCTTCATATGATTGGCTGATGAGAATGTTATACACAGACGGATGTGCTCATTGGTACAAAGTTTTATTCGGACCTTATCAAAGATATTACCAAAGACGTTTTAAATTAACTGTTGTGTACCAAAGATGTATTAAATTAACTCTTGGAAAGATTTGAGGGAGGTCTTTGAAAAGGTCAGCCAATCAGCTGTCTACTTTCCTTTCCAGGATTTTTTAATCCTGGGATTTTCGCTAAAAACTATTTTTCCAATTATCCTGCGACTTAACTGAAACAATTCTTACAGTACATAGTGGTAACGACTGTGTTTACCGACTTATCTAGCACTTATGTAGATTATAATCTCTAATTTTTGGGTTGAAATCTTAGTGTTTACGGGGGGTGAAATGCAGGGGAGTAGGGGGCGTTGGTGATAGTAGCTTCAAGACAAGATAATCTTTGATTTTGTGTAAGATTTCACATTTTCAGTTAGTTTTCTTGTCTTTAATGTGGGTTTACAAAACAAGTATTCCGTTTCACCACTTAAATAAAATGACATTACCCGAGGGAGTCTGTTTTCAGGATTTAACAACAAGAGCGAAATGAACTGACGCTATCACAAATGTATTCTACCTATATTTTCTCTTTTCGCACCAACTAGCTTTAGTTCTATGAAGTCCTTGACAAAGCAATTTCTTTAAAAGCGAGAGTCTCCCCGTCGTTCTTCCAGTTTGTTTGATATCATCTGTCGACCTCATTACTGACAAATACTATAAAGAGGAAAGATTTGATTGTTTGTTTGTTTGCATTGAATAGGCTCCGAAACTACAAGGCCGATTTTTAAAAAAATTAAGGATCCTTACAAAAACTCCAATAATGTAACCTGTAAGGTGTAAAAAAATACCTAAAAATACCTTATATCGCGTGCGCTGCTAAAACTATTGATGATAGAACAAAAATTAAATAATGTACTACGACTTTGCAGAACACATAATTCTACGAAAAGTGTCGCGACAGCATATGTATAACTTTTATGTATATGTCACAATAATTGTTCTTTTATTTTAAAAATTTAATTGTAGTAATTCTTATCAAAATAAATTACTTCATACTCCAGAATGCTTCAATAGCTTTATATAACTTTTTGAATTATTCAATTCGGACATTCCATTCGAAAGATATCACGAGTTCAAAAATGTAAGTATTAGAAAAAAGTCACGTGGTCGCCGCTTATTCCGCTCGGCTTACTATGCGATGTGGGCGTCACTGAGGTACGGGAGGGGAGGCAATGTTAAAAAAAATCGGCTCCCTACGCAGCGGTCAAAAAATTCAACAATATAATCGTTTAATGGCTTTTGTTTGTAGTTACGATCTATAATCGAATTTATTAAAAAATATTAAAATAATATTTTCCAAACTTTCTATTTCCTCTCCCGTCCTATCCCGTCTATCCCGGCTATCCCGTCCTATCCCGTCCTATCCCGTCCTGTCCAGTCCTATCCCGTCCTATCCCGTCCTATCCCGTCCTATCCCGTCCTATCCCGTCCTATCCCGTCCTATCCCGTCCTATCCCGTCCTATCCCGTCCTATCCCGTCTTATCTCGTCCTATCCCGTCCTATCTCGTCCTATCCCGTCCTATCCCGTCCTATCCCGTCCTATCCCGTCCTATCCCGTCGTATCCCGTCTATTCCGTCCTATCCCGTCCTGTCCAGTCCTATCCCGTCCTATCCCGTCCTATCCCGTCCTATCCCGTCCTATCCCGTCCTATCTCGTCCTATCCCGTCCTATCCCGTCCTATCCCGTCCTATCCCGTCCTATCCCGTCCTATCCCGTCCTATCCCGTCCTATCCCGTTATATCCCGTCCTATCCCGTCCTATCCCGTCCTATCCCGTCCTATCCCGTCCTATCCCGTCCTATCCCGTCCTATCCCGTCCTATCCCGTCCTATCCCGTCCTATCCCGTCCTATCCCGTCCTATCCCGTCCTATCCCGTCCTATCCCGTCCTATCCCGTCCTATCCCGTCCTATCCCGTCCTATGAATACGTGGTAACCGTTTTAGGGTCGGTGTCCTTTACACCCAGTATAGGACTAGAAAACCTTGTTATAAGTTTTCCAACTATTCACCCGGCAGTATGAACGAGCCTATCTGTATGAGCGTGCCTGATCGCGCGTCACTGCCGCTTCTCCGATCATATGACTCGAGTTATGAATAAGGGATACATTGTACCGACGGCAAAAATGGAAAGGACATTAACAGTGTTGCAGGGGAGTTTGTTCCGCCACTTCTTCTTCCCAACTAAAACACTGGGAAGTGGCGAAGGGCGAGCGTTTTGGGGACTGTATCTTGTAAACTCGACGTTCGAAAAGTGCTGATTATCAGCCTAATTTGAATAAATGACTTTTGATTTTGATTTTGAACAAACCACTCCAACAAGTTTCCTTTCACAGACAAACTCTTACAAGGATCACTTATACGGACTAGCTGCAGACACCGGACACACGCACACTTATGTATGAAGGTTTCCGTATCTGGAGCTTCATCCGCAGTCTGTCTGCACTGGTTTAACCAAAGTTTCAGGAGTAGAGTTTTCGTGTGATCATTATTATTGGTCTTTAGTCTATTATCCAGAAAGAATCATGTTCTTCTTTGCTCTGTAGACGTCTAATTTATTTCAGCAATTCTATAATTACAGGAGACAGGTAAACAGTTTCGTTTTCATAAAAATAATAATATTTGGCCTGTAAATCATAAACTTACTGCACTATTTTTCTCTCAGGAAATGCAAGCCCCGCAGAATGCAAATAAGAGAGACCGGACTAGATGTAAACAGTAAATTATTATGCTAACGCTCCTCCTGCCTTGCATACACACGATGTACTTACATGTATTTATTATATACTACTGAGATTGTTAAAAAAAAACATTTTTTTACTCAAAAAATTTACCTATTCACTTCCTACATAAACAGGATTTTTTGTCACTCTGTTACTCGTAAAAACCAAAGAATTTCATTGACCACTTCTGTCCGTTTTCACTAACATTGTGTGACTTCTAAATTAATGCTTTAATATTATTGTACTGTTGGATTTCCAACTCTTGGTAATAAGAGAAGTGTCGAAAATATAACAGCACTCCTTTAGGCATTCGTTTACGTGTTGTGTTATCGAAATCGGGCATTCATCTAATAAGATAGCTGCTATTCCAAAGCAAGGTCTTAACCTGCGGTCAATAACATTTGTGGCTTAAATTCAATTGGTACTATCGACTACAATGACACCATATTATTATATAAATTACGGGAAGTAAGTAACGAATGATTCATAATCCAATTCTTTGGCTTCGTATAAGTTACGGATCTAAGAATATCTGGTATGTTATAATGTCACGATTTATTAGAATAATTATTAATATGATCGGTAGTTCATTCGATACTCGTGTGATTAAAATAATGTGTCACTACAGTCACTAACTCAATGGTGTATATCCAGCGTATTAAAACCCTAAAAAAGGTGTTATTCAAGTTTTTCCTTATTGTTTACCTGGGTGTTCAAATTGCGTTAATATGCTTGGTTAAGGCAATTTCTCTGGCGTGTTAACATTGTCATATTTCGAGTAATTACACAACATAACATCACACGCCTGTAATACAAGAAGGGTTAGGCTGAGATGTACCTAATAGTGCACCCTCATTTCGTCAGTTATGTTTAAGTCAAATTTAATAGGGGGCGACCCTATTGATATCAACTGGGCACAAATTCAGACTCCGTGGCTGCTACTGAGAAATTCCTGATGGAAAAACCCAAAAGTACTTTGCTCGACCCGGGTATCGAATCCAATAATTAGAGTACCTAATTATTATTTAAATATTGCAACGAACGCTTATTAAGAGTACATTATTTTGGTATCAAATTCAAGTGAATACCAATCATCGACATTGTTAAGGAGGGAATTACTTGCTTTAACAGTTCTTTATATTGCAATGAACTTAACCCTGTGCGTGATTGTAAGCACTGCTACGCACTAGGCTGTGAAAACGAGCGAGTTTAAATAAAGCAGCCGAATCTTACTGTCAAGTGCACAAAGAGCAAATGATATTAATTTGCCGGTTATAAAATTAAAGTTTGCCAAGCTATTACTTCATTAATGAAAATAGACACTGATTTTGCATAGGGGCCATCCATAAATTACGTTACACTTTAAGTGGAGGGAGGTCCACGAAATGTGACATTTTGTGACAAGGGCTGGGAGGGGCTCTAAATTTCGCATTTCAACTTTATAATATTTTAAATATTAACGAAAAACTTAAAATATTTCCAACTCTATCTGTAAAATGGCCCCTTAGTTGAACGCAATGTCATCACACCAGTTCAAATCGACGGTAGCAACACGCTTTTTGCCTACCTAGTGCGTTCAACTTTATCGCTCATCAAGTAATCAGACTGGATGGTCATCAGAAAAGAATGATTAAGGAAAAACTGACGACGATATCGACGTTTCTTTTACCCAAACCACTTTTTGCAGTGACCTTGTATGAGCCTTGTCATCATATGCCTAGCCTTTTCCCAACTATGTTGGAGTCGGCTTCCAGTCTAACCGGATGCAGCTGAATACCAGTATTTTACATGGAGCGACTGCCTATCTGACCTCCACAAACCTTGTAGTTAGTACTGGGTAATACGATATCCCTTGGTGAGACTGGTTGTAAGACTATCGGACCACTGACTACTTGTAACGACTGTCAAAGACCTACAAATGAAAGCCGGGACCAACGGCTTAACGTGTTTTTCGAGGCACACCCATCCACAGACCAAACTAGGCAAGCGCGGCTTAAACTTGTATGAGCCGAGTAAAATAAGCAAACTAAAATTCTAGAGGATTATAATAATATCCGCAATTTAACTAAACTGATAAAAACTGAACTGAAACCTGGACACGAGTTGCCATGGCTGATCTGGAAGTCTTTAAATAGACTTCGGACCCAGGTTGGCCGAAGTAAGGAAAACCTGTTCAGTTGGAGATTCATTGATGACTCTGCCCTGGAGTGTGTTGTTGCTCCACAAACGGTGAGACACTTAATATCGTGTCCTGCCTTTCCTGATGTTTGCACATCACAGGAGTACTACGATGACACGCCCGAAGCATCTTCCGTCAGATGTGCGCCCGCCCTTTGTCCCAGCTGTGGGAACGTTATTAGATGGTGATGCCATCTAGCGGGGCTCGGCCACAGCGGCTGCATTTGATGGCTTTCTATGGTGGTTGTCGTCTTGTTGGTGTGCTGCTCTTTCATGTGCTGTCAAGTGGCTAGCATATCCAACTTTGGCCGAAAACTCCGAGTACAAAGCAGACATGTCAGAACACCATTGACGACATTGTCAGTGTTCTGAGATACATAAGTAACGGTATGATGGCCTCTTTAAGAAGTAAGTAAGAATGAGGTCATTCGTTCTGAAACATAACAAAGGAATGAAATAAAATAATACAAATTAAAGGATTTCCCGGTTGCAGTCCCACGCCGTGAATGATGCATTTTTTGTAGTAAAACTTAAGGTGTGGTCTTTATAATAAAATGTATGTACTTGTAATGGTAACTGAACATAGTATTATTATGTTCAGCTACCATTACAAAAGAAACCGTTTTCTTCTAGATTATGACAAGGCACAAGAGGTTATGAAGTATAGCCAGTTTATCATCTTGACGTTTAAAAGATGAACAAGTCGTTAGTTAACTACCTAACTAATGACCTACTAAATAAGGAAGATATAATAGGTGTATGATTCGAAGAACACCCTTTTCGAACAAAAACAACTAGATTGATTAATTTGGGTATCGAATTTGAGTATTACCAATTTTCACAATCCACAGTAAAATTAAGAAAAAGATGGAAGCATCTAGATTCAATTTACTATTTTCTTGCAATAGACTGACAATACGACCAATAAACATAATCATTACCAAAATTAACAACACAGTTTTTACCCTAACAAAAACTTCAATGTAAGCAATTTAAAAAACTGTTTCTTTTTATATCCGATCCGCTCAATTGATAATCTTTTTCAGCGCTTTTTTTCTATAGCGTCGTGATAGATCGTCACTTCTCCTGAATTAACATTATTAGAACTGTCCTTATCTTGTTTAAACGTAGACAATAGTAATATTAAAACCTCTCTTTACCATCATTATCTTTGCAGACTGGTTATTATTTCTAGCGTTCCAAATACACTCACATGGTTAGTCGCAAGCGACTAAAGTTCGTGATTTTTTTCAAGTCGTGTGTATTGGAACCTAGCCTTTACTTCGCAAGCTATTTGACTCATGCCTGTCTCATGTCCCCACTTATAAAAACCAAAAGCGACCACAGTGTTCGTTCCCTAGCTAAAGTGAAAAGTGAACTTGTATTAATTCATTGATAAAGCCCGCATTTTTTTTGTTGAAATCTATTTTGTTGTTAACGTATATTTAGTTTGTATCAGTTTAATTCGGTTGTTGGTCTTGTTAGTTGTCTCGTCTATTAATAGTTGTGGAAAATGTTTGTGCGATTATTTGTTTGTTTGGTGAGTTTATTCTAAATTATTATGTTATTTAGTGTTTCACTTGAATTATTTACATTTAGTTTTTTAAATTAAAAAATAAATTAAGCAATTAGATGGATAGAGCTCTGGTTCATTGTTCTTTTCAGTGTTCACACTGAAAAGAACAATGAAATTTCAATTAGAGTCGAAAAAAAATGTTTTTAATGAAAGCGAACTGTAAAAGGAACACTTAATAATTAAATAGGAACAAAGTGTTCTGAGATTGAACTTGATAAATTCCTTACTGAAAGGCATTGTTTAAATTCGATCAGAGCAACACCTAATAAAGTTATGGGTATTGTTATTAAGACCTTTGTAACTGTAAAAGGTGATGTAATAATATGGGTAGAAGGTACACTTCACCTCAGTAATAATAACAAATCGTGACGTGTGAAGGTAGGTAAATAAAGGAGGGTCTTGAAGCATACTTCAAAAGTTTATTATACCTCTTGAGCGATCTCCAAATGTTATTCACCTCAATAACCAAAGGATTAATGATACAGTGTAATCACCTTATGTGCAGTCTTCTAAATAAAACTTGAGGTGTGCGTTGTTTTTTTGCCAATCCAGTATACAAAATTTTATTGAATAACCACATGTAAGATTTAATGGGTGCTAAATGATTCTTAGCAGTTTTGGGCATGGCTAGGTGAAAGGGACGTAGGAGAGCCTTTGCCCAGCAGTGGGACAGTACGGACTAGTAATAATAAACTTGAAAACATACCTTTGTGTGAAAAGTTTTCACATCAACAAAATAAAAATAATTATTTCTGTTTATCATTCACAGGTTTTCATAACGAAAATCCTAGCAAGCGACTACCAAACTACCTCACGATATGCAGCCTCATCAAGATACATAAATAATAATCAAAGAAATACAAGAAAACTAATTACAGACAGTTTAAATGATTCTGCAGGCGGCGCAGCAGAAAGTATAAACACTACAAACAAAACAAATGGCACAGGAAATAGCCTCACTGTAGGACCCCTAATTAAAGATGAGGATAACAATGGAACAGCAACTAAGAAACCAGAAGGAATGGAAACACAAAGTTCTCAAGTAGTAAATTCTTATCCACCTTACAGTTCTTATCAAGTAACTGAGAATGTAATAGATATACCTGATGATAGAACACCAGCTGGACCTATAGACACCAGCTACACTCATCAACCGCCTATTCTGAATCTAGCAAGACCTACGAACAAGACAGAGACGGATAAAGTTACAGAAGCTGGCCAATCAAAACCAAAAAAGACTTGTTTTAGCATATTCCATATCAAAGCTGAATTTGACGATAAAGAGCATCCAGTACATGAGCATAAAGTTGTTGGACTTCTCAAAGGGATAAAGGCATATATCCATAATTTTCAAAAGAGTGTCGTTCATGGTTTTCACAGTTTTTTCCATAAACATCAAGATGAGCATGACCATGAACATGGGGACAGATTTGAAAGGGCTGTTGGAAATGAAGAAGATCGTGGTGTTAGAAATGGTGTTCAAAATGTAGATAAAACTGATTCTAATGTACATGGATGACATGTTAGTTTGACGTGATTGCTTTTTTTTTTGCTGTTATAAATTCATTGTTTGTTGAAAGTATTTCTTTGGTTTTATTTAGTATCCGTTTCAAAAGAAGTAGGAATCAGTATTACAAGTGGTTAAGATCTTAAAAGTTTTAAATGTTTAATCCCTCCGATCACATATTTCAATCCTTGGAACGCTTACTTTGAGAATTTCCTCAAAATTTCACTTTGTCGGTGAAGAAAAAAAATAGAGTCGAATCCATCATTAAAGTAGATATAAATGCATTAATAAATGAAAAAGCTGACACGTAATAGTGACTTAAAATCCAAGTTACAGTTATAAATCATATCATTTCAGAATTTTATCCAAAGTAGACTAGAGAACATGTTAAAATTAAATTCCGTGAACTAGATTCTTGAAGACTGGAGTGAATATTTACTGCAAGGCGTATTTAATGGAAGCGCTGTTTCTATTTTCCGAGGTAAGGTCATTAGAAAAAAAACGGACAGTATAAGACTACCCTTAAAAATGTAAGTAATGAACATGTGTAGTCTGTAAAATGTAGGCACTCTAGTGTATACATATTATAGCACCACGCTAGGTAGGTTAGGCAGAGATGTACCTTAAGCTTGTTAGCATTGTACGACTAAATATTGTGAAATATGAGTGTATGATATTGATAGGTACACCTCTGCCGTACCGTTTGGTGAAAATAGGCGTCATGTTATATTCATTGCAATTTTTCCGGGGAAGAACCTATGAAACTTATAGTGTCCTTGCGGGTAACTATATTTTCGAGCCGTTTGGGGTTGAAACCCTCGGGCCGAGTGCTCACAGCCTTTTTAAGGAAATATCCATACGTTTAGTTGACGGTACCCGTGACCTGGGCTAGCTTTCATCCTGGGCAAAGGCTTAGCATTGCCATACAGTGTGGCAATGCCGCCAGTCTCTTGGGCACATAATCGGTTGACAGCGTTGAGGAGTTTTTCGATGCGTTTTTGATGTTTTAGGAGGTTTCTATGTTTAGGTTATATTTTACTGTAAAAGAGATACAGATTAGTACATCTTAACTAAAATCATTTTCGCCAATACCACATTGGTTACAACCAATTTGATAAATTTTAATCTATTTTAAAGCTCCTAATACAAAGTGAGATAACTTGAGCCATTCATTAGGTGTACGATATTTATACGTCTGTCTGTTACAGGGCTCTACCTTTGTAACGATAGGAGAAAGCTTGGTGAAATACTTGCAGTCTCGGCGTTATCCGTATCTTAGTAAATAATAGTAATGGTTTTGAATGTTTCCTTGGTTCAGTGGTCCCAAGTGCCACTGGTGGATTTTGGTTTAACCCGGGGGATGGAACCCCAGGTTGGACACAGTATTATTGGTTCCCTTCGAATGGATCTGTGCTCAATTTATGGCTATAGATTACCTGTTACATGTAGTGTTTCACCTTTGTGTAATACTGGCGTAATATAATGAATCATAATTATAGATTTATTCAATACACAAGCGTTGGAGTGGCAATTTAAAGACTGAAACTAAGTCTGAAATTAAATCAATTTCAAAGAATCACCGTGATAGTATCACATAGCCGCCTTATCGAGGAAACGTTTATACATTTCCTGAAAACCAATTTCTATATTCTGTCCTAGAAATGCAAGTACACGTTATCGATCGCTGCGACATCATCGCTATCGTACTGTGTGATTAAATTATACAAATCGCTTGAGGGTCAGTCCAGGAAGTCGAGCTATTCTAGAGTTTTGAAGTTGAACGTGCTCTCAAAGCAAAAATATTCAAACATTCACGAGCGATGGACTAGAGAAAATCGTAAACTAATACTTGTTACTACTTTGTAAACTACCCCGTAACTGTAACTGCCCCGTGGGTCTCGTGGTCACAAATGCGACTGCTTAGTGTGGGGTCCAAGGTTCCATTTCCGGTTTTTCATTAGAAATTCTTAATAGCAGCCCGGAGTTTGAAAGTTGGCGGTGTGATACCCCCGTGACGCGGAAAGCACGTTAAGCCTGATTCCTGCGCCTGATCTCTCGCCTGTGGTGTCGGATTGCTGTCCCATCGGACTATGAGAGTAAAGGAACAGAGATTGCACCTGTGCCTGCGCACGCGCTTGTGCACTATAATGATATCTCCCGCGCCGATGGCTAATCTCCTGTTGAGATAGACTGCCGTGACCGTGTACTTTGTAACAAGTCGACCTGTGTAGTGTCATACGCCCGCTTGTCAGGTAGCATTTGTGTTGAAAATGTTCGGAATATTTTTTTACCGACTTCAAAAAAAGGAGGAGGTTCTCTTGGTTGTATTTTTTTTTTGCGTTTTTTGCCACACATCTTCGTCATTTGTGAACCGATTTGAAAAATTCTTCTTTTATCTGAAAGTTTATACTTTCCGATTGGTCCCATAGAAATTTTATCAAAATCGGTTCAGTGTTTTGGTTTTTAAATCAAAATAGCTGAAAAAAATAAATGTAAGTCAAGAAAAAGAAATTGCGAAATTGATACTTGACAAGGATTTGTGTGTGATACGATAACTAAAAAGGGTAAAATAAAAACTTTTTTGAAAAAAAAAAAACCGACTTCCAAAAAAACACAAAAAAGAATGGAAAATAACTTGTGTTTTTTTTGGAAGTCGGTTTATGTTTTTGCAGAAAAAGTTTTTTGTATGACAATATTCCCAATGTCCGCTCTGAAAGTCTTTTAGATATCTTTGGCTCAAAGGAATTGAACATGACGAACTTCTATAAAGTCACGGTAAATGTCAAACTAGTGCCAGGCTTGTCAATTGTGCAGTCAAACTATAGCCGGACATGCCACTGCTGTGTCTATGCTTCAACATCCCATGGCATCAAATGCTATTTTTAGAGAGGCTACGGACTGACTAAATTCTAAAACTGTTACACTTTTCACATAGATATACTTCCATACATAAACTCACGCAATTTTCCTCCGGGTGTAGGTAGAGACTACAGAAAGCCGCCTTCGCTTCATCCACGTTTGCTTTCGGATCATATAAACACACGGTCACCAGTAACAACAATATTTAGACCAAGCGTCCCTTGTCCTCGACCGTTGTAAACGCCCCTGTGTGCCTATTAAACTTGTTTTGGTCTGTCTCCTGCTGATATGGAGGGAAGTGGAAATTAGGTTTTTCCAACTCCCCCGCTATTCTTTTTTGATTAATTTCGTTGCGTTATCCAAGATAGTTAAATTGGTTCTCGTAGACTTCGTCGAGCTTCATCGTCTCGGCGCTTTTTAGAGGTCGTTGATTCTGGCTTTCAAGTTTCAGTGGTTTGAGAATAGTGTGGCGGGCTTGTCTCAATAAAAAAATATTAGATCACAACCAACTAAATATTACGCTTGACCTAAATAGCTGCTTATTTTGTAATACTAACCATACGGGTGTGTATGTAAGTAATGTAATTACAAACTTTCTAATTACATAACGTAATGTCATGTAGCGTTATTACTTAGTCAAGTTCGTTATGCGGGTTAGCGATCCCAATGACAACGAACTTGAACTAGAAAGCTTGGTAATTTACTAGGAGAAAGTCTGAGTTTAACTGGTGATGCTGCAAATCTTGGCTGTGCTCTCTATTACGAAACCATCAAACCTAACTTGGCTGCATGAAAATATTGGTATTGTTTTAATGAAAATTTGGAGTCTTATAGGCGTCTAAACATTGGATAGACCTAACATCAAGCCTGTAGCCAAGAACAAATTCGGACTCAGGGTTGCTATTGATAAATTCCCAACGGAAAATCCCACTAGCCTGTCCCGGCTTAACCTGGGAATCGAACTCAGGACTTCATGTTCAGCAGAATTGGATAAATTATCAAGAAGAGGAGCCTTAGAATCCCTCGCTGCATTCGGGATTCAAAATAGTGCCGGTGACGTGCTTACTCTACTGTTTAATCCAGACTAACGTGATAATATAATTTATATAATGATGATTAAATATAGATTTAAAGTGTGCCACGATTAAACTATGTATGTGCCTATAAGTTTAACCAAACCTTGGGTTATTAGGGTTAATGGCATATTAAACGATTCTCAGTTCTGATAAAGTTTCTAGGTTATTTTAGTATTAGGGAATTACCAAGATGAAGGGAATTGTGGAAGGCTGGAATAAAGTAACTTAACATAACATTACAAGGCAACAATGTTCCCTTTGGGGCCTGGCCATCAGCCACTACTCCAGCCAAGTGCGGTTGGTAGATGTCACAAATTTTACGTCTTCAAATAAACTAGAAAATGCCCCGTTTCTTCACGGTGCTTTCCTTTACCTTTTAGAGCTCGAAATATTAAATAAATTGAACAATGTAACCTGCCTGGGTTCGAACTAACGACCTACTATCGGAAGCCGTTACCACGGAGCCATCGCTATTCCTGTACATAGCATAATCAGCCACAATGTCCCCGCTGCTTGGACTGAGGCCTACTCGCCGTGAGATGGAAAACGCCGTGGGTTTTGAGTAAGAATGTGGATGGCTTTAAGAGGACAGGAAGACCAAAGAAACGATGGATGAACTGTGTGAAGGATGATATGGCTAGAAAAGAGGTGTCTGATAGATGATGAGTAATAGAGAAGTATGGAAGAAGACATGCTGCGCTGACCCCAAAAATATTGTGATCAGCACAGTATGACTGCCCCCCGATGCAAGTGAATGATGTCGATGTTCCAAATATGTCTTTAATTTTTTATTTCTAGGAAATTCTCTGATTCACCACGTTTTCCTGTGCCGTTTTTAGAGCTAATAAAATAAAATAAAGTTGCACTAAAATCGCCTGACTTCATAAATAACATACTAAAATGTGTCAGGTTTCGTACCATCCTACTAAATACAACAAAAGACTGGTTAGTCTTAAGATATTTCGTGCTAATCTTAAGTGTGTGCCTCTAAAGTGTAAGACGACTAAATTTTACCTGCATGCTAATACTGTGTCGATGAACTGACCAACTGTTTGTGCTCCATTGGCCATAGAGATGTTGATACCACAGGGTTAACTTTTCCTGCTTTAAATTTTGTTGATGGGATTTTTTATGAAGCAGTATAATTAATTTTAAGAATGGAACTCTCAAACTCGCTAAGAGTACTTTACTGACTTGCTGAATAGTAATTTGGGAAGTATCCGTAGTTACTTGCCAATCAAGTAACCAAGCAAAAAAAAATCTAACTATACTTAAAAACAGGTTGTACATCGCTCGGTATCATCATCTCCACACACATACCGTGCTCGGGGCGGGGTCAGTAGCCGGGGATGCTGCGCAGTGCGAAGCTGCGCCGGCACAAGACGCACGCGCGCGAACGAACCATATTCGAAATTTGAAAAGTGATTTTATTTTTTGTGGTGTAAAAAAGAGGTTCGTATGTTTCTTTTTTTGTTGTTAAATTATATTCAAGACCATAGAAACGATGGATGGACTGTGTGCATATGGCTAGAAATAAGGGGGTGATGAAGGGACGAGTAGGGAAGTATGGAAGAAGAAGACATGCTGCGCCGACCCCAAGTAAATTGGTATAAAGGCTGGGGAATTTTGATGATGATGATATTTGTACAGATAATTTCGTTAGTCTTTTAGTTTGTATTCTTTTTTGTTCTGTTGGTTATGATAAGTGTATGCTAATGATTATAAATCTTTCTAACGTTAATAGAATTAAGTATCAATATATGTTATGATCGTGAATTATAGCTAACGGTTTTTACAATGGCTGACAAAGATCGTGCAAATTTAAATTTGTATTGGTACTTATTTGGTGTGGCCACGCGGAACTTGAATATCTTTATTTTCTTATTTGGATTTGAATTGAGAGTGAGCTTAGGTGTTCTAAAGTGGGTGCGTGCTGTTCCATGCTGAGATAGGGACTTCAGTTTCCATACTTCCTATCCTTTTGGTATCGTACAGGACTTGAGTTTATAGATAGTATTTGTTTATGATTTTCTTTTTTATTTAAATTTTTTTGTTGGTCTCTTTTTATTTAATTTTGTTTTATTGTTTGGTCCTGGGCGAGTCTAATAAATGTTTTTTCTTTATTTCTTTCCATAAGTCAACTATCCTACTGAGAGGGTTTTCGTAAATATTGTTTCCAAGCATGGATTTTAATGAACGGTTATTAGGAACAAAGCCATAATCATCAGCTTCGGTCGAAGGCCTATTACTGCGTTACTGCTGAACTTGAGATCTTGGATTCGAATCGAGGGTTTTTCGGTCCGGAACCAGGATTTTTGACAAAATACTGGACCCTCTCCGCTCGGTACCAGTAAAGAATCAAACTGGGGCCCTCTTTCTTAAATAAAAAAAAAAAAACTAATAACTCTGCTGATGTCATGACAGAAAGAAAGCGGGGAATGTATGTAAATAAGTATTGTTCAACTAAACGTAATATTGGCAAAGAAGTAGGATTCTATTCTTTGCACATTCTTTTAAAATGCTGTACGAATTTTAATGAGACTTTCGCTTGTTTGACTCAGGATTTGTGTTATGAGTATGACCGTATGTACCTAAGTACTGGATGTACAGTAAAATGTTAAAATTACCTGAATAATCTCCTTGAGAACATTCATCATCTGTCACATCTGCCTAGCCTTTTCCCAAATTTATTGGTGTCGATTTCCGGTGTTACCAGATGCAGCTGAATACCTGCAGTATTTGACATGGAGCGACTGTCTATCTGACCTCCACAACCCAGTTCGTACTGGATAATACGATACCCCTTGGTAAGACCGGTTGTCAGACTTTCTGGCCACTGACTACCTGTAACAACTGCCAAAGATCTACAAATGACAGCCGGGACCAACGGCTTAACGTGCTTTCCGAGGCACGGAGGAAACTTGATATGTAATGATGGTCATCCATCCACAGACCGACCTCGGCAAACGCGGCTTAACCTTGAAGATCGACCAGTGCGGCTGTTATTATTTAGCCACGAGATCCTTGAAAACATTAATGAAAGTTAATTTTAAAGGGTTTTCTTGAGCACACAGTTGCAACACCAAACCTAGTGAGTTGCAATTTGACGTTTTTAAAATTCATTTAGCTACGTAATGTTAGCATTTTCGATGCTTAGGCATTCATCTTTAGATATCAGTGAGGTACGGTCAAGGAAAACATCTTTTCACAAGGAAGTTGTAAAAGATGTTTTCTTTTCGTTTTGCTCTACATTTTTGATATTATCATTAACACTGAAAAGCGCACATCATAAGCAGTTGCAGTTCATAAGCTGCTTGTAACAGCGCCAAAATATCGGGAACTCGAAACGAATAGTGAGCCTGGTAAAATTCCCGTTTTCAATGTTAGTGACCATGCAAGTTTAAAAACTTAAATTTTTGAAAATTACGTTCTACCTAACAATGTTATGATAAGGAAAATATCGAACATTACTTTTATTTTGGCTTTGAACATTGAAATAAAAAAAAACATCGCACATATCTGCCAACAGACGCCGTTAAAATTGACCAATTCTGTCCGGAATGAAGCGCCAAACAAAACTAAACTCTAGCTAAAACTGTGAAGAATTCTGAGGAGAATAGATTCTCAGTAAAAGTAGTTAATTATCCCAGCACTATTCATAAGCACGTTTTAGCACTAAACACTAAGTGCTTACTAATTAAGTGTTCCCACTAAAAGTCATTATTAACACTGTACATTTAAATTAATAAAATACCACTGTGTCCCGCCGATGCTTCGCACGGTTTTCGAAGTATCTACCTAATTTACACATATGCAGATAACATGCATGAATCTTTCGGAATTTATTGTATGTGATGATTGTGGAAAAAAGGGGTGAAAATGGAAAATCACATCGGAATCCGTTAAAATGAATTGCTATGATGATATTTGATTGATATATTTTCTTCTTGCTATTCATTCAGCAGCGGTCTAAATGTCTGATTGACGCATTATCTACATAAAAAAAATAATTTATTCAAAGATGTAGATAATGCGTCATTATGACATTTAGACCGCTCCTTACAACAGAATACAGGAACACCAAAGGGGTGATTGTGTGAAAAATGGCATGGCTAGGAGTGTATGAATACTGAGATCACGGCTGAATGAAAGAAGAAGAAATGCAAGATGAAACTAAGGGTACGCAAGAGGAGGACGCATGATCAGCGTATAAAGTTACTCCTGATGGGACACAGGCATTATCTGAGAGCGCATGCGCATGTATTACAATACACCGCGAAGGTCTAGTGCGGATTGGTCGACGTCTCTGAATTTTTGGTTATTTTTTTTAATATTGTTAGAACCGTTACAGATAACTCACGATGTTTTTCCTCACAAGGCTTTCTATAGTATATTGTAGGTACCTACGTCACACGGGTTGTCATGTAACTTGTATTAATAGTAAAATAGCCCTTCCCTTCCACCCCTTATAAAAACAACCTCTATGAGTACGAAAGGGCGGGACTGCTATAGCACGCGGCAGCATCGACGATGCGCTCGGCAGCACGCTTTTGTTCAGTCTTTATAACAATTTATCAGTGGTAAGAGAAACATTATTCTCCTATAAATCTATATCAGCCATCATCCCCTATTCCTACCTTCATGTTTTAAAAATTCAAGCATCTAAAAGAAAAAATATCAAATGATTTTAACCAAAAATCCACAACACATATTCGGGTAGCAACGTTTTATTTAATCAACATGTTGTTAAATTATTAACAAAGCCTTAAAAGCTTCATTAAAAGCAAAATTAAGTACATTTCGTACCCGCAGTGTTCCGTATAATGCAATTATCAGACTTGCCATAAAATTTATAATATCGACATTTTATTTAGGGACAGGGAAAAGGTATTCTTAATAATAATATGGCCGTTTCTAATTAGGACTCTCTGATTGGTCTGCATTCGTTGCCGCCGTTTTATCGTATTAAAAAAAAGCTATAAGGCTGTCAACGACCCAACAATAAAATTGGCTTTGCTAATCTGTGGAAGGATCGAGGAAGAGTTTATGGTACTTTTACTTTTTAATTGGTTGGATCAAAAGACAGGTTTTAATTGACTGTTAATTTGTTGCATTTTAAGACTGACAAGTTACGTCGATTAATGAATAAATAAGCGTTAATAAGTTTGTTGACAGTCACGAAAGTTAAAGGTAAGCTGTTTATTTTCCTTAATTATCATCATTTTGAACTCCCCGTATTCCAATTTATTATTAGTCGGATTAGAATGTATTCCTCTCATCCTGCCATCTCTATGAGTCTCCATTGGTCTAGATTTAGTTAGAAACTGGTTATCCTTATCACCTTGGGTTCGAAGTGATAATTAAGTATCTTGATTGTCTTGTTCACAAAAATTATAAAACAATAACTTTACATATACCTAGCTGACATGTTACAATTATTTGATGCAATTGATTAATTTTTTATATATTTTACACGCTGTTGTATAGAATCTGGTTCTTCTAACCTAACAGACAGATGTGTTGCTGGGGAGTTTGTTCCGCCACTTCTTCTTCCCAGCTAGGAAGTGGCGAAGGGTCGGCGTTTTGGGAAACTGTCTCTTGTAAACTCGACGTTCGAAAAATGCTGATTACCAGCCTAATTTGAATAAATGACTTTTGACATGTATGTATCCGAACGCGATTGGCCGTTTCCGAGTGTATACAATGAAGTTAAGTGCCAACTTAAAAAAAATGATCACAAATATTGTGTTTAATTAATCAACAAACAGATTTTTAATTCATTTGTCTTAAAACGAAAGAATAAAGTAAACAAATGTTGTTATTACATAATATTTTAGTAACGAAATTTCCATTTGTAAGTAAAAACAATTAAAGAGTTATGAATTACTATCCGATAAATGTCAAACCAAATAGGTAATTATCTTGATAATTTCGACCCTGCCTTTTATAAACTATGTATTGTCAGTTTTATTTCTATGAATCAGTTTAATTTATAATTCCTATCTAATATATGTTAATTACAATAATTACTCAGATTTATTTTATGAACACAATAAAAATAAAATTAATTGGCTTACACCTGTTTTCTATGCTAATAATGTTGTAGTTGTAAAGTTAAATTAATTGTATAATTACATTATACTAACATAATTATTTTATGACTGACAAGTTTACTTATTTAGTTAGGTGGTGAAATCAGCTTCTGTTTTAGATGTTGATATTAACAAATCAAAAACAGACTTCCTAAATAAAAGTCAAACACGAGACGTAAATATTTAACTTTAACAATCTGTAACTAAACTAGTTTGAAACCAAATAACTTAAACTTAACAATATTGGATTTACATTTAACACGACCCACAAACTAAGGATTTATTCCCAAGAAAATCCAGATAAACATAAATGCTATCGGAACCAAGATACATAAGTACAATAATGGCAAGAACAAGGATTGGCCCACTTCACCTGAGAACCGGATCTGCCTAACGGTTGCCCAGGAATCGCTAGATATACAGCCTTGTTTGTATACTTAGCAACTCGTTTTAGAATGACCCAGAATATGGCCGTACTTTGTGCGGAATTGCTCTGCGCTGATTTGAAATTGATAAGGCATTCCTGGGTGTATTTATTGTTGTTTTGCTTGGTAATTAGTGTATAAAGAGGAAATGGTGCTGTGAATAAATTCTTCTGACTATTATGAGTCTTTTAAACATTTAAAACGGTTATGAAAACCTTTTCTTGTTATAATTGTCTCAGCTATAATCTAAAGTCAATAAACCTCCCTTTGGGTTTCGCCGCAGTCGGGTAAAGACAGATTGAGATTAATATTAGAGTAATTAACTGATTAGATTATTAGATTAGATTAGTTAGTGATTTAGAAATCTTTTTAGTTATTAATTTTAAATATTTTCTCGCAGCTCCGGCAGCTGAAATTGCATGAAGGCGCTTCAGTTAAATCCCTTACACCCCCTTACAAACTACTAAGAGAAGCTATCCTTTTCAAAGGGTTTTGTATTTCTGTCAAGACTATGGATAGGATTTAAGCTTCTCGAAAGCTTATGTCTATGTCCATGTTTATTTTCACTCTTCCATTATTGTTACCGCTAATAAAATATCATTCACGTCATCTGGACTCTCAGGTACTGTCTCATGAGATAATTCTGTAGAAGTTCTGCATCTCTCCAAGCAGCAGGAAATACAATGAGCAAACGAAAATGAAAAGAACTTTTTTTCTTATAAAAACACATCGTTATGATATTCAGTTCCCTGTCAGACAGAACCTAAATATTCCGGTATTACGAGGCACTTACTCGTAACAATATAAACACAAAAGTGAGTTAACTGCCTACAAATAAAGGGCAACATTTAATGTGTTCTGTTTCATCACATTAGGGATGTTCGAGTTCTTGTCTGGTGGACGAAGTGTCGACTCAGACGGGCTGAGGGAGTTATTTGTTTCTAGGGTTAGCTTGACTTTCCGTAAACTGTTAAAGTAACTAATGGGAGTTGTGTGATGGTTGATTAAGAAATTATAGTTTCCACTTCTTGTTAGAGTCACTTAATGAGATTAATTTAACACTGAGACACTCTTAATCAATAACCAAGACCACTTAAGGACGGCTAGGCGGAAGTCTGTCTGAGTTAAAACTCTCATTTATTAATCGCTGTACTTCTATCAATTCGATTTTAAACAATTATTATTCATCATTTCTTTGGTCTTCCTCTACTCTTATAGCCACAACATTCATACTCAACATTTTACTCACTACATTTTTAGGGTTCCGTACATCAAAAGGAAAAAACGGAACCCTTATAAGATCACTTTGTTGTCCGTCCGTCCGTCCGTCCGTCCGTCCGTCTGTCAAGACCGTTTTTCTCAGGAACGCGTGGAGGTATCAAACTGAAATTTCTATATGATACTTAGTTCTACTGTCCCTGGAAGCTGTAGAAATCAACCTTCTAAGTCAACGCAATCAAAAGATACAGCCACTTAGGCCGCAAATTTCCGCAAATTTTCGAAACTCGCACGGGAATCAAAACCTACAGGGTACTTCCCGTGAACTTAGAATCTTGAAATTTTGTACGAAGTCACGTCTTATAGTGCAGATATAGGAAAAATTACGAAAACCGTAAATTTTTAGTTTCGTCATATAAAAAAAAGTTATATACCCACAGGTTTGTACAGAACCCTCGGTGCGCGAGTCCAACTCGCACTTGACCGGTTTTTATTCTAGAGTAGTGCAAAAAAAATATTTATTCAAACGAAAAATACCCCCTAGTGACTGCTTTTAACTGGCTTCCTGAAAAGTTATGTTAACTTGTTAACAATAAGTTTCAATTCATTGTATTATATAAAATTAGAATTTATATTTACCAAATCATACAATATTGACTCCAATGATACGATATTTTACAGAAGAATTTAATAGGCTCACCTAAATATCTTGTTCTATACCGAATATTTTCTGGTTCGATAGAAAATTTTACGATTTGTGACTAAGGAGCAGCATGAGTTTGTGTGGGTTTGTTGTCGGTATAGGACGTTGGTTGAACGAAAATCTTTTCATCGAGAAATTTTCCTAACTGGTCCCCAAGTAATTAGCGAGAACACGACCATTTATTACCTTCCGACCTTTGTGATCTTTTGGGATTCGCAAGATGATGTGAAAATTATTGAGGCGTAAATTGGTGGTTGATCGTCGGTGCTTGTCTTTGATTTTTAATCAACGCTGGGGGTGCATTCAGAAATATATTTAGTCACACCCAGCAAACTCAAGAACGTGCCAAATTACTAAAATAAAGTTTAATTAAATTCTAATGACTAGAGGTTGAAAGACAATCTATATTTTTATCTTATATTTATTTGTTCATTTAGGTTCGAATTTAATTTGTTTTCAAAATAATGATAATTTTTGTAAATGTGTTATGTTTTCATTATGACGCATTTCAGAAATCTCACATTAATTGTTTTTATTTACAGCCTATTTCGTTTCAATTCAGGATGTAGGGATCCCATCCATTCCTCTCTATTTTGAGGTAGTGTGGATCCATCCTGCCAGTAGGTGTCAAGCTTAAGGTCTGGCTCCACTAAGGCGGAGAAGACCCGAGCTGAGAGATGTGCAAGATGCGAGCAATCACAGGAGAGACGAGAGACGTGATTTCAACTGAGTGATTGGTCGGTTTCCGCAAATCTCTCCGTTCAGCTCGTCTCCGCTTTGGTGGAGTCCGGGCCTAATATATACTTCTATACTATATTATATAATATATAATCTATACTATCTATACTAATATTATAAATGCGAAAGTTTGGATGGATGGATGTTTGTTACTCAATCACGCCAGAACGGCTGAAAGCATCTGGATGAAATTTGTCACAGAGCTAGATTATAGTTTGAAATAGCACATAGGCTACTTTTCATCTCGGTAAGACGATCCTGTGGGTCAATTATTGAACTCCACGCGGGCGAAACCGCTGGCATAAACTAGTAGTAAATAAGTGCCAATGACTTCGCGTCAAAATATCCTCACAAAAAAAATAAACACTAATGACATAAACAACCCCCACTATTGACCAAAACAACAATTGTGAGTCCTCCCAACCCTCACTTTGACATTGTCTGATTTTTATGTCTTTCTTTACGGGTTGTAAAGTTTATGGACGAGGGTTTACGAGCTCGCACAAGTACAATGTCGGCACAAGTACAGGTTAACTCTGCCGACGAGAAGATTAAGGGTTCACAGCTGCATAGATGGAGGTTGAATGGAAAAGTAGGTTGGAATTATTATGGTTTGTTTGTTGAAGTTGAGTAACTTGGGAACGGTTAGCTAGGCTAGGGTTTCGGAACCCGATTTCGGTCCCATAATAAAACCCGGAAAAAAAGGGTTTTTCTATTTATTTATTTTTTGCTATAGCTGCAAGCCTATATCTGACACTAAGTAGATATGAAGATACGTTTTATGGGGCCATGTAAGTTGGAAGACACAATAAAGAAACATTGGGTTGAAATGAAATAAATATATAAGTATATTATGATGATGATATACTTATTTCGTGTCACGAGAAGATTATCACTTGGCTCGGCATTTATTTTAATAATTAGAAAAAATAAATTACATACTATTTATTTTGTTTATTTCAAAAGCTAACTATACGTATATACGTTAGGTACGCTGTGTACGTTATAACAATTAAATACACTAAAATAACTAAACTTACTACAAACTATATTGTTTTGTTCCAGATATCAAAATGATTCGGCACGCGGTTTTCGTAGTACTTTCTTTGTGTTCGCTAAGTCAGGTAAGTTGTACTCTTGAAGTCAATCTAAAATCATTTACAAACTAATTCGTCGATGACAATTTAAATTCTGTCAGCCCAGAACGGAGCCACTAGTTTGACTATCTATCAAGTGCTCAAACGAGAATGGCATAGAGATTACCACAGACTCATTTACGACCCGTTTGTAGGTAATATAATTCAGATTAATTGAATTAACATCTTTAATTTGGTCTAATCTAAAATAACTATTAGCTGCAATATTAAAAATGTCTTGATTCTACTCATTTCAATTGACAAAATGTCCATTCTCAATGGACTTGATTTCTCAATGTCTTTCTAATGCAGCCTCCAAACATGTCTTTGTGGAAAGATTCTTTTCATTTTTAGGCCCATTTCTGTACAATAGGTTAAATAGAAAACTAAGTATCTATAAGTTAAATTATTTTAGCTGTAAAAAATCCATATGTATTTTTCTAAAAACCACCTCTTATGCGCAGACAGAAGATTTACTTGCTGTCTGTAAATAATCCGAGAACACGCTGTTTTTATTTTTATGTAAGTTTTCATTTTAGTACTTTACTTTTCACTTAATGTTAATTTTATTTATTTTAAGTAAAATGTCTACTTGCACTTTGTAGCCTGAGACACAGGTTCAACCTAGTTCAGGCAAATAAGCAACTGTGCTCTATTTTAATTGTTGTGATATTTTATTGTAACTGTGCACCTTTTTATAAAATAAACGATTGATTGATTGATTGATTGATTGATTCGACGAAAACATATATTTCTAGCTTCTACATCAAAGACATAACGGTAGCCACAAAACTGTATCTAATGAGCAGTAGAGGTGATGAATAATTCACTAAATGTCACTTGCGTTCATGTACTGTCATTGTTTTATTGTGACCGCCATGATTTCACTTTTACCTAAGTACTGGTGACATACTTATTTTATCACTTGGGTTAATTAGCATATTAATTGTTTTTTTTGTATGAATTTATTGTGCATTAGCAGTACTTTGGTGTTCTCAGTTCAATTGTGGATTGGGTGAAAATATTTGAATGCGATTTTTAACACTTGCCCGAAAATCGCCGTCAACATTTGTAATTACTGAAAAGTCATGTGAAAAGTTTTCAGACTTTCCAAATCTTGTTAGGCAGCAATCATTGCAGCGAGGATAAACATCACATGTCATTTTGACAGTGTGATGCAGTGTCAAGAGGTAAAATAGCTGTGACAGGACTGTAAGCTGGATGAGCTAGGTGTTTCCTGACAACAACCTAACTTATATTTAACAAACAATTTCTTTCCTCTACAGGTAGATTCAGCAAAGCAGCAAGTCCAACTATCTGACTCCTACCTCCCAGTGGCAATGCAGGTCATAGCCCATCTAACCGATCAGATGGCCTTCGAAGTCACCAACGACGTCACACCTCGGCCCACAACTAAGCCGACCCCTAAACCTACGACGAAGCCTACAACCAGGCCTACGACCAGGCCCACGACCAGGCCTACCCCTTGGTCCACGACGTCGAGGCCGTATGTGACCTTCAAGCCTACTAATAGCTGGTGGACTGGGTTTACCACTAAGAGGTTACTGATGCTTTGTATAAAAGGCTTTTGATCTTGACTGACTTTGAAAAGGACCTACAAAAAAACTTTATGTACTTAACTCTTTCTTTTAAATGTACCTCAACTGGGTGGTGCAATATACCTTGTCCTAAAAAACCGATCATTCACGCGCAAATGGGGCATCTGCCGCGGCACGGCTTCGTATAAAACGCAATGGTCGCCTTTTTGCACAACGATCGCTTTGTATCGTAAGATGATTTTCTTCTGCCCAATTCTCATGCCTGTTGGAGTGACCCAAGTAAACATAGTCGAAGAAAACTATGTTTAATGTAAAATAGAGTAAGATTCTCATTGGGTCCTTTTTAAAGTCAGTGTTGTACATACATAATTATTTATAAGATTTATTTTAAGATGGGAAGAATGGGATTGACAAAGGGTACTGGTAGGTTTTACATCAAAGGGTCTTGGTTAAAACGGACGTAACTTTAACAGAATTGAATGATATGTCAAATCATAGCTAACAATAAGTTTCCAAATTTATCCTATTGCGAGAAGTTTCAACGTTGCTGGAGAACAGACAATTAAAATGTGACATTTCCCTATAATCTTCGAAGATTTGACTACAACTGTTATTTTTTATTGTAAATCATGTCTAAAACATAGTGGTAAAGCTCAACACACAATAAGTCATCTGAGATACGCCGGCGAGGTCCTAGAATCGATTAGGGACTGTAGAGGCTATTTTAGGGAACCCCCTTGTTATACTATGTTTTTAACTAGTTTTTTTTGGTCAAAACTTTGGCAAAATACAGAAAAACGCAACATATTTCAAGCGTGTCTATTTCCTTTTTTCGACGACTTACGCTTACTGTATTAGAAAAAAGTCATCAATGATAACCTATTATTTGGGATATAATTCAACTCTGTTGGTCTTACGCCCAGAGTTCATAGAAATATGCCCACGGTCCTCTCAAATAAAAATATTTAATTAGAGCCAGAGGCAAAAAATTTGGGTTCTCAAGTGAACCTGTCTATTCGATATCAAAGAACAAATTTACTATGATTTAAAATCAAGAGTTCATTGGAACAAATTCAGACATCTAAAGAAAATAAAAATGAAATAGACAGTTTCATCTTTAAAAAAGATAATAATTTCTTGAATATAATATCCATTTCAAATTAATTTATAGAAATTGGTTTCTGGAGTGGGTTTCTTTTCGGAATAATGGAAAAATATTAACTGGGAAAATGGTTCCTACTACCTACCTATTTTATCAGGGCGATGTGAGGCAAGTAATCTATCATAACATTTTATTTGGCAAGAAAGTAAGAATGTTGTTTTTAGAAACAAATTGTTTTCTATTTTATGTGTTAATTTACGAGGACTTTTGTCTAACACTTGAAAAGAAAACAATAAATTATTTCTACAATACTAAAATGAATGTGCCTTTCACCATGGCATAAAACTGAAAAGTCTCATGCGCCTGCAGGTAATTACACCAGCACGTAAACTTTTCAACCGCAATGGACGTTTGGAGCTATATGGTAGATTATGGCCCATTTCTTCCCTAAGCGAGAGCTGGCTTGCGTCCCAGCTCTGGGAGCGATATAAGCTGAATAATTATGTAATGGTGCTAGACGATACAATAAATAGATCATTGTCATAGTAACAGATACCTCTCTAGTTATACAAGGTGTAAACGGTTTCTTCACGAAGCCGTCAACCATGCGTTCCGTACATCAAACTAAGTAACTCTAGACAAAAATTATTTCTGAGAAACAAACTTGTTTTCGTGGTTAATAGATGCATTGAATAGTACGGGATCGTAGAGGTATGTATTTAAAGTAAACTTATAACATTAAACACTTGGAGTCAAAAAAATACTTGTGAAAAAGATGGAACTTTGACCCCTAATACCTCCGTAACTAGAAGCTTCCAGGTATGTATGGACTAGAGCAAACAAATTATCGCAGATTTGGAGAACAAGTGTCTTTCAGTTTCGTTAAGGGTTCTTTTACACCTATTATAGCTCTTAAGAAGAAAAAAACTTTTTTGCAAAAAAAAAAACCGACTTCCAAAAAAAACACTAAAAAAAGTGGAAAATAACTTTACTTTCGGAAGTCGGTGACTATTGTTTGTTTCATTGACTTTTTTGCCACCGACTTCCGAAAGTAAAGTTATTTTCCACTTTTTTTAGTGTTTTTTTTGGAAGTCGGTTTTTTTTTTTGCAAAAAAGTTTTTATTTTACCCTTTTTAGTTATCGTATCACACACAAATCCTTGTCAAGTATCAATTTCGCAATTTCTTTTACTTGGATGATATTTTTTCCAGCTATTTTAATTTCAAAACCAAACTGCATAACCGATTTTGATGAAATTTCTATGGGACCAATCGGGAAGTAGATCCATTCAGATAAAAGAAGAATTTTTCAAATCGGTTCATAAATGACGGAGATATGAGGTAACAAACACAAAAAAAAAAAAAAAAAACATACAACCGAATTGAGAACCTGCTCCTTTTTTTGAAGTCGGTTAAAAAAACAAAACACTGACGATACCATCTGACAATACGGTGTTTTACTTTATAAATTCGCCTCACGTATTGGCAAACATAACGGTGTAAGTGAACAGGTACCTATTATCAAACCAGATCGTGACGTCATCTTTTGTCATCGAATACTTGCTTTGAAACCAGTTTACAGATGAAACAGAGTAAGTAGTTGTGTCTTCGATACGTCTAATTTCGGACAAAACTATAAAATTTCGGTATTGGTGTTTAATGTTTTTTTTTATGTTAAGTCTAAGGTCGGTTATCACTAACACCAAGCAACACCTAAACGAATGCCTAATTGTTTTTGCACTATTGGAATTTCAACAGTCGGTGCTGAGCACAGCGTTTAAAAATATGGTTATGGGTATTGTGGTAATTAGATGTTTCGGATGAAACTGTAAATACTGAAAATTACTTGACTCGAATTACTTGACTTGATCAGGTGGTTTTAATTTAAGGTGGTGTAAAATTTAGTAAGACTGTGAAATGGTTTCTTTTGGTTTATATTTTAGATTTTCCTTAAAGATACAAAAACCTAATACGAACCAGACAAAAATTAAAATAAAATAAAGTTTATTTGAAACAATTTAAGTTTACAGATTACACAGAAAAAACGAAGATAGCTACAAAAGTAAAATTCTGTACATACAATCATAGACATTGTTCCAAATTAACCTAAAATATGTTAAATTATAATTAATTAAAAATAAAAGATTCCTTGTATTATGTAAGGCCTATACAGGTTTTATATTTCTATTGTTGGTGGATTGGAGCTGGGTGGGCAATCAGTTATTTATTTATAAGGAAATATAAAGAGATACCCACCACGTCGACAAATTTTCACAATGATAATATCAATTTTCAAATAAAAGATCCACCAGACATCTCTACCTAATGACACTACAAAATACGCTTTCAATATTCATTATAAGTTAAGGGAACAATATCAGCTAACAATTCTTACAAAAATAATTTTACTAATTATTACAAATTCAAATTCCAGGACAGAGATGACAACCCCCCACCACAAGCCAGGTCTCTACGCCCCCTACTCCCCCCCTAAACCCATCAGCAGGTACACCTGGAACCCTCAGCAACACCGCTTCGTCCTCCTCCCAATAGAGAACCAGGCCCAGTACACCATCCTACAACCACAGCAGACCAGGACGGAAGAACCTCTCCTCTCTGTCCCACATGAACAAATAAAGCCTTTGGTGGAACCGAGCCCTGAGACTGCCCCATACCTACCACCGCATTACGACGTCAAAGTCAGCAGTCGTTCTGATGGTTATGTTCTAGAAGATATTAGCGAAGAGAATCTCCAGTACTTGTCTGATGATGTAAAGGAGATGATTAAGATGGCAAAGGATCCTCATGACGATAAGGTGGTGGACGTGTGGGATGGAGTGAGGCATGGTGCTCAGCCTGCGACCGGGAAGGCAAAGTTGTCGGCAGCGAATTTGAGGCTGTTGTTGCTGTATGATCTGTTGAGCAGGGACGCGAAGAGGCAGAGACTGTCGGACTATAGCGTGAGTATCTCATATTTTACAATATGTATTATGCAAAATTCTTCATTATCGTGTGGTTAGTGCCTAACCTGGTGACAGACTTTTTATGCCGCCCATGGGCCTCTGACTTGGCTTTATATGCCGTCGAGAAATATCTCTCAGACATGCTGGTTTCCTCACGATATTTTTTCTTTCCCGAAGCAAGTGATAATTTTACAATACGTACAAGAATCCGAAATATCAGAGGTGCGTGTCTTGGGCCAAGCAGAGTCAGAATTCAACGTGATTTGTATTTCTACTGTCATTGTTTTTATTTTATTTATTATTGTTAAACAAGTTGGTTAACCAAGTTGATAATAATATAAGTAGTTCTTAAAAAAAATCAATACATGTTGCTATGATACATGTTTTATACATGACTAGCTTCTGCCAGCGGCTTCGCCCACTTGGCCTACATGAAACAAATGTCTTTTTTTTTTCAGAATTAAACTTTATAAGCGCTCTCACTCCCTCTCATTGAACATACGAATAGTTAAAATTGTTTCGACCTTTCATGCAGGAGTTATTTAATCAATTCGCAGACAAAGTCAAGACTCAAGAGAATGTAGGCTGCAAGAGCGAGCGAAGCGAGCTCGAAATTTTCTACATGTTGCCTCGAATAAATTCATATATGTTATTTAAGATTAAAATGTCCACATTATCCATTTTTAGCAACCTTGTATTTGCCACAATTGCCTATCAAGGCCTCGGGCATGGGGCTTCTAACTAATTTCAGCCTCTGTTTATCCCGGTTAATCATGCGAAAATCCAATAGGAGTGCCAATCCAGAGGCAGAAAAAAGGAGCCTATGTGATTGAAGTTTTTTCCAGGGTTCAAAGTACGAAACGCGTATTGGTTTAAAGAAAATGTGTAAGTTTTTTGCTGTAGTAAGAGTACTCAGGTGCTCAGTTTTAGCCTTAAAAATATTTTAGTTTGAGAGCGATAATACTGTACGCTACAATTTATTATGTGCTGACTAATTATGTGACCTCAGGCAGGAAAAGTTATCTATAACTTTTTTTTTTAATCCGGAGTCTCCGTGGCGACGCCCATGCTTACCTATGAACTTTAAGGGTGAGTCTGTTGGTACTGAGATGCACTTTGCTGATTGCACGCTGATATTTAGTTGAAGCTTTAGCGCCCGTCTAGGTGATTTTCGAAGCCCTATTTGACTCTGTAGGGGGATGATTTTGGAAAAACTGTGATACATGTATCTCATAATTTTAACTGAAGAAGTATGTACACAAATATTCAAGTCAATCAACCCAGAGAATAAAAAGTTTCACAGAAAATTGAACCCCTCATTTCACCCACTTAAGGGTTGAATTTCGAAAAACCTTTTCTAAGTGGATACTTACTCTTTACAAATAATACATCCTTCAAATTTCATATCTTTAGGACTAGCGGTTTGGGCTGTGCGTTGATATATAAGTCAGCCAGTCAGTCAGGACATTGAATTTTATATGTTTTGACAAGTATGTAAGACGATTTGTCGACAAGTACCATAACTTGTAAAAGACTTGAAACATACTTCTTTTTAAAACCTTCAACTAAAGGCAAAATATTATTGCATTTTCCAACAAGGATTTAGCGGCCTGGAGTATGGATTTGTGCCCGGTAAATGGCAATAAGCTTTCTTAAATGCAAACTATTATAAGTACACCTCTGCCCAACCATTCCGGAAAAACACGCGTTAAGTTATACATGTTTTTAAATCGGTTCTTATCACGTGAATCTACCTCCTTCTCGAAGCTAGTTCTAAAGTCACGAGGAGCGGTACCCATTGCGTTTGACACCCAATGTCTCAAGCTATCGAGACGTCTGCGACAGGTCTGACACTTTCCCGAAGAGCGGTTATGTAACAGCCCGTTCACACAAGGACGATTCGTTTTTTTTTTTTTGACATAGGTCTTTTTTCATGATCCGTAAATTTTTTGACGGCGGCAATGCTTTTTCAATGCCCATGATCACACGCATCACGAATCGTGAAAAATGACGGATACGTATTAAATCACGTATTGTCTTTTAGAAACACGTACGTCAAGAAACACGAATCGTGAATTTTTTGTGACGGATTCGCTGATGCGCTCGCTCCCGACAAATCACGAAACTAATGTGAACATCAATTCGGTTTTTTTTGCCGGATCAATCGTCCATCCGTCATGAACTCATGACGTAGGTATCATGTTTTATAACGGATCGTCAATGACGGAGCCCGTGTGAATGAGCCCTTACTGAGGAAACTACCGATTGTGTCAACGCTATTTAATCAGTAATGTAACACAACGCCTGTAATCCCCGAAGGTTTAAGCAAAGGTGTACATATAGCGCACCCTCATTATAGGGTGAGTTTATACCTAACTGATTATATTAATTGCATTAAAAACTGCAAATGACGCCAAAGGGTACCAACATAAATGTAAGCAGAATTTGCCACAGTAAATACATACATACAGGTCAAAAATAACCCTCCTTTTGCCCTTCGCCGCAGTCGGGTAATAAAATTAACTGCAATGTTTTTTTCATCTTTATTTAGTAGTTTAAAAGCCTGTCTACTACAGACAGGCTTTTATTGCCCAGTGTCCTTTGTTCAGTTCAAAATATTTTATTAAAAACCGAAATTCCTTTTGGATAGGTACTATGTCTTTAAAAAAGTTTGCTACTTTAGTGGCATGGCAATAAGCCTTGCCCATTGAGAGTGGGGGACAGTTGCTCATTGTACTGCCTACCCTTGTGATATTAAATAGCGCATACATAAGTAAACAAACCGCGGTCATCGTCCCAATTATTTATTTCTGTAATTTATTATTCCAATATCGCTGTATTATTTAAAAAATTATTATGTAGATATGCAATTATGTAACACTAGCGCAATACTGCGGTTTGGCTTGTGCAAAAATAAAAATATCGGAACGTAATTCTCTGTTATTATTTGTTAGTGGCCATAAAGTTTCTTGTCTGTCCTTTTCCATTAAGATCTACGTTTTCGAACTGGTAATTAGCATCAACTATTTGGCTAACTAACCGACTCCTTGACTACTCAAAAGCAACCGTTTGTAAGCATTCAAACGGTTTAATCAAAAATATGCTCTGAAGTTTGAGGCTTGACAAGCAAAATCGTTTGCTCATACAACTCCCACAAAACATTTTGGTAAATCTAACTCGGAAACCGACCGACGATTGATCGATTTACTGTCTCGCGTTAATTTCCCTGAGCGTCGCGTTACGCCGCAGTTGTGATAGATTTTGATATATTATGAAGCCTATTCGTCCATGGCTCTACTCAAAAGTAACGAGTTACAAACTCATAATCATCATCTGCCTGTTGGGGTCGGCTTCCAGTCTGACCTGATGCAGCTGAACACCAGTATTTTACATGGAGCGACTGCCTATCAGATCTCCACTACCCAGTTAGTACTGGGTAATACGATACCCCTTGATAACACTGATTGTCTGGTTGTGTTGTGTTGTTGTTGGTTGTTGTTTGTAACGCGTTACAATATCTAATCAACAACAATGACATAACACCAGTATTTCAAACTGCCTCGTTGGACTAATGGTCGCAAGCGCGACTATTGTACATGAGGTCCTTGGTTCAAATCTTAGGTCGGGCAAAGTGTTGTGGGATTTTTTCACCAGGAATTTCCACGGAATTTGGATTTGTACCCAGTTCATGGCAATAATAGGCTTGTCCCTGCACGAACATCTTTTGTGATGCTTAGCAGTCTCTCTTTGTTTCATCTTACAGGGGTATGAAAAACAAGGCGTAAAGTTCTGTATCCCCATAGAAAAGGGAAGAGTTGTGTCTGGTGCGCTACTGTCCGACAGTTGTTGTCGGGCTTTTCTATATAGTCTTAAGTCGTGGATAACTTTACTTGCGCGATTTAGGAATTTGATGTTAGTTCTTCATGTTTGTCATAGATGGCGCTGTAGTATGTTTTTTTGTACTATGTTGCTTTAGCACTAGCGTGCGCGTTTAGTAGTGCTGCCACAATTTGAATTTTTAAGTTTGTTCTGGTTACTATTGAGTAGCGTCGATAGGTCTTGGGATATCGGTTTGACGTCTCGATATAAGAACGTGTGTTCGATTTCCCCTATTCACATGTAGACGGGCAAATAAACATTGATATACTTTTAATAATCGAAACCAATTTGTGAAGTTCGTCATAAATAAAAGACATTCAAACATCATTTGTTTTGATGATGTTATTGACACCAAACATTTATGAAAATCTGTGTTAATGGCTGCAACATTTAAATATCTATTCACGCTATACGTCGATAGGATTTATATTCGCTCGTCCAAAAAAGTGTAAAAAGTATAAAATATCGTTACGCTTCAATTAACAGCATTGTGTGAGGAACGATTTCGTTTCATCGAGAACAAACCACATTATCAGACGCTTCAGTATTTGTTCATTTATCTTTGTTCATTTGGCATACCTATTTTCAAACACAAAATTAATCAAGGGGAAAAATGAATTCACTAATAAACCCATCCAACGTTGTTGGATTTTGGCACTCGGCATCATTCTCTCGCCTAACGAATGAACGAAAATTCAAATGAAATAAGCAGATGAACGTTTATTTCTATGTCATTACTCGAGAAGAATATTCAGTTTACACTTCATAAACATTATTCTTAACTGAACATTCCTCATTATACTATTCGTACAGAAATCGAGCCTTAAAAGTAAAACATTGTAGGGTATAAAATATTAGATTTGTATCCATCTGATTGCGAGGCGTTTTAGACAATCTAATTTGTAGCTCACATTCCTACTGAGCAGGATTGTCTGATCAAACGTTAAATTGGGGAACATAATATAATACATTGATATACTTTGCATTTTAAATATAACCCTTTTCAATCGCTTTTTATTTAGGTACTTCTTCTTTCGATTGCTTCGTGTTTACGGATTTGAAATTAGGCTTTAAAACAAAACTATTGCTTTTTGTTCGTAAGTTTTTACAGTGTTCAATGTAAATGGTATTGCATTGAACTGTTATTGCATTCAGAGGGTGTGAAGGTGTGTTGGTGTGGTCTTTGGTATTGTTACTTTTGATGGAATTTCTCGCTATTATTCTCTTTGTTTATCTCATACTATCTTTCCTGTCTGACATTTTGATTACGGCTGATTTATTCCTCTCTAGCTATTCATTTAATTAACCCATTTACTCAATACCACCCTTTTGTTAGTGCCTATCCCAATTCCATCCACGTATTCTAAAAAAAATCCTCACGAAAAAGAACCAACATACTTAACTCAAAAGCTTCGATTAAATCATTACAACAAAGGCTTTCAACTCCAAAGTTGAGCATGGAAGCACAAGAAGGTAATAACTTTGAATTATCCCCCGGTCAATGGACACAAGCCTTTTGCGACGCGATAAACTTTTACAACAATATCGTAAAATATTTTATCTTTATTGGACGCTTATTATTGCATGTTGTAGAGTATTCTTTGGAGTGGTTCAGGGTTTTCTTCAGCTACTTGAAGATTTTAAGCCTCATCAGTCATGACTTTAATGTTGAATTTTTCGCAATTACTATTTGTCTATCCTGTGATTTTACTTACTGATGATATTGTTTTCCTTAGGCCAAGGAATGGTGTCTAATATTTTTTCAAGCTTGGTACGCTATTCATAAACCTATGCATTTATTATGAATTGAAGTCGATATATGTGTTTGTGTGACCATCTTGTTCTTTTAAACTCTGCAAATAATGGCGAAAATTGCTTGAAAATATTCATGCAATTTTCGCCATTATTTGGAGAAATTTCAAAAAACTTTCCGTACAGTTTATTAATCGTACCAAACGTACAAAAATCTTGTTGTTATGTAAACCGTGTGAAGCAGGGACGAGTCTAATTTCTTCTTAGGTAATATTTCACGGCTAGATGTAAGGTTGGACATGTGTCGTCAAAAGGTCACGTTCCCGATAAAGATTTAACTATGTTTTCCTACTCCTCCGCTATTCTTTTCTGATTAATTTCGTTGCGGGATCCAAGACAGTTAAATTGTTTCTCGGAGACTTCGTCGCGCTTCATTGTCTCGGCGCTTTTCTGGCGGTCGTCACTGTTGATTCTGGCTTTCAGGAGTTGCAGTGGTTTGGGAATAGTAATGCGGGCTTGATTCCAGTGAATATTTTCTAAATATTAGCCATATCCATGAATAATACTTCTTCAACCTTTGGAATTTCTTTCTGCTGGTAGTCCAATCACCAAATTCCTTTGTTAGATTCTTATGTCATGTATTCTTAAGTGAACACCAGTTCGCCAACCAGCTCGTCTCCAAAAGAAATAATAAGCTAGAAGCTTTATTAGTGTAAAAACAAAATAATAAAACTATGGATGTCCTAAATCGCGAGCAAAAACAAGCCAATCTTTTACTTGGCCATAGTTGGGCCAATTTTATGAGGTCTTATATTGTGCTCATACATTGACCTCGTGAATATCTTTATAACACTATAAATAACATGTTTTAGGACATATCTGAGGCACTCTGATGCAATATGAGAAGGTTCACTATAACCACACGTACGAGGTCTTCAAAAACAAGTCCTACCGGGTCAAGTGTCAAGCTATGGGATTCTCTGAGAAACGCCTTGGTTAGCCGGATACGATCTTGACTTGAAAAGGGACCTCGTTCCATAACCTATTATGGAACGAGGCCCCTTTTCACGTTTCATCCACCAGTTTTACTAGTAATTTAGTGTTCGATAAGATAACAACTGTCCTATCGTTTAAAAGCTTTAAATGTTGTAAAAGCCTGTAAGTGGGGAAGCTGGGAACGCACTGACAGGTGGACTGCTTAGCGCCTAGAGGCTAGCAATAACGAGAACTTTGCAGAAATTAACGTTCTAAAATCTTCGCAATCGGCCGCTAGGCGACTCGCTAGCCACCAGTAAGTGCGTACGAAACCTTAGGGGTTGAAAAGTCAAACAGAATTACGATATTAATTAAAGATAAACAGGACTAATTACTTTCATGTTCTATGAACCCCATGTGAGAAGAAGGCATGACTTACCATAACATTCAGGAAAAATCTACAGCGATTTTTTCTTCTATTCAGTCTCTGCCAATACGTATTATTTTCCTTTGAATGAATCTTCTGTCTCTACTTCTTAGGGTTCTAAGGTCTCGTCATGATAAAAATGAGTTCTCAAACATATTTACGAACGATTTTTCCTGGTTATGGCACTAATAAAGCCGTTTAGGGTGAAAGACCTTGTTCTGAAATATGGTCATTTTATAGTACTTTTTATAACGTAATCTTCTTCTGATTTAATGGTATTTTACGTATATAAAACTTTGATTTGATGCACTCGTAAATTACTTATGAGGGACGACATTTATGCTTTGAATCCTTAACATAACATCACCCCTGCAATCGCCGAGGGGTGACACAGAGGTGTACCAATAATAACACCCACAATTCGCCAGTTATGTTTCGGTCCCATGTTATAGAAAATCTTTATATATATACCAAAAAAAATGTGGTTGGTACTGATATCTCATTTCACAAATGCTGTAAACAACCTACATTCAGACTGGTGCCAAAACAAGGTCACCACAATTACAACGATATACAAACAAGATGGAATCTACTTAATTCAATCAAGCACATAGGAATCCCCAAGTTATGGCGTCGTAGTACAAAGACAAACACAAAGGTTACGATCTTGTTTTTCTTTTGCCCCTGTCCGACCTCTGCTGCCAAAACCTGCTGAAGCCTTGATTTGAATAAACACCAGTTTTGCAACTCATTTCGTTGAGGGTGTTTACAGATAGGATAATGGTTTATTCTGTTCATATCTGTTAGCTGGATGTTTCAACACCGAAATTAGAGATCTATTTTATTAGTTTGTTTGAATTGGTCGCCATAATTGCTAAGTAAACAATACGCGTGTCGATACTGTCGATGATATCCTAAATGAGTCACACACATAACATCACGCTTGTAATCCCAGAAGGGTAGGCTGAGGTGTACCTAATAGTACACCCATTTTCGAAAGTTATGTTTTTTTAATGAGTCGATTTCGCATTATAACTATAAATTTTTTAGGTGAGAGAAAGGTTAGGTACTTAATTTTTTATAAGTCTATTTCGTAGTCCGCTGCTGGCCATTTAAGAATTCCATATACCTACATCCAATTCATCATCATACGAAGAAGTCATCATAACCGCCGTCTAACATGTTATCACCAATAATCAAGAACACTATTATAGTAATATTATTTACTTTTAGTTGCGAATTATAAATGGTGGTTTTAGTAAGATAGCGCTCACAAACAAAAAGATGGCCCCGACTGGTAGGCCCTATATTTCATTATAAAATTCTTATTACTAAAACTTTCCTCTCCCCAATTTCCAGGGCTTCTCCCCGGACGTGATGAAAGCCTTAGTCGACTCCTCAAGCGGCGGAGCGCGGGAGCAACTAAAGATGGCGCTATCCAAGATGGTGGAACGTCATGACTGCGGGCACGAGTACGCCAACAACAGGGCCAAGGAAATGGTCGCCGAGCTCGGGAAGGACGAGTCGGGCATGTCTGCTAGTCTGAGGTACTTGCAGCCGCTGGTGTATAACTATTAAGTGGAAAGGCAGAAGGGAGGTGTGTTCTTTGTCAAATTTTGGGGTATTTTGGAGAGGTTTTAATCTATCGTAGTTATAAAATGGGAGCTCTGTGTGAGCTTCAGGCATTTGCTGTATTAATTTTCTGTGCTATAGCGTATAATTATACGGGACCTGTAAAAGTTGAGGTCAGCTTTGGACCGTTATATGCTGAGTCGAATCAAATTAAGTTATTGAAACTCATTAAAGTCTCTCACTCAATTTAAAAAAAAGGATAAATGAGGCATAATTTATGGAAGAGTTTTATAAACATTCTTAGAGTAGACTAGTTTTTCATTTAATCATTTGGATTCCACTTAGATTTCACAACGAACTAATGTGATTAACTCCTTAATTTAACAAAGACAGACATGCGACTATGTCCCAAGAGAAACCATGACACACCGTGGTATTAAAACCACGAACTCTTATCGAATAAGTTCAACTTAGCGGAACGTAGCGTAACGAAGCGAAGCTTAGCGTAGGATAGCGAAGCAAAATGTGAGCTGAAGACAGGTATAAAGGTGCATTTATATTTAAACGACATAAAGTATTTATATTTATCATAGATGTAATAAAATTACTTATGAAATACTTTATTTTATTTTGCGTGATAAAAATATTTAAGAAATATAATTTTAATGCATAGTGTATACTTAATTTTAATTAGAATTTAGATCTGAAACGTGAAAAGTTAAATGAAGTGCATTACTAAATAAGAAGTGTTAAGTGTATCAATAAGGGGTAGCAAATTCGTTAAATTAGCCCGAACGCACCTGAGCGAGTATGTTGGCCACCCCTAAAAGACATCACGCTTAGCCTTTTAAGGATTACTCCTTAAAAGGCTAGGCAGAGATGTACACCCACATTGCACTAGTTTTGTTTCAGTCCCATGTAATAATAAAGGGCTCGATCTACTTTTATTAAACATTTAGTATTGCATTTCATTTAACCACGCTTTTAAAGCGACACAGGGCTTAAGATATAAAAGTAAGTACTCAAAAGTTTGAGACAGACTTGACATAATCAATTTTACATATTCATTGAAAATTAACTTTTGCTGATTAACTTCCAACGTTCGTAAAGTTACTTAATTGAAACAGTATTCTTTATAATTTTTTTCTACTTATTTTGTACTGGCCTAGTATCTGATTAATGTGAATGTTTTTTTTTAATGTAATTTAATTAAGAACATAGTTAAATAAAAAAATGCTTCATACTACTTCATTAAAAAATACTCAATATCTATGTTAATTTATAAATGCTTAGTAACAGTTAGGTTATTATTAGTTTTCAATTTAATTAACTACATTATGTAATATAAATAAAACATACTATTACCAAATAATATGAATTGTATTTTTATTTCGATCTGTCGATTGTTATAATTCATTCAGCCTGGGGTTGCCTTCCAGTCTAACCGGATACAGATGACTACCAGTAAGTATTTTACATGGAGCAACCGCCCATCTGATCAAAATCCAGCTACTGGGCAGCAGGGTACTCCGTGACTGACTGACTGCAAGACTGGTGGCTTCATTTCAGGCTTGTGACTATCCGTATCGACAGTAAAAGATATACAAATGACTGACGGAGGACCAAAAAAATTAAAAGAGTGAGTGGAAATTATGTTCTTCCGTACTCCTTCGCTATTCTCTGCTGATTAAACTTCTTCCTCTGTGACTTCGTCAAGCTTCATTGCCTCAGCGCTTTTGTGGTGGTCGCCATTGTTGATTCTGACTTTCAGGAGTTGCAGTGGTTTGGGAATATTGTGGCGGGCTTGTCCCTAAAAAATAATTTACGGGACAAACCGGGAGTATAAAATGGGTAAGCAAAAAACTTAATAGTGATCGATTGACCCGTGCGCAGGGCATCGAAACCCGGTTTCGATCCCGAGTTAAGCCTGTTTTTCCCGGGTTTTACTATGGAACCAAAACCCGGTTTTGCATGTCCTACCCGTGCAGCTATTAGTATTTAGCCACGATTCGAGCCCCTCTCATTGACTCCACACCTACAGAACCCTATAACCCGAATTCATGGATACAGTGACAAAACAATAAATTCCCCTCACGAAAAATAATCAAAAATGTAAATCAACAACACAATTCGATTAGGAAAAATACAAATGATAGAATATAATCCAGTTTTCCATCGAGTTCGCCTTTAGGCCTTGATTCCTAAATCCAATTACCGGTAGCCAGTCAAACGCAAATCGGTTATACGATTAAAATAAATAGATTTATTCTGTGACCGAGCAATTCGAGATTAGGGAATTGGGATTGTAGATTTACGACGGTTTTTAACAAGGAGAATTCGAAGTCGTTGTTTCGTTTGATAGCACCATGATTGTAATTGATCACGAGGCAAAAAGGACAAGGAGCAAATTAATCACTTTGTAAGCGTATTTTCGTGAGTTCTAAATTTGAAAAGATTTTCCTTGTGACAGAAAGGAGGATTACTTTCTATTATCCGTTGGTATGTGTGACGCTTGTATTCGAATTTTAAATTCGATGACATTTTTTTTTAAACTTTAACAGCTGGTCCCATCGACATAAGAAAAATAATGAATTAGTAAACTCATCCCGCGGGTCCAATCCGAGTGGGACCAGTTGACTAAAAAGCCTGATGAACTGATGACAAGGACAATAATCAGTATCAATTGTGTCGACGTTAGATTTACGTCCGATACATATTATGGGTGTGTAATGTATGATATAATAACAAATGCTCTAATTTCACTTGAAATAACGTTCATATAATATAATTTTCATATGCTATAAAATCATATAACCTAATTTCATATGACCTAATGTTTCATATGATATAATTTTCATTTAATATAAAACATTTAGTATAACGTTCATTTTATATAATTTTCAATATGTATAATATTCTTTTTATGTAACATTCATTTGACCTAATGTTCTTTTGACCTAATTTTCATGTTTAATGGTCACAGTTCTAACCTAACTCAAATGGCACCTAACCAAATCTTAAAATATTCAATGCATGGTTGAGGGTGGCCTTGGTCGACGGTGCCCCGCTTCGCGGGGCTCCTACTTCTGGATGGTTTATAAAAAAAAACCACGAAGGGGATGGCGGGGTCTATTCGCTCGCTTCGCTCGCTCACACGACCCCGCCATCCCCTTCTAACCTAACCTGTCCAAGTCGGGGTGCCCTAAAGTCCAGATTGCATCCAATTTCTACTGGTTACAATAGTTGAGGGTGGTAGGTGTATAGGGTATAAAGCCAAGAAAAAAAAAACAGTACAATATTTTTTTAATCATAAATTATATTAAAAGTTATTAGAGATTATGAATATTATAGTAAATGAATAATATACTACATGAATATTATGTCAAATGTGCATTATAGGAAATGTTTATTATATCATAAGAAATTAGATAAAATGAAATTATATCAACAATTCATTATCTCAACTGATCGTTATATTAAACAAAAGTATATTAACTGAAATTAGGTCAAGTGAACGTTAGATTTTTTGTTATTATATCAACCGTTACACACCCACATATTATAGTCTCCATCACTCAAGTAAATAACGCCAAAATAAGCCGCCAAAATACGCCAGTAATAAGGCCGTCTCCTAAACTAAGCGATCATCGTAAGAACACGCGGACGTCGCGCGTCGCGTCGACTGTCGACGATAGAGATTTCACGCCAACGCAACAGTGAGCGCCGGTTTTGAAAACTTATTAGTGTCTTGTGAACCCGGTAATTGCCTACTCGCTCGGCTGATCAGTTTGGCTAGGACACAAAGTCAAACTTAAAGTCTACAAATAAATTACCCAAGTCAAAATTACAATGATCTTATTTCTTGTCAAACAATAAGTCGCATCTTAACATCTGATGCTAACAGCGCTTAATTATAAGATTAAATCTTTCTTTAATAGGATCAAAGACTTGTGAATAAAATTATTGTAAGTAATTTCCAAATAGGGCTTCATCTTCACTGTAGTTAATTTGCAGACTTAAAATAATAACGCAATAAATGTGAGATTTCAGATTTAAACATTACTGATTAAGCAGTATTAGTGAGACAAAACGCCGAATGCTAGCAAACTCCGTCACTTTCTTGCAAGTATTGTATACAGAAATTAACTCGGTCCCTACTTTAAGTTTTACTACGCTTTATTTACACCAAATTCCAATTGAATCGTACTTTACACAGTTTTAACCATTGCAACCACAGACGAGTTGTAGTTTTAACCCTGAACGTTCAGTAACCACCACATAGCGTAGCGCCTGTAAACAATGCTATAGCATCGCTCAGTTTATGGTCTTTATGCACTTGTCTCACTGCCGGTAATAAGCGAGAAGCGAGCAGAGCTAGCTACTAAAAAGGCAGCGAGCAGCCAGTGAGCGATGGCGTTGAGCGATTACTAGCTGGTATGGGTACGTACCAAGCAAGATCACCGATCCCTCAGCAAGTGTTCTGCCCGACAAGCGAGTGCTGCTCTTCGATGGTTCCTGCCGCTGAGATAAAAGAGTACATAATAATGGTTCATATTCAGTTATTTTCGTTCCATAATGATCGTATAAAAAGGTGTTAAACTGCCCCGTTGGTCTCGTGTCACAAGCGCGACTGCTGAGCGTGTTGTTGGCTTCGATTTCCGGGTCAGGCAAAGGGTCATTGGGTTTTTCTATTAGGAATTTCTCAGTAGCAGCTGGAAGTTTGGAAGTCGGTCGTCACCCCATGCGTCGGAAAGCACATTAAATCGTTGTTCTTGCGCCTGATCTCCCTCTGGTGGTGTAGGATTGCCGTCCCATCGGACTATGAGAGTGAGGGAAGACAGAGTGCACCTGTGTCTGCGTATACCCTTGTGCACTATAATATCTCCAGCACCGATGGCTGATCTCCACTGAGCTGCGGTCAGGAGGACCAACAAAAAAGACTTTGAGTCAAGAACAATCATGGACCCTGTAAGAGCACAGCAATATATTGTAAGAGTTTTGTAGATACTTACATATAATAAGTCAGCGATCAACCATTTGTCTATCTTCTGAATGATCTTTTGTACGTTTCTTAGCAGGATCGTAGACCACGACGAGGAAGCGACTAACAGCTTTCAACGGTTCCCACAAAAAAATCGTAAACAGCCACCTGGGACTGGTGCCTCGGCTGTAGCCACACTTGACTGCATTTGTTGGTCCACTGCAGCTACATGTTTGTGCTCTGTGAATATTCATGAGGTCAATGTGTTCCCAGTGGGATGCGATCACTTGTCGTGGTTGATGGTGGCCGGAAACGTCACTTGGTGGATAGGTAATGAAGTTGTGATTTCGACCGAATTACTCTCAAATCTCTACCTAGAAAATCCGATTTATGATGTCCCACTATCTATAACGTAACGACAGATGTACCTACCTGATTCTGCCTTATTTATGTTATTATCAGAATTTATCGCACAGGAACGTCCTGTACATAGCTTATGACACTCGGGGATGATCAGGAATTCCGAAGATCCCCTAAACTTAAAACTTTACCTCTTTATAATATAAGTAGAGATGTTAGTTGGTATTTGATGAGAGAGGAAAAGAAGGCACGCCCCACCGACTCCAAGTTACATGGGACACGGGCAGGAAGAAGATGAAAACTTAAACCAAAACTGCGTAGGTCACTGAGATGAAGTAAGGTTTTTTTGGCCAGCCAAGGCAGAGATATAAGGAAACAGCATCAAACGGCCAGTAAAACTGTCATACTCGGTAAATCCGTTTAATTTACAATTCCATAATGATACAATAATACAAATAATTTACAAAATAATAATAATTCCATTAATACAATACAAGTAAATATTTTTCAGACTATTTTCCACTTCATGGCACCTTCATTTTACATTTTCTGTACAAAATTATTGTTATAATCCAATATAATGGGTTCAGTAAAGCTCATTTAAAAAATAACGAAAATAAAATAATTATTAAAAAAACACAGGTACGAAAACACAAAAAATAAACTGTAAACACCCTCTAAAATAATACAAAGATACATTCGCAACGACTTACTAGCCACCAGCGGCTAGTTGACGATTAGAAAATATCACATCCGACATAGATTTTGACATCGTTATGAACAAATTGACTGTCAAAACGTGTAGAAACGTGAGATTTTTTAATTTAAATCGCCGGTAAGTCTTGCGTGTGTAGTTTACCAGCAATACCTCAAAACTAACGTGGAATCAAGTATTTTGGTAAAAAAACGTTTATTTGAAACCCTACCTAGTATGGTAATAGCCTCTCATAAAAAAAAAACAGACTATAATCTACAACTTCGCAAGCATCCAACTTTATGTTCAGTGTCCAACATCGGTTCAATTCTATATCATTTAAATCTATTTGACGATATAGAATTGATTACACAAATCGTCACAAGCCATAATTCTGTTAATCAAATATTATCTGACTTTAAGTATTTACAACCCTTGTACCTTTTGGGATTTCCCATAGACAAAAATAACTAACTCCCATACAAAGTGTAGATCTACATACCTAAAGTCCGTCTTGTAGTTTTTTATTTGTGTGAAAGAACTTTAAATAAAAACTGTATTGAAATGACAAATCTTTCCACTGTTTTAAAGAAAGAGGTCCTAAGATGTAGTTACCCAATAATATCGGACGTTTTTAACAACAGGCTCACAAGAAGTTTTAATGATAAATAATTATCACACCAATTATTGTTGTTTGTTTCTTCTACATTAATAAAAATCTAGATTTCACAAGATGACGGACTTCACACAGCCTGAACGAGTTCAAATTTTTCAAAGGTGAACGCACTCAAGAAGGAATTCGAATTGTTTGTTAATTTTTGTCAATAGCGAAACCCGTACGACCCATGGTTATTGGTTTGTATCTATATATTTTTTGTCAAGCACAGTAACCTTCCCAAACCACCATTATATAACCAAGCCGATTATAACATTAATTTTTCTGATCCTGAGTTAATATTTGGTTTAAATAACGCCGACAAACCGCCCCATACTAACTGTACGATACTTCCCAACAGTTCTAATATATATATCAAGGGCCCTTCTTTAGGCTTGACCGGTTCTTCGTCATCCCAGTTGAATGGATCATCTAGTTCATTCCAAGTATCGTTCTTTACTTCAACCTGCCTGCTAGAGAACTGACTGCTTTTAGCTAAAGCTGGTAAATAGCTTGAATATATAGTTATTTTCTCCGGTTTCTTTTCAGATTTTTTATTAAGCCCTTCAAAGGATAGTTCCTCAACGTCTCTGTCTTTGGAGATGTCGTTGTCAATGGGTTTCATGCCGTGTTTATTCGGAAAGTCTTGGTCGTCTTGTAGCTCGATCTTCCCTGCTGCTTTTGTTGTAGATTCTGGCTTTGTGCTGTTTATTCCGAGGAATCTGGAAATGATGACATAAATTTTCACATTTGAATTTGCTTAGAATAGATATAGCTAAGTTTCATGGAGTTTTATGAGGGAAAAAAATATAAAAAAAAACTTGAGAGGTGTCAAGGGACACCCGGATGGAACGAAGTTCCTTTCGATTAATTAGTGAAGGAATTTTAATAATTTTTTTTTTTTTTAAGTTATAATAATATTTTTTTTATTATTAACAAATATAATTAATATATATGACGGCGTAAGCGATGGCTGAGCGATAGTGCCGTTGTCATTAGGGTTCGGTGGTACCGGGTTCATGATGAAATGTTAAAATAATAGTTTCGGTTTCGGTACACAAAAATCACAGTTTATTATTTAACACAAATTTACATTAAATAACACTAACAAATAATTTCCACAAAATGGGCAAACCGACAGTTTCGTTCTGAAGGAGTGACTTGGTTGGAGTTCCGAGCAAAAGTGATCTCGGCACAATCCCCACTCTACAAAACGACTCTGTCCACGTGCCGCCATTAAAACAACATCTGACGTCACGGCGTTTACCCCTACTACAATGGTCAAATCAGCAACTTGATGTTTAAAAGTTATCGCTTTCTCCGACACGGCCAGCCTGACAAGTTACACGTCCTCGTGAGTACCTGTAACCAAACAGTCAAATTTGGAGCAACAGTACAGGCTCGGTCAACCTGACCACATCTTTATGGAAAAGCATAACTTGAAAATAACAGTTGTCAAACAAAAGGTTCCTCTAAGTCTCAATCATATTTACTCAGCAACTAAATCAACTTCGATCACATACAACGCTCATGGCCCAGCTGCCGCAGCAGCTAGTGACACTTATGCCACCCATATCGTCATCACCTCATGTGATACGACCACACACATCACATAGAGTCTGCGACTCCCAGGTCAGTACAAGACCAAAACAACAATAGTCTCCATTGAGACCCAGGTCCCCGCCGTACCACCAGCTGCCCATCGCCCCCTGAACAGCTCACAAGTGAGCTGCAGTTACGACTACAGACTAGTGCGTACGGTGCGACCAAATAGCCATGGTATGTGTCTACTACTCGGTGGAGGTACTTTCATCACCGTCCTCTACGTTTAACTCATTATGAACACTACTTAGAGGCATCTTTCGTATACGATCGTGAGCGTACTTGTAGGTTCTATTACCATTCAAAGATTTTAAAAGATAACGATCACCGTCAAGTACTTCTACAACTTTAAACGGTCCCTTATATTTGGGGTCTAATTTAGTCTGATTCCGTTCTTCATTTTGACTTAAAACCAAATCACCAACACTGAAATTAACTACTTTGGCCTTATTTTTGTCAAAACGGGCTTTTTCATAAGCCGCACTCTTCTCAATACCGTCCACCGCGTGTTCTCTCGCTTCTGTTAGGTCAATTCCGGTTTCATCATCGTCAATATAAGCGATTAGCGTCAGAGGCCTAGCCTTTTCCTATCAAAAGCTCTAAGGGGCTTGATTTCGTAACACGGTTCATTGTGCAGTTGATAGCCAACTGTACATCGTCCAAAGCATCCTGCCACGACCTTTCCGACGTCTCTACCGCGGTTAGCATACCCTTTAACAAACCCATCTCCCTTTCGACTTGACCATTCGCGCGACTACATCGCGTAGCAATTAAATGCAAGGAAATGTTGTGTGAATCGCAAAACTCCTTCAACACTTTGTTGGCGAAAGGAACGACCTTGGTCGGCGATTATACCACTAGGAGAGCCAAATAAAGCAACGCTGGACTTCAAAGCTTTAATGGTGCTGGCTGCTCATGGAGACTAAGCCTATGTGGGCGACGTTGTACCGTACGTGCTGGATCCACTAATCGAATGTTTAATTCACCCGTAGTCACTCGAGTTAACGGTAAACCATTGATAAAAGCATTCGAATACTCATTCAAAAGGGACGTCAACCGGTCCTTGTTTTCGTTTGAAATATCAGAATCAACATTGTAAAGATCAATTACGGGAGGTAAATAGCAAAAACCTACATTTGTGACTTTCGAAATACGTAGGGTAGATTCAGTTAAATGTACCGTATAGCCAAGTGTCAAAATATCGCGTCCGATCATAACATCGTATTTCATACAATCGTCGGGTAGTACGTAAAATAAAATTGACAGTTCGTTATTGTCGACCACAACATCACTAAGAATTTGTTCAGTGCTAAAAACATTCGAATTATTACCGATACCAATTACTTGCACGGTTGAAAGTGAACGTTTGCCCGAGAATTTATAAGCTACACTTTGTGTAACGAGAGAACACTCGGCGCCGGAATCAAAACAAAATGAAAACGACTCACCGGATTGTTCCAATTGCCCGCAAACACCTGCTATTTCGCAGCTATCGACGCGTCGCTCCGCCGTTGCGTTGGCAGCGCTGCCCGCCGACGATGACGCGCCACCCGCACTGCCGCGTTGGCAGTTCGTAGAGATGTGTCCGGCTTCTCCACAACGGAAACACGTTATTCTTTTGCTGGAACCCGATGAAGTCGCCGCCGGTGTAGTTTTCTGGGCGTTAGCTCCAGCAGGCTGCGTAAACTTCGAACGACAGTTCACCGCTTTGTGTCCCGGTTTTCCGCACTTATGGCACGTGAACATAGTGGAAGTTTGTGGTTTAAACGCTTTGCATCAGTGGCGCCATCACCGGTACTGCGATCGAACTTCCGCTTCAGACTTGCACTCGCCTTAATCTCCTGCAGTAACTTGTTGCGTGACGTTATTTCGCTAGTAAACGCCAAGCGATTAAGCCGAGAGTCGAACTGAGAGACATGAGCGAGCACATACGACGTGGCTATTTCTTCATGGCTTCGATTCTTCCATCGAGCCAACAGGGTAGTCATTAGGCGGCTGGCGTACGCTGCGAGACATTCGCCCTCCTTCGGCCGGCAGTTGTGGATGTTAAAAAGCGATGCAGCAAGAGTTTCAGTGGATGCATAACGCGCAAGGAATAAGTCGCGGAAATGCTGCCACGTCATGCCTGCATGCGAAATCTGCGACAGCCACGATGACGCATTACCTTTCAGGGCTTTGCTCAGAGCTATAATAAGCGATGCACCCTCCAGTGGACGTTCGTCGAGGCAAATATCGATAGTATCGCACCAAGCACGTGGATCGGTATCTGGTAGCTCCGGATTAATTTCTGGCAGCATGATCTGAGGTGCCACTGTTGGTGTCCTGATGGCTTCGATCAGCTGCATCATGTTCTTCTGCTGCATCTCGAACATAGCACGCCAGTGGGAATCGAGTCCAGATCCCAATTCTGATGACGGCGTAAGCGATGGCTGAGCGATAGTGCCGTTGTCATTAGGGTTCGGTGGTACCGGGTTCATGATGAAATGTTAAAATAATAGTTTCGGTTTCGGTACACAAAAATCACAGTTTATTATTTAACACAAATTTACATTAAATAACACTAACAAATAATCTCCACAAAATGGGCAAACCGACAGTTTCGTTCTGAAGGAGTGACTTGGTTGGAGTTCCGAGCAAAAGTGATCTCGGCACAATCCCCACTCTACAAAACGACTCTGTCCACGTGCCGCCATTAAAACAACATCTGACGTCACGGCGTTTACCCCTATTACAATGGTCAAATCAGCAACTTGATGTTTAAAAGTTATCGCTTTCTCCGACATATATATATTAATATTTCGCATTGAACACCACACTGTTCAATGCGAAATAGAAATGAAAATATCTGGCTTGCTTTCTATAAGAGAGAGAGAGACAGACAGAGAAACATGCGACGCCGCATAGCTTACAATAGCTTACTATAGCAGAAATTGCAAAATATGCTGTATCTTCTTGACTATGCACAGACCGAGAAACTGCTGTTGCCCATGTCTTAAACAAATTTGTAACAGGCCACTGCAGAACTACACTAATTCCCTTCACATGTAATTTAATAACATTCTAAACAACTGTACACACTCACAGACACGTACACACATACACACACAGACACGTACACACATACACACACAGACACGTACACACATACACATACACACACACACATGCAAACATACATACACGCACGCACACACGCACTCACACTCAGTCTCAGTTTACCCCTTATTCACCTCTTTTTCTTGCCTTGTTTATGTCATTTTGTATGTATTTACCATGTAATAATCTGCTGATTTAGCGTTTGTACTGTTAACTTGTTATGGGTTAAGATAATGTCCAAGCGACAGTATAACACTGACTCCTAAGACACAGGATATCCTAGTTTAGGAGTCAGGGTTTAATATATTTGTACGCCTTTCACAAATTGTGTAACACGAGCTAGATATTAAGCAAATTTATAAGGTATTTTTGTTCAATAAAGATATATATATATTATATTATTATAAAAAGTGTCGTGACAACTTTTCGTAAGAATTTTTTCCGTCTAGCCCCCTTTTACAACGCGCGATAAGGACCTTCGTTCCAAAAAACATTCAACAGGATTGACTTTTAAAGCTTTTCAGTAAGTTGTCTACACTTTTCTTTACATGCCGCATTGTTTAGGCCCTAGGTTTGTTTAGTAGAGATGATAGTCCAATAGTAACTGTAACAACTGTGATAGTCAATGTGTAGTAACTGTGATAGTCAATGTAAGTGACGGAGACTTAGGTAAAAGAAAATCAGAACAACTTATTTTATCTTATAACATCTAAAGAAAAACTTATAAGTATCATAAGATAATTTATAATCAATTAATAAACATTCCTATTTGAAGTAAGGGCCTAGAGAGGTTCACAAAACATGAACTTTTAAAGTAGATTCTCATAGGATCAGTATGTATGAAGAGCGAGATAATAGGACATTGGCAAATGCTATTTATTTAGGATATCCAACAAAAGATATACATACATAAAACATGACATAAATATTTTTTACAACAATAACTATAATTAATAAATCCAGTGATCTAAGCTGCCAAAAGTCTATCCTGTTAAAAAACGAATTTGTCAGCAGCGGCCACGGAGTCTGGATTTGTGCCCGATTAATGGCTATAGCTGGTAGACCTTATTAGATGGGACTTAAAACATACCTGGCAAAATGTAGGTGTACTATAGGTATACCTCTGCCTTACCAACACTGAACCAACAGTGGCAACCGCCAGAAAAGCACCGAAGCAGTGACGCTCGACGAAGTCTCGGAGGAAAAAATATACTGTCTTAGATCCCGGAACGAAATGAGTCAAAAAAGAAAACTTGTAGCCCTGTGTTGTAACGCCTGGTTGTCCCCGAGAACAACCAGGCGTGAAGTTATGTTAGAAAGTTACTTACTTATATATCGGCGAGGTGATCCTCTCAGCAAGGTTGTTCGCGATCTGGTGGTAGACGTCTATCGGCGGGTTGGTGCCCATGGTGGTGGGGTGGGTGGTGTACACCGACACCACGGTCTCCTCGAGGGGCAGGCTGGTGCATTGTTGGGACAACTGGAATTGAGGGAAGAACAGTGGTTAAGTTTATCAGAACAGGTTTCTTACAAAAAAAAAAAATTGGTTTATTGGTTGCCTGGTCTGAAGTTCGCAAGCACTACTATTCAGCATGAGGTCTCGGGTTCGATTCTCGATTCGGGTAACGTGTGTATTGATTTATACCCTGTTGTATAGCAATAAGCTCGCCCTTATAAGATGAAAGTTAAACATAACCGCCGAAATGATGGTGCACTATGAAGGTTCAGGAACGAGCACCAATATGTATACACTTTCCTAAATTTAAACGAAATTTTCGCAAGAATTAACGATTGTAACTTGGAGACAGGATCTATTTCATAAAAGTAAGAGCTCCAAAAACACTATTTTCGTAACAACATGAAATTTTAAACAGAATAGTAGGCTATAATCACTATTCAAAGTTGCGAAGTGTTTATATATTGGCGCTCGTGACTGTACACCCCATCGGGTACAAACAGACGTAATGTTGTGTTATTCCAAACAATTATTGTGAGGGTGGACTATTCCCAGCCCTAACCTTATCAGTCTTTGTTTTATTTCAACACAAATTATTGATCCTTGATCATGTTTGTTCACGAATGAACACGATCATGTCCGTTTTGGACTCCGCAGTATGGCCGCGTCAGGTCAGCGCAATCATTGTCCTTATATCACTTAATACCCCTGAGGAGATCATTGAGTTGTATGTCACGTAAGTGCTGTTGCGTCAATTTATTGTGATTCATAAATTGTTTGTATACTAAGTTTTAGAAGTCGTGGTTTATTAGGCTACATTGGATGAAGATGGACAGGAAGGCTAAAAAAAAGGTGGATGGATTGCGTGAGGAATGATATGAAAGAGAAAGGAGTAAATAATGCCGTGATATCTGACAGGGGAGAATGGAAGAAGAAAACTTGTTGCGCCGACCCCGAGTAGAATGTTACAAGGGCAGGAAGTTGATGATCTTTAATTGGAGACACCAACATAGAAAAAAGAAACTTTCTAGCTACTTTGTAAAAGTTTAAAAATTAGGTAAAAAACCACGTTTTTATGCAAATACGTGCTCCTTGTGAGTTTTGTCTGTCAAAGTAATCTGTTACTATTGTCCCATTTATAAAGGTTTCAATAATTATTGTCATTGGATTTTCGTTCTAGAATATTATAGGTAATTATGGTCATTAGATAGTTATGATTCTGAGGAGCTCGTGGCTAAATAATAACAGCCGCTCTATTCGATCTTCAGCTTAAGCTGTGCTTACCTAGGCTGGTCCATGCATGGGTGACCACCCATTACATACCAAGTTTCCTCCGTGCCTCGGAAAGTCCGTTAAGCCGTTGGTCCCGGCTGTCATTTGTAGATCGTTGACAGTCGTTACAGGTAGTCAGTGGCCTGAAAGTCTGACAACCAATCTTACCAAGGGGTATCGTACTACCCAGTAGATAAAAGTTGGGTTGTGGAGGTCAAATAGGCAGTCGCTCCATTTAAAATACTGATACTGAGCTGCATCCGGTTAGACCGGAAGACGACCCCAACATAGTTGGAAACAGTCGAGGCAGATGATGATGAAGTATTTAAGATTCCATAGTTTTACAGAAGCATTTATCTACCTGAAACTGCTATTTCCCTTGTTTATAAAGGCCTTCCTCCAGTCAAGGTCCACACATCACTAAGAACTCTACTCATCCCAAAACATAGAATTCAGATAAAAAGCTTTTAACTCTAAAATGTTTACCTACATAATGTACCCACGAACGCGTACACATCACTATTCAAAAAAGGTAAAACGTATCAAAAGATAGATAATCGAGACTACAATAAGTAGCAAAAGACAGAAGGCCCATAAGTAAAGGGTTTTCAAGTAATATTTTTCGCTTATATAAATAAATAAATTCATTTAAGTTATTCAGATATCACAAGCTACATATTATACAAGGTGTTGCTTTGCATCCTCGTCAAATTCAAGGAGGTAACTATTATATGCTAATGATTCTCGACCCGAATCAATAATAAAATGGGTAGGTATTTTTTTAATTTTTTTTCTTAATATCGGAAATCGATAAGTGTACACCACCCGTATTTTAGAACGTGGCCCGCCTAATACTAGCCCTATAACCGCGCTTTCACACACACAAACAAACGCAGACGTTTATTCGATAAACGGGTGATTTTCCTCTTTTGAAAAGGGCTCCATAGTGTCATATTAAAACAACTAAAAAAGCAGCGTTTACTATTATTGACCAGGTACCGTAATTTATATTGATTATTTACGTCTTCTATGACAACCTCCTGAATTTTGACGAGGATGCAAAACTACACCTTGTAGATACATTCATAATTATTCACTGGATCATATATTATTATATCATCATATTATTAATTTTTCTTTTTTTAGTTTGAAATTCAACTTTTGCAATCATTTACTGACGTATCATTACTTACGGATATTAACTCACGCGTAATGCCTATGAGGTTCAGAGGAACCTACCGAGAGTCTGCCTGCTACGGTCCTTACATATCCCTATTGCAACGTCCGCGTTCATACATCTGGGGGTCTAAAATAGCCGCTTCCACAGAATCATAATAGGATAATAATATGAGTTACGTTACAATTCGTAAAATGGTAACAAAGTGTCGTGAACATTTTAAGAATTTTAACTTAAGTTTACATTATTAGCCTATCATTATTCTGCTAAAGCGGCCATTTTAGACCCCCTGGTCATACTCGAACGCTGGTTGTGTGTACTACCCACCAGATATTTCCGAAGAACTCCATCAATAAGGTAGGTAATATGTCTTTGTGCGTCCACTCCTGACGTTTCCACCTTTGGCTAGTCGCCTTTTATTCATTCTCACGACATGGGCAAACCTTTAATTTTCTGACTACATCTTTTCAAGACTTATCAAATAAAACGTATAGTAACCATATCTCATAAATGGCGATAAGGATGGTGAAAAAGTCAAAAAAATTACACTGACATAAACAGTCAAAATGGTCGTGTCACCCAATGTTAAAATCCTTCGAAGAAATCGAATCACCATTGGCATTTTTGTCTCCCGAGGTCAAAAAGACCGTACGAAATGGTCCTTTTCCCTTACTACCAGCCCGTCCACACGACGACGATTAGTTTTTTTTTTGACGTACTTATCGTCTTTTTTCACGATCCATCACGAAACGTGACAAATTACGGATACGTCTTAAATCACGTATCGTTTTTTAAAAATCAGGTACGTCAAAAAACACAATCGTGATATTTGTGTCACGGTTTCGCTGATGCACTCGCTCCCAAAAAAATCACGGAACTAATGTGAACACCAATTCGTTTTTTTTTGCCGGATCGTGATTAAACACGATTCCGTATGCAATGTAAATGTCCATCCGTCATGACGTATCGTATTTTATAACGGATCGTCAATGACGGAAGCCGTGTGAATGTGCTCTTATTCTACCAAATCGATACCGATACCAACTCACGTACGGACTATAAAACAACAAAATAGTTGGTGCTAAAGGTGAATGCTAAACACCTCATAGTTCCTCAGTTTCCTTTTGAACTCACATTTCGGTTCCGATCCTTGAATACAATATGTGTGAGGTCGAATTCTCAAGTTATTTTCCCGCGAAGTTATAAATTAAGTTTGGACTTTTACGTGGGTGTTGTAAGAGCAAGTCTTTTAGATGAGAATGTGCTTAGAATATTTGTTATAGCAGAACATCACGCGTGTAATCCCCGAAGGGTTAGGCAGAGGTGAACCTAATAATACACTTACATTTCACCAGTCTTTATGTTTCAGTCCCATGTAATAGGAGGCGACCCTTTTGCCATCAATCGGGCACTAATCCAGACTCCGTGGCTGTTACTGAGAAATTCTTGATGGAAAGACCCAATAACAATTTTGCCCGACCTGGGAATCAAACCCAGGAACCCTCGTGCCAGCACTTTGGTTATAAGTGTCTTATAGAGTCCGCGTAACACTGGCGATTTTTCCTCACTCGTCACTTCAGTTAATTCGACAGTATCGTTGATTCGTCACTTTCGCTGATTGGACACTTGGGTGAATTCGACAGTTTAACAAGCAAGCAAAAGCAAGCAAGCATCATACATGCTTACTGGAGGCCAAATGGCTTCACCTAAGTTAAGCGATTATACATATAACGGCCGTTGAGCTGTCGTTCATTAATCGTCACTAACATCGGAAATGTGGTTTAATACAAAATCATCATTATCTTCCTGCCCGTGTCCCATATATACCGTCCATTCTCTCCCTTATAAAACATGCATGCTGTTAACCGTTGAGGAGTTCTTTCGTGAGGAGGCGATCCTGGCAACAGGATCAAATTATGGCTGTCAAAAAAATGTATTGTCATCAGAACCAAAGGTGTGTGGAAAATTTCAGCTCTATCGGATACCAACAAGTAGTCGAAAAACGGTTTGCAAATTTTGAAGCGCACAACTTCCATACATACGAACCGTGCAACGTAAAACAAAAGCTTGTAAAAAAAACAATCATCTTCCTAAAACAATTGCAACATACTCCCGTCTAAAATCGGAACCAACCTCCCACGCCGACCACACTAGACCCCTCCCATCAGTTTTCCGGCCGCGTCACATTACTTAACGTGATCTAATCGATGCATCCTTGTCTCCAATGCCAGCAGTGCCAGGCTGCCACATTCGCGTCACGTACAGACAATGGCACATTTTGTATTGGGATTAGCCGGGCCTTTTGTACTGATTTTGGTCCTAAAGGAGTTATGATGGCAGTGTTTTTCTTTGTTTGGTGTTTCCTTGTTGTCAGCTGTTGTTCTGGGAATATTTGTTTGTAGTGTGAGTTTTTGTCGTGTTGGTAGGAAAATAAAATATTACAGAAATGCTAATAACACCAATTTGTGAGTATTTTGTTTGTTCTGGATCGGAAATCTGCCTGAAACTTATCGCCGAGCTCACTCAGAACCTTATTAAGAAAGCTTATGTTTGCTAAAAAACTTTGCGCAGGGTCTATTTGTATATTCCAAACCAGAAATATAAACATATATTTTCTACATGCTGGTGATAATCACATCAAAATCCATAGCACAGTTCAGAAAATCAAGGTGCACACAGACAGACTCGAAAAGCGATTTAATAATATGTATACAGACACAAATAGAGGTCTTTATGAAGACAGCACTATGAATTTGAAGACACAAAATTATAATTATTTTACACTAGCGACCCGCCCCGGCTTCGCACAGATACCTACTCGTACGTACCTTTCCCGAGGTTTGTATGTACGTACGGCCCGACGGCCGCTCTGCCCCCCTACACGACAAATCGTTGAAATTTTCGGCTTTTCTATGCTTTCTATATGCATGTATTATACAGCCATATTATATAAACCTTTCTCATGAATCACTCTATTGGTGAAAACCATATTAAAATCCGTTGCGTAGTTTAAAAGATCTAAGCGTATAGACGACGGGAAGCGACTTTGTTATACAATATGTAAAGATTAAAGATGTTTAGTTTTCATTCTTCAAGCCCTTTAAGGGTTCTCCAAAATTGTTGAACGTCACAGGTCGACGCCCATTGTTTAATTCATAACTAAGTACTCAATAAAATTAAACAAATTAGTAATAATTAATTTGTTTGACGCATGACGTTTTAATGTACATAATGTTCTGACGTACGTACTTATATACAAGTTAGGAGTGTAGGATCGTTAGAAAAGACGTAAGTAACATCATCATCATCATCATCATATTATCGGCTCGTTTTACTGCTGGACATGGGACGGAACATGATTGGTACACTGATGGCTCATTGGGTTGCTGCCCGGCAACCAGTCTTACCAAGGATTATCGTAATACCTACACAGTAACTGGGTTTTGGGGATCTGATAGGCAGTCGCTCCATGTAAAAGCTGCACCCGGTTAGACTGGAAGCCTACCGCAACGTTGTTGGGGCGGCAGCCAAATAGTAAATAATAATAAAATTGTTTGTTTATCCACACAGACACAGTTAAAAAAAGATATACAATAAACATCAATAACAATATAAACTTTCTGTGCACAGAAGATTTACTCTACAAAAAAAATAGGTCTATGTATGCATACAAAAAAATAATGAGCCCTGTCTCTTAAACTAGGCGATCTGTATCTTAAGAGATAGTGATCGGTCAAAATTGTAATTTAATAAAACTGAAGTTTACAAGAGTGAAAGTGTGTCGATGTACCATTTAAAATGCATATAAATATAAATATTGTGAGTGTTGAAGCATGGTATGAGGCAGATCACGAAGATGACGATTAGGTTGTTGTCATGTTTGGAGAGGATAATACTTGAAAGTTGTGCTACTCAAGGGGCCAATTCGGGTTGCCTTCGTCCTACTATGCTCCGGATTTAACTTCGGCCAGTAAACATCGGCGAAGCCCTATAATTATGTGGAATTTAATCGAATCTAGGCTTTATAAAGTCAGTATTATCTCAATGCAAGGCCTCCCTCTGCCTTTCAAGATAGTTTGTTGCTTCGTTAGGAGAAGAATGCTTATCCCAATTTCTTCGTCTTTGTCTAAATAATCTATATCTAAGTATACAAATAATTATATAACACAAACTAAGTACATATTATAACAAAAAATAAACTAACTTAATAAATAATTGGACGCTTAGGCATCAAAGTACTCCTCGACACCGCTGTCATCCGGAAATGTGCCCAGAAGACTGGCAGCATTGCCACGTTAAATGGCAATGCTTCACATCAGAGGAGTAGCGGAAAAAATGGGCTTCTATTTAGTATTAAAAATACTAATTCCTTGTCCAAAGAAAGAGCCAGCCCTCGGTATAACTATTATTAATGTATTTAACATAACGTGGCCAAAGGTCATTTAAAATAGGGTCGCTTTCATATCTATGAGGCGGATTTCGATGCAGTTTTTCCATAATTCAGAAAATTAATTCCGAAATGTTAAACTGCACAATATATAAATATTAAACTTGCATAATAAAGAAATTTCAATATTTGGTCAAGCTCCAAAACCGTGGGAAGATGGAACCTCCGAAAATTATTAAAAAAAATCCCACGACACTTATTTTTGGATCGATTTATAAGTTATAAGAAGTAAATGACCGCAAAAAGTAGGTTTTAATGAAGTTGTGTGTCCCAAATAAATGGACCACAAGACTGAGTACCGTTCGACGAACAAGTTTGCCATAAAATTGAGATTTCCGATCGTGGTCATTTGGTATTAAATCTTGTTTTAAACTTGTTAAACTGTTGCATTATCACATCTATTTAAAGCAATATCAACCATCATAAATCTAATCAATTGTAGAATAAAAATAGAAGGTAGAAAATGCCTAGGGCATTAAATCCACCTGTGTACTTTGTGCTTGAAGTATTGAATAAATAAATATCTTATTATTAATATATATTTCTATATTATAAATAAATGTTTTTGTTAGTTTTTTACGAGTACATAACATAACGCCTTTTTTTCCTCAAAGGGTTACGCAGAAGTGCTTCTATAGTACACCCAAAACCCAGTTATGTTTAAGATCCATGTCTATAATAATATGAGACGAACCTAAACCGTCATGTAGACTCACATCCATACTCCGTAGCTGCTACTGAAAAATCCCTGATGGAAAAACCCAATAACTCTTTGCCCGACCCGGGAATCAAACCCCAGACTTCATGCTCAGCAATCGAGCTGGCGAACACGAGACGAGGTGATCCACGCCAATAATCCGAGGCTGACGAAATCACCAAAGTCACGGGAAACAGCTGATGTATGAAGAACACAGAACCGAAACATTTGGCAGAAGAAAGAGAAAGCCTATATCCAACAGTAGGTGACTCCGGGCTGAAGTGAATGAATGAAATTGCTTTTATTAACAACGCTTGGAAGACGAATTTAGTTGAAATCAATACCAATCATTATAAGAGATTTTTCCTTACGATTGGGTCGTAAGGATGCGTAGCTATGTGACATCGTTGTGACCTCAAATGTAATGAAAGCCTTGTAATGACATCGGTTTATCTGTACAATGATTGTAAAGGAAAATGTTGCATAGTTACCACGTTTTTTTTGGCGATAGCAGATGACTCCCTCGAAATCGAATTGTAAAAGTGTTTGGTGGAAAGAAACAGGCATTTCATAATGCCTTTAGTTAACATACATATGTACAACTGTACTTGAAAGCTTTGTTTAAAAAAAAAACTGCGATACAGAAAGAGATCCCTGATGAAACCAAGAATCATCATCTTACGGCATGTGCATTCTCGGCACAAGATATAATTTCACACGCACCTCTGATTTATCGGATTCATGTGCGTATTATTTAATTATGAAGGAAAACATCGTGAGGACACCAGCATGGCTGAAAGTTATTTCTCGACGGCATGTAAAGCCAAGTCTGAGGCCCATGGACGACATAAAAACCTTGACACAAGGTTAGGTTATAACCACACAATAAAGAAGAAGATATAAATTTAACAAATAGCCACGTTATTCGGCTTCGATTATGGAGCAGCCTTACCTAGACAAGACTGATGTGGATGAGGAAAACGAACTGAGAAGATGACGATTGCAATAAATAGCGATGGATGGAGTTATAGGTTATTTTGTATTGAAAGTTCGTGATACAATAAAATTTTGGATTTCTGACCAACTAAGCAAGACTAGAGTACTGACAATTTCTAATCTAATCGTTATAGCTAAAAGAAAAGTATGTAAGTTCCAACTAAAGGTTTGACCCACCTACCGAAAATATGTTCACATTGAGTCATCGTCGTAATCAAGGTGAGTTAATTTCTTATTCCTTAATTCTTTTATTTTAGGATACAGATAGTTGACAGTTAGTGAAAGAAGGCCAATTAAAAGTTTTCACTGACAATGCAAGAGTAGCACAGGACTCAGTAGACAGGCAAGAGAAAGTAAGAAGTAAGCCCGAAAACACTGAAATAGTTTCAGTGATCTTCAAAGAAGTTTTTACATAATCATTTTTTAGGGTTCCGTACCTCAAAAGGAAAAAACGGAACCCTTATAAGATCACTTTGTTGTCCGTCCGTCCGTCCGTCCGTCCGTCCGTCCGTCTGTCTGTCAAGACCGTTTTTCTCAGGAACGCGTGGAGGTATCAAACTGAAATTTATATATGATACTTAGTTCTACTGTCCCTGGAAGCTGTAGAAAAATCAACCTTCTAAGTCAACGCAATCAAAAGATACAGCCACTTAGGCCGCAAATTTCCGCAAATTTTCGAAACTCGCACGGGAATCAAAACCTACAGGGTACTTCCCGTGAACTTAGAATCTTGAAATTTTGTACGAAGTCACGTCTTATAGTACAGATATAGGAAAAATTACGAAAACCGTAAATTTTTAGTTTCGTCATATAAAAAAAAGTTATATACCCACAGGTTTGTACGGAACCCTCGGTGCGCGAGTCCAACTCGCACTTGACCGGTTTTTTTAATTTATGAAAACTGATGGAGAATAAATCAAGGTCATTAATGCTTTGAAACATTGAGTTCCATGTCCTGCTAGCTCTTATCATATAAGAATATTAATCAATATAATATAAATAAATCTTCAGTAGGTCAACGAACTACATAATTATGAAACAAGTTTGCCAATCAGTGCCAAACTTTGTGATCAAGATGGCAGCTGCTCGCGAACATATTAACAGCTGTCGTTGTTCAACTAACTTCTTGTGCCATCTGTACGTACACTGTTACGGTTTGGTAATGAGAAGAATAACTTAGAAGTTGATGAGATAAATGATAAAAATGGTCCTTCGGAGCTCACTCACCAGTGTGGGAAAGAGACAGAGCTATACAGGATGTCTAGCGCCATCTTTTTCCCACACTAGAATAGAACTGAGGCGAATCCCACGCGAGACACGAATGCGCGCGTCAGTTGTTTTAATGGTTGGGTACTCACTCGATTATTCGCGCCAAATCAGACACCAATATGATCATTTATTCAAATTAGGCTGATAATTAGCTATTTTATTTTATTTCATAAGACATTCCCCAAAACGCCCGCCCTTCACCACTGCTTACTGGTATGGCTAAGGAGAAGAGGTGGCAGAACCAACTCCCTGGTTACACACTTGCCCGCTAAATAATGAAAACTTAATTACAAACAACACAACTTAACACCTCAATAAAAGTTTAAGTCGCCACAATCAACGCGTGCGGATTTCATCGAGTATACAGGGTTATGTTAAAAACTGTTCTCGTTACTGAAAACAAAGTAACTTTAATGCAATAGTTATTTAGTTCACAGTGTTTTCAGTTACGTGCACATAACGCCTGTAATCATCGAATGGTTAGGCAGTAGTATATTCACATTTCACCAGATATGGTTAAGCCACATGTTTATAGGAAGCGAGCCTGCACCGGGTAAAAATCTAGACTTCAGGTTGCATTTATTAATCTAAATTAGTTGTATACCTGTAAGTCTTGGAGGCCTGGTGACCCGTAACACATGGTGGCATTGTAGGCCTATTTCGGGCACCAGTCTCTCACAAATGTTCACCTTGTAAATGAGATTGACTAATTCCTGTTCACTGTAACGTTTGTGATGAGAAAATAAACAAACATAAATAAATAAATAAATAAAAATTTTGCCCGACTCGGGAATCGACCCAAAACTTATTCAAGCACTAGACCACTGGACTTAGGGGGATAACAATGAAGTACAGATCTGATTCAAGTCAATAGCATTTAACTATGAATAATATTATCAATGCTTTTATTTTTTATTCAGTCACGACGTACGGTTTTGTCGGTCAATGGCGCGGTGGTCAATCGGTTTTCTCGGAGTATTGAACTATGAAATAATACTGTTATGTAAGTAAGAAAGAGTGTTAAGTAGTCAGTAGCCCGAAAATCTGACAATAAGTCTTACCAAGGGGTATCGTATTACCTAGTACTAACTGAGTAGTGGAGGTCAGTTAGGCAGTCGCTCCATGGAAAATACTGGTTTTCAGCTGCATCCGGTTAGACTAGAAGCCGACCCTAACGTAGTTGGGAAAAGGCTAAGCAGATGATGATGAAGAAAGAAAGAACAAAACATTTTATCAGTAAACTTAAGGCGAGATCTATAAAATATGTTACTTAGTAAATGTCTAACGTGCAAAATACACTTACAGTTTGGCAGGAATTACGCCAATTTACGTTAAAGTAAGTGCTAAGTAACCTTTATAGATTTCAGCCTTAGTCTTCAGGACTTGAGTTTCTGGGATTCTTTTTACCCCATTCAATGTTCATTAATACATATCAATTCCTAATGTTACATTAGGTAAGGCATATTTTTAACTAACCGATATTGTAACGGTCCTGGTTTCGATTCCCTTTGCCCAGGTCGGGCAAAGTGTTATTGGGTTTTTCCATTAGGAATTTCTTCTTCAGTAGAAGCCACGGAGTTCGGATTTATTGATGGCAATAGGCTCGCCCCCTATTTCATGGGACTTAAACATAATTGGCGAAATGTGGGTGTAGATATTATTAGGTACTTAAACCTCTGCCAAACCCTTCGGGGATTACAGGCGTGATGTTATTATGATATTATTACCTCTAGTGGGTGATTTGTTAAACGCGGGTAATACTTTAAGAGCGTGTAGTAGTCATGTAAATAAACAACTTTTACTAGGGGTACAACAATCACATCGTAACAAAATATCAGCTGCCCCACACATTTATGCATATCTATGTATTTGTATAAAAATTAAGCTGTAAACTGTACTTTATGCAATGTAAAGTAAAGTTATTTCTCCAAAAACACATGTTTTCGCATCCTTGTCACATTATCAGACAAATGCAGATATAATCAATTTCAACTGGATAATTGTTTTAATTGGTTTTCCTTAAATGAAATGGAAACAATGATTGTAACAGCTCATAGGTGCCGTAAGGATTAGTTCGAGATGACTATAGTAGCATCGTTTTAAGCTGACAAAACAATTGAATGCGAACTTGTACCTAAAACTCGCAATAGACCTGTTTTAGCGACAGTTAGTGCGAGTAGCGATAGCTATCGTTTACAAATGCGAGTTTTTGGTACAAGTTCAAATTCAATGGTTCGCTGGCCCCCTATTACATGGGAGTTAAACATAACTGGCAAAGTATGAGTGTACTATTATTAAACAGTGGTGTGGAAGAGAAAGCGACGCTAAGCCTATATTAGCCGTATTACACCTCTGCTTAACCCTTCGGGGATTCCAGGCGTGATGTTATGTAAAGAAAACATGAAAACTGCAAAGTGGGTACTGACATTATCATTGGACTTGGGTACAATCAATGTTATCGTTATCAGGCTTGCTCTGCCTGAAATATGCTGTGCTATGTACACAAAAACGTACGGGTTCTCTCAAGGGGATAAGCAGAACTACAGAACGCTTCCTACTATGATCCTGACTTACTCTTAGATAGGTAGACTATTCTTTATTATGTACACCATACAAATTTCAATAAACATAAAAGAACCATTTTACATCGGGTAACACAATGGGCGATGTTTTTACTAAAAGCAATCTTATCAATACAACCTTTGGATTGATTAGAGGAATCTCCTCTTTCTGCTTCGTACACATCTATAGCATATTTGATTTTTCTGAAGCACTTCATCTAGTCATCATTCTAGTCGCCGACGTTTCAATTATTCATCCCCTTCACCAGGACCAAACCATCTAAACCTTTTGTCACTACATCTTTATTAAACCATATTATAATGTTGCTGTATGATTTAGATTTGGGTTCACTGTAATTGTTGATATGTCAACAGTTTTATGGAAGTAGTATGGAATACATACCTGCATAAAGAGACCTATTTATGAAAACCCAACCAATGGAGACACGAAATCAACACATTAATAACTTATTTTTTGACCTAAATATAAAACCCAGGTCTCATCGTCACAGCAAAATATATTACGTCAAAAAACTCAATTTTCACTGAACGTGAAAACCGCATCTTCCACGTGGCTTTCCCAACCAACCACCCCATAGATCACTAACTTAAACAAAAAAATAAAATAAAAAATCTCTCACCAAAATAACAGCAAACAAATTCAAAAACCTCTTCATCATGATTTTGTAAATCTGAAGACTTTTCTCAAAAACGTCCACTTCTTACTACGTCGGAACCGAATCAGTCGATACAAGCGGGTGACGCGTGCGCACATTGAACTACGAATGCTTGGATGCGCGCGCGCAGATCAACGTCGTGCTTCAGTAGGGGGGCCATGCAAGATGGGGCGACTTGGGACTTTGGTACGACGTGCTTAAGTGGCGAACAGGATAAATAAGTGGAAGGTTCTTTTTTCGGTAATGTGTTTAAAACGTGGTGTGATTTAATTTGATTGACGATTTGTAGATGGCATTAAACTAGTTTTGATGCATAAAATTGCGTTAAGTTACAAAATTAATTATTTATACTAATGGCAGATTTCCCGTGACCCAAGCTGGCTTTTACCTTGGCCAGGCTAAGTGTTGCCGTACAACGTGGCAACGCCGCCAGTTCCTTCGGCGTATTACCAGATGCCAGTATGGCAGATTAATTAAGATGTCAAAGTCACTTGCGCCACAAGATTAAAAACAAAAAAAAATCATATGAGTGACAGAATCAAAACTATGTTTTAATTAGTTATGTATAAAATTTAGTGATTAGTCGTGCAAGCAGGCCTAATCTCTACGTCTCCCTGAGTAATTTAATAATTCCGTTTTAATCTGCTAACCACTAGAATTTCCTCGGGTCAGTAAATGTTTTAGAATTTTCTTCTACATTACCTATTATTTTATTAGAACCATTTTCTATAATTGATGACACTATTTTCGTTCTATTATTTGTTGAGATATATTTAGTTGTTATATATGTAGTTGAGCTTGTAATTTCATCATCACTGCTAGACCAAGATTCCTATGACTTCCAGATATTTTGAACCAGGGCTAATATGGGCCGCGGTTTATTTAATCTGTCCAGCTCGTTCACGCGGTCTGCCGCTACTCGGTATCAGGGTCCACACACTAGCTGTATTGGTTTTCCAAGACGTAAAAAACTGAATACGTATGTAATGTCCAACTTTAATGGGAATTTAATGACTTTGTTTGCACTGAGAAGACAGATGTCCCTTACTATACCATCCCATGGCCACCGTACTAGGCCGCGACCCTGCATGTGCAGGCGCAGCTCCGTGCGCAGCCAACCAATTAGATCCATTGTTCATTGACAAACATTATAGTATCGATATCTTTATCAAAAATATAGAAATGAGCTCTAGAATTATTGGAAGAGAGCAGCGTTGAACTAGCAGTAGACTGCTAAGCGTCTCGGGTCCAGTGTGATGGAGGGCGACGGATGTCCCCGAATCCGTCGCCCCTGGAACGTGGTCTCGACCTCCCTCGACCTTTTCGCAGCCTTCTTCTGTGAAATGACGGTTTCACAGAAAGAGATCACCGCATCCCACGACTCTGCACTCCCGACCATCGACCGAGCGACGGCCGGCAGCGATAGGTAGGCTCCGACTTCTGTTACGAGGGCCCGGCGCGGCTCCTCCCATACTCCCGACTCCTCCCTTCTGACAGTGTTTGCCACGCCGTGTCTTCGAGACAGAGGACGCAGTGATGACACCGAGATGCATCGACCCACCGCTGGGACACGGGCCTCCTTTCTATAAGAGGGAGTGGGCCGTATTCCACCACGCGGGCCCCATGCGGGTTGGTGGATGTCGCATGTCTTATAAATGTTAGGTTCTAGGACATGTCGGTTACCTCTCAATGTGTTCATTCAAAGTTTTGAGAGCATTGGTGAAGAATTAATTTACAGGCAGAGATGTACATTATAGTACACCCACATTTCGCTAGTTATGATTAAGTCCCACACATAGTCCGATTGCCATCAACCGGACACAAATCCAGACTCCGTGGCTGAATTCCTGATAGAAAAACCATACAATAACACTATGCCCGACCTAGGAATCGAACCCAGGAAATCATGCTCAGCAGTCTAGACCAACGGGGCAGTCTATTACGTACACCTCTGCCTAACCCTACGGGGATTTCAAGCATGATGTTATGTTATAATTTACAGAAAATAAAGTGCCGGTCTGGATTCGAACCACCGACTTACTCACTAGTAACTTGGGGCCATTTCTACTGGACCATCGTGTATAGGTACTTGACTTATTACAGGTCATGTTATTAATTCAGGGCAAAGCTAGACACCTAAAATAAAATAGGTCTAGCCAAGTTAAAAGAAAGATAATAGGTCCGCATTCCTCACGTCAAACGACAATTCTTCTTCATTGTTCATTACTAAAACTAAATAATCAGATATTATATTATAGACTAAGTCGTAATTTACAATGGTTATCGTTTATACTTTCCCAGAGAATTGTGTGAAAATTATTATATTATGCACGTTGTTGCAAAAGGTATAAAACTAAACATACGCGGTGTTACAAGAGACAGCGCTAAACTGCAAATCTCGTCAATCATGAATGTGCTGAATTCTGTTGTGCTTTTGTGTCGTTGTTTTATTACCCCGGGAGGAACAACTTACTACTCCTAAAGACTTCAACAAGTTTGCAATCGCTTTCAAAGCGAAGTCAACAAGTCAAAGTGATTACTTGAGTAAAAGTAATAACTTAAGATACGATTTTTATTCTGTCCTTTGGTAATTGCTTGATGTTAGAACTATCAAAAGTTATAATTCTTAGCTTTGTTTACTTTGACGGTTCTTATTTCGTTCTATTGCATAAAAATTCTTGTGTATCGCATAAAAATGGTTGCATAATTAATTACTTAAACTCAAGTAATTACTTTAACATGACTATGGATACCAGGGAAACTATCGCGCTATTTTCATGGAACTGTAAATGCCACCCCCTTGGAAATAATCCTGCCTGCGCCCCTGCCCGCGCCCCCGCGTGGATAGACCCACGGGATTTTACTAAAAAAATATTACTTATGTAAAGGTATTCCATCCAAGTTATAAACTTTGTACGTGCAAAATTTCCTCACTATATCTTCCCACTCACTATAACTTTCGCATTTATAATAGTAGTAAGATATGATAATATAGCAAGCAGTAAGTAACTCTTCTCATACTTCATGGTAAGTATTTACGACATACTGATGAAAAGGTGCCTTACTCCTTTGGGAAGCATTTTTCGATTAACTTTGGTATATAATTTTCTGACTAGTTGCTTTATATGCCCTACATACTAATCGCAAAATAATTACTCCTTTAAATGAGACACTTTTTCACAATCTTTGAATGAAAACAGATGCAGCTTGAGAAGTAGAGATTTTTATCAGAGTTTCCTAACTTTAGTAATGCAACTCGAGAGATCCCTACATTTTAGATAAATATATTTTTGTAAAAGAATAGATTAAGAAAAGATTTCCTTCACCAAAGTTGGTCATTGGTAACGACCATAATAATTTAGAAAGTACACAGTGAATTTTTGGATTCGCATTGGTACTTGCCCAGATTTCAACCTACAACCTCCGCATAACCACTGGCCCATCGTGACGATAGATAATAAAAGCAATAATTACTAACGAAAATAATCTCATTCTCCAGAAAGAATCCGAACCCTAAGATCAGTTCCAGCATTACCAAAATAAGGCCAAATCTTCCCGAAAGTTGCACGATATCGGTAATAATATCGATTACAACCACTCTCCGAAGATTAGCATAATTCTGACGCAGCTCAGCTGGAGGTCCTCGTCCCATACTATAAGACGAAGGTCACCAAACTAACTTCTACTCTAAAACTTGTAAGTTGTTCACTAAGAAAATACGATTGAACTATAGTAGGGTTACCAGGAATTCGTAGCGGATAATTCATATTCATTATGAAAATTCAAAATATAAAGCCTAATGGTGTTACCGTCGGATTGTCAAGTCAAACATAGGTCACGAGTTTGAACCCAAGACACGCATTTCTGACTTTTCGGATTGATGTGCGTATTGTATACATATAATTATCACTTGTTTCGGTGAAGGAAAACATCGAGACCTAACATTCCTGAGAGATATTTCTCGACGGCATGCGGCATGTTAGCCAAGTCAGAGGCCTATGGGCGGCATAAAAACTCTGACACCAGCTTAGGCACTAACCATACGAAAAAGAAGATTATGAACAATAATTCATATCATTATGAAAAAAATTTTAGTAGTTATTCTACCAAAATATCACGCTTTTATCTCAACGAGAGAAAAATAAATCTGGAGCAGGCAATCTTCGATAGGTCAACGTTTAAGTTCCTTATATCTGATATTATTATGAAAGAGCATTATTGCGAAAATGAATCGTTCAAGGCAGGTATTTTGGGTTATTTATTACCTATTGGAACAACGGGGCTTGTTCTCATTTTGAAACTAATATAGTAGAAATTCTATTAATTAATGAATCCATCTTGTTATTTATATTCCCAATAAGTAATTTCTTAGAAAAAAACACTCTAAATACCATAGTCACCCTAGAAAATAAACGATGCTATCAAAAAAATAACACTGAGTAGTTCAGACAACAGACATTTGTAAGTTTCGCCTCAAACTCTCGAATGTCACTCATTCACTCAACTACACAGCTTATAAGTTTCCACTTTTTACTGCTCAGGAAGTTTTTCCATTTGTACAAGTTCTTTCTTGAATCGAGAAAATGATAAAGAAACGAAAAGGAATTAGGAAGGGGTATTTCATAACTAAAAGTGGGAAATACAAAAAAGAAGGAAGTTAAGATATATGTATTAGGTGCGTACGTAACCTATTTTTGGGTTGGTAGGTAATTTGTAAGTATTTTTGTTTCAACTGAAACCTGAATTTGTGTTCAGTTGATGGCATTAGGCTCGTCGACTATTACATGACAAGATAACTGGCGAAACGCGGGCCCAGGTACACAACTATTAGACAAATAGGTACACGCCTGCAGAACCAATGGTACATGCGTGATGATAATTATAATGATGAACTGAAAGCAAGACCTGAAACTTTAACAAATTCCATACGTAAGTAGGTAGGTAGGTATGTACGTACTTAGTATTATAAGAAAGAAACACCACCTTTGTTCCATTAAATATTTATGCCTTCACTGTCTCTCCAGAGAGGAGCTCGTGGCTAAATAACCACAGCCGCTCGGTGTTGATCTTCAGGTTAAACCGCGCTTGCCAAGGTTCTAATCAAATCATTTATTTCTATGCAAACATGGGTAATTGGTACATAGATGTTTTCTTATAGTCCTCCATATTTTGCCGCGTCGCATGGGCGTGCAAATAATATTAAATTCCAAATTTAATGAGAAATTGTACAGAAATGTATTGATAACGATTAAATGTATAATCATGAGGATAAAAAAAAAAAAACAAAAAATATATCAGATTTTTAACAGTAGAAATTTTTTAACAATAATGTCAAAAGGAATGCTACGTATGACAAACAGAAAAAAAATACAGAATAGTAACATGAATGTCAATCATAATAACAGTATGTAACAACAAAAACAGCACAGACAACACACACACACACAGATAACAGTACCTATGTAGGTTGGTCCGTGGATGGGTGACCACCCATTACATCCCTAGTATCTTCCGTGCCTTGGAAAACACGTAAAGCCGTTGGTCCCAGCTGACATATTATGTAGACCTTAGACAGCCGTTACAGGGTACCTACCCTGTAACGGCTGTTGACTATTTTGATTATTGACTACCTAGTCAATGGCCTGAAAGTCTGACAACCAGTCTTACCAAGGGGTATCGTATTATCCAGTACTATCTGGGTTGTGGAGGTCAGATATGAAGTCTCTCCATGTAAAATACTGGTAATCACCTGCATCCGGTTAGGCTGGAAGCCGACCCCGATGCAGTTGGGAAAAGGCTAGGGAGCTAAATAGTTTGTCTGAAAAGAAATTCTGGTTTTACAGATTAATCTTCTTTTACTCTGTTTTTTAGCCCATGCTAGGCTGGATTACTTTTTATTTTTATTAGTATTTTGTAATTCGTATTTCAATTAAAGCATAGCATGTATTTTGCCCAGCCCTGTATATGTGGCGATGTGGGTTGGTTTATTTTAGCAAAACTGAATTCCAAGTGAAAAGGTAGATGGCGCTGTTGAACTATTGAACAAACCGCCATCTATGCAACAACTTCGAAAACTTTTTCGCCACTTAGTTCTGCTACTCGCCGCTAGATGGTAGTATTGTATGCCATAAATAATATTAGTCACTGTTTCATTACATTGTTACAAAATAAAACATTATTATATTATCTGCATTAATAACATTATCACAATATTTACAAGCACTAATTAATTTTATTTGGTTTGGTGCACAGGAGGGCACAGGGCATACCCTGTGCCCTGTGCCCTGTGTTGTCAACACGTAACCATGGCAACGCGTTGTTTACAATTATTCAGTGATTCAATATCCACTGTAGATTTAAGGTAGGTAGGTATTTGTTCATTCTCATCGAAATGTCCAACAAAATAACCAGTTTTGTTATTCCTAAACGCTCAGTTGATCACCGTGCAAAGCCTTCTAAGACACAAACAAGTGAGAAATACCTCAACAATGCGCCAAAAAAATTGCTTACTTCGAAGAAAGCAACTACGGTTTGCATTGAGAGCAAAAGTTGTTCAAGCGGTGTTAGCACCCAGAAGGCACCTGCGAAGCCGAAGAAAACTACCAAATCGGATTCGTTCGTCATTAAAAAAACTCAATACAATGTTGTGGACTATTGCAAGAAGTGTGGCGATGGAAAACGAAATGGTGAAACCCGGGGAAACATCGACTCACTACTCAGCGCAGTAAACGTAAAATGCGTTAAAAACGACAACAAAGTTACTAAAAAGATATCAAAACCTGTCCACCAATACTATAAGAACGAAAACTTCTACATTTACGAGGAATCATTCCATGATTCTAACAATGGCAAAAACAATAAGAAAGTTTCCCTAGATACTATCGCAGAAGCATCCGAAATGCGGACAATTTCTGAGGACTCCATTTTCAGAATATATTCTGACTCTGAAGACGATTGCGAATCTTATCTAGATCCGAACAGCGATGTGAATATCACGAAGCTTAAAGAATTTCGGCAGAAAAACTATTTTGAATGTCATTCAGCGAAATCTAGAATTAAAAGCCGAGTCAGCGCTACAAGCTTGCAAGACCACAAATGTGTTTACAGGTTTTATCTAAACGAACGCTTATTCCCCGTTCCATTAAACACTGATTATAATGATAAGGTTCGTTGCGTCGAGTGTCAGCTGCCAATGGATATCAAACAAGATAAGTCAGGAGATAAAATCAATGGTACCATTCAAGCAAAAGTCAAACTCGGTACAGGTGAGTCACAAGACATGCTCCTCTTACTCCCTGTTAAAGATTCTTTGATCATAGACGAAAGAAGAAAAGGGCACAAGCAGAACGATGAATATGTTTACTTTGGATTGGTAAAGTTATCGGCAGATGGTAATTCCATATTTAATAGGAATTTGCCAGAGAATTCCTTGGCTTTGAAATATCAGAAAGGCTACCAAGAATACCAGGATGATGGCAGATATAACTACAAAGAGATACGGGATGACGATGTCATCATAATTTAGCTTTACGTCGTCAACAGAAATTTTCTGCTAGCTCTTGCCATTCGCCATTTAAAATTGCTGCTTCGGTTACAGCAAATAAGCTGTTTGTGTATTTATTTCAAGGATGTTCAAAGGTATCTATTTTACCATTTACCAATTGGGTACTTTAACTGTACATTATTGATTTCAATAGAAATAAACTTTATGTTCTTTGAGTCAAATTGCTTACTGATTTTATTATTGGCCCTAAAAGTATCCACTTAGTGATATTTTCAAAAATATAGGTATACGTAAGGTGGGTGTACCATGGAAGGCCACTCTAATAAATAAACAGTTGTTATTCGTTCATATACTGGATAAATGAAACGAACGAATATTTAAGTAATACTTTGTTTTATTCCGTAAAATATAAACCACTTTTTTAAATTTCAGATTTGATCAATATTGATTAAACTTAAGTTTCATTGAACTCTTAAAAATGGCCTTGCTAGGAACAAGGCTCCTTAGAAGGCCATTATAATAAATCAGTCATTTAACACTAAAAGTTAATAAATAGCCATTAAATCTACAATAAAAAGAAGTGGTTTATATATTACGTAATAAAACAAAGTATTACTTAAATATTTGTTAGTTTCATTTATCCAGTAAATAAACGAATAATAACTATTTATTTGTTAGAGTGGCCTTCTATGGTACACCCACCTTATTTTAACGTCGCCGATTTCCGATATCAATGAAGCAAGGGACCGTACTGCCAAAATAGTGGCGCGAGCGATTCACCGCCGCGTCTGTGATTTCTAGTTCGATGGATGTTTATGTAGATAGAAGGAATTTGTCATCACATGGCAATAACTACGAAATTTTAATAATTGGCCTTCGAAGGAGCATGGCCTTCCATGGTCCACCCACCTTATATAAAGTCACGAGCAACAATATGGTTACACTTTCCTAAATTTAAAAGCATTTTTTGCGAGAAATAAAGATTATAATTTGGTGATAAGATCTATTTCATAAAAGTATGAGTTCTAAAATGCTATGTTCGCAAATTTCAATCAGAACAGTAGAAGAAAATCACTTTTGAAAGTTGCTAAGTGTTTACATATTGGTACTCGTGACTGTAGGTACACCTTCAACATTTGAAAATATTAACTTTAAGAAAAATAAAATCGGGTTTAGTTAATTGAAAAAGGCAGGCCGCCTTTTCCAATTAACTAAACCCAATTTTTCAACTTAATACAGTACCATGATAATTGCTAAGATGATTGTTGATGGTTATTATTAACAATTTTAACTCGTATTCAAAACAACGTGAAATTTAGGCATATAATATTACAGTTTAGCATATATTACATACAGTTTATATATTGACAAATTGTTCGACTAAGTACGTGTTATATGTTAATGGAAATCAACTCCAAGTAGGTATCTTTATAAGCTGCCTTTCCGGATTTTTTTTAAAGGAAAAAACCATAGGAATATTATTGCTAGAAAAAACCTTGAAATTTTCCGATTAAAATAACGCTATTTTTAAAGGATGCCAAGACTCCCCCCCCCCTCCCCCTCCCAATCTTTCCAAGTACTCTTTAACCCGATTATATGCGTAGTTTATTAAGCCGGTTCATTTTTCTAGTAAATGTTAGAATGCCAAAGATTCACACGGATCTAAAATTATTGGCAAATTAATTTAAAATTATGGTTCCTTTTCAATATTCCAATAAACACAGCTAATAAATACTACTTATGTTTTATGAAATCGTGTATTTGTCTTTAAATCGCATCTACCATGGAAAATTACAACATTAACAATTATGAGACGAAATTGAGAAGCAATCATATTTCGCAACGATTCCCGCCTTCGCGAATAAATATGGCGGGTCGTTCGCGCGCGCCTCAGTCCACACTGCGCATGCGAGAGAACTGTCACTTTCGGTCAGAAACCGCGAATGTGTTACAGCGAGTGAAAAAAATAAAAATGTTTGATTCATTATTATTTGTGGTTTTTTTAACGAGTTTCGTGAATGCTGAGAGCAGTTTACGTAAGTTATTTTTTTATATTTTTGTTTGTTATTATTCGGTAATGTAGTTTGGGTGTTATCGAATAGACTGTGAAGCTGTGTGCATTTCCTGTGCTCGTTACAGTCGGTTAAGTTTAAAAAGTTTTAATGTTTTTTTGTTAAAAACACCTTCTTAGTCGGATATAAAAACATGCCAAGTTCATTAGGCTTAGCAGTTACCTTTGTGTAATCATACGTTGTATCTCCCTAAACGTGACTTTCTAGTACTTAATTAGTTTGGCATTTTACTCCGCGTTTTATAAAACGCATACGCGCAACGCGTAATACGCGTTTTTAAAAATAGGGGGAAAGTAATTTTTATTCATTGATCATTATTATAATTGATCGATCAAAAACTATAAAAATGTTAACTGTCACTTTTCATTTTACCTTTTTGATTCGTAAGTAATAAAACATGAGCACAATCACTTTTTTTGGTTTATCCGACATTCTGAGGTGAGATAAAAAAATGTGATATAACCGTTAATTGGTAGCTAGGTACTTTCCTAATTACGGCAATGTAGATCGAATATTAAGAGGTAAGTAACTACCTTAATTTATAATGGTATGAAAATCTGGTTAAAGCTCATGTTAGTTTAATCATCATTTGAACAAAAATACTCTTCCTACTCATTACTGAAATAACTTAGTTCAGTCAACCAAGTATGTACTTTAACACTTTTGACAACAATTCGCAGAAAATTGACAACCTTAAAATGTATGATCTTGACCATAACTTCTTAGGATGTTTACCAGGATATAATTAAAACCTTCTAGGCTTTTCGGTACAAAAATCTTTCGAAACTTTGGTACTTAACTTACTTTGAAACAGATATTTTAATGATTTCATCCCAAAATATCTTCAGCAACCAACAGGAAATTAACCACTATTCTTGTTCTCAATATGGGAATGACAGTTAAACACGCAACCAAATATTACCTTCATTGCGTAAAGTTGTTTCCAAATCGTTTCTTGAAACACTTCCAAAAATAATGCGTATCTCTATGCCTCCTGTGAGAATTGAACTCACGACCCCTGGTTTACGAGACCAGTGCTCTGCCACTGAGCTAAAGAGGCTATGGTAACGTGCATTTAGTTGCACACCCCTTTAAAGTTCGGCCGAACGGGGTGGTACAGACAGATCTTGGTCACTGGGCACTGATAGACACTTCAGTACACTACATTGTCTGTTGAAGTCCCATGTCTAGAACCGCATCCGCAGTTTGTACGTACCTTTATGAAGTAGATCTTAAAGTAATAGACATGTTTCACAGTCGTACTTTAATAACTATAAACCACATTTTATGCTAAACATGCAGTCAGTAAAGTCCTAAATTAAATTAAATTCATATCAAATTAAATTACACCCTTTCCCATCACATCACACTACGTTAAATAATACACTTTATCACGTACTAAACAGAAACTATAATATGATTAACATGATAAACAGTTAGTTATCGCGGACGTTATTCTGGGCTAATAAACTAAACTAAACCCATACTTAAAGGCCTAGCCTTATTTAAGGGACAGGGTTGAACATATTGTAGTCATCTATCAATGCTAAATTAGGAACTTCAATCTGTAAGTACACAGTGCAATTTACCTGAACTTTGTCATAATAAATGATTCATTTATTGAACTCCCTAGCTACCATACTGTAACTTGGGAACTACAATTAGGGTACCTACAGCTCGATTTTGACAGCCTGCAATTCAAAATCGATATATTTGATAACATTGAACAAGTCTTGACATTCCTTTTAAATTTGACCTGTTTTCACCATTTCCATAAAAAATAAAATTATGAAGTAATAATTAAAGAAAGAAAGATAATACATTTATTTGGCACATACCATAAGAGCACACAATAAAACAAAAACAATATATGAAAAAAAAAACTAATATCTAAACTAAAAATGTAACTCTGTGTGCCTCGCAGCTGCGCCGAATAGGCCTAGTTGAGCAAAATGCCGCAAATTACATCTTATTATTATAAAAGGCACTTACAGAAAGCTATTTTACCGCGTACAGTCAAGTCGCTCGGTCATTAATTAAACCTTACCTAATTTTAACCAAAAACAAATGCTTCAAAACAAACTTTCATAAAAACAATATATATTTTTTTTCGTTTCATTATTGAAAACATTCAATAAGATACACAAAAAGACGTAACAACGTAAACAAACAATTAAAACTAATAAAAAAAGTAGACAGTTAATCATGCCTCCTGTGAGGATTGAACTCACGACCCCTGGTTTACGAGACCAGTGCTCTACCACTGAGCTAAAGAGGCGATGGCTACGGACGCCTAGTTTCGCACCCCTACCCGAGGTACAGTCGACGAGCACTAATAATGTAGCCCTTAGCTAAATTCAAAAAGATATTTCCTCGTGGAACAACGATATTATTTTTTTCGAGATAACACTTATTTCATAACGAAATGTGTTCCAAGATACTTTGTTCGTGCAACAACATGAAATGGCAATCAAAATACTAGGATGAAATCACTTCCTGTCCCTCATTGTACATAATTGTATTACCTACATGCATACCTAATATTCTGGTGCATATGGTTAGATTGGAAGCCGACACCGTTGCAATTTAGGTTCTTGTTTGTTTGTATTGCTCATTACAACCTGAGATACAGTCATTCAGAAGTCTTACGAAGATGTCGTATCTCTATTCCAATATCATAATAATACTATCCAATTTATGAAATTGTACTGTTTCATTTTCTTTCTATTTTCACTCAGCTAAGTTAGTGTTTAAGTACCATTGATACAGAGCATTTTGCTAAAGTTTTTTCAAGATTGCGTTGAGGATAAAACTCTATAGGTACTTCATAGGTTTACTCTTAAGAAAATAATGAAAAATATAAAGGGGATTTATAGTAGGGATCCATGTTTTGCTTTAGACGTGAATAAGCTGCGAGCGACAAAAAACCCATAATTTCTTGGAAGATGTAAACAGGTTAAGATTAATTAAATAATAATGTGATATGGTGTCAAAATACGGAATACGTCCACTGTTGGAATTAACACAAATAAGAAGAAGGTCCTACAGGCCTAGGCCTATCTTGTGCCTCGAATCATCAACATCTGCCTGCGTTTGCCCAGCTATATTGGGGCCGGCTTCCAGTTTAACCGGGTGCAGCTGAATACCAGTATTTTAATTTTGTGCCTTGAATACCTCCGTGAAATTCTTTAAATCAGTGTTTGATTGATTAAATTAATTAGTTAAATTAACTGAAATCAGTTTTAGTTGATTAAATGCCTGACTTAGGAAATGTTTTTTAAAACCAACTACAGAGTGTTTGGTGATTAAGATGTCTCCTAAGCTGTCTCAATAGTTTTAGCTAGTTTGGCAACATTAATAATTGAGTTGCATCTTTTCCTTTTTTAATCTGAGAGTATCTAACATAACAAGAACTTTAATTACCGAGGCATAGACAGTGAAGAACTACCAAGGTACGAACAATATACCAAGCATGATAATTAACCGCCACACGAAAGACTTGTATAATGATAAATGATGTATTTTTTTGCAAATAGGTTTTTACAAACACTTTTACACGACATCTTTTTTTAAACTAGATGAGGCCAGTGTTTCGTACCTGACTACTCTGAGAAGAAACAGCCGAAACAAACTCAGAGGGCATAGTCTCTTTTAAGGTCCAGACATAATCTTGGTCAACTCACATGAGGACTATGCAGATCAAAACTTTACTTCCCCACGCTAACCAATCCAAATCATAATCCAAATAGTAGCAGTATAAACTGTTAACGATAAAATACAATTGCACACATAACAAGCATTAATAAATAGTGTAAGTGTACCTACTAACTTACGTCGACGATCATGTAATAGCCAAGTTTCCGCATTCGAGGCGCCTGCGGTCCGCGGCGGAGAATAAACCCCGGGATTAGCTTTCACTAGATAAATAGAAGCCCTCGGTTACAGTAATAAGGTGGCATAGGTAATAAGGTGTTACGTTATAACCTTTTCGCTGCCTGGCTGGTTTAGGCTCATGTTAAAAGTAGTACCTACCTACACCCGATTGGCATCACCTCAATCCATTTTTACTAGCTGATGTCCATCTAGGATAGGATCCCGAATGGCTCGAGTACCTAGAAATGATGATGACTCCATGTCAAGACAGAAAATTGTGATTATTAGCAATAAGTATAAAAAACAGAAACACCTTAAAATTAAACTAAATAAATAAACAAAACTATTAATGCCAAAAGGGTCTCAGCTCAGCATAATTCCAGATGGCAACACAAGGTATACCTGCTGACGCTGATTTTTAACTGCAGCCCACGAGCATGCGCTCGAAAACATAAACAAACACATATATAACAGTCTAAAATGTTGTGTAGTTCATAAAATCTGGGCGTTTACCTTTAGTGATCGCAAGAGGTTCCGGGCATTGTCATTTGTAGATCTTTGACAGTCGTTACAGGTAGTCAGTGGCCCGAAAGTCTGACAACCAGTCTTACCAAGGGGTATCGTATTACCCAGTACGAACTGGGTTGTGGAGGTCAGATAGGCAGTCGCTTCATGTAAAATACTTGGTATTCAACTGCATCCGGTTGGACTGGAAGCCGACCCCAACATAGTTGGGAAAAGGCTAGGCAGATGATGATGAAGAGGTTCCGGGCAAGGTAAAGTGTTATTGGGTGTTTCCATCAATCACAGTGACAGCTCAAAATCTGACTTTGTATCCTGCTGATGGCAATAAGGCTTAAACCTATGACGTGGGACTTGGAAATAATAAATGCATGGAACAGGAGATTTTTTTTTAAAATCTGTGTGGGCTCAGAATGTTGTACTGAATACGTAGAAACCGTTTTCGCGTCGGTGGCCGTTCCACCTTGTATTATGTACACCTCGTTTAAGCCCTACGGGCAAATAGGCGCGTTGGTTTGCTGTGTTATAAATATTTTTTTTATGTACTTAGTTTGTCTGTTTTTACCCGACTGAACCAGATGGAGGCTGCGGCCAGCTTCCAACTTTTTAAAATTTAAAATGTTGTTCTTAGCTTTTCAGTGTTTTTTTAACTTCAGTTTTTTAACGCAGTCGTTTTTTATTAAATGCCAATAAACTCAATTTTCTTTTCTTTCTTTAATTTCTGCTGTCGCTTCCTCGATTCCCATGTGGCATACAATTATTAATTAGGGCTGTCAACAAAATGGACAAAGCATACCTCCTACCTAAAGATGTGTAGAACTTATACCTAGCTATTTGTCGCCACTAGTGGAGCGTTTTTTTATTGTACCCAAACCCTTTTAAAAGGCTTGGTCGAATAGTACGTCCACAGGATAAGTCAGGTGGCCCGTCCATCGTATACTTACATCAGATTTCTAAAGATTACCATGATACTAATCGTGCTTGTACATAAACAAACGACGATCAATGAGTAATACGTTGTGTTTATGGCAATGTCACCTTTGATTGTTTACTCTGCCAATCATTGAAAGTTTAGCAGTGGACAATATTGTGCTGTTATTTTACAGAAGTTAATAAGATCGTCAGCCTAATGTATAAATGTAAGTTGGCCGAGTATTTCGAGCCACAAAGCAAGCATTCTAAACATCATATAAAGTAACTATACGCAAAATTATTGATGGGAAACGACTTGGAAGCGACTTTTTTGGGGTAAAAATTACGTGTTACGGTAAACCTCAATATAACGCAATAAATGCATTGTGCTGATGGATGCATTGAATAGTACGGGGGTCGTGGAGGTGTCCAAAGTAAAGCTATAACATTAAAGACTTGAAGAAGTTGGAACTTTGGCCCCCAATATCTCCGCAACTTCCCAGTTATGGTCTAGCACAAAAAATATCTCAATGACGGGGAGAAAAAGTGCCTTTCAGCTTTGTTAATTGTATTTTTACACCCATTATTTTTATGGGCATTATGATGTTACCCAGTTTACAAAAGTCGGTGACAAGAATTGCAAAAAACCGATCTCAAATCGGACTCTGATCAAGAACTTACGATATAAAACATTGGGCACCATCGAAATCTTCAGAAAGACTAAGAGTACTAAGACTAGACTACCAAGGAGCCCATTGTTTTTATCCTTTCTTCCACACCTACTTCACCATCTTAGCTTAAGCAGTGAAAGCGTAGTGGTGTGACCGTCGGACTGGCAAGTTCGTCTCGAGTTAAAACCCAAGACACACCTCTGATTTTCGGATTCATATGCGTATTGCATAATTTTCACATGCCGTAAGCATCAAGAAGGAAACCAGCATACCTGAGAGATATTTTTCGACGGCATGTAAAGCCAAGTCAGAGGCCCATGGGCGGCATAAAAACTCTGTCACCAGGTTAGTCACTAACCACACGAAAAAGAAAGAAAACCTTTAATTCATTCAACTTCCTTAATTAAGCCGACCCGTGTGGTCTGCAGTCACATAAAACCAATAACCCGCGGGGTCAATACGACTCGTGCCCAAGGTCACGCGGGTGCGCACGCGCATACCAACGAGCTTGGAGGCGATACAATGCAACTATTTACATGCAATGGTCACCGCGGTGCATGCCTTGACCTGAACGATGTGTGGAAGGATTTTTGGGCTATGTGGTGGTTTTAGTTGGATTTTTTTTTGTGGTTGGGTGGGGATCTGCTTAGATGAAGGAGGTGAGAGGAAAATTTAAAAGTTGCTTATTTTTATGGGTGATTGAATTTTATAGGTAGGTACTTAGGTCTTAATGATGTCTTTGACGACATGGGTCTCCAGAGTAAGGATTTTTAGAATATCCTATAAACATGGAGTTGTTATGAATATGCAAACGGTTATGCAGGCGACATATAGAACATACATCTTTCAAATATCTCAAAATTGTGAAATCAACTAAGTTCATACCAAATTGACTACCGGGACAGATAAAGTTGTTTTATTTTTGTTAGCCTCTCATATGTCCCACTGTTGGGCAAACGCTTCTCCTTTCTACTTCCAAACATCTCTATCTTGTGCGTTATCTGAGCATGTTTTGCCCCGCAAACAAGATCCGGTCGTCACACCACCTTCGCCGCGGTCTACCTCGACGGCAAGTGAATATAAAAAAGCAAAAAAACTGCTATAAAGATAAAATTACAAGTAGGAACTACCAATAATTTTTCAGAAATCACAGAATGAACATCAATTTTCTAGCCTGCAAGCAGTAAAATTGATCCTTTCGATAAGCATGTGACCAACAGTATCTAAGTTAGTGTATGTATGTGTCAAGAATGCTGTTGTCATGATCTCAGGTCATTATCTCAAGTATCTGTCGTCAGTCCTGCTTGACAAGTCAGGCTTGCATCCTAGCCTCGACCGATATGAGTAAACGTTTTGTCGGTAAAACCAAAACGAATGTCTTAATTTTCTTGAGTAGGTACCTAGTTACTGATTGAGGGTGCTAAGTGATTTGTATGGAGTAAGTGGAACTAAGAAGAGCTTAGGCATTGAAGAGGTATATTGAGTTGTGACGCTATGTCATGACATGAGAAGACGCAGGCCGTGGATGCATGGTCTTTGTGTGTTTCTCTCGTTAGCAAAATATGAAAACGAGTTACAGCAGATAGCGGCAAAGACATGTATTATGTCTCTCAGGGAAGGATGGCATAAGTCGGCGAAGGCCTTTTCCGACCAAGCAGTGGGTAGAATGGATTGATGTTGAAATACTATGAAATAAGAAAAATCACATTAACTGGATATGATTCTGCTCCACCATTAAATGCGCAATACCATACATACATATTAATTATCATAATCAATTATAAAGATTATTATAGTACACGAACAACAAGTAAACCCACCTGATGGAAAATAACCAACTATTTAAACTGCATGCGATTAATGAATGCGGCAACATGAATTAACCAGTTTAAAATTATTGACCTTTAGTCAAAGCCGGTTAAAAATAACTCATCTGCAACCTCACCAAGCGGCAATACAAAAGCAGCATGCAATAATATCTATATTTGTCTGTTTGTCAACGGTTGCTCAAATCTCATGAGTGGACCCGAAGGTCGACGTGCCTCTTTCACAACCACCTGCTTTTACCAATATAGCTGCGAAATCACTTGCAACGGCTGACGATATGGTTTCATTTCATGATGGGTTTCTAAATTAAGCCCAGAGGCAGTTTGGTAATGGCTGTGGACATCTGTGGTTACATTACTTAATCACATCATCAGATTTGGGTTTGCATCTGGATGGGTATAAGAATAGAGGAAGACCAAAGAAACTATGGATGGACTGTGTAACGGACGATATGGCAGGAAAAGAGGTGTGTGATGAGATAACGAGTAATAGAAAAGTATGGAAGACATGCTGCGCTGACCCTAAATAAATTGGGATGAAGGCAGGAGCCTATAATGTCCCCACAGCTATGACACACGTTTCCCTATTTGAGAGGGAGTGGGCAGTAATCCAACATGCGGGATCGAGGCTTGTTAATAGATGATACATGCCTTCGTATCGTTGGTTCTGGAACATAGTTCTTTCACGATATTTTCCATCACCTTTTTGAGAGCAGTAGTGAAGTTGACATAGGTTAAGCGGCGCGTGCTTAGGTTGGTCCGTGGGTGGGTGATCACCCATTACATACTGAGTTTCCTCCGTGCCTCGGAAAGCTGGTAGATCTTTGACAGTCGATACAGGTCGAAAGTCTAACAACCAGTCTTACCAAAGGGTTGTGGATGTTAGATAGTTAGTCGCTCCGTGTAAAATAGTCGTATTCTTCATCCGGTTAGACTTTAAGCCTACCTCAACATAGTTGAAAAAAGGCTTAGCAGATCATGGTGAAGTTGACATAGTTACGTCTTCTTCGCATTTGGTAACGTTTAGTATTAGCTGAAAGGGCATGATCAGAATATTGATGGCGACTGTATGCTTCAATAACTTAATTCAATTGAAGGGTGCTGAAGGTTTGAAGACTATGACATAAACATATGGCAGTTACAATTTTGACTTCATGGTAAGTTACTAAAAACTTTTAATATGAGCTACAGAATTGATTGGTGCAACTTTCATAAAGAAACAAGGTTAGGACTTTGAGACTATTTGGTTTGGTCCCTAAAAACCTACAAATTAATAGAAAATTTTCTATAGTACTTAATTAAGTTGTGACTGTGGTTGTGACTATATGAAGAATTTGCATAATTTGAAGAATTTCTTTCTTATTTAAATTTCTAGTGTGTACAAAAATGATAAAATTAATAACAATAACTAGAAATATTACAATTCAGCCTCATATATTATGTAATCAATAAATGAAAAACATAATCCGGATATTGGCAAATAAAATACCCAGTCACGTGAACGAAGCCACGTGCGCGCCTAGTATTACAATAAAGATTACCGTCATATCTGTCTTAATCATAAATTATCTCTCTCACTAAAAAACCGGTCCAGCAGTTTCGGAGATAGTGACATACAAACATGCAAGACAGTCTTTCTACACATCGAGTGGTAACCTTGGCCTTTTGCTTAACTCGCCGACGTTTCCACAACATTATCGATAGTTCTTTAACTTGCAGTTACGATAGTTTACGATACCTGTCAACGTTATAATTTAAACTGTTACTTGAGATTGATAACGGGTCTGTTTAAAATAATCTTAGTGTTTATTTTGCGAATGTGCGTTGATGTGTTTTCCAAGTTTTTCTTAAGTAATCCGTTTCAACCTCTTTACCTATTTGAGCTACTTCATTAATTAAATTTTAATTTTTATGTCGAGATGTAATTTTTGGAATAGAAAGAGTATCTTTATTATTTAGGTCATCATCATCTGCCTAGCTTTTTCCCAACTATGTTGGGGTCGGCTTCCAGTCTAACCGGATGCAGCTGAATACCAGTATTTTTCATGGAGCGACTGCTTATCAGACTTCCACAACCCAGTTAGTACTGGGTAATACGATACCCCTTGTTAAGAGACTGGTTGTCACTTGTCAGACTTTCGGGTGACTGACTACCTGTAACAACTGATCTTTATTATTTAGGTACACCATAAAATAACGTGGAAGGGACACCGTCGCTAAACCGTAACCACGTATTCAGTACCGACATCAATCATTCAGTTTAAAAAAAAAAGTGTGCTGTAACACACATTTTGACCGCATAGGTATTGCAGCTTTGTCGGAAATATTGTTTTTTTTTTAACAACCGACGAAAAATTTCTGTGTGTGGTATCAGAATGATGTACTGAACACGTGGTACCCGTTTTAGCGTCGGTGTCAAAATCAAAAAATCAAAGCATTTATTTCAAGTAGGCCAATTACAGGCCCTTTTGAATTGTCGAAACAAAGACAACAATCAAAAATTAAGCTACAGTACCAATCACAAGACATAATAACTGTGAAAGTACTATAGTTGCCCATTCCAAAGCGTAGATCTCTATGGAGAAGAATGGGCAAGAAAATCCATGGACACTCATTTAAATCATAATGTTTTTACAAAAATCTTGGATACATCATTCTTGTTGAGATGGTGTGATGTGAGAACGATGTAGCAAGACGTACACGTTAAGTGTCCACAGTACAAACAAAAAAAGACAATTAAAAAACAAAATAATAATTGTAGTTCAAATAAACCGTGGCAACTAAGAGATGACCAGTCACAACTGACAGCGTGTCTTCGTCTTCTTCGTTCTTCTTCGTCGATGATCTATAAATGAACAGATAACTGTAATTTTAAGAATATTCATTAGGTCTAACTTCAATGTACGTACCTATAGGTATTGATTCACTAAATACTTATAATTTTGTGGATCAAAAAGTTTTGCATATAAACACGTGATTTTCATTTTCGTGTTAATATGTCAATATTAATGAATGCATCTGTCATTTCGAGTTAACGACCATGTTTGGTCGCCGCACACGCGGCCATGCGACCAGCCTTGGCCTTTCTGCGGGTTGTTGTGCTTACATTTTACGTTACTCAGCGAAAAATCAGAGTTACGCCAATCTTACGTAGCTACTGGTGTTACGATCGGGTGGCAATAATAAGGTAGGCAAAATAGTCTCATTTTTGTTTTAATTATAAAACACATCATAGTAACTTGGCCTGATAACTAAAGAAGGTTTCTAAAATATACAGTTTATTTAATTTTTGAGTGGGTACTTGCTGCAGCAGAAACAAATGAAATAAAATACTTTGTCCATGATATTAATAGCCATTAATTTAGGTAACAGTCTAGGTAATTATAACTTCACCTTACCTCACAAAATAATAAGCAAGTGATCATAGCGGTATATTTTGTTGACAGTCATTTTTTTATTGGAAGTCGAAAATAATTAATCCTTGCATTTGTGGGATAAAAGCTAGGTTTCACCATTTAGTAAAAAAGGATTTAGCTACTGAAGTAGGTAGATTATTACATAAAATACTATCTGAAGTTACTACCAGCCCTTGCTTAGACAACAGAAGGTGAATTTACCAAATGTAGGTAGGTATTTAAATTCCGAACGCAACGGATACGGTGAGGCCAGATGAAAACAGTTGACGACTTTGATTGGCCGCCAGAAATACAACATCTTGTAGATAGAGTTATAAATTAGATCCAGATTGATGTGTGAGGATAGATTGTGTGAGGAATGATACGAAAGAGCTTTCTCTTTAAATAAAAGATGTAAAAGATGATGATGATGTAAGAGATGTATGTAAAAGAGTAAATGATGCCGTGACGTCTGACAGGGGAGAATGGAAGAAGAAAACGTGTTGCGCCGACCCCGAGTAGAATGGTACAAGGGCAGAAACATGATGATAAAGAAATTAGATTGTTTTACTTTTTTTTACTTGGTTAGGTACTCTTTGTTTCATTTTTTTGATATGTAAATATAATAGTAGGTTAAGGTTATTTAAATAAATTATCACACAATCCTTTTCCTGTGATTGTAGATAAATATACTAAAGTAAAATCATTTAATTCAATTAAGACACATAAAATTTTTTTTAATTGCTCTTATTGCTCAATATTTTGTATACTTACATATATTAATTATAAAATTATAATATTATGTGAGAGTATACTAACTTTTTGTTATTAATTAACAACTAAGTATAAAGTCACTCTGTATGAGACTCCTGACTGGACTCAAATCTGTGTGGTTCTTTCTTCAAAAGACCATCTCCGACACTCATCTGCATGGTCCTCATATGATTTGACCAATGTCTGGCCTTTAAAAGAGACTATGACCTCTGAGTTTGTTTCAGCTGTTTCTTCTCAGAGTTGTCAGGTACGAAACACTGGCCCCATCTAGTTTTAATAATTTGAATTATTATCTGCTTAGCCTTTCCCCAACTATATTAGGGTCGGCTTCCAGTCTAACCGGATGCAGCTGAAAACCAGTATTTTATATGGAGCGACTACCTATCCGACCTCCACAACCCAGTTAGTACTGGGTAATACGAATATTACGATACTCCTTGGTAAGACTGGTTGTCAGATTTTCAGGCCACTGACTACCTGTAACGACTGTCAAAGATCTACAAATGACAGCCGGGACCAATTGCTTAACGTGCTTTCCGAGGCACGGAGGGAACTTGGTATGTAATGGGTGGTCACCCATCCACAGATCAACTTTGGCAAGCGCGGTAACCTGATCCGATGGGCTGATATTATTTAGCCACGAGCTCCTCGATTAATCCATATAATTTACCGCTCAATTATTTTGCGCTCAGCTGTAGTTGCACGTTGCTATCGGCTGCAGTTACTACGACATTGTGCAACTAACCGTCGGAGGCTGCAATTCGTATGTCAGATGACACGAATTGCCTCCGCTATGTAGGCACGGCGCAGAAGTTCCAATTCCAAGAACTAACATTACAATAAGAGTGCGTGTATAATAAATAAAATTGAAGTGTCTGTTTGTTATTACAAAATAACAGTTTTTTACTGAATGTTATGAAAGTATGTAAGTAGATACTTAGTAAGATACTTACAACATTTTTTAAATTGTTGTCTGTCTGTTTGTTCCGGCTGATTTCCGAAACGGTTGGACCAATTTTGACGGGACTTTTACTGGGAGATAGCTGATGTTATAGGAAGCACCTTAGGCTACTTTTATTTTAGAAATATGATTGGGGTTCCATGCAAAACAATTAAAACCGTAGAAATTGTTAACAAAATCCGATTTAAATAGGGAAGTAATATTTTTATAATAACTTCAGGCGGACGAAGGTCGCGGGGCACAGCTAGTTACAGCTAGTTAACAAATTAAAACCTGTCATGCCGAGGGTTACGGTGGTACCAGATAACTGGGTTGTGGAAGTCAGATAAGCAATGCTCCATGTAGGTACTCGTACAGTAGTATTCATCACCCGATTATACTCGATGCGAACTTCATAGCTTAGAAAAGATAGATAAAACATGAATAACTGGTTCAAGAGAGACATGTGTGTGAGAGTGATAGTGAGTGGGGCTGCCTCATGGGGCTAGTGGTCGCAAGCGCGATTGTTGAACATGAGGTCCTGGGTTCGACTGCCAGATCGATCAGTGTTACTGGATTTTTCCATGAGGAGTAATAGCAGCCACGGAGTCTAGATTTGTCTCTGGTTGATGACAATAGGCTCGCCACCTATTACATGGGAATTAAACGTAACTGGTGAAATGTGAGTGTACTATTAGGTACACCTCTGCCTAACCCTTTGGAGATTACAGGCGTGATGTTATGTATATTATGTCAAGAGTGACACAAACCCAAATGCCCGGTAACACTAAAGTGACTAATATAAACAATAATGAGGCCAAAATGATCTGCAAGTCACGGAACAACGCTCGTTTCTGCCCAGTCTCGTAATTGCCCGGCGAGACAACAGGTGAGACTGATACAATTCTTAGTCAGTTTTCGGAACAAATGCTTCCCGAAATAGAACATCACTGTTCAATGTTTATAGACTGTTCCAAAAAAGGGCACTAATGTGATGGAAATGAAACAATGCTCCCTTTGCATGTCAGTTATGGTACAATACAATTAAGACGAGGAATGTGTAGGTACATGCATTATTTATTTAACAACTTATGTACACACTAAATACAGAAATCAAGAAAGGAACAGAAAAGAGTACAAAGGTAATGCTTATTTCTAATGAAATCTCTCCCAGCATACCTGCGAAAGGAGATACTAAAAAAAGAGATGTAGACAACTTTGTCTACATCTCTTCTTTTAGTTTGTAGTGTAAAAGCAAAAGAGAAAATGGAATACATAAAACATAAAGCAGATAACTATTTTAAATATAATATACAATATAAGAGTATACTTACATACGTATAAATACAAAGATACAAACAACAATACTATAAATACAATAAAATAAATAATAATAATATAAATACTTGTGCAACTATGACGAAAAATTTACTTGCTTGCAACAGTCTGGCCTTGGATGGGTAACCATTCTTTAACCGTTGAGTCGTCTGGAGCTTCGCCGAAGAATACAGTCAGCCCTCGGTTTTGATTATCATTGGCTATGTAATAACTAAGAAATAAAGTAAAAAAGCATTAGAACGGGATTAGCGTGACTCTGTCTTGTAATAAGCTGCTTCGGGTGGTCTTGCTTCATTCGGTTCCTCTAGCAAGGTGGCATTAGGTTTTCCTATTAGGATTCTAGATCTTAGGAGAATTCTCATCAATAGACCAGCGTGTATTTGTGAAATTAGGCTCGTCCATTGTTGCGTTTGCTCTGCATTATATCTTTGGTAGATAAAACATACAAGCGTGATGTTGTGTTATGTTTTGTTGTAATAGATTAAGTAAGACCATATTGCAGACTCAGTAATAAAATTCCTAAATTCACCTGTCGCAGTTTGCCGCAATTTCAATAATAAAAACTTACCTTGAGCGACACAACACTTTTCTCACAATTCTTCAAAATACTGAACAGACTGGTATTTCTGCACATACCCGTTGTATTGTCACATCTGCACGCCATCTATTTGTTACAAGGTCGGCACAGGCGTCGGTAGTTGCCAAACAATATGGAGCCGGCAGAATTATTCCATAATCGTTGGGTAACGGTTAAATATAAATATTTCCATTCTGTTTATAGAGGAAATTCACTTTCTGTCAAGGCCAGTGATGAAAGTGTTGTGAGGCGGGGAAGTTAAGTTGACGATTGATTAGTAGGGGTAACGGTTATAACTGAGGGATTCAGCCCAGCATAATCAGGCTGTAATATTCTACTTCTTCCTTTTACGTGTGGTTAGTGCCTAACCTGGTGTCAGAGTTTTAATGCCGCTCATGGGCCTCTGATTTGGCTTTACATGCCGTCGAGAAATGCACGGCGATGTTTTCCTTCATCGAAGCAAGTGATAATTATACAATACGCACATGAATCCGAAAAATCAGTGGTGCGTGTTTTGGGTTCCCACTGATGGGTCACAAGTGTCATCTGTGCGAGGGGCAGAGAACAGTAATCCAACAGGCATTGCAGGGATAGTAGAATAATGAATGTATAGTAATGCGCCAGATAAACGAGCAATAAAGTTCATTGCCCTTTGCTTTATTTCTCTGCGTAGGTTCGCGGACTATAAATTATGATTCGTTTTTCATTAGGTACTAAAAAAAGGAAAGGATCACGATAGATCTCGATTCAGGACAGCTTTATGTCATTACTATTGTTTTCGGAATTAAGTATATCAATAAACGTATCAATACGGGTCAATACGGGTAGTATAGTACGGGTCAATGACCGTTATTGCACTTTTATCTGGTTTCGAGTATAGTAAAGTTCTTTTATGTGCATTTTGCAAGGGTTGGTCGAAATTAAACTGTCATAGGTACTTCTGTCTCGATCAGATCAGAGTGGCTAGCAAATACCTTCACAAGATTAATCCAGGTGATGGTCGCATTGCAGTGTCTCGTAGTAGGTTCAGTGCTGCAGTTGAAATTCTTGTTTATTATCTATTAGTTAGTTCATCTCTCTGTAGCCCGTCTGCCTCCAGCTGTGCTGCAATTTTTATTTTATCCGTCTCTCTTTCAGCAGCTATTCAGTAAATTAAGTATTTTTTCGCAAATCTACTTTGCACCAATTTGGCCCGAAATACTATTATGAATAAATTATTAACCAAAACAAAGTTCACAGTGATTTGTTTAACAACCTAGCATTAACGATCCATGATTTTTTCATTTAAATAAACTAACCAAATAAAAATGTATTTGTTTACAGCTGAAGATTTCACAAGATGCAGGCAAAAGGACGCGAAACTGAACGAATGTCTCAAAATGGCTGTCCCAGACGCGCTCCGAAGGATGAAGAAAGGTAAGATCATAAATATTCGTACAATATTATTATTAGATGATAAAACAAGGTTGAAAATAGCTAGTGGGAGCTCCCGTGTAAAATCGTTGATGTCTTTTACATCACGGAGATTTCAGTTTTTAGTAGCAAAATTTATAGTGTCTATATGAATTGCTCAAGATGTTGAACTCAAATCAGAATATTAAATGTCATCGTCTAAAATAATGGTTCAGTGAAACCGGTACGGACATACTAAAGAAGCGGCACCGGACAGGCACACCGCCACACAAATACCTACTTAAATACTAATAATGCTTCGGTCAAACAAATGCGGTAAACCTGGGATCGCGGGTCCGCACACCAGCCTGACATATTATGTACTGTGTTAGTGTCCAGTGTCCGCAATTTCTCCGTACCAGTTTGACTGCTCTTCAACCTTTGGTAAAGTTATCTAATAAAAAACGCGTGATGTCTTTTTGTCGTGGATCTACGTTCCGGCAGTATAACGAGATTACGCAGATTCACGTTCAGGTTAAAAGAAATAAACACACTCAAAAGAATCACATTGTTGTGTGCAAGCTTGCAGTGTATTGGATAATTTTGCAGAAATTCCATTCTACGTAAGTATTCATTCATGCAAAGTTGCACAAAACAATCGACGAGCACACTGTTACGAGTCTGATGACTTAACAGTAAAGCAAGTGATTTGTGTACGGCGCACGTGCTTCTCGCATTTTTTTAATCTCCTTCCGCATTTGTGTTTGTTGGACACACGATTTTGATGTGCTTGATACCGATTGATATGCGGTTGTGCTGTGCTTCACTTCTTCTAAACTCAGCCTTATATCGATCAGTTACTAGGCCGAAGGTGATCGGGTTACTGAAAACACATAACAGATAACAGAAATGCCAAAGGATTTTTTTTTAATGCGAGAAGCAAGTACCTTTTCACAAATCACTACCTACTAAGTTAAATCTTCACTCTGAGAACTGATTGACAAAGGTAGATAATTAAGTGCTGTTATAATTATTATATCCATTACCTACATTGTCTTAATCACCAAAAGGCGGGTATTGCCACTTGCATTTGGATGCTTTTTAACCCTTTAACGCACACCCAAACTTTTTTTGGAATTTCTAATATTTTGTGATACATATATATTCTGTGCCGTAAATCATAATGACATGTTTTTGAACAAAAACCCAAAAATCGTTATTTTGCGAGAAAATCACAAAAAACATGTGGCCAGTAAACTGGACATTGAACGTTCTGCGTCACTAACCATCACTGCAAGATCACTGGCCAGTAAACTGGACACTTAGAAATCTATATTATTTTTGTGAAGGGATACAAAAAAAAGACTTCAATTATGAATTTCCTAATCAGCCTTTAATAATAGAACATAATTATTATGCTACATAGTCATCAATTACCTACAAATAGAATTAACATAAAAATTTTCTTCTAAAACATAACTTTTTATTTTTTCTTATCACAATCACAATCATATTATCAATTGATCAACTACGTTTTTTTTTTCCCTTAATTATGGAATGGTACAAAACTTTCTACACATTGGACACATTCATAGACATTTCTCTTTGGCTTTGACGTGAAAAATATACGCATATTCATTACGCCGCTAATTCGAGATACATGAACTGTCCAGTTTACTGGCCACTTTGTATGAGCCGTCCTATAAAGGGTTAAATCGTCATTGGTAAAATATCCATGAATGCTACTGCGGCGTACATGTGAAAAACCGTATTTTTCTCTCCGTGTCTTCTCTTCGTCGAACCTCAACTACCTCAATGTCATTATGTGAATGTTTCGCCAGTAAGAACGCAAAGATTCATTCCGATATAAATCAACATTGATGTTAAAACCTTATGGTTATCCGTTGTCAAATTACTTGCCTAGGTGCAAGATTGTTTGCAGTTATTGTGGTCAACCAAACTAGCTTACAATAGATTTTTAAGTAGTGATCCAGCTTTCCGAAACCGAGTCGAACTTTTCCTGTTTCTTTCTCCTAAGCTCTGTACCATATATTTCCAGGTATCCCCTCACTATCAGTTCCCGAGATGGAGCCCCTGCACGTGAACAGCATCAACGTAGACTCCGGCTCAGGACCTGTCGTCATCACGCAGATGTACAAGAACATCAAGCTGCACGGACTCACTGACACGGTGCTCACGTTGTACAAGTAAGTTACTTCTTAAGGAATACCAGATACAATTAAATTACTGTCGTCATCATTATCATAAATTAAGCCCGGAATAACCCATTATAGGGTTCTCCCCTTTCTTGTTTTTGGGATACTAAACCTTCACGATAGGATATGCCTGCATGATCAGCCTTTATAATTTCCACTGGTGGGACGCCCTCTGACACAAGACACACTGTGAGCGACGGGTTCTCAGAGTTAATATCTGCTAAAAATTATATTAATTGACATACGAACTTTCGTTTCTATTCTAGGGCTGATCTCAAAAACTACAGACTCAGGACAGACTCCATCACACCTAAGATGGAGTTCATCGCTGACTACATCATGAGGGGCCGAATCTTGCTGCTGCCGATACAGGGGAAAGGCATCGCCAATATTACGATGGGTAAGTGTAACGCTATCTAGTAGGAAGTAGCGGAACTAGAAGTTAACGCCATCTAGTAAGGAATAGCGGAACTGAAAATAACGCCATCTTTTGGGTAATAATGGAACTAACAACGTTTAAGCTTATTCTATAAACTTTGCAGTAGTAAAACTAAGATTGACAAAGTAGCTTGACTGCTTTTTGCCTAGTGTTTGCAAGCATGACTGTCGAACGTTTAGTGATGAGTTCGATTCCCAGATTGAGCTCTTTCCCAATGCCGCCCGACTTGGCATAATGAGTTTAACAGCTGTGTGGAATTCACTGAACAGAAACTGTAGTAGCTTAAAATTTTCAATGTTCTTTGGTGTATAATTAGTACTTACAAATGTTTTGATTATACGTGATCTGACCCCTTCTCCCCATTCCTGATTACACGAAAACTTACCCTTAACCCAAGTTTTACCATTCCAGTGAACCTCGCAGTGAAGCACGACCTCATCGGCGAGCCGGTGGTGAGGGACGGACAGACATACATGCACATCAAGGACTACCGAGTGAAGTTCATCCCAGAGAAGGTGCTGCTGTACTTCACCAACCTCTTCAACGGTGACAAGGTGCTCGGTGATAATATGAATGAGTAAGTAATGATGATTGCAGTATTTCATCAAAGACAAGCCAACTACAAGCTTAGTTTTTGTTTACCCTATACCTCTTGCTGCTACACTCAGGCCAAAGTAGCCTCTCTCTCAAGCAGAGGACTCCATGAGAGAGACGCTACTTGGCTCCATGAGAGAGAGGCTACTTGGTAGCAGATAATAATAGTGCGCATGTGAAGTTGTGTGTTTTGTTGTTGTTTTCATTTTTGTGCAGTTTCCTTCACTCTCATAGTTCTATAGTACAGCATTCCGAATTTGACCGGGGGAACAGATTATTGGGGTACGAAAATTACGTAGGTACGCTGCTAGGTTAGGTTGGCACACCATCAACTCCACTGTTTTCGGCTCGACCCCGGTATTCGAAGCGATGCTTTATGGATCCTTTCCGCTGGTTGATGGAATGAAAGTCCAAGATCAAAGGAAGCACTGCCATTACACCTATTTGTGCCGTTGAGCAGCTTTGCTATGTGTAATTTTTAAGGGTATGTGGGCCGTTCCCATCACAGGCACATTGGACGTTGTAGCTTTGTTTTAGGACCAAAAACAATCCTGCAATGCCTCTGATATTTCAGATGCCAATCTATTGTCTTGTGAATAAATCTTAATCAATTAACTTGTTTCAGATTCCTGAACTCAAATTCGGACCTCGTCTTCAGTGAACTGAAAGAATCTTACGAAAAGGCGCTGAGTTCAGTGTTCCAGAATGTTACCAACGAAATATTTGACAAAGTACCAATGAACAAAATATTCCTTGAAGACTAGTTTATCATTACAAAGCTATGTAAGAATAGCAAGACTTATTTGCTAGTTGCAATAATTAAATTTAAATCAATCCTTTTGGGTTAGCGAGGGAAAGAAATACACCTTTACGATGTGGTATTTATTGAAGCTGCTTTAATTAGACTTCGTTATAATAAGTTACTATAAATTAATTATAATTTTGTAATAAGTAAATAATTTTATGAAATTGAGTGCCGTTTTATTTAATTTTTCGAATGTTTTCAACTTTACCGCAATAATTTAGTCGGAGACGATTGAGGGCTGGCCATTTCCGTGTTCGCTTAGACTGAGTCTTGAGAGCAGGAACAACTAGAACATTGAGAAAAGCGCCACCTCTTAATCATTTCTAGTAACTTTGTCGATGGATTGCTTTGGATGGCTGATGCAAGATTGGGTCTCTATCTTTCTTGATGGGACTCCTCTCATTCATTTCCACGTCCAGCTCCTCTTGGCGCCTCTGAGCTTGCTGCGCAGTCTTCAAACAAACTGATTTGCAGAATGCCTCGTTTATTATAACTACTGAAATTGCAATTATGACGTTCATTAGAATATTCGCCGATGGTAGAGTAAACAATAGTAGTCATTTTACGATTGCGATATATGATTCCATCTAGGAATCTAGATAATGCTCCAAACTCTCTCTAGCTCCACTTTACATACTATTATGTATTTTGTGACTATGCCTGGAACACGAACCAACCAACCCTTTTGGCAATATGCCGCAAAAATGGTTATTCAAATGACACTTACGTATTCCTACCAAGAGCAGGTATAAAATGAGCCCCAAAATGAGGGCGTCGTAGTCCATCTTGGGAAACTCTGCAAAAAAATAAATAATAGAATGAAGTCTTTGCTTGCTGCTACTGACTAACCTACAATTCCACCGTGCAGACGTCCACTGCTACGTAGGATGTGCACGGAGTGGTTTTCCACGTTAGCTGTGCTGTATATTTGTTTGAAAGCCACGCATCAATGCGTAACGTAGCCGCAGTGGACGGTCCGGCCTACATTTTAATATTATAGGAAACTATACAACTGCATGGCTTAGCTGTGGATTGCCGTGGAGCAGCGTCTTTGTGTCTTTATCTCAGATAGGTCATTCTGCTGCTGACACTACTTCTTTGGCAATGCAGCAAAACTCCTCGACAATTGCTTTACGTTTGCTGATTATTGGCTTATTGCCTGAGTCAATCTTATCATCATCATCTTCCAGCACTTGATACTTGAGGTCGGCGCAACTACATAATTTCTACTTCCATTCTTCCCTGGCAGCCGTCACGCTATCATTCACTCCGTTCCTTTCATAAATGATTTGCTCCTCATACAATACATCCATATTTGGCCAGTCTCTCCTGTCTTTCCACCTACATTGTACCAATCTTATCCTTTGTTTAAAAAATACTTACTAGCTAGCCCTTGCCCCCCGAGGTCTGGTAGCTCTGACCAGTTCCCTGATGGAGCACATCAAGGCGAAAAATATAAATAAAAAGATAGCTGTCTGCCAGAAATGTTTCAAGAGAGAACCGGCGTTCATCCTCAAGTGGAGACTCGCTTTCTCAAATCTACAACGGGAATTATTGTTTATACATTGATATATTTTCATCATAGCGTCTAAAGTACGCAGGACTTATAAAACGAAGAGGGACATTAAAAAAGCCCTTTTTGAAAATTTCCTTCCTAAGTGATTAATGGTGCGTTTTATCTACTTTCGTTTTATCTACTCAAGCTACAATCCCTTTGGGGACTAACCAAACAAATCATGAAGATAACCCTGAAAAAAAATGTCGGTTCTGCTCTATCGAGAGAGACCCTACAATCTTGTAAACACGATACTCCTTGAAAATACTGTTTTGTGAGTTTAGCAGCCAGGAATATAGCCAGGCAGTTAGGCGCTTCCAGTCTGAACGAATGCAGCTGAATATCAATATTTCACACGAAGCGACTGCCTATCTGATCTTCTAGCCTCTTGTTAAGACTGGTTTGGGCTTTTTCTGTAACAACTGCTAAAGATCTACGATAATGATAAAGAGGTCTTACCAAACTCAGAAAAGACAACTCCAGGTTCCTTGCGCATTCCTGGCGTACCTAAAGAGTTCTCTAATCGACAGAAATGCGGCAAACACTATGACCAGGAACAAAGTAGTATTGAGTGTTTGTATGAGCAGTAGAACTATGCTCATCGTCAGGATGAGCCCTGGGGTTTTTCATGGGACCATAACGGGAGATTTTTGACTGGCTAGATGTAGCGACGGGCTGACAGTCTGTCTTTGACAGAACTTGGCGTGTTTTTTTTCTATTCTTTGAATGAGAATTAAGAAGTTTGTTTGTGTTCTGATTGAAAGAGTTTTCATTACTTTTTGCTATGCAAAAACGTCTGAGCAACTTTTCGATAAATACATGCACGTAACTATGTATTCCAGGCGCGATACCAACCTATTTATTTATTTTGCGCAGAAAAACTGTCTGTGCGCCATAAAGCAGATATCTTTATTTTATATTAAGCTCGCTACACTATTCACAACTACTGGAGCTCCTGAAAGACTAAATTAACAGTGGTAGTCGCCGCCAGAAAACCGCCGCGCGCCGAGGCAATGAAGATCGACGAATCAAAGAGATAGGATTTCATATTTCATTTTGAATCCCGCAGCGAAATAATCATAGTAGCAGAGCCACATAACACTATTAATAATTATTCGTAATGGGCTCAGCATGGGTGCTGATTATGTTGTCCATAAAACTAAACTAACCTAAGCCAAACTAATGCATGACCACTTTAAGTGTGCAGTACAAGGCGGCGTTGCATGTCAAAAAAAATTGCATCGATATGTCAAACTTGGTTAATTTATTTTAGCTCTATGTTTTCCCGCCTGCACAAATAAGTTGGTTGAAGTGTAATCAGAATAACCCTATCCTTTGCAATTGAGTTACCAAAGTTCGGTTCGAACGAACCTCAAAATATCATCATGTTTGAACCGATCTGCCGGGTTCGGTGTTGGCAAAGTATTTCAGTGAGGTCTGTGTGTCGCAGCATCGGTGTGTGTTTTGAGGACATTCAAGAGTATGCAGCGTGTATCAGAACGGTGTGGTCATATTTAAGGATACAGCTACAGACCATCAAACTGAACACCTTTCTCTATCGGAACGACCGCGACATCGCGAATCACGAAGATTGAATAGAGGATCACTCAATCCACATGCACATAAAAAATATCAGCTGTTCCAAACATAACTTGTTTTCAGACATACACCTACCACTGTTTGTATCTGTATCACCCAAAGATTGGCTGGTAGAAAATGCCTATGACATTAAGTCCGCCTCTTTACGTTGTGCTCGAAGTGTTAAATAAATATATAACTTCAATACTTACTCGACCCAAATGTATTTGTAAGCTGATGATCTTTTCGGTCTGACAAAGTTGGTCCCCATTGGAACTCGGAATACTCTTTTTGAGTTTTTCGCATATCTCTCAAAAGCCAGACGTCCTTAGCCGAATAATTGAAATTAGTGCCGTTCGACTGCAGCGTCAGACGGCAATGTCGCTACCTACGGAATCGTTCTCTTAAAGGTAAAATCAGTCCAACCAACCATTGTCGCTGCGGTCGGTCTGTAATAAAGAGCGGGTATGCGGTTGCCGAGTTAGGAGTGTATACATTTTTATGAAAATAGGGTCCTTCATGTGAGTTTTCTTTGTTCAGGCAGTCAGGTTTAAAGGGTTTTTAAATAAAATTCAATGTTATAAGGTAAACTTATCGTTTATTCCGTGAATAATAACAGATATCTATGGCATAGTCACTGGTAACATTACGTCGAATAGATATAATGTAGATTAACTAAATCTTAGCCTCTAAACTTTGTCATTGTTGCACTATCATAAAAAACATGACCCCTCTTTGTATCATAGTCGGGTAAAAACATTTTCGCGGAGCGTTTATTTTATATTTTTTTTTAGTTTTTTGCTGTTTATTTTTTATGATAGCATAACAATGCTTGCACATAAGTCACTAATATTGTGATGAACATCCTCGTTGTTAAACATATAATATAGATATAATAATATAAACTTTCATAATAAAGAAAGTGAGAATGTTCATTTTGGGTCATCTGTTTACCAAATATTTTTTTTTTACTGTTTTCTTTTTTTTAATATTTTTGGAGTAATTTCCAATGAAAAATAAAACCAAAATAATTATTATAAATTATTTTTATTATTTTAAGTAAACAGATGACATATTTTTTGAAGGCTTGAGCGTTATAAACATTTTGTAGGTTTTGACCAATCAATATAAAAAAAATAAAACAAACACAGTATACAAGGCGTAATTAAAATAATTGGAAACCTCTAAATTTTAACTATGCGACCAAACATAAAAACGTAAAAAAAACACTCCATACAAAATTTTGAGTTATGCTAAATGTAATTTTTCACGATTTCAGGTTTTGTTCCAAATTAAAGGTCCATAATGAGGAGTGAAATTACCCCACAAGATGTTTTCAGTTTTTTTTTTTTAAATTACAGCTTGTAAAGATATTATGGATTTTGTAGGTACATCACTGTATAGAATACATCTTGCCCATTGCGTAAAAGAGCCATGACATTTAACTTAAGTATAGCATTACAACATAGAAGTATTATTTGTGACATCTATAATAAGGGTCTGCTTATGACCGAAAGATTAAAAATCGTAATGATATTTTACTTACAGATAATTATTACTTCAATCATTAATTTAATTAAAATTAAATTATCTATTACAATGATAGAAGTAATGTTTTTGCAAAATGTTGTTTTAGCCATCGAATTTGAATTTGGAATATTCCAAAAATAACAATTTTTTTTAGTCATCGAATTTGAAATATTCCAAAAATAACGCATTTTTTTGCGAATAAAATTGTGGCTAAAATAACCATTTGCCGATGCCAAACTACCTACATTCTATGCTTTTTCTACACTTTGAAACGGACGGTTGTATGGCAACTTGTGACATCTAGCGTTTTTTTTTTCATTGAGAGTATGCAAAAATATCTCTTTTTTTAAGTATACTACAATGAGGTATGGAAATGGATGTTCATGTTGTTTTTTTTTTGTTAATAATTTCTAGTGCAATAATTACATTTTGTATTACCATTTGTTTGTTTTTATAAAAAAAATCTACGTGATTAGCTATTTATTTTTTTAAATTAAAAAACGCTACAGATTTTATAAGCTCTAACCTTTCACAACCTATACAAAATGAGATTACTTTTAAACAAAAATTGCTGAATATCCCGGCTACTCCATTCATGGAATGATGTTTTCGTTAAATGCATAATTTCAAATGTCAAATAATTAAGTTTCTTTCTTTTAATTATTAATTAGTATAGTTTTACCGGGAAGTTATAAAAAAAAGTAATTCTAGAACTTAAATTATAAACTTAACTAGAACTTGTCATCTTGTAAAATAAACGTACTTGAGTACTTATTCTGAAATATTACTATTAATTATATACATTCTTTCATGTTTATTATTAATAGTAATTTTTTTAAAGTGGGGTTTAGAAGTCTGTAAAAAGACTACCAAAGTTTAACCTTTATGACAAAAATAACACAATTCTCTTTGTTTTTTTTTTTAATGTGAACATTAAAGTCATTCAAATTTTCCGATTTTCGGATAAACTTTGGTCCAATTTGTGAACTCAAAACCAAATAAATGTGGGCGCCAAGATTCACAATATTACTTATATATAACTTAAGGCTAAAAATTGTAAACCGCTTGTGATCGTATTTAGCCAAAATATTAAATTAACAATAACTAAACAACAAAAGATAACATTTTTATTGCTTAGCACCATATTTAACCGACTTTTAATGAAAAGAGTGTGCTGTTTTATAGGCTTCAAAGTTTTAGGCCACGCTCAGGTTAAAAAAAATTTAGTTGAAAAAAAATCCCCAATCATTAGATATATACCATAAATAATTATTTAGTATCAAAATAATTAATTCGACACCCAATTTCATGAAAGTCGGTCTAAACAAGCAAATAGATGGAAAAATCTGATAAATTCAAAATGGTTGATGTTACCATTTTAGTAGTTAAAATTGTTAGTACAAAATTTTCTAATCGATAGTTAGTACTAAACTATGGATAAAATTCTAAAATCGTCATAATTCTTGGGCGGATTACACCATTCTAACTAACGTTTTAGCTAAAGTTTGATGTAATCCACGTTTTGGACAAATTGACTGTTTCAGTCGTTGATTAAGTCGAAGCCGGGTTAAAGCCGGTCTCAGTAGCAAAGTACCCACGGATACCCCACAAAAGACTGGTCTATTAAATTCTGACCTATATTCTCAGATTAGTTAAAACCACTGAATGTTGTGGAGCGCCGTATCAAGTAAGTACCGTAACCCATTGCTCGAGACTGGTCCTTGTCTAATCCGTTTATAATCTTAACCCTTATCGCAACATACACAAAGATATGCGATATTAAAGTCCATACATTTCCCGTCATATAAATATCACACTCGACGCCAATTGGCTTCAATCCTTCACTGAACTATCACCAATTTCATTAGACCTGTCTTCACAAACTAAGCACTAACATGAATAGTTCAATTATCACTGGTTAGCGTGGCTACGCTGTCGCCCGACTCCTGTCATTGGAACTGCGACGTGGATGTAGACCTCCTGCAGCCAATGGACACTGGCGCCGGTATCCGCGACGACCCATTCCTTTGGTCTTTCCTAGGAGCAGCCAACTGCCTCGTACTAGTAGATCTTTCTAGTTTTCCATCAGACATTACCCAGGCTGATGTGAAGTCAGCATAGTCTGAGTCCTTAGAGCTAGTTCTGGATAGAGAATCGTCTCCTTTTGAATATGTCCTAATAATCTCCTTCATTTTCTCAAGAACTGATGCGTCGTCCTTCGCGGTTTCTGTTGACCGTAAGATCTGTTCTAACAAAGGACTCAAAGGCTTTTGATTCGGTGGGGACCTAAGAGTGGCGCTACTGGCTCTCAGAGGAGAATTCCTCTTGAACGCATCAGTCTGTGGGGTTTTAGCCCTCATTTTGGGAGATTTATTCGGGTTCTCAAATGTGTCAGCTCCCAAAGTGGGCCTGGACTTTACTTTAGCCTGGGTTGGGGCTGTTCTTCCGCTCCATGTGTTTCTGGCAGTTGGCGGCAGTTTAGGCGTCAATTTTGGTGAGGTTTGCACGGGATTCGCATTATGTTTCGGGCTTGGTGTGTTCCCTCGGCTAGGGGTTCGGTTTCTGACGGGAGAATGTGGTATGCGACTGGCTTGTCGGCTTCTTATCGTCTTCGTGGGAGACTGGGAAGCTTCCCGAGCAGCCCGAAGGCTCTTGCTGGGGGAATCATTGCTCTCGGTGACGATCACCACGCGGTCGGGGCTGCCTCGGTTGGACTTCTCGTCGATGGAGCTGGGCTTCCTGCCCCCGTAGAAGGTGTCGGAGAAGTCAGTCTTACGTAAACCGGTGTTCAGGCTGACGTGGGTGTCGACTCCGTTCTTGTCCAGGTGACAGCCATCGTCCTGGTCGAGACGCTCTGGAAACAGAGAGAGAGAAAATGAGATAGTGGTCACTAGTTTCCAATGAGGTTTGGTCAGGGTATTTTAGTATTATGTACACAGACGATAAAACATAATGATTTTTTATTTTTTATTAAGTTAATCGTTGTCGTACTATGTCGTGTAAAGTATGAAATTCAGATGAAGTTTAAACTCAAGCAAGCTATGATTAACTAACTAATAATTTCTGCATAACAAGCAAAGATTTAACCATAATTGTCAGCAGCCATTTACAAGTCACAAACCAGATATTGCCTTTTAGAAAAATATTATAACACCTTTAATCTATCGCTTGCATTATTCAGGTCTATAATTAATATCAACAAGCTAGTTAGCGTCATTCTCATTCATAACCCTTCGGCTAACCCTCGAATCATAAAAACACTATCTAATTTACAATGGCCATGTTTGGAGTATAATAACAGTTAGTTAAGTTAATAATTCTGACCATATCAGGCCACGGACATATCCGTGGCCGTTTATAGACAGGTCGTGGTAAGAACTTCCCTTTTCCGCAAAACTTTGCTTGGTTAAGTTAAATGTTATAAAGAAGAAATATTTTATGAGGTTGTGAGATTTTTTTCTGGTAAGTGTTGCTTTTGTTTGGCAAGCCAACGAGCATGATAAATCGGAACCTACTGCCAGGCTATGTGGCGTGGCTGAAAGTTGGACTTTAGCGCTACAAGACTTAGTTTCCTCTCTACTACTCATCTACACAGGGTGGAAGTGACACCGGCGCTAAAGTGGCCACAACGTATTCAGTACATCATTCTGAACCCTCCCCCCCACCCCCAGATAGTAACCGTTTTAGCGTCGCCATCGGTTTCCTTCCACCTTGTATTTTTTTTTGTCACTTTGACAGTTTTTGCAACTCTAGTTTTTCTTGAATTTAACTAAAAATTAAAAAAATCGTGTACATCGTACCACCCTTTGCCCACAGAAATTGACATAACTAAGTCGCAATTGCATTTAAAGTACATAAATAATCTATAAAGAATGCAATAGTGCTACCGATACCCTTGACTTCAAAACTTCAATCACCTTTATCTTTTCGCTTATTTTCACGTCGTCACGTGCAAGTCACGTGTTTGATATAGAAGATCGCAGGTGTTGTAGAACGTGACAACTGTCACGGGAAAGGAAAAGACCTTCCTATCCTTACTTGTGCGTAAAAACAAACATATACGACTAGATTCCGAAATGCTGATGTAAAGTTAATTAGCACGCCATCAAATCTTAGGTGTGATTGTGCAACTGAAATTACAACAGACAATTGAAACACTTAGCTCCAGCTTTGACAAAAGATTTTTTTTTTTCAGAAGTCAGAGAGTTAGGGAATATTTTTGGCCATAACTAATCATAAATGTTTTTTTTTTTAAATGAATGTCTTCTACGTAAACGAGAGATAAGTATTTGTTTATTCCGTTTTTTTTTTGTGTTTTATGATTTATTTTCACGTCGCAAAAGTCTTATTAAATATGCCCGTGATCCTTTTAATAAGTTCACTCAATTAAACGCGAGCCGGGGGTCTGTGTGGTGTATTACGCCCACACCCTTTCACAGAGACGATTCCTGTGTCCCAACAGTGGGCCCAAGGCTGAAAATACAATGATTATACCATATTAAGAAGAAACTTATAAAATACATTCAATCCCGCGTAAACACCGGACTAGTTATAAATGTATTAGTTGCTCCTTCTGTCCGCGCCCACATTCAAGAACATTTAGTTATAACAATGCTGTCAAGACCATGTTGGGCGGAATGTCGCTCACTGCCTTGCAGGGTGGGCAGGAGTCCAGGTGACTAATATGTGGGCTTGCTTATATGTGTTGTGTGGCATTTGTCTTTTGACCTTAGACTGTAGAAGAATTAATTTTGAAGGAATGTAGTTCACTGGTCTGTCAACCAACCTGAACAATTGACGGTGCAGAGATCGCTTTTTTGGAAAAATAATGTAAGATTGTTACGCTGCGGGATGGAGCCAGCAATCACCGAATGGTAAACATTTAAAATAATATCGACTAAACTATACAGGGTTGTACTGAATTAGCAGGTGTAAAATCACAGATGTGATTATGTAATGATATGTAATGACAATAAAATAATTATCTCATTTCAAGTGTCCACACCACCAGCGCTTGTTGATCCCAAAATTAGCTAGGTATTGTTAATTGAAATAAATAATGAAATTAGAATATACTTATTTTGTTTTGTTTCAATGCCATTAGATATCGATAAAACCATTACTTCTATTTATTTATGTACACAACATATTATTTTAACACAGGGCATTAATTTAAAAGTATGTAAAGTAGAAATTTTTGCAAAATATTTTTATTTGTGACAGCATATTCAATTGAAATAATATCATTTACCATACTGGTATAGCAACAATATCATTCACACACAGACTAGTACACAATTTTCCTTATAATTTATTCAAAATTCTAGGTAAAGCAATAATTTCTCAATAAATCAATATCAAGATCAACACATAGCTTATATTCGTGTTATTAACTAGAAGCGATAGTGTCGCCTTGTACATAATTAGAGGCACTTGTGTGTAATTGCTAGTATTAGATAACGCTAATTGCGAACGCTTGTCGGATGAGATAAAGTTGGCATTATCGATTTGTGATCGAGAATTGTGCTGTGTACTTGCTAATGAGGTGGAGATGGCAGTGGTGGAAATAGAATTAAATTTATTATTGGTGACATTCCTCAGGTTTTAAAAGGTGTTTTCAATGGCAGGAGTCTGGAATTGCGTCCGGTTGATGGCAACAGGCCCGGCCCCAATTATTTTTTGGATGGATTTAAAAAATAACTGGCAAAATGCATACTATAGGAATATAGGTACATATGTATATCTCTGCCCGACCTGTCGGGAATGACATGCGTGATGTTAATATGTTTTTTGTTTATGATGACAGCTAAGGAACAAAAGGGATATGTATTTAACGAAAATTCGTATAAAGGAGATTGGTGATTCTGATAAAATGTCATTTAACTTACAGGCCTCGCGAGTCTGTAATTTGCAGTTGGAAGGTAATAAGTCAATACGGCACAGCTGTGGGCCCGAACATCGCAAGACTGGAGCCTTGAGGCCTGAGGCCGCTAGACGGGGTTGCGGCAGACCGAAGAGAACGTAGTGGGACACCTTGGATGGCTTCCTCGCGAATTGGCGAGAAGAAGCACACCATCGTGAGAAGTGGAAGGAATGGAGGAGGGAGCGGTGAACTGAGGGCTGAGTCGTCGCCCGACCAGCCAGGCCCAAAGAAGTGGCGCGCAGTGGTTCCTGCGCGCTTTCATGGAGAACGTGCGGTCAGAAAATAGGCCGCACATGGTGATGGGGCCCGCCGGGGCTGGCGGGCTGATACCAGTCGGGGGTGCGCGCGAATGTACTTGTATCTCCCGGGCCCCCGGCACATGGTAGTAGTAGGAACAGTGGGTTTTTAGTCGGTTTGTCCGGCATAATCCTCCGTTAGCCCCAGATGGAGGGTAGGTATCCATGAGGATTTTCCCACTCAAAAAAAACGGAAGCCTTTGCCCAGGAATGGGACAATACGGGCTAACTAAAAAAAAAAGTCAATACAAAGTGACGGCAAGATTAGGAATGATATAACTGACCGAATATAAGGCTGTATCGTCAACAAAAAGGCAAGACCCAATAAGAATTAACGCAAGATCGCTTTACAAGGAAGCAACTTACAAGCTGATATGACGAACAAAAACAATTATTCCGATTAATTCAGTTATCATCATAATCAAATCAATTGACGTAACAACAATTATTATTATTAAATTAATAATGAATGGACACACAGATGTGGTTGCTTATCATTGACAACCGTGTAGGACACCCAGTTTGGTTGCTCAAGGATAACCATTGTTTTACATTCGCGAAATTTTGACGCAAATGGTCGATGTGGTTGACCGCTTGAGTATTAGCATAAACATGGAAATCTACATTCACTAAGTGTTTCATTCATAGAGGCTTTCCAGGTGGTATCGCTGAGGTGGACAGAGGTAAGATTGAAGACTTAAGACATGAAGATTGGGTATTATAAAGGATTCAGATGTTGATAAGGTTAAAAAAATATGGTCCTATAACAGTAAAATTGATTAAAACCGTTACTGAAAGAATCTGTTGAACGGAATGGAACGTTTAGACACTGTAATAGATGAGACGAAAATATGATGTCTCTCTCTCTCTTACAATATGGCGATTAATACGTGTAATGTGTAAAAGTGTCTCAGTCAACTTAAATATTAAAGTACTTCATTATTATTGCGTATCACTTTTAATTAAACATCCTTCAGGTTATGGGCCCAGACTCGTAATCAGATTGGATAAAAGTATACGGAAGAAGTCATTACTGGCAAAAAGTATCAACGTGAAAAATAAGGCACGTGCGGCGTCGTCGTGTCGTGTGCTTGGAGGTTAGAATTTTGCCGGGAAAGAAATTACTTGTTCCTGGTTGGAACGAGGCAAGAAGAAGTAGAATCAAGAAAATACAATGGATTCGTTATTACACGGACAGGGAACAATAAAATTGGAAGGAGCGAAGAATTGGAATATATGGCGGTTCCAGACTATGGTTTTGCTGCGAGGCCAGGGCTTGTATGACATAGTAAACGGCACTAAGATAAAACCTGAAAATGATGCCGACCGTACTCGATGGGAAACTTGCGATGCAAAAGCCCAGACCTTGCTGGTTACCAGAATGTCAGAAAATGTGATGCTACATATTTTATCATGTGAAACCTCGGCTGAGATGTGGCGAAAATTACTAAGTGTCTATGAACAAAAATCAGAGACGAGCATTCATATTGTGCAGCAAAGATTCTTTCAGTTTAAATACGAAGAAGGGGCAGAGATGTCTACTTTTCTATCAAAGATACAGGAAATGCAGAGTCAATTGAAACAGCTCGGTGAAACTATATCGGATAAGTTCGTAATAACGAAAGTTTTGATGTCGTTACCAGATCAATACAAACATTTTGTATCAGCCTGGGAATCTGCGCCTGACGATAAGCAGACCTACGATAATTTAGTAGCCAGGTTGTTAATAGAAGAGGAGAGGATAACGGAGAAAAGCGGCGGTGAAAGTGCGCAATCATCTTCTACTGCATTTGTTGCTAAGAAAAACTTCAACAGAAAATTGGTGAAGTGCTACAAATGTAATAAACCGGGACATTTTCAAAGTGAATGTAGATCTAATCAAAGTACAAGTTCGAACAATCATCATAATAAAAATAATAACAACAAAGACGGTCGATTTGAGCGGAAGTGTTATTATTGTAATAAAGTTGGACATGTCAAAAGTGAGTGTCGTTTCAAGAAACAAAAAGAAAACAATGCATTCGTTGTAGTCAGTGCAATCGGCGATAATTTTCATAAAACCCAGTGGCTAGTAGACTCCGGTGCAAGTGAACATATGTGCTGTGACCATAAACTTTTTTCATCGTATTCGAGCGTAACAAACAAGTTGGTGACTGTAGGTAATGGAACTCAGATTAGTGTCGAAGGATGCGGGCAGGTGGCGCTTGAAGTATGGAACGGGAACGAATGGATTCACACGACCATTGACAACGTCCTCTACGTTCCTGAACTGAAAATGAACCTTTTATCTGTCAATCGTGTCACGAGCAGAGGTTATGTTTTGATAACAAATCGTAATAGTTGCGAATTTTATAAACGCAACGAAATTGTAGCAGTTGCACAACGAAGCGGCAATATGTATGTGTTGGACTGTCGTTTTTATACGAATTGCTTAGTTAATGCTGCAAAAGTTACTCACGGAGACTTGCAGTCATGGCATGAAAGGTTAGCCCATCAAAACATACAATATGTAAAGGATATATTGAAGAAAAACAATGTCAGCTTTCAAGAGGTCGATTCTAAGATATGTGAAAGTTGTTTGAAGGGTAAAATTCACCGTTTGCCCTATCCTGCGAGTGATAATGTGAGTACGAGAACTTGTGAAATAATTCACGTAGATACCTGTGGACCGATGGAAGTGACATCAGTAGGAGGTTCCAAATATTTTGTTGTATTCAAAGACGACTACTCAAAGTACAGGATGGTTTACTTTGTGAAAAATAAGGATGAAATTAAGAAGTGTATAAGAAACTTTATAGCTCAGGTAGAAAATAAAACAGGAAATACTATTAAAATATTCAGAAGTGATAATGGAACAGAATTTATTAACAAAGAGGTCCATGAGATGTTCCAAGTAAAGGGTATTATTCACCAAACATCTGTTCCCTACACCCCGGAGCAGAATGGCAATGCAGAAAGGGAAAACAGAACACTGGTTGAGGCTGCTCGGACGATGCTGTGTGCTAAGAACCTACCAAAGAAATTATGGGCAGAAGCCATCAATACTGCAGCCTATGTTATAAATAGAACTGGTAAGAGCAGTGTTCCAACAAAAACTCCCTATGAATTGTGGTTCAACAAAACATATGATATAAATAACCTAAAAATATTTGGTACTACTGTTTTCATCCACATACCAAAAGTACAAAGGAAGAAGTGGGACCCAAAAGGAGAAAAAGGTTTCCTGGTGGGATATGGAGAAACAACAAAGGGATATCGAGTATATTTCCCTTGCAGTGATAGTGTTGAAATAAGAAAAGATATTGTTTTCCTGGAAAACAATCAGAGTGATGTAGAAAAGTTTGATAGCAACTTGTATGATCTCCTACCTGTACAGTTATCAGCCAGTGAAGCCAGTGAAACACAAGAGCCAAGTGAAGAAACATGTTTAAACCCTCCAGAGGACAGTTATCAAGAAACTAGTAGTGGTACAGAAAGTGAGGGAAGTGTGTATGAGCCAAGTAAAAGCGGGGACTCGAGTGGACAAAGTGGTAATGAAATAACCACTAGACGGCAAGGCAATCGTGTGAGGAAGCAGACTGCGTTTTATGAATGTCACAATGCTTGGGTGTCTGACAGTGAGCCTAAGACATTTGAAGAAGCCATGAGTAGCCCAGACTCTAGTAAGTGGAAAGAAGCGATACAAAAAGAACTACAAACTCTCAAGGAAAATAATACATGGAATGTTTGTAAGCTACCTGAAAATACTAAGGTTATTAGTAGTAAATGGGTGTTTAAGATTAAGAGTAATAATAATAATTTGCAATATAAAGCTAGGTTAGTTGCTCGGGGGTTCGAGCAAAGTGATGTACTAGATCTCAATGATATTTATGCACCTGTAGCAAAATTGTCGACATTTAGATTATTTTTAGCAGTAGCAACAAAACTTAATTTACCAGTCTCACAAATGGATGTAACAGGGGCATTTTTATATGGTGATATAGAGGAAGATGTGTATTTAAAATTACCTCAAGGGGCATATAACAATGGGGAAAATATTGTTAAGTTAAATAGGTCTCTGTATGGCCTTAAGAAATCTCCAAAATACTGGAATGTAAAATTCAACTCTGTTATGATTAGAGAAGGCTTTAAAAGATCTCAGTGTGATTCGTGTCTTTATTCTAAATGTGATGATAAACAACAAATGTATGTACTCATTTATGTTGACGATCTACTTGTTTTTGGAACTGAGGCGAGCCAAATATGTAACTTTAAGTTAATGCTAAGTAGGGAATTTAAGATGAAAAATTTGGGGTTGGTTTCAGACTTTCTGGGGATTAATGTTAAACAGAATTTAGATAATGGGGTAACAGAATTATGTCAAAAAGCCTATCTAGAAAATGTCTTAAAGAAATTTAATATGTATAATTGTAAGCCTATAAGTACACCTATGGATCAAAACTTTAATATTAAAATATTGGAAAGTGAAAGTAAAACAGATAAAAATCAAGAAAATTTGTGTAGACAGATTATTGGATGTCTAATGTATGCGGCATCAGGAACTCGACCTGATCTATGTGTGGCAGTATCAATATTGAGTAGATTCCAAGACCGTGCTAATGAAACTTTACTAGTAGCCTTAAAGAGGGTGTTGCGATACATTAAACATACAATAAATTATAAGCTTGTATATAAATGTAATGATGACAAACTATTGGGGTATTGTGATGCTGACTGGGGGGGAGATCTGAGTGATAGGAAGTCTACAACTGGTTATTGCTTTATTTTCTCTAATTGCCTTATATCTTGGTGCTCTAAAAAACAAGGTACTGTAAGCATTTCATCCACTGAGGCAGAATATGTAGCAATGAGCATGGCATCAAGTGAAGCTAGTTGGTTGATTAATATGCTTAATGATTTTAATATTTCTAATGTATCTCCAATTACAATATTATGTGACAATCAGTCGGCCATTATGGTAGCAAATACAAATACTGTAAAAAGACTTAAACATATAGATATAAAACATCATTATATAAGAGAATTAATATTGCTTGGAAAAATTAATGTAAAATATGTATCCACCACTGAACAAGTGGCAGACATGTACACTAAGCCGTTAAAGAAGGAGTTGTTGTTAAAATTTTGTGAAAAGTGTGGTATTATGTTAGAGGTATATTAGTCTGAAGGTATTTAAGTTATATATATTATGCTGTGGTGTTGTCTCATTTATTACATTGAGGTAGGGTGTTGAACGGAATGGAACGTTTAGACACTGTAATAGATGAGACGAAAATATGATGTCTCTCTCTCTCTTACAATATGGCGAATAATACGTGTAATGTGTAAAAGTGTCTCAGTCAACTTAAATATTAAAGTACTTCATTATTATTGCGTATCACTTTTAATTAAACATCCTTCAGGTTATGGGCCCAGTTCACTTATAATATATATAAAGCTGAATAGTTTGTTTTTTTTTTTTTGGTTGAAAGCTAATCTCAGGAACTTCTGGTTCGAATTGAAAAATTATTTTAGTGTTGGATAGCCTATTTATCGAGGAAGGCTATACATAACGCTGCAACCAATAGGAGCGGAGCATCAATCAAAAATGTGAAGCTGTGCGGACCAGATAGTTACGGATATAAGGACCAATGATGACCAACAAGATAAAGATAAAGATAAAGATAAATTTATTCGCAAATATGGGTACAATACAGGTGATACAGATACATTTTAATGGTTCAGCCATATTTTGCCATGAGGGCATGCAAATTTTAATCATAAGTAGGACCTACACAGGACTTTATTAAAAACATTAAAAGTAATAAAATTAAAATAAACTAAATTAAATTAAAATAACAATAATAGCAGATAATTACATAAGCCCTTCAATATTATTACTCTCAATCCTAATTAAATACTCTAAATAATAAAATCTTTTTCATTGAGGTATTCACTTATACTATAGTAAGTTTTATCCAATAGAAATTTTCGTAGCTTCTTTTTAAATTTCAATAAGGGTAATTCTTTCCACTGTTTGGGTATTTTATTATAAATCACCGGAGCCATGCAGTAGACACTTTTGCGCATAAGCGCTGTTTTAGCTGTTTGTAGACACAGTAAACTATTGTTGCGCCTATTCCGTGGGAAATTGTCGGACATGAGTTGAAATTTATTCGGGTTTGATTTGATAAATAAAGCTACTTCTAGGATATACAGACAGGGTAGGGTTAATATGTTATATTTTTTGAAATATGGCATGCAACTATCGGTGGTTTGCAACTTAAAGATAGCTCTTATACATCTTTTTTGTGCTTTGAATGCTGTTTCTCTTCCCGAAGAGTTACCCCAAAATATAATGCCGTACCGTAGGTGCGATTCCACTAGGCCATAATAAGCCGTGAGAAGCGCATCCATATATACTATTGAGGAGAGTGCATGCAAAGCGTATGCGGACTTACTTATTTTTTTACATAAAGTGTCAATGTGAGATTCCCAGTTTAGTTTTTGATCTATCATGAGTCCAAGAAATTTTGTATTTACTACTTCTTCTATTATATTATTACCGTGCTGAATGTTAATGTTAACGCTAGGAGTCCGCTGTCTAAAATGAATAGTTTTTGTTTTAGTCAAATTAATTTTTAAATTATTAGAGTCTAACCAGTTCACAACCTGTTCTAAACTATTATTGATGTCACTTCTATATGTTTCTAAACTTTCACAAGGTATTGTTATGGTGCTATCGTCTGCAAACAATGTCAATGGTTGTTTAACACATTTTGGTAAATCATTTATGTACAAAATAAATATGAAAGGGCCCAATACACTCCCCTGCGGTACTCCAAATAAAACTTCACGTTCGGTGGACCTAAATATTTCTTCGCGCTTATTGTATATGTTAATTTTAGTTATCTCAGTTTTTTGTATTCTATTTTTTAGGTAAGATTCGAGTAGATTAAGTACATTGCCTCTAATGCCGTAGGCTTCTAGTTTCGTTATTAAGGTGGGATAATGTACATAATCGAACGCCTGGGTCATATCGCAAAATATGCTGCATACAGGATTTCGTTTGTCGACATTACTAAGGACATCATATAGAAAATCGTATATGGCCATATTTATTGTTTTATGTATTCGGAAGCCTTTTTGTTCTTCGCACAGTATATCACACTTTTCGATGAATTTATAGAGTTCATTATAGATATATTTCTCGAATACTTTAGATAGTACGGGTATTAATGAGATTGGTCGGTAATATTCCATTTGTTCTCTATTGTCTTTTTTGAAGAGTGGCTTTACAATTGATATTTTTAGGGCGTCTGGGTAGACACCCGCGCTGATAGATAGATTAAGTATATAACTTAGGTGATTGCTTATTTCCATTGATACACTTTTAAGTATCTTGGTGGCAATACAATCGTACCCTACACTATTCGTATTTTTCAATGACATTATTATTTTGTGAATGTCTAGTGGTACACTGGGAGCCATAAACATTGATTTACTATTTGTGTTGATTTTACAACATTTTGGTTTGCTATTAACCTGAAGCTTCCCCTGCACTTTATCAATAAAGTAGTGGTTGAACGCTTCAGCTATGTCATTGGGATCTGTTAGAGTATGGTTTTTAAGCTTAATTTTATTAATATTACATTTAGGTAGATTATATTTTGCACGGTTGATCAATTGCCAAGTAGTTTTAGATTTATTATTAGATGATTTTATTTTATGATTATTTTGCGCTTTTTGTGTTAAATTTATAATTTTTTTATGCTGTTTTGAATAATTTGTAAAACATTTTTTATTAGTTTTATTTGGATTTAATCTAAACTGCCACAAAAGTTTTCTTTTCTTTCGACTACCTAATTTAATACCTTTGGACAGCCATTTGGGTTTTATTACAACATTTATTTTAGTAAGTTTAATTGGAAAACATAAGTCATATATTAATTTAAATAGATCAAGAAATGCATTGTATGCTATATTGGGGTCATCTGTATCATAAATCTCTGAGAATGTAAGGCTTTTTATATAACTTTTAAATTTGGCTATATTTTCAGTGCTGTAGTCTCTTTTCTTTGCGTACCAATAGTTTATAGCAAACGTCGTTTGCACTGGACAATGAAGCAATTGTGCAGTGTGATCGGATAACGCTAGCTCTATTACATCTGTCTTACACGACTTACTAAAGTTGTGTGCCATGTTGTCAATACAAGTCATGCTAGCTAAGCGGGTAGGTTTTTTTATTGCAAGTTTTAAATTATAACTCATTAAAAGATATTCAAAAGCATTTGTGTAACTATTTTGTTTTAGTACGTCAATGTTAAAGTCACCAGCTATCACAATGTTCGTGTAACGCGCATGCGATATTTTCTGTAGTAGGTGTTCAAGTTTATCCAGGCAGTAGTTAAGATTATTTACATTAGGTACTCTATATATACAAACAACAATTATCTTAAAATTAGTCACTTCAATTGCGCAACATTCAAATATGCCTGACGTAGATAAATTTGATATATTAGGTAGTTCTTTCCATTGTATTCCGTTTCTTACAAGGATGCAGGCCCCTCCCCTTTTTTTCCCCTCTCTACAGTAGTAAGCTGCTAAACCATAATTGGGCACATACAATTCATGCTGATATCCTTTCATAATGAAGTGTTCAGTTATGCACAGGACATCTACATTTATCTTTTGTTCTGAAAGTTCATCCAAACATACAGTGAGCATATTTGATTTATTTACTAGTCCTGCAATGTTTTGATGTAGTATTTTGAGGTATTTATTAAAGAAAAAACGACGATTGACATTCATTGTGGTTGGTGTCACAAAGGGAGCTATTGGAAGATTCAATATTTTCTTTATCAGACAAATTAATTACATCACACATATCGAATTCCTTAATCATTAAACCTAAATTTACAAATATGTTAGACATACCATGGTTATTTACAATTCCATGTTTCTTCCAGAACATTCTATAATCATAAGACAGATAATAATTCGAATCAAACAAATATGCATAATGATGAGTACATGCATCCAGATACAAAAGACTACTAAATGTTTCTATCCTTCTGTTATACATAGTTGAATAGTCATTAAGTCTAAAAGTAGGCGCACATATTATAACATTTGTATGATTAATTTTTGAAAGAGTTTGACGTATAGCAATCGTTAAATCGATGTAATTGTTCGTTTGCCGGAAATCTTCTTCACCGATGAATATGAGGCAATAATCGCCCATTGTATAGTTTTTCAACTTGAGATCAATGTTGTCGATCAGTTTCATTGTATTACAATCAGGTGACAGGTAATGGCAAACTTTGTAATTGGGGAACGTTTTTTCGGCGATTGTGAGTATTTTGTTTTTGTTATTCGTACTCAAAATACATATCTTCATTTCACTACGCGTGTCTTGTTGGTTAGATTGTTTGATAGTGGGGGTAGGCTGCACCTTATTAGGTTTCTTCTGTTTCTGCGTATTATTATTTTGTGTATCGCAACCTTTATTCGGCGTTCCCGTGATTGTATGTGGTTTCGGTGTCGGTAGTTCCTTTTTTGCTTGTTTTGATGATGTGACTTTAGAGTTTGGTTCAGTTTGAAATGTTTCTGTTTGAGTATGTTTATCACATCCATAGTTATTAGTTGTATTTATCTTTTTACTTGGGACATTCAATTTAGCTGGACTACTAGTAATTTTTTTAAAGATATCATTTTTCTTAGTTAAGCTTTCGTTAAGTTTTTTCAGCTTACTATTTTCAGTTGATAGGGATTCTATTTCTGAATGGGCACTTTGTAGTTCCAACGTAAGGCTGAGCACTTGTTCTTTCAGTTTTTTTATTTCGTCATCGTCGTCATCAGACATTTCGGGTAGGCTAGTGGCCGTCTCATTTACTATATTTGTTGTGTGTAGTTCGTTGTCATTGCTGAGCATGGAATCTGACTTTGTTCTGGGTCGGCGGAACGTGATATTTTCTAAGAAATTCATTTTACTAATTTATCAAACTTGTAAAATGAATAATAGTGTTTTTCTTCTTGGATAGTAATGTTATTTAATGCCCTCTAGTGTCTCATCGCAGTACTATAGTCAATGTTGAGATATAGATCAACTAGTTAGTTCAGCGACTCGTCGATAGGTGTCGTAAAAGCAACAGAAAGTTTTTCCTAATGAGATCATAGATGGCGGTGCTGTCACTGTACTGATGCAATGTTTGAGAATGATTTGCGATAATTTGAATTTCCAACGATCTAAGACGTTTTCACAAATGCACTTTTCAAACGATTTACGTGTTGAAATGTTATTTCCATCACTGAAGATTGTTGTTCTTGGTATTTACAAAGTTTTAAAACACTTTTGGAGTTAAAAGACTTTAAATTAACTGTTATTCCAGATAAATGTTCAAACACTTAGCCACCAATTGTTTATTATTGTTTTTTGTCACTGTTATAATATTGTTCATTTGGATAACACTTACACATTTAATTTGGGACTCACTTTTACTAATTTAACTCTATTAACTACTCGTAATGCACTTAAACTATTTTTAATTGAATAAAATTTACACAGGGATTTCTTTTACTTGTTTACTAGATGAGCGCCATCTGTTGTTCGTAAAAAAATCGTTCGCAAGAAAACCTGTGTTCGACCACTTAATCAAAAACTGGTTAAATGGACCTTTACTTACAAATATTTGTCAGCTCAAGACAGCTTGACAGGTTTACTCCCTGCCTTCAACCAAACTAACTGTCACATTCCAAGTCTATTAATAACTAGAACCAATAACACAATCCGTCAATTAAATCTAGACTAAAGAATTCCTTTACCTCAACAAGATACGTTCAATATTATTGCAAATATATATATACATATATATAAAATTACAAACTCCGAAAGGAATGTCGCCCAACAAAGAGTATTATCAAGCTTGTTGTGCGAATGTCAGTAGCTTGTGCAATACTGTGAATGCTAGATAATGTCCACACATGCCATATTTGACACATGACTGTACATTGAGGAATGTCTATGCTAGTACGTACATAGGACACATCTGTCAGATAGAGTTGCGAAGATTGTCATACCTGTGTTTATTAACATGTTATCTAACGATGCCTTGATAGTGATGTCATTGGCTAATGGATGAATTGGCTGTATATAATGGGTGTGTTGTTAGGATTTGTGCACGGTTGATCGCAATAGGCTCGCCCTATATTACATGGGACTAAAACAACTGGCGAAATGTGGCTGTATTTTAGGAACTCCTCTGCCATTTGGTATTACAGGCGTGGTGAAATCATTTTGCCATAGTCAGGAAAGAATTAAGGGCTGGCATTTTGGAGAAAAAATAGGTAGTTAAAGGTTTTACTAAACCCTGTGGAAAGGCCTTATTTTAGCAGTGATCGTATTTCAACTGAAATAATGGTGATTTAGGCTAATTTACCAGGACATGTACATGTGTTTAGCTAGGTGGGTATTCTATACACAATGTAACATCAGCCGACTCTTCATTTAGTGAGGACAGTGCAATTTAACGGTACGCTGCGACCAGTTGCGAAAATAATTGCAGGATGAATGGCGTAAGTTATAAGAGGAAGCGACTAATGCAACACTAATTACAAAGAAGTAGCGGGCGTGGGTAATAAGGAATTATCCCTGCAGTATGGATAATTAGTGGGCAGTGTTAAAAGAATAAACTGGCGAAATGTGGATGTAATATTAGGTACACCTCAGCCTAACCCTTCGGGGATAACAGGCATGATGTTATGTTTGTTCTTTAAATCGCGATCTCTCATAACTTGTGCCACACACAGTGTGTGCACAAAATATTCGTTCAGGTAGCACGCCTGTTTGTAGCAACGTTTCAATAACACGAATAATGACTCTCGCTGAAATTTTCACAATACTACACAAATACGACTGTGTATTGTAAGTAAACAAGCACATAGACTAGACACGTGTGTACTGTTACAGATGGCCTACCATGATCCCATAATGCAGGAATGTTTTGGTTCTATTTCGAGAGAGAGAGATAGCGCTAGACAGCTGTCTATTGTAACCCCAAAGGTTTCAGGAGTATTGCATGTGTCTGTTTAACTGGTTGAACTGTGGTTAATGAGCCCACCGTTGCGTCCTTTAAAAAATATTATGTACAGAAAAATGTGTAAAAAATAACTTAAGAAGATATAGCAAGCGGACTTTGAGATAGAACTTAATAAGGATTTTTTTAATACTTTAAAAAAATGCAACTAATATTTATCGTTTTAATTTTCAGCTAGTGGAATAATAAGAAAGGTGCTTCCTTCTAACATTTAAATAAGTTTTTTGAATAGTTTATAACCACTAACTCAACACTAAACTTTTGAACCAGATTCACTACATGATACAGTTGTAATCAATTCTCTTTTACAACATTCCATGAGACAAAATTGAGTTGTCGTCAATATCCTATTTGCCGTTCATCTGCACTATTTACATTAGCAACAGTCACGTATGTCTGTGTGTCTGTATGTCAGTTTGTGTGTGTGTGTATGTTTGAACAAATGTCGAAACATAAGTAACAGTGAGCGGATATTGTTTGTGCAATATTCATAAAGAGTCAACACTCGGGTAGTTCAAATAATGATTAAAATATTGTGTATTGTGCAGTCGCTTACGTTTTTAATCATCTTGTTTAAATTCGTGAAGAAATGAAGTGGAGGCGCAGTAGCAACGGGCGAGGTTCAAAACCAAGCAAAAAGGTGAAGGAAAACATCGTGAGGAAACCGGCATGTTTTAGAACTGTTAGCACGAAGACATACAAGGTGGAAGGGACATCAACGCAAACAATTACTACGTATTCAGTACATTATCTCGAATTTAGAAATTTTTCGTCGGTAATCTATACTAATATTATAAAGCTGAAGAGTTTGTTTGGTTGAACGCGCTAATCTCAAGAACTACTGGTTCGAATTGAAACATTCTTACAGTGTTGGATAGCCCATTTATCGAGGAAGGCTATAGGATATATAATATCACGTTGCGACCAATAGAAGCGGAGCATCAATCAAAAATGTTACGCAGACGGAGTGTGCGGGTCGTTAGTTTAAAATAAAAAAAAAAAACAGTTGTTTCCTACAAAAGTGCAATACCAACACGGTCTGGTTATCAGTATGCGACACCTGACATTTTTTATAAATTACGGATAGAAATAGTCCCATAGTCGAAGTGGTTCATTTTCATGAATACTACACGCCATTTAAGTATTGCCTATAACAAATCACCTGTATATTCTTTGGGGCCATCATGTCACCTACCTACCTACAAAGGAATTCCTGTCAATAATGCAGATGACGCCTGTCACTCAGTGTACACGTAGAGTAATAAATATTTATTATAAAGCCATAGAAACCACTTGGTCACTAATTAGGACTGAATTAGAGCTTGTTCCAGATTCTAGACCAGAGAGTGTAACGCTTCCATTTAAATTAAGTCCATAAATTGATACAAATAAGACCAATAATCTAAATTGGCTGGATACTGTATTACATTGGTGATATGAGATTCATTGATGCAACAAGCACACAAAAAGCTAGCTAGCCACACCCAAGGGTGATAGCTTTTAGCTTTGCCCTAAAGGACTTCGGAAATTAGTCAAGGCAATGTACTACAGGGATGTAAATAACCTAACCCAGGTCATGATATATCCATAATTAAGCCTAATTGTATCCAAATTCCGCTCAGCCGTTAACATGTGAAAAGGTGACCAACAGACAGAGTTACTATTTACATTTTATTAATATTAGTTTAAATTCCTAAAATATGTGAACAACATTTGAATTTCATATATTTGATTACAGAAAGCCAGAGCCTAAATCAGTTCTAAGACAAGAAATGAATAAGACAAAACTCACCATTAAATTCTGCATCTTCAATCGAGTTCTGGCTGTGCAAAGAGTATCGGTTCGTGGTTTTCGTCGAGGGTGATCCCTGTGTAGACCCGGCCACCACTCCTAGGCTCCTGTACCCTTCATCAGACACCTCAGATCCATTATCAGAAGCACTTTCAGCTGCTGGTGCCGGAGACACTGGTCTAGGACTCTTATTCCTGATCCCATGTGGGGTTGGGACCAAGTGGTTTGACGTCACGATCTTGGTCCTTCGATCCGGGGATGAGGACTTCCTTGAGGGACTGATTGCTCGAGGAGCTAAATGCTTCCTGCTAGGAGAAGCAGCTCTGTCTAAGTCTCCTAGGTAAGGAAGACTGGTAGGAGCATCACTGAGCCTGTGACTCGACTGGTAATGTCCAGATTTCGGTTCTTCGTTGTATAATTTGGAGTTGTATTGAAGAGACATTGGCTCATAAGACTTCGGTTCAGTTTTGGTGAACGGCAGGGATGTTGGACCAGCATCTGGTCGTTCGTAGGTGACGGTGGCTCCAGCCAGGTCGTGCTTAGGACGGGCCAGGCGCGCAGAGAGGGAGGTGCGGTGGGAGGCGCGGCAGCGGCAGGGGTCGTGCTTGTCCAGGTAGTGGGCCAGGGTGTCCCAACCACCGCCAACTCGGACCATGACGTGGGAGCGGAGGATCTGTGGAAAGAGAAATGAGGTTTAATATTATTAAGTTAATCCTTTATCCATAAATGCTGCTTAGAGGTAATCAATAATTAGTGACCGTGTAAACACACATTTTTGAAGTTTAAACGTCACTTAACTTTACCCAACTTTTATGAAAAAATCCCTTTGAATCTCAGTAAAACTAAAATATGCAAAAGCGTCTGAGGACACATTAAAAAAATGTTTGTTCCCTAATAAAATACCGGAGCTATTTTAAGTTAATATTAATTTTAATTCGTCTGAGTATCTACCAATCAAATTCTTGATCATCAAATTACTGCACTCTCGTATCCACACGTTCGACATTCTAGTAGGACTCACTATTTGATGGTCATCTTAAACTATAGATCGATCAATAAACAACGCAGTACGATAGCTCTTACTCTAAAAGTAGTCACTAGAAATAGATTTACAGTACAAGAGAGTGCATTCAATTCGGAACCCGATCTCATGGTGCAACTTAAGAGCAAGCCGTTGTAGACCATCTTATAAAAGACCACGTAACTTGGATAAAAGGACTAGTTTATCTTGAGCCCTCTAGTACTCGTTTATTAGAAATTCCAAATAAAGATTCGCTGATACCGTGGGAATGCTGCCTTGATACTCCCAATCAATACGAGTCGGCTGACCTCGATCCGCGTTCGTTCAGCTCTTAGCCTTGCATCCCTTAATATGGATCGGTAGATAACATCCAACATACACTGACCCTTCCCTTCTAAACACTTGTTCCTAATTCGAGGTTTTCCTAAATTTGGCACGGAACAAATCGCCTGTATACATTGACCTGCCTCCTTATATAAATCATTTGAAACGAGAGGTCAGTTTCTAATGGGCGCTTATAAGGTCGAAAGTCGTTTTCTACAATGAGGCGTCCATTCGATTTGACCAAACAAGGAATCGAATAGAATGAATCATAGATCCGTCGTCGAGGGAATTGGAACACTATTTGTATGACCTTAAAAGTTAAGCTTGTTTGGCGCAAATGATTGTGCGAATGTTTTTTTTTTCATTAAAAGGCGCTTGGAGATCTATTTTTAGTGCTAATGAATATAGCGTTCGTTGTTTCGAACTAAACCAGGCTTTAATGGCAATGTTTTGATACGAAATCAAAACGTAACTTGTTATATTTGGAATCTAAAATATTTATTGCAAGTTTAACATTTAATATAGAAAATATTATTATAATAGTATGACTCTACTGTATGTATTTTCGTCATTTAATATTTGATACATAAGGGTTCTGTTTTAGGCTTCTAAAAATAGTCGTTTTTTTCTTTTTTCTTGATTTTTCGCTACTTTTCCATCTCTTGGAAATGATAGGTATTTGTCAGCATTTGCCGTGATATTTTCTTTCTATCGTCTTTTTAACTACTTTTCAGTACCAACATTTTTATTTTTATCCTTCCACTTTTCTCATAGACACCTTATTTCAGGTTAACCAAACGGTGTGATCCTTTAAGCCGTATTGTTTACACAATGTCGCAATGTCTTGGTGCGCTTGCGACAGACTAGCGCGTGCGCAGGCGTCCTCTGTCCACTAAGTTCACGTCTTTGTGTTTAGAATGGTATTTTGCGACCGTTTTGATTGGTGGACAGTAGTCTAAGTGAATTTCAAATTATGTTAATGTTTGGACAATCTATAAGGACCAAGAACTGCTTTTTTGTAACACTAGGCTGCATTTCTGTAGGTCTTAATTAATAAAGTCTTAGGATAATACAGCGATCCTACTACTAAAAAAAAGTCCTACTCTATGGTCTATTGCTGGTTGGTTCAAAGTAAAGTAAAGATTGTATGGCATAACTTGGGAATTAGATCTTCAAAACATAATTTCTAAAGTAATACAAATTAATTTTAGGATTCAAAAGAACCCTTGGTGAGATCTTATTGAATGTTCTATAGCCATAGCTTATGAATCACGATACAATGAAAATGCAGTATCGCGGCATGAAAGCACTTAACAAAACAAAACGTACTAAGTACTATCAAGCGTCGAACAATTCCCCAAGTCATGTGCCTTAATGGGAGTACGTTTAGACAGGAAATCTCATTTAGACCTACAACGAGAACAATTTCATTGATTCCCCCTTCCAGACAGAATTTGAGGGCTTTTTTATCCTTCTTTGTCAGTTCGCTACAGTTATGATTATTTTACAGTGGACAACGCAAAAGAAGTGTAGGATCACAGCAAGGCGTTCTTTGGTTTTTCCTAGCTGCGTTAGTAGGTGTTCTAGTTGGTCCTTACGTTACATGTTGTGGAGTGCCCTATAAAAACCTCAATGCTGAAACCCTTTGAAGTTTTCAGGTAACTTAAAAAGACGCAATTTAAAATTATGAAAATTCAACTCACCCTGACAAAGATCAGCATCCTAGTATCACCAATCCTGTATTTTCCCTCCGAAACCCTCACCATCGGGAACTGGGTAGGACAAGAGCACCTCTCCACGAGGTCCCTGACTCTCTCATCCAAACTCCTCAAGTCATTGGTCACCAGCTGAGGCTGAGGAGCCGAAGGCACGAGACCAAGTGCCGAGTCATCAGGTCTCAACTCTTCTCCTGCCAACTCTCTTTCTATCTGCCTTTCCATTTGAACCAGAAGCGGCGCTGGCATGCCTAGAACTGCTCCCTTTCTTGCAACTTCCAGAAGACATAACACCACATGTTTTTCATTCTTCCTCAGGCATAGATCGTCAGTTTCGAAGAGCAGACATTCTAGGATCCCAAGTGCTTTTCTGCACCAGTCGATGAAATTGGAAAGGTTGTCTCTGGCGAAGAATGTGCCAGCCTTGGCTGCGGGGAGCATGTTGACAGGAGGTCGTGTACGGAGAGCTCTGGCTAAAGCGAGAGCATCGTCGGATTCTGGTTGAGGAGACTCCAGGATCAGGCGGGCTGAGTTACGGACTGCGTTTGCGTGCTGCAACAATAAGAAAAGATGAGGTTAGGTGGCTGTTTAAGATATTTTTTCTTTTGAAATTAGCAGTACTTTTGTGCTCTTTTATCTTAATGTTATATCCTGTTAAGTATTTTGTGTGTACATAAATAAATAAATGTAATTAGAAGACAAAAAGGTTTTTTTAAACAACCTTCTTTCGGTGATCTACTTAAGCCCTGGGTCGAAAGACCAGACCTTTGCCCAGCTGTGGGACGCCGCAAACTAACAGTGCCAGTGACAAAATATTTTTTTTTTACTTTGTTAGGCTCGCATTTGACCACTATCTTGCCTGATGGTAAGCAATGATGGAGCATGCTTGCCTAGAATTAACCTATTTACTCTAGACTTAGGGAAGTAGATGGTTACCAGCCTTTGTTTTCTATTATAATATTATAGAAGCAACGAATTTTAACATGCACTCACGCCTTAGTTACATTGACATTAAACGTTGTCCTTCCTACCAAAAGACCAAGTTTATTTAATCAAGTGTAACAAAAAGTAATAATTTTCGATGACTCTGTAAATATTAGTGAGCAAATTTAAAGGAGACCTATCGATCTTTACCCGTCTGTGTTTTTGTTCTGTTTTCATGGCCATATTGGCTATGTTACATGTTTGAACTAGAGCGATGACGAAGTTGATGTACATGAACGATGTTGAAGGTCGAATATCATGATAGCAGAGAGACGACATGTCCCCTTCTTCCGGCAGGATACGAATATCTATGAGTGGTTTTGACAAATCAAAATGACATCGAAACTTTTGTTTGTGCTGTTTGAATTTTGAACAGTAGAAAATCTAGGTACCTCTTTTATAAAATAAAGACTCTTCAGCTTAAAAATTATGTCGTCAAAAAATTAAAATACAGCAGATTTTAGACATTTTTTTTATGCCAGGGCACGGCCGACCACGAAGGGTATAGCTGGACAACTTGGATCTCGTCTTTGGGAAATGGGAAAAAGTGGTACCGAATCGAGGCCACTGCAATGAATGGAGCAGTAAGACAATACAGGCTAGCCAAAAGCCGTTCTTTATCGTCTAGTTTAGATTCCTTTTTCAATAAACGTATTCCTTTTACAAGAAAATGTTCCACATTAATATTCAGTTCCCAATAGCCACTTCAATTTGTGTGTTTACCATAACAACAAAGTATTGAGTGCGGTGACATTTGCACTCCGACGACTGTACGTTACCGCAATACTAAGCAAGTGTCGCATAATACTGTCGCCGTTTGTATAGTGTTATTAGTTCACATTTACTAATCTGCGGCAACTGCTTAGGGTGTGGTTACAAGTGAGAGTGTAAGTTTGTTTTTTGATCTTAGAAAAAAAAACCGACTTCCAAAAAAAAAACACTAAAATAGTGGAAAATAACTTTACTTTCGGAATTCGGTGACTATTGTTTGTTTCATTGACTTTTTTGCCACCGACTTCCGAAAGTAAAGTTATTTTCCACTTTTTTAGCGTTTTTTTTGTTGGAAGTCGGTTTTTTTTGCAAAAAAGTGTTTATTTTACCCTTTTTAGTTATCGCATCACACACAAATCCTTGTCAAGTATCAATTTCGCAATTTCTTTTACTTGGATGACATATTTTTTCCAGCTATTTTGATTTCAAAACCAAACTGCTGAACCGATTTCGATGAAATTTCTATGGGACCAATCGGGAACTAGATCCATTCAGATAAAAGAAGAATTTTTCAAATCGGTTCATAAATGACGAAGATATGAGGTAACAAACACAAAAAAAAAACACAACCGTATTGAGAACGTCCTCCTTTTTTTGAAGTCGGTTAAAAAAAAAACATTAATTTATTTATTATTTCTTTCTTCTCGATTAGAGAACTTTATCAACACCAAAAGATTAAAGTGGACATAACATCATGCCAGGGTTAGGCTGAGGTGTACCAAAGTTCACCCACATTTCGCAATAGGTATGTTGAGTTCTATGTAATAGAGGCCAGGCCTTTAGCCATCAACTAGGCACAAATGTTAACTCCAGTTACTGAGAATTACTAATGAGAAGAAAATTAGTTTTTCAGTTTTCCTTACCTGGGAATCAAACCCATAGGACCTCAAAATAAGCAGACTAACAAGGCAGTAGTAGAAATCACATATACTGGTGCAGCGATTATCCCCAAAATTTCCACATAATCTGCTTGATAAAGGGCAACTTTGACAGTTTCACGTAGATTTTGAGAGCTTTTACGACTCAAAGCCCACACTATCTAAAGCCCATATGAACACACCTTTACCCCATGGAGAACGCAGTAGGTAAGCAGAGTGCGTCCGCGCTTAGCATAATATTCATATACAATGAACTGCGAACAGAATGTCGCCATAGTTTCAATATATGTATTTGAACGGTGCATTTGTCACTGCTTGCTGAGAACTCAATAGTTTGTTAACTTGTTTATTTATGTTCGTATGGTAATGTTTTGGAAGTTGGATAAATGATAAATGATGTTTATTTTGTAAAAAAAGGTTTTTACAAAAACTTTTACACGTCGTCTTTTTTTTTAAACTAGATGAGGCCGGGGTTTCGTACCCGACTTTGAGAAAAAACAGCGGAAACTAACTCAGAGGTCATAGTTAGGATCTTTCTGAGTTGGGCACACTTGGGGTAGAATGTCACACAACTATCTACATATAGATAACCCGCGACTTCACCTGATATCAAGTTTATTTCATGCAAGTTTCCATCACTTATTGGGGTCGTGTAGCCGAAAATTGTACCTATGAAAGCATCACTTTCGCATTTACTTTAAGGTTAAGCTACGTTCGTCAAGGCCGGCCCGTGGATGGATGACCAGCCCATAGTTTGACAACAAGTCTTTCCAAGAGGTATCGTGGTACCAGGTTGTTCAGGTCAGATAGGAAGTCGCATCATGTAAAACTGATATTCGGCTACAACGAATTTGACTGGAAGCCAACACCAACATAGTTGGGAAGAGGCTAGGTAGATAAAAACTATCGCATTTAATTTAGACACTCTTAATAAATATTTTCTCAAAGAATTCAAGCGTAACCACATGAAATTAAACATGCAATATGTCACAAAAAACCACGCGTGTTACCAGTCAATATAAATCTTGCTGCACGAATCAACAAACAAATAAATCAAACTACGCCTGTCAAGGAGTTTTTATGCAAACTAACCGATGGGCATTATAAATGTAAATTATCAGATAATTACACGTTAAACGCCGGTTAAACGTTATCATATTGTAACATGGGTATTACGCGTAATTACCGATTGGAGGCTAAACTATCTATCAACCTTTTGATTACAATGATTGGTGTAATCGATCTGAATCTAGTTTTTTTTTTGTAACATGTAGAACTCTAGATTATGTCTTGGCCACGAGCGAACGTTTACACGACATGCGTATTGCGACAGCGACTGCGGATAAACAGATGAAATAAGTTGTTTGGAGCAAGTCACGGCAAACGCCATAGCGTTTGCGGCAAATCGCGTCGCAAGTCGTGTCGCAGCTCGCGTCGCAAGTTACGTCGCAAGTCTTTGCGCAAATCGCATCGCTCGAGACCGTGAAAGAGGCTCATAGTGTATGTCTATAATTATTATGGTGTTTGCAAAATGATGGCTACCTGTCTACATACGAGTTTGATAACTTATTTCTTAATATTAAAACTTAGCTTGACCACCAAAGGAGATTTAACTACATTTAATAGCTGTTGCAAAAAGGTTTGTGGTTGCTCAAAGCTATTTTATCGTTAATGACCATAACTCACTTGTAAAAATCCATTTAGAATGTAGGTAAAGTGGTCTAAAGTCGCCTAAATACTTTTTCAGACAATCGATTCTAATGTTACGGCCATGTGATACAGAGCAATTAGAAAAATGTCGCGAGGATAGTATGATTCTGGATGGCTATAAGAGCTAAAGATCAAAGAAACAATGGATGGACTGAGTTAAACATGATATGGCTAGAGAGGTTGACTACAGAAAGACTAGACTAGACTAGAGAAATATGAAAGAAGAAGACATGCAGCGCCGAACCCTATAAATTGGGAAAAGGACAGGAGAATGATGATACTTTTTAGTCAGTAGCTTTCTGTTTTACTTGATATTATTAAAACATCTTTAACCTCCAAACACAACACCTTTGAAATGAAAACGCAAATGACTTGAAACTTTTATTAGAATGGCCGGCCAAAGTCGATAGACAATGAGGACGAGGCCTACCAACTATGTCTGCCTACCCACTCAGATGTAACTGTCATTACACATATATACACATTTCTCTCAAATTCCTTTACTTAGTGACATTTCGCAAACAACGAGTAATTTCGCGAAATTACTGGTCGTATATGGAGATTTCTCGAAATTGAGTTTTGCTTGCACAAAGTTAATAATATGATATAACACGTTATTTAGTGAGTTGACTTTGTGTAACGTGTTATTGTTTATTCCAACGTTTATTGTTTTAAATGAATGCCTGTGGATTTTTATGGGTTTTATTGAGCGAGTTCGTATTTTTTTCGGGTTTTTTTCGCTTGGAACTATGTGTTAAACTTTAATTTTGAGCTATTGTCAATTTATGTAAAATCACTTTCATTTATTGTAAGTTTTTGATTTTGTTTTCATTAAAATATCTTTTTGAGCATGTTAAAAAAATACCATGAGGTACGTTCATTATTATTATTATTTACAAATTACAATTATAGCTATTAAAATAGTAATTTAGGTGTAGTGTAAAACAAAGTTATAAGCTTTCCTTGTCTCGATAACGTTAATAAATTCGTAACTTTATAAGAAACACGCTTCTATAGCTCCCCTTGAGAATCCGAATTAAAACCTTATTTTAAGACAACTTAAATCAGATTTTTCTTTATTTGTTATTAAAAGCTCAAGGATTTTTTTTTTCATTTTCGAGAATACACCAATTCGCTAGTCCTGTGAGGCGCAAACCTTTTTGTCTCATAATGAAGCCGTTAATACCAAGGCCTGCCTACCCACTGTCCACTTATAACTTCAATAGTACGACTCTTAACTGCCGTATTACTTTTAATACCATGTAGGTGTAATGATATGTTGCGAGATTTTTATTAATTATTTTTTTTCGTAATTATTGATTTGGTTAAGGAAGCATTTAAACTTAATATTGAAGTATTTACTTACTACTGTGTACCTTGGACATTAATGGGTAAATTTATTATTGTTTTAATAAGTTATAACACAGCCCAGAAGTAGCGAGGAATTTGGATTTGTGCCTGGTTGATAACAATAGGCTCATAGCTTATTAAATGGGACTTGAAAATTACTCTCGAAATGTGGATTTACTATTAATGTATATAGATCTCTACCGAACCCTTTCGGGGCAACACAGTCAGCTCTGATGTTGTTATGAAAAATTAAATCTACTTAGGTATTTAAATCTTTAAAAAATAGTGACCCACATCAATCAATCAATCTTCGTAAATAATTAAGAATATAATTTTATTTTAGTCGTCAATTATTAATTAACATGCATAGCCTATAAACTAAATAACTCTTGCAGTCAATAGGAGCTCAACAAAAGCCCACTGGACCCCATAATAATAATAATAAATGGATAAATAAAATAAAATAGAAAATAAGCAACCACCTAATCACATAATATGTGAAATAACGAGAGTCTTAAGATTTTCCAGGTTGGAGATTCTAAAATATATTATAACTATTCATGATATTCTTCCTTTCTTTCAAACTATGACACTGCTAATTTCAAATCTTTCACCACGGACACTTCTTCAATTTGAAAGTTTCACACATTTCAAAATTCTGCAAGCTAGACAAAATCAACTGTGTAATAAAAAATGCTAGTGTCTATGTAGCTCTTTGAGAACAACTGAATGCGTCATTCCACAGTAACCGCAGTGTTCCATTTCCAGAACGAGCCCTATTCAAATAGCACTACCAACAAAGCTTGTCTGCTCAGTGTACTTTTACTCCAGCTAGTGATGTGAAAACGCTAGACATATCCAGTGCGGGTACATCTACATATGTGGGACGTAACGCTACCCACAAACGTGTATGAGTGTTTGGCGCGAAATTGTGATGATTCATTATTATGTGATAAGTGTTTTATATACAAGTAAGTGTTCTTGTTTGGGCTGTCAGCTGTTTCAGAGGCTAGTTTTTCTTTGTAAGATGACAAATGAAAGTCAACATTTTCTCTACAAGAGTTTTTTTGCTCAGTCACCGGGAAAGCAAAGCAGACTGAATGCGAAAAGTAGCACTTTACAAACACAATCGACGTTTTTTTTTTTTTTTTGAAACTAATGCTTATGATGAAATAATCTACAATAAGAACGCTGAAGATATTAAAGGCAATTATACAACAAAGATAAACAAATTAAATGATGACACTAGGAATGATCAAGATGGATATTAAAAGTAAATAAATCTTAATGAAATGGAAGAAGTCCATAAATTAAGCTTCGTTAAGTATATTGTAAGTTAACTAACGGAAAATATCAGCCCAAATGAATGAACCAACAACCTACCTACAACCAATAGTAACTCCAACCAATAACGTTAAGCACTTGCGTCAGACAACCATTTATCGGCACACGTCGGTTCCGATCAGTCATTGTCAAACCAACTCTATCAATTAGTTCAAGGTTGCACACCTACTACGGTACTGTTGGAGACGAACAACAAAATATGAAGAGTCAATGAATGAAACAGCTGACGATTCGGAAAGAAGTTTTTTGGAGGAAGCTTCGAGTAAGGGTCCGGTCACACCTTTACGGACGGGACACTGCCAGATACTGTACTGATGTTTCTCTCAATGTCCGCAGCTGGTCCGCAATTTTTATGTTCCAGTTTGACTCATTCTGGATGTATGAAATAGCAATTATAAAACTAAGTCACATTTAAATTCTCTTTAATTATTATTATCGTGATATATAATTAATAAGTAGTAGTAGTAGTTATTTTATTTTATTTTTCTCTTTTATTTATTTTTCTAACATATTTTTACATTTTTAAATATCCCTATACAATTTTTTTTTTTTTAATATTTTAGTAAGAAACACTTCGAAATCAAAATTCCAGGGCCGGATATAAAACACTCACCTATTCAAAAATTTGCAGTGCATTATGGAATAGAAAGAAAGTGACCGTTCGCTAATGACCACTACGATTTTGTTGTTATTAAACCATTTATGATTTGATTACACACTATTATAATATTGACCGAAACGTAATGACCTATTTAAATCTACTGTATCAGCCAATTTCCGAGAAATAAGATACGCTCGCTACTATATCCTTTCTGATATTCAATGCTATAAAATAGACTGGCTATAGCATATTTTTATTTTACTAAAACACGAAGGTTATTCAACACGTAACATCAAGCCTGCTATCTCCAAAGGGTTACGCATAGGTATCCTTTAATACACCACATTTCGAGAGTTACGTTTAAGTCCCATGTAGAAGGAAGCCTTTTGCCATCAACCTGGCTCAAATCCAGACTCCCGTCTCAGATCCTAGATAGAAAAACCCAATGGTATTTTGCCCAACCTGGGAATCGACACCAAGAACTCATGCTCAGCAGTAGCACTTGCGACCATTAGACCAGAGCAGAGGCAGTCACGTTCATAAAAACATTTCACTAACAAGCATCCATAGTATTTAATCAAAGCCCTTATATTTTTAATTAACCGTCCTGAGTCACGGCCCATCGTAAACTACACTCAGCATCTGACAAAGTTGATCGCGACACATAAATTGTCACGTTAAGCGCATGCGCATCTGATGCATTTACATCGAGTGGACATACACTTGACTCAATTAAAGTTCGATACACCGCTGAGCCGGCCGCCAAACCGGAAAGATCGGGGTTCAAGGCTGACGGTGCATTTCAGTTTCACTCTCGGCTGAGAGAAATTCCTTTGGGCTTTTACTTTTGAATACAGAACCATTTTGAGGATCTTCTATTTATTTTTAGTGCGTTTTTAGCGGTTGGTCCCGGCTGTCATTTGTAGATCTTTGACAGTCGTTACGAGTAGCCGAAGCCCGAAATTCTCACAGCCAGACTTACCAAGGGTTATTGTGTTACCCAGTCACTTGGTTGTGGAGGTCAGATAAGCAATCGCTCCACGTAAAATACTATTATTCAGCTGCATCTGGTAATACAGGAAGCCGACCCCTACATTGTTGGGAAAACGCTGGACATTTTGTGCATTTGGTTTTGGGTAAAATACTGTTTCGCAAATCTCCTTTTAGAGCCGACGGGAAATCTGCTTTTCCTTTCATAATTGTTTACGGAAAGACACCGAAGGCTTTAATTTTGAAAGTAATTTTCTGTTTCCTGAATGTACTAGTTTTTTGCCTAGTTGTTTTAATTTTGAACGGTTTATTTATTGAACTGAAATGTGTTATTTTGACAACTTTCACACTTTTAAGAGCAACGGACTTGTTACTAGAGAAAACTAAATATTATTTCAAGCCAGACAATGTTGTCAAAGTCATTCTCAACTTCCATAACCTGAGGCACTCAAAATTGTCAATACAAGACTTCCTATTGATAAGAAAATGTCAGAAGGTCACGTCTAAGACTCTCCATCAATCAAAACAGACAGGTTCTTGGTCAAAGCACCAAGGCATGCGCATACGCCGACCAACAATACCAAATGATCCATTGAATTAAAACAACAATATATCATTATAAAAGATTATTGATAAACTTGTCTATGTTTTGAATTCTATTGTATTGTTTCTTGATTCAGATATTTGCGACGCAAATTATAGTGTAGTTGCTAGTGGCTTTGATGTTTTTATTAAACAATTCTGTATGCAAGATTATAAACTCAAGATAAATGCTTCGTTAGTCCCGTGCACTACTCCTTAGCATAGTGTTAGGTTTGATTCCCTGGCTGGGTGGGTGAAGTACCAATTAAAAGATTTTTATTTCATACTTAACAAGACGACAAAACAAATTCTTATTAAGGAAACATTATTAAACAGCCTACAGATCCAAGTTCAGATGACCACGTTTATGATCTAGATGACCTCTCTAAACTCCAAAACCCCAGAAATAAAACTGAAACAATAACAAAGAATTCAGACCTTATTACAATGTATTAAGATGCTAAAAACATCCAGGACAAATGAGTTTCCTCAGTAGTAAAAAGTTTCTGTAATCACAATGTTTCAAGTTTAATTAAAACGGAGTTCGATTACCGAAACTCGGCACGAAAATCGGAAGATCATAATAATTAATGTGTCAAATTTTAATAACTTCCTCAAGGGAAGTCCTTAGTGAATGCTGGATGGGATGAGAGGTAAAAAGCTTGTATTACTCATGGTTTTTATGAGAATGTATTGGTAGAACGGTGCTTTTGAGAATTTGTGTTGAAATCGGTTCATGTGAATGTATTTTTGGAAAGAGCTGATTCTTCCCAGGTTGGGCTGATTCGGCTCAATCGCCATGCGCTACTGGAGGAGGTAATCAAAATTACATTCGCTAAAACACTAACAGTTAATCAGCGATGAGACACATCATAAAAATATCTTACTTAGGCAATAATGCAAATGAAACTATCAATTCCAACAATCAACCAATTAACAAACCTATAAACCAGACAAACGATACTAATAAAGTTCATAATAGTATAAAATTACAATCCACAAAGCGCACTGATGAATCATCAAATACGGAAAGTTATGATCAAGTAACAACTAATCACAATCTTGGTCCAAGGTGAAGTCTTGGTCCGCATCCGCGCGTATTGATCATATAAGGTGATACTAGCTACCTGTCTCATGACAAGGCTCTGATGCTAGATATAAGGCAATGTCAGGGTCGTCTAATTTATTTTTATTATTTACTTACGTGATCGTACTAAGGTCTAGGTTGGGATTTGTGTCTAAGCTTGGTCATAGGTGATTTGGGTTACTTGTTTGTTGCTTACGAGAATCCTTGGTTTTATTTGGTCATGCTTTGTAGTAGTTTTGGGAGGTAATGAGATGTGTTATTAGATTAATCAGCTGCACCTGGACAGGAAACGTCTGCAAGATTAACATTAGCATCATTTGAATCTCTAAAAGCTGAAGTAGTATAAGATTGACGTGCCATTTAATAAGCTGCTTTATTTTTTCATGTATTCAGTGTGAACCATTTTTCAAATTATACAAAGATATTCTGAGCATACATCACGTAATTAAAGAAAATATTTCGTGACTGGTTTAACAAGCAAGTATGCTCTCTCAAGCATAAACAAACATGCTTAACGTGAGATTAAACGGAAAACTTCACTCAGCAAACATGGCTAATTGATACCGACGAAAACATTTCCCCTCCTTCCGAATTCTTTAAAACAAAAGCATCGATGAGTGTAAACAAATAAGATTGATCGCAGTCAAAGCCCGGACGCAAGGGTACGACAGATAAAAATAAAAACAATTTAATTTACGATTATTTCATTCTTTCCATCCATCAACATAATAATGATTCTCATCGCGTCACATTAAAACATTTTTTTCTTCCGTATTTACGCCTTTTAGGGTAATCAAAGTCGTAAATCTCACTCGATAGTGTGAATTTTTATATGAGTCAGTCACCCCTGGCTGGCAGCGTGCGACCTTGCGTCGTGTGCGCGGCCTCGACTGGCGGACTGGCGCAGGGCGGCGCGCTCCAGCCCTTATATGGTAGATCTCGCGCCTGCGCACTCGACACAACATGGCGCTTCCACGTCACGTGGTCCCTTCCATCTAAATTTTCGCATTTATCGGAGCTGAGTAGGAAATTGTTTACATGCTTTATATAGTCTCCTTGAGTTTCGAGTAAATTCTTTAGTTACTACGAACATATCTTATATTACTTCCAAATTAGGGCTGTAATAAAACCTGATGGTTTCCTGTAGTTTGCACGCAAATGATTTTATCTAAAGCCCTTTTATTTATGTCTGTGATATGGAACATGCAATAAAATGCCTAAATGCGGTCCTGTATGTTGTTAATGTTAATTTCTTTTAATAAAATTCGTTGCTTTTAATCAAGGGTTAATTTTGATATATAGCGTCGGTTTACGTTGAATCGTGTGAGATGCAAAGCCTCCTTCCCTATTACAGATCAACGTACTTATGGAACCACTGGTTACGAAAGCCTTAAGGGCCCGGATCAACACCCAGCCTCAAATGAAGATGCAATAACCACCACACTTGGCAAATGGTCAGAATCGGGAGGAGTGGAACTGCTATGCGAGAAACCAAGAGAGGCGCTGCATCAAAAGAACCACACGAACACCGTTCTTCTATTGAAAGCTTATCCATGGGGTCTCCCCGGCAGACTCAAGGGTAGAAGTAGTCTCCTGAAACCCTCAACCTCTAAAGAACTGAGGAGTTGAAGACCCTACAGGTTTCTAAGGACCGAGAACACCTTAGGAACAACGGTAGAAGCGGAGTGGATCACTGGCAATCATTATTTGCAAATCCGAAGTACGATGTCCCACTTGCTGGAGTGTCCGAAGTGTCCCAACACCTGCACTTCAGAGGACGTAAGGGACGCCATGGGCTCTGCGATTAACATGGCCACATACTGGGTCCAAGAAGTTTAAACAAGTCGTACCATTGACACGAAAGAAGAAGTCCGTAGTAAAAATTTGACATTGACAGAGCCGATGCAGTAAGGGCGATTTTCCTAGTTCATGTGTCTGTGCATGATTGTACATAGCTGTTCCAAAATCTGGATCACCCAAGAGTATACAAAAAGAGGCATTAGTGAGTAATTTGTTTATAATTGTAATATTGTATGGAGTATAATTACGCTATTGTTTGCGGGTGCAAGCAGGGTGATGACCTCGGCGTGGCAGAGGTTTTGTTCTGAGATTTTGTATGAGTGGTAATTATCTAAGAAAATTGGGGCATTCGGATGTTTTTTTTTATAAACAGTGAGAATAGTGTTGTTTTCTAGTAAACCGTTTTCTTAATTAAATATTATCATACTGTAATTAAAACTAGATTTATTGTTGAAAAGGATATTTTTTATCAGGTAAGGCGTTTTTTTTTTATCAATAAAAAATCTGAAAATATGCAATGTAAATTTCTACTATAGGTAATGCCCAATGGCACTATAACTAGGCGTCATCTAATTGAATGCCAAAATAATAACGCGCTGTTGTATGTTCAACGTTCAGCGCCGAGAGTTGAAAATTCAGCAGCCCGCTCAGCCCGCTTTTATTAAAGCATTGTTTAAGGTGTCGCCTAGGCTTAACGAAAACGGAAATAAGATAATGAGTCATTTATGCTTACTAATAGCTACTTAGCACTAAACAATGATAACTTGATAAGCATTTACTAATAAATACATGATTACTAAACCAGTAGGTAATTCGCACCAAGTATAGGTTACAATATACTGTTATTTTATTATTCTTGCATAATTTCAACTCATTTAATATATGCATTAGTTAATTTATTCAGATAATATGATCTTTAGTAAACCAGTCATGTGCCTAAGTGATGTTGAAAGCTTTTAATAAAACATGTAATGTGTCGATTTAAATGACATAAAACGTTAAAATAGCATTAAAATTACATAAAAGAATATTTAACAAAATACAAAAAGCCAAAAAGAACCTGCGATGGCCGGGAATCGAACCCGGATCAACTGCTTGGAAGGCAACTATGCTGACCATTACACCACCATCGCAGCTGTGAGAAGCGTCGAAATTGCCGTTCGTTATCGGCGGAACGTTATATCAGTGTGACGTAAACTTGTTAATATATTTTTTATAGTTCCGTTATTTTATGCGAGATTCGCTGCTAATGAATGTTATGCTGATTTTATCAAGTTTTTTTTTTATCGAATTTTTATGACATGAATAATTTAATAATGACGACATTTTTGTCTTTGGCCGTGCATGTTTCCAAGGAAAATATTCAAAGTTTTAACTTTCTAATCATACCGCTAGGCGGCGCTACTACACAGTACAGAAGTGAATGTAAAACTGTCACAGGCGGTTTAGATGATTCATTCGCGAATTCAGCTACATATTTGTAATTATATTTGTGTTGGAACATCAACAGAGGGTAAAATTGGATTAAGTACATATTTCACTTAAAAAGTAATTTTTATTTTGTTTTATTTTTTACAAGATAACTACTTTATTCATTTTGCAAATAAAAGCGTTACAATAACCTAATAATAAACTAAAAAATTCTATCAAAAAAATCTTTGTGTTGGATCAATAAACTGAAACGAACCAGCTTGGGACACTTAATTCGAAAGGTAATTAAGAGACGTAAATAAATTAAAGAAAAATCTTAAACCTGGGAATCGAACCCATTACTTTTCACTCAGTAGCCGCCCTCAAAGCGACTAGACCATCACTGCAGTTTCTTCAGATTAGTACAGAGAGTATGTTAACACAAGTACATAAACATGAGATGCGCGCGCGCCGCTATTGTCGCACAATCACTTTGTAGATCGCCGCCGGCCGGGTCATGATCTCCGTGATTTATACGGGAGACCACGCGTTACCGATCTATGGGACTCTAAAGTATTTATTGGATTTAGATTACGCGTCACCCTAAACAACAACATTTACAACAAAAAAAATTGAGTCGTAAGTCAATGAGATGAGATATGAGCAGAGGTCTAAGTCATCTTAGCGGAGGCGGAGGTTCGATTTTAAGTGGAAGTTTCGCAATAGATGAAGCGTACACGAGGTTCTGTTCCAATCCTAGTCACAAGGCATCAGAAGATTGGATCATTGTCCATGGGAATTCTGGTAGCATACTGTAATTGTATACATAGGTAAAGATTTGGTCAGATCTCTATTTTTTAACATACTTATCGAAACATCACGCCTGTAATCCCCATAGGGTGAGGCAGAGGCCTAATAGTACACTCACATTTCGCCAGTTAAGTCTAAGTCCCATGTAATGGGGGGCGAGCTTATTGCCATCAACCTTGCATAAAACCAAACTCCGTGGCTGCTACTGAGAAAATCTTGATGAAAATACCTAACAACTCTTTGCCCGACCGGAGAATCTAACCCAGGACCTCATGTTCAGCAGTAGCGCTTGCACCCATTAGGCCGATGAGGCAGTCATCCCCTTTTTTATATGGGACAATTTTATAAAGTTGTCCTTGGTCTAGACACTAGACCCCTACCAACTGAAACCAAGTTGCATCCCAGGACGGTATCACAAACCCATCTCCACCATGGTCACAGCAGTTGGTCGCGCGGCACCGTCTGTCGCGATAAACTCGCGACCCGCGGTAATTGCAGCGGGCGCGGGGCGGCGCGGCACGACCTGGCGTGTTCCCACGACATGGTTGGAGGTGGTCGTAACATGTTATACTTGCAATTATCTGAGGTAAGGGTAACAAAGATTAAGTGGAGAAACCCCATAGAGATATAAGAAAGACTTTAAAATAGATTTGCACCGTCTCGTTGGTCCAGCGGACGCAAGCGCGACTGCGGAGCATGAGGTCCTGGCCCCAGGATCTCTGATCCTCTGCCCTGACGATTGTTATTGGGAATTTATCAATAGCTGTCGCGAAGTCTGAATTTGTGCCCGGTTGATTGCAATAGGCTCGCCCCTATTACATGAGACTTAGTAAACATAACTGGCGAAATGTGGGTGTACCTGTAAAGCCCTTCGGGAATTACCTGCGTGATGTTTAAAATAGATGTGGAAAGTCGAAGTTGTTGTGGCGTAAACTTGGACGAGGCGTGAACCGTGATAAGTGGTAAATTTAGGCTCCACTCGGTACAGTATTGACACGAATATAAACTCACTCTAATCACAAGGTTTGCGATTCTAGTCGGGGGGATATAGGGAAGCAAAAACACTAATAGTTACCTGATATTAACCACAGTGTCAGAAAGAAAAGTGATGTAAAACTGTAAAGACGAATTGAATGACTCCAAACAGAGATGAAGAAGTTGTATAAGATTCTTAGAGAAATCATATTCCCGAGGCTGAATATCTTGTTTTACGATGCCTTTAAATGTCCAGCCTGCACTTTATCCAGGACTTAATTCAATCTATTATACTAGATGTGGGTGCCCTAAAGTCTAGCAACCTTTCAGTAACTCAATCCATCTTAACCCAACGCCATAAACCTTACTCCGATAAATTAAGCAACTATCACTCGTTCACGACAAATATATCAAGTTGTTCTTAAAATGCCTCAACCAGGCACCGAATGCCGACACCCACGCGTTGTTTAGTAAACAATTTTGCGTAATTTTCGCCTGTCCAAGTCTGAGTCTAGATTGTGGGCTAGAATAGGGGTGGCGAAACTATGCAACTTAGTCCTAAGATTTGTCTTATGAATTGAGGACGCAAAAACTCTGCGTTAAGTGGAAATCCGACAAGACAAAGGCATAAGTTATAGAATCAGGCGTTACTTTGCAGAAATCCATGACATAAAATGTTATGAAAAATATTTAGTTTTAATTCTGTGAAAAGAATTAAAACTAATTATTTTGCATAACATTTTATGACGAAAATGCGTAACAAAACATTAATCATATCGCTAGTTATTTTAATCTCCGAGAAATTCGCGTAGAACATATTCAATAACACTGCCTGGTCAGGACCATTGCACTTTCGAATAGGAAGTTACTAAAAAGAATAACATTATAATTTTATTCGTTAAATATTGCAACTTACTTCCTCAATAAGAAGCAAATCAATCCACTTGATATTCTCGCTAAGACATTATGAACATTTTGGTGGTGAAGACGAAAGTTTGAAAGCAACTCAATATAATCAGTTTTGCCAACCCTAGCTTCAGTATAATAATTTCCCATCGCGCTCATTTATTAAAGTGAAAAACGAATGGTCAAATACATTGGATATTGGGTAATTTTGAAATATTAGCGGAGCGAATTGTCAATTGAAATGAGTTAGGCGTGAGTTGGGGTTTCAGTGTAAGCGGTAAGCGACTCAGGAAAAGGTTTTAAATTATATCAAACAGTTATTTAGAGAACAGTTTTAGTTTATAGATTTAAGGGTTTAATTACGATAGCCATCTGCTAAACCATCCACTTTTCGACGTTTAAACTTAAGAAAAACGGCGTTTATAAACTCCTAACATAACATTTGTTGTAAAAAAACATAAGGACGCAAATTTGGCTACTGAGCTTGGTCCTGCAGTCCTATCGCCAGATCGTGAAAAATGAAATAAGGGACTGTTAGAGTAAATCTCGAAAGCAGCTGCGTAGGCCGGAGCACAAATTACATAGAATGACACTATCCCGGAGTCTACATTTATGTCCGGTTAATCGCAAAAGGACAACCTCGCAGCCCAGTTGATCTATACTGGGTGTATACTATGCACTTTTGCCTACTCCTTAGGCAAGGTGCAGGCATGAAATTTAGTAAAACTGTGTGTGCGTTAAAACACTGTGGTTAAAACAGTGTATGAAATAAAGTAACCCAATTTCCCCCCAACTCACAACTTCCTCGCTAACAAAGCAACCATACCCCCAACATTCCTTGACCGGCGACCCACTTGCATGACAAAAGAAGGAAGCGCTTGGTTGTCGTCAGCCGACAACCATTGTCTGTAGCACCCTGCGCGTAATGACGGATGGGTGTCGTAACCGTGGCCTGGCAAGTAACGATACGGTTCGTGGGCATGGTGAAGAAGCTTAGTTGAATGGTGTAATGATTGTTGTTAAGTGTTTGTCAAGTGGATAAACATGGCATTAAGTCAAAATTTCATAAGAGGGTTGTGGAGGATTATGTCCCAGTCTCGCTAACAGAGAGGTGAGGTCTATTAGGCAATAGTGGGAACTCAGATAGGCAGTCGCTCCATGTAAAATACTGGTTTTCAGCTGCTTAGACTGGAAGCCGACCACAACACAGTTGGAAAAAAGGCTAAGCAGATGATGATGCTAAAAAGAAGGTGGACAAATGCATTTGGTAGTTGGAAAGTGTGTGAAAAAAGAAAAGAAAAAAGTGCATACCTAGTCAGACACCAACCTCTGTAGACATTATTGGTCTCACAACTCTTACACGTCATCATTTATTTTTTATCCTACCTCGAACGAAACCTAGGGGTTTGTGCGCGTTCTACTAGCTAAATACTTTCTTCTATTGCAGCATTTCTATTATATTTTATATGACTAAGAATCCCACCATGATATCAATAATGTCAACTTCCTTAATCTCGTCACTCAAAAACTAGTAGGTACACAAGCCGAACTTGTCACAAACAGTCGCATTGCCTCCACACATAGCTATCTAAAACTGTTTATATCCTACAACAGTATGCGTCGAGAACAACAACACATAACGGCATGTGTCGCCTACTCGCGACGCGACGCGCCCTGCCCTAGCGCCCTACTAGTGAATGCTGTTTAGTCGATGTCACCGGGCGGGAGACAACCAGATTTGGATGTAATGGATGCTTTAGTGAACAGATTACTGTTAGAGGCTTGGTGACATACACAAGAGAAGAATTTTGATGTCTCCTCATCTCTTGGTTACGGGTAAAAGAATTTACAAGTGTACATGCCTGCATGTTGGTAGCAAGTGGCGCTGATTAATAGGGTTCGATTCCCAGGTCGGCAGTGTTATTAGGTTTTTTCGACAGGAATTTCTCAGTAGCAGTCCGGTGTCTGAGTTTGGGCCTAGATGAAGGTATAGCCTTCATCTTTAGACTTTAGACTCGCCCCTTCTGCACGGGACTTAAACTTAATTGACGAAATGTGAATGCGCTATAAGGCGGTGTTGCCTGCTCCTCTGCGTAACCCTTCGGAGATAACAGGCGTATTTACGTAGGGATCATGAAATTTAAAAAAGTTACTAAAACTTGTTATTTTATTTTATTATCAGTAAGACTGACAGATTCTGAAGTTGTTGAAAAGTACCTACTTATGTGATCAAATAAGGTGGTACAGATGTAATAATGTAAGCGACCATTAACCACCGAGGTCAGTAAATAATGTTTTTGGAGCCTTCATTTTTTTAATACTCATGTCGAGAGGCACGTGCCTCCAAACGAAGAGTAACAAACGTTAAACAGTAGTTCAACTTCAAACTGTCTCAAACGAGTAAATAATATGTATTTTGAATAGTTCGTCCACATTTGTTTCGCTGTTGATCGTAACAACATTCAAAAACTCACTGGACACAGGAAACTAAGGATTTCAAGCTGTATAATTGAAAACTCAACACAAGTAACATCACGCCTGTAATCCCCGATGGATAAGGCAGAGGAGTACCCACATTTCGCCAGTTATGTTTAAGTAACATTGTAATAGGGGGTGAGCCTATTGCCATCAACCGGGCGCAAATCCAGACCGTGACTGCTACTGAGAAATTCCATATGGAAAAACCCAACAACACTGTCCGACCTGGGGCTCGAACCCAGGTCCACATGCTCATCAGTCACGCTTGTCACCTAGGCTAGGCCATCGCGGCAGTCAGTTGAAAACTCAAGTTACGAGTATTAATATGAAAAGAAGCATGTAAGGATCAACTGCTATGACAGGTGTTCCTGAATTTCTACCTACCCTAAAATGAAAAGAACCTTAAGGATATGTTACTATGATAAGTTAGTATATCTAACGAGTCTGAAGAGTAAGTGTGGTTACTTAGTCCCGACCAAGCTCATGGTATTCAACTATGTTCTGGTAGATAAATTGTACTAATTTGATCTTCTGTTTTTCCTTTTTTGCATTTTGACACCCATATATGCCAAATAAAATTGCTATTTGTCACGAGATCATACAATTTTGACGGAGAGTAGGTACTTTTAATAAAATATATAATATGAGGTACAGTTATAGGTACATATAGTCAATAATATCTTATTTATCGCCATAATGATGATGTCACGGACCTTGAGTATAGTGAGTGATGACTTACGATCGACACATCGTTATTTTAGATATCAAGTAATTGAGTATTGTTTCATTAATGTAATTAAATTAAAATAAACTTGAGTTAATTACTATATTCAGCTGTCTGTATTTTTTCTAGTCTGGTCCCAGTATCGTTTAAATTATAATTTGAAACATACCTTGCAGTATTTTCTTACTTATTTTGATTTAAAAAAATCCGAGTTGATCTTACCTGTAACAACAAACATAACATTATAAACAAATGAGTCAATAGAAAAGTAGGGAAATTAAATACTTTAGCCTTTCCAAGAGAGGGTTTGTCAATAAGTTAACTTCAACTGACGTAAGGGCAACTTAGGAACTGACAATTGACATTACCAATCTATTCGAAAGGTGTGGTGATTACGGCAATATACAATCATTATGTTAATAAAGGCTCTATAATACTTATTAAGCAGTGATACCCAAGTGGTGTGACCGTTGAACTGCCAAGCCATAGGGCTCGAGTTCGAACCCAAGACACGCACCTCTAATTTTTCGGAATCATGTGCTCACTTGCATCAGTTGCCAGGAAACAAGCATGCCCGAGAGATATTTCTCGACGGCATGTAAAACCTAGTCAGAGGCTCATGGGTGGCATAAAAACTCTGACCAGGTCAGGCACTAACCACACGATAAAGACAGAATAATAATTGCATTTGAAAAAGGATATTGGATGTTAATAATGAACTTTATGGTTTATGGCGTATTACCGAGTACTGACTGGGTTTTGGAGGCCAGATAGGCAGTCGCTCCATGTAAAATACTGGTAGTCAGCTACATCTGGTTACACTGATGCCGACCCCTACATAGTAGGAAAAAGGCTGGCAGATGATGAAGTTTATGGTGTATGTCAGAGGAAATAGGCCGGTAATTGGGCCATACCAAAACGATAAGCGACGCCGAAGGCACTTGTACCCATTGTCTCCTAAAACTAACGTAATCGATGTAAACACAGATCGATATCTCGATAATTGTCTGAATCGATCCTTAATTGATAGTGGAGGTCGAATTACTCACTGTTTAGTAAACAAAGTCTGTTTGTGTGTATTTCTTTTATTGTACTTACAACCGTACCAGACAGGTGCGTTATTTTGTGTTATTCATTTCAACACTACTGTCTCAAAACGGCATAAGAAACATTGCGAGGAAACCAACAAGTCCTACAAAAATTCGAACATCATGGTGATATCCACGAACTATTCCATTTTAAATATGAATTATAATAACGAAACGTTCTGAACTTGAAGATGCAAAAAGCATGCTTAAAGACTTCTGGTAATTAATATATCTGATAAAATGATCTTAAAAAAAAAGAAAATCATGAGTTCTACTGCCTGACTTCAGTCCCGCCTCGAGTGCAATGACTAACTTTGCACACTTGCATCAAAATGTACTAATAAGATTACAACATCCCATCTGAACTAACAGTTTAAACGTTTTACAGCCAGTTACAATATTAAAGGATAAACGATGACTAATAAAAAAGTGATAGCAATGTTATTAAGTGGAATAAGTTGTAAAAGTCAGGCGAGGCGAGTAAGTTGCCACTTGCCACTTACTACTTGACGACTGTGGGCGGTGTAGGTATATCATTACGACCAGTGCCGATGTTATAATGAGCAGTGCTCACGCTATTTGCGAATTACTATCGACACCTTATGAGTTCCGAGAATATGTTGCTTTTGAAGGGAGGTGGTAAGTAGTTTTTTTTTTATTGACGACACGTTTGGCTGCTGCGCTGCGTGTCGCGGGTTCTATCCCGCACGGAACAAATCTTTGAATGGCCTACAGATAGTTGTTCCAGGGCTGGCTGTTTGTGAATGTATGTATAACTTTTAGGTTTTCTTTTAACCTTTCCCCCACTAGAGTGGGGCAAAGGTAAGATTAGTTTGGGAAAACTTAAAAGTTTAAGTTGAATCCTGCGCAGAAGAATATGCCACTTTGTTTCTTCTCCTTTGGAGTGAAAGGTGACTGGGATTGGGCATGGAAATATTGCGCAAAAATTCAAGAGAATTGCTCGTTGTAATTATGAGTAACAGACGTTTTCTGTCAGTATAGGCTTCGACTGCAAATACTGACCCTGTGCGTGCTTGGGGATAGTGGATATTCAGGGATCTGAGTATAGGTCTTATGCCATTATGTGAGAAAATTATACAGTCATCTTCAGTCAGTCAGTTGAGTGCCTGGTTGGTCTAGTGGTCGCAAGCGCGACTGCTGACCACGAGGACCTGGGTTCGATTTCCAGGTCAGGAAAATTGTTGTTGGGTTTTTCCATCAAGAATTTCTCAGTAGCAGCTCTGGATTTGTGTCCGGTTGATGGCAATAAGCTCGTCCTTTATTACATGGGACTTAAATATAACTGGCGAAATGTGGGTGTACTATTAGATACACCTCTGCCTAACCCTTCGCTGATTACAGGCGTGATGTTATTTATTTATTTTGTTATGTTATTATCCAGTCAGTAAGTTTCGTAGTAGCTTAGCTGTTTAATTATTCAGTAACCTGTGTTTAGTGTCTGTCAGACCTAATTTAAGAGAGTAAAGTAATTTGTATCACCGTTTTTGGACAATTCAAAGGTGCGGGAATGATCTTTGCACTCTTTTCCACCTTCAACTATCTCTCTCTACCCTCCCAAACTACCTACTAATTGGCCCATAAGTACCTAACAACCAAATTAACGAGCTTGCCGACTAAAAGACGTAAAAAACGTGGTAAATATGAGCGGGCATCGAAGGCTGTGCGCGGGCGGCGCGCGGCGGCGCGGCGGCGCTGTGGGCGGGGGCTTGATACAGTTTTACTTGATGGTAGGGAGACAAGGTGATTTGGTTACATTAGGACACTTGCGAATATTGTGTAGGACATAGATTTCCGAAGAAGGGACCCGTTTACAAGAAGCAGAAGTCTTAGGCAAAGTTTTTGTCTGAGCAAATAAATAAATTATTAAAGTGACATTCTGTCATATATGTTCAAAAAATTAAGCTACCGAGATGCATCTCGTCAAAGTGTTGGTAAGGGTTCGATAATTTATAATTATGATCCTGTGTCTCCCTAAGATCAGACGCTGGATTCCTTTCCATTAAAAATAAACCACTAATTCTGAAAAGTCAAACATTTTTTTCACTTAACCGTTGACCATTTCTTAAAGCCTTCATTGAACCAATCGGTATCGTAAGTGAGCTAATAGACAGGACACAGGTCCTGTATCATGTATGATACTCGTGATAACATTTCGTGATGACATCGACCTCGTGATGACATTGACCTCGTGATGACATTTACCGACAGTTAGTACGGATAGCGATGAAATATCGTGTACAATTGCGGTTTTTGGTACAAGTTCACATTTATACATTTTGCTAGCTTAAAACGATTCTACCTTAGATAGCTTTTCCGTGTCTAGTACTAAAACAATGGTCACCAGCCGCTACCGAGCGGCGCCAATACCGTAAAGGCGGCATATTATCACATTTAAATTGATATCTAATAACCGACTTCATAACTAAGAGGTTATGCCACCCGCCATCATGGTAGTACTAGTTTTAATTCAAATACTGCTATTTGGGACTAAATAGCTATTTAGAGGCTGTAAACAGGTTCCCTTGGTCAATGTATGCCTTGTAAAACAGTTGTTACTGATTATTATCTGTACATATTATGTATTTAAATTGGTGCAGTTGGTCAATGAGTGTTTTGCAGAGTAAGATAAGATTTTCAAGTCTCTTTCGTGCCTCATGTAAACGTATAAATACGTATGTCTATTTATCTTATGGGAACGTTTTAGGATGATTATGTATCTATATATCTTGTAGGTATTTAATTTACTTAATATTTTAAACGCGAAACTTTGTGAGGATGGATGGATAGTGTTTGTTACTAGAGATGGACTGAATGCGGATTCTGCCGACTGTCGAGTACGGCCGAACATTCGGTTGAAACATGTGCTGATGCCAAAGTTCGACCGAATTTCGCGCGCCTATAGACGGCGACAGGTTAAATCATACTTTTACAGAATTAGTAAGCGGGCCCTGGATGGTTTAATGGATGGATGATGAAAATTTGTTTGATTGCCACAATTTCATCAAAAATCGGTCCAGGGTTTAGGATCAGTTCAGTGACATACACATGTACAGAAGTATATAGTTTAGTATTTTCTTCTGATTTCTTTAACTAGCAGTGAGTTCAGTTGGCAATATGTAGGATATAGACCACTAGTCTGTCCTACAGATTAGTAAAGGTTTGTTCAACCGAATGTTCGGTCCATGAACCGAACTTCTACCGAATAGTGAAATTCGGTAAAAGCAGCAGAATTTCAGTAATGTGAAACGAATTTCGGTCCATCTCTATTTGTTACACATTCACCAAAAACTATTGAACGGATTTGGATAAAACTTTTCAGTATTATAGCTTTTACATCAGAATAACGCTTAGGCCACCGTACACAAAATACGTTTCGACTTGAAGTTGTGGACACCAGCCCGTTAGCCCGTTATACAATACACTACAATACCTAGGCCATAATTTATAAAGATATTGTGTAAAATCAAAACAAAACGCGGGCGAAACCGCAGACGGAAGCTAGTCTCTTATATTAACAGACGGAGTTTATTTAACCGAGTATCTTATTTAAAGGTTAGACGCAGATAAACCTGACCCAGTAATGACATAGTTAGGTCAAGGGTATGTAGGATAATGTCCAGTGTTGTAACCGCTCCGTATCCAGTGAGTCAATGTCATTACATACAATATTAATGAGTATTATGAATGTGGGACCTACAAAACATAACCTACCATTGATCAGTTAGATGTGTATCTTGTATTAGGTTACGATGGGACTGGCATACGCTGTGCGTTATAAAAGTCCCTAAAAAAAGAATAAAAAAAAAAAAAAAAACATAACCGATTAGAAAAAATTGGATGAAGTTTCGATTTCAAAACACCTAGTGATTGCCACAGAAATAATTGAAAGATCTGATAAAATTATGTTTTAAAAGTTAATTACCGACAAAGCATTAAAATTTCATCATTTTGAGTTAGCAATAATTCGGTTTAATTATTATTTTGAAGAACTAGATGCAGCTTCGTGGTTGTAACTTGCGTTAAATCTTTTTAAGGAGTTGTTGAATGGGTAAATAAAAATTTCAGTAGCTCAATCAATATAATAAAGATTTCGAAATAATTAATCAGTGGCTAGCCACTGATTAATTATTTCGAAATCTTTTTTTTTTTTTTTTTTTTTGATAGAGAGATTGGTAACATACGTTAAGGTTCGATTTCTGCCATAAAACATTACCCAACATTTTTAATTATACAGATAGCTATTAAACCACTTCATAAACAGATCTCTCTTCTCTCTTTTTCAACTGATTAATTAGACACTTATTGGAAAATCAACCAATTAAATCATAAACTAACATTTTTATAATGTCTGCTAATTTCCAAAATAATCTCAGATGATAAAATTGAAAGTATCCGCGTAGTACATGCATGTACAAAACTGTTTGATAAACTTTCTATCTGTGAGAACTTCTGTCGCGTGCGTACTGTCACGAACAGCAGTGTTACGAGTAATCGATTTGTAAATATAACACGAGATTACTTTAATTACTCGAGCTTGTGTTAATCGATTTGAAATCGATTTCATTATTGTGTATAATTAAAACGATGGCGCCAAGGAGTGTTTCTCAAGTAATTTTATAGGCATTTCTATACGCAATCTAATGAAAAATGTGGGTTATAGGACTACCCAGGCATTTTTACATTAAACTATGCATTGTTTTTTAAACGCAAAGAATTTCTCCTATATCGTGGGTGCGTTTACAAACATTTAAATTCACATAAACAAACAGCCAGACTACCAGATTCGCTAGCTAGACCTACAAGCCACACAAATAATTGTTCTGTGCGGGATTCGCACCTGCGAAACGCAGCGCAGCAGCCAATCGCTCAGCCACTGCGCCAACCATGTCCGTGAATTTGAGTACCTGTGACATTCAATAATAATATTTTGTTGATAAAATGAATGTTTTTGACTCATATGGACTTCTAATGTAATGCTTTTGCAACAAATAATGTTTCCACTACTGGGGCTCAAGCCTCCTCCCTGCGAGAGTGAGACGTAATCAACCACGTGTGAGTTCAATTTCACTTGATGGATGTCACATGTCTCGAATCTTTAGTTCACTGTTATGTTTATCAAATTTAAACTCAACTTAATCTAGCTTAAAAAATTTCTTTCGTTTAGTATTTCCCCAAAAATACTTCCAACCGACTTCAAAAAAGGTGGAGGTTCTCAATTCGGTTGTATTTTTTTTGTGTTTTGTTACCTCGTCTCTTCGTAATTTATGAACTGATTTAAGCGATTTGAAATTTCTTCTTTTATTTGAAAGGATATACTTTCCGTTTGGTCCCAAAGAAGTTTCATCAAAATCGGTTCAGTAGTTTGGTTTGTAAATCCAAATAGATGGAAAAAATATGTCATTAAAGTAAAAAAGCGAAATTGATACTTGATAAGGATTTGTGTGAGATACGATTACTAAAAAGAGTAAAATAAAAACGATTTTCAAAACACAAAAAATGGAAAATAACTTTACTTTCGGAAGTCGGTTTGTTTCATTGACTTTTTTGTCACCGCATGCACTACAAGTATTAGCGATATTACGTATCATTTTCCCACTATAATTAAACCTAACAAGAAAACATAACATGTAAAAAGATTCACAATTACAAGCGAAAGTGTCGATGAATTATCCAATTGCATTGAATCGATTCTAACATCGATTCGACTCGGCTCGTTAAAATCGATAATCGCTAATCGAGATATGTGTCCGTCGGCCATGAAAGTCGCTTCAGGCGATCTATTCGATATTTAGGCTGGTTTTCCATAAGAGATGAGCGCGGCAGCTACGCAGTGTGAGGTTGGGTAGCGATGCTATGAAACGGTGTGATGGATTAGAAAGAGAGAAAGAAAAGTGCATTTATTAAATAAGCAAACAAAGAAAAAAACCTTGTACCTAAGAAAACCATGTTTTAGTGCCAAAAAGGCTTCACCTTAGTAATAGACGAAGATGCGCGGTTGTGGAGTTGGGAAACGGTGTGTAGCGGAGTGGAGAGGACTGTTTTTTCAGATCTGGTTCCTTACACCATTTTGCATACATCTCTCGCACACATTCCTCGCTCGCGTCTCTAGCTCATATCTCTTCATCTTTCGAATATACTAATACCTAACTCAGCTTGCTTATCAGACGCTAGAAGTATGAACTAACTGAATCAATTTTATTTCCTTTGTTTCTGAAGTTTTACGTTCAAAAGTGTCTTGTAATTGCCTTATTGAAATAAATGGTTGGAGTTTGGTGGATTTTTTATTCGCTTAGCTACTACAGATGTGTAGTGGACAACCAGACTTAATCGTTTAAAATATTTTCCCGCGGTTTGTTACGTAAGATGTTCATAATTACATAAAAATCGTGTGAATTTTGTGAGTGTACATCTCATGTTAAAGTGCATGTTACTTGGATAAACAATTAATTTCACTTTCTAGTTAACAGTTTTATTTTCTATGAGAGTCTTTCTTCGGGAAATTGTTTTTCTTAATGGGTCTAGAAGTTTCGATTGTATTATTATCAATGTGGGTTTGTTGTCAAATCTTATCTGTGTTTTAATGAAAATCTGACAGATTATGAAAAAGCCTGAAATTCATGATTTTTGTTTAACGTTTTGTGAAACTTCTAATGAATTATCTGGTAAAAGGCTTATTTAGTAGGAATTTTCGTAGGAAACCTGATCTAATCGAGAACTTTCTTGTTTATGTATATTATCACTCATGTTTAAATTATAATTTTATTTATTTTTTGTTATTATAGTGTGCACTTATGGCATGTAGTGTCAAATAATAATGTATTTTCTTTCTTGTATCTACAAAGCAAACATTAAAACTATTTTGAAAGTGATACATTACGAAAAAGATCCTTCCCGCCAATCGTCTACAGACACCTTTAGGCTATCACCTCTCAATGCTCACACGCTACTAACATTGCAAATTGCAGACAATACGTATTGAGACTAAAATAAACCACACTTATAATAAACCGAAATATGTATGACTGTCTGACGCTATGTTTCGCCGAAACCGCTGAACCGATTTCGATGAATTGAACAGGAAAGTAAAGCGTATTTTAACATATTTTTTTACTGTATGGGAATCGTAACAGTATTCTGAGAATATTCTCGATTTTAATTTAAATATTAACAAGGTCATATGTTTTAAGCGACTTCGAAACTGTTAATTGAAACCAAATATTGAGTTGATAACAGTGAAAAATGAACAAATAACTATAGACAATTCTCTTGTAACCAGAACTTGAGAAGTTAACCGCGCTAAAATTAGCGAAAAGTCTTTCATTTCACATGCCAACGGCTTTATATAGGAAAAATGCTACCACTTTCTATTTACTATCACTAAAAATGCGTGAAAATTCAAACTGCGAAAATTACTCATAAAATAATGAATATTTAAAGGACGAAAAACCCTAGCTATACGTCGTGTTTTTAAGATTCTTCTCCCAAAACTGCCTGTGATGTTCAAAACATGTATCATATGATATCATAATCTTGTCTAAAGTCTGGTTAAAATACTAGTTGTTAAAGTAAATAAAACCATCAATGTATTATTGACCCCTCGCCGCCACCGCCCGGGGCAACACTCCACCTATCGAAATGCACCGTGTATTTGACGCGGCGAGGACTTAAAATTATATGCCTCGGTAAATGTGAAGATTGAACTTTTTCATGTGTGTGAATTTTATTGATATAGCTGTCTGCGGGTTTTATATGGAATTTATTGGTTTTTAGCAGTCATATGTGATTCTATCAATAACGAAAATATAAAATTCAAAAGTTTGAAAAAGTACGACACGTTCCAAATACTGTCGCCAGTTGTCTAATAACTGGCGAAATGTGAGTGTATTAGGTACACCTCTGCCTAACCCTTCGGGATTACAGGCGTGATGTTATGTTATGTTATTAGATGGCGGAAAAGTAAAAAAAAAATCAAAATACTGTAAACTGTCTCAGTCCCCCCTGGTTTAAGAATTTCTCGTTGTTACATATTTTCACTAGCGTAGGCCAAAGTGGTTCTCCTCCTTCAGGAATGTTTCTCTGGTAAGTAGAGGCTGGATTTTTGCCTGGCTGATGACAATAGGCTCGCTCTAAATTACATGGAACTTAAACATAACAAGTAAAATATATCGGTAACTACTATTGCTACACGCCTCCCTACACTATTGGATATTAATAAGCGTGTAGACGATACCAATATATTAAGATTGCATAATTAATTACCTGCCTAATTTTCTAGCACCTTGAACACCAACATTTTTTATTCCTGTCACCGCCTGCGCAGACTTGACGCCAAACACAGACATTCAAATATTTACGAGCGGTAGACGGGACAAGACGAAGAAAATCGTAATCCTATACTTGTTACAACTTGGTAACAAATCGTTCATCGTTCATCAAAGGGAACATTCGTGTGTCAAAATCGAAAATGTTCGGGATCAAAATTTTGATATGAAAATATTCCCAATGTCCGCTCTAAGTCTTTTAAATCTCTTTGACGCCAAATCAATTAATTGGTGAGACAAAGCTGAGCCGGATCGGCTGGCCGATTGCTTGGACACGGCGCGGGCGCACGGTCAAGGACGGTCGTAGTCTAAGCGCGTTTGTTATTATTATTATATCGTATTTGATATAACTTCATAGATAATGAACTAGTCATTTAGGTTCACTTTACTTGAAACTTTTTTTTAATCGATATTTTTTTAAGTTGCTTGAAGGCCGGTCGGACATTTCAGATTTATGTACACACATCAAAAGTATCTAGGGATCAACATATATTTTTGCAATAACTTTTCTCCTGATTGATATTAATTAAAATTTTCTTTAAGGATTCATCAAATAAAGTGTTTTCGTTTGTCACAGTAACGATAAACCAAGTCACCTTTGCATTAATAAAGAAATTTGCCATTTTCCTAATAAAGGGATTTTTGACATTTGAACCACTAACATTAAAGTTCGAAAAAAAGACTGAAATAACAGTTTTCTTTAAAATTTTATTGGGTAACTTAAACAATTAATAATCCGTGTTTCTACCGCGAACACTAACAACACAAGAACATCGGTTTGGCATACTCAAAATGAGTTCATCCAAATCACGCTGTGGAATGGCCGCCCATGTTCGTTGCAACAACAAAAAAAGGTCTTCTTGCGTCTGGATACCCTCCATATTCGGCAGAGCTCTTCTCTGTAGCATATCCCATGCATGCTCAATCGGGTTCAAGTCTGGCGACTGAGCAGGCCAGGGCAGGACATTGATGTTAGCTGCGGCGAGAGTCTGTCTTACAACTCTTGCGGTGTGCGGTCGTGCATTATCATGCATTAACTGAAATAAGGGACCGATTTGCACTTGTAGAGGAACGATGACGTCTGATACAATCGTCTCAGCATAAATTTGAGCGTTGAGGTTGCCTCTGATCCAAATCAACTCAGTTCTTCCGCCGATCCAAATACCCGCCCATACCATGATGGTTCCACCACTATAAGGATGGACTTCCTGGCAGGATTTTAATCGCTGTTGGCGTCCAGGGGTTCTCCAGTGTCGTATACGTCTTGTATCCGGTCTCATACCAAAACGAGACTCATCAGAAAAGCACACGAAACGCCATTGTTCTTCTGCCCAATTTCTGTGTTCAAGAGCCCATTGATATCGAATCCTACGATTGTGCATTGCTATAGGTGGTACCCGTAGCGGTCTTCGGGAATGAAGGTTCACTTCATGCAAGCGGTTTCTGACTGTTTGGTCGCTAATTAAGTTCCCTGAAGAGTGATGAAGCCTCACGGCTAACATCATGGCGGTTATTGTTGGAGCTCTTCGAGTTAAGATTTGAATGTATCGGTCTTGTCTCCGTGTGGTGCAGCGATACCGTCCTCCATGGCGCTCAGTCACGGTACCAGTGCTTCGGTAACGTGTCCAAAGTCGACTGATAACACTCTGACTTGTATTCAGAGCTAAAGCCACAGTACGTTGCCGGGAACCAGCTTCTATCATTCCCACGGCTCTGAGCATTTCTTCCCTGCTTAAATGACGTCGCCGCTCCATAATAACGTTGGTTTTAATCAGTAGTAGGGAAACAGTAGCACTAATAATGTCTTCAATGCGTTGTATGTTTTTATAGGGAAAATATTGACAGCTTATTTTCATCTTTTACTCGAATTTGATTGAGAGTTCCTGATTCAAATTATGAAATGCACCAAAAAGGATCCATATAAATTTATAAAATCATAAATTTATTACAAAGCCACATCTCAATCTCAAGAAATCCGCATAAAAATGCTTGATCCCTAGATACTTTTGATGTGCGGTTATATCTGGTCTATTGAAATGTATAGTTTTGTCTGTTATTATTATTTGCATTTCTGCCCTTATCCTGAAGGAAAAGAGTACCTGCCTACCCCTATTGGAAAATGCATGAGTTTCTGTATTTATGTTAGTATGTACTGATACTTACATGATCGGCATAATTATACAAGCTTTGCAAGAGTAGCTTTTAAAACTTGGTAAATAGATGAGCCAGAAAGCGAACTTGATAGTGCGAGGATGCAACAGAAAATCATACGGTTTTTTTTTTTAAACGTCTTTAGTACAGAACTTGTACGTGGAATTCTTCAGTCGCTGAATGCGACAAGAACCAGATGCTAAAACACTATGTCATGTACATCTGTCTTTGTTCCAAATTCAAAATTGAACATTTCCGTGAGGTGACAACAACAATAACCGTCCTTTACATAAAATTATTTTTTCTTCACAATAATTACAAAAAGAACGGATGCATGTTTCCATTGTGAGGTAACACCGTTTTTGGTATTATTTCTTAATCGCCTACCTTCCTGCGGCCTCGTATCAAATACTTGTCGTTTCATACAAAATCTTAATAACGCTGGATTGGCCACGGTAAGGCCGGGGTCGTTTGGGAAACCGCGAACGCTGTTAATGAGCTTAAATTAGGTTGAAACGGAAAAAAATCGAGATTAAAAATGTCGGAAAATTAAATTAAATGTACTTACACAATATAATTATGTTGTCTCGGTTTTAAAATTTAGCGGTTTTCGATTGAGGGGAATGGACCTCCCATTGGAATGGGACCTCCCATTGGAAGCTTTAATTTTTGACGATTATTTTAATGAAAACTTACCCAATGTCCATCGATTGGTGATTTTTAACCGAAATGTTAATGAATTGTAGAATTGAACTTACCTGTAACAAGAAAACAATAACATAAGTAAAAATATTGATCAATATCAACTCAAGCTAGAAAACAGAAGGACATAGCATAAGAACGTTATGAGCAGTGGTAATGAATGATAATAAAATACCAATAATACCATTCATTACCTCCCTTAGAGGCAAGAACCAGTGATCAAAGAATGCGGACGTTCGCCGCAATTACCGCATAAATCCATATTCTTAACTGTCTTTACCTATTCCAATAGAATAGTCAAAGGAAAACGTCCTTTGTGAACTCAAGAGCGCATTATTAATCATTTCCTTTCATCAAAGCGCATTCATTATCTTGGAAAAATCAAACAAACAAGAATTTATTATCACAAATCATCTCGTATTTCCCACATCTCAGAAACTCATACCATCGCGGGGATTACTCCCGAAGGGTTAAGCAGGGAGCAGAGATGTACCTAATAGTACACACATTTCGCGTATGCTTATGTCCCATGTAATAGGGACCGAGCCTGACATCAACCGGCCACAAATCCAGACTCCTTAACAGCTACTATGAAATTCCTAATAGAAAAAGAGGAAGGTGAAAACACCCATTATCGTCCTACAAAGCCGAAATTTAAAATAGAACGAAGGAAGCGTTCGTATTCCGATCACATAGCGTTCGGGTGTTTCCGCCGAGGATTCGCGCGCACTCGGGCGGTGAAATGGCATGTGTGGCACTTGGAGAATGCGACGCATCGGCGCAAGTCGATGACATTTTGATGTCACTCTGTTGTGATTTAATCGATGCTTGCATGCTGCAGGCGAATGATTGACACTTGATATTCACTTCCAAGAATTTAAAAATGTGTTATTGTTTGTTCCTTGTTGAGATCTTATTCATGGTCGTGTTCATTAGTTTCATAGAATTGTATTTTATTATTAGTATTAAATAAAACACTTAAAGGAAGATACTGATTTAACTTGAAAGTTGAATCATATTATCAAATAGAGCTAGAATCTTATTGCAACGAATTTCTGCACGAACCAGCTTATTCTGGAACTCTCCTGGCAGTTTCCAGAAATAGTATGGAAACCCTTTGCCAAACATTCAAATTGCTTGAAGTTTCAACCATACAAGTCATACTAAATAATAAAATCAAATCCAAATGGCACCGTCAACATTCGTTGCCTTTACAATCTTCAAGACAATTCGCATAATCTCAAAAGGAGGTAAGGTCACCCAAAGTCATATTCAGTCATCATTATCGTCCTTATATGCAACGATCTAATCTTCACTCATAAGTCATAAACTCATAACACAGTAAATTATTAAGTCACCAGCTTGACTATAACAATAAAAATATATTATTTTATTGGAGCATCGTACTCCGGGACGTGGGTGGAGGTTTATAGTCTATCTTGTACTGCCATAATAGACGTAATACTTAGGCTGAGATTCATAAACGTACATAAGCGTCAGCGCTACTGATGAGCATAAGGTCCTGGGTTCGATTTCCAGATCGAGCAAAGTGTTATTGGGTATTTCTATCAGGAATTTCTGAGTAGCAGGCATGGAGCCTGGATTTGTGCCCGGTTGATGGCAATAGGCTTGCCTCCTATTAGATGTGAATAATTACACCTCTAACCTTCAGTTCTGACTGTTGGGACACAGGCATATGAGAGTTGGACTGTAACAGTAATCCACCACGCAGGTCCAGTTGGTACATAAACTTCTTTGGCTAAACGTTGCTCCTGTCACCGTCACACTACTGTCAAACTGCCAGTGCAAGATACAGGGAACATGTCTTCGTACTGAGTATCGTTTATAGATCTCTCACCTCAGTCTAATTTCAATAACAATTTAGTTCATGTTAATTGAGGGACAAAAAATCATGACTCAGTTGATTATAATTAATTGTAAAAGTCTGCTGTGGAATAAAAGTTTAATTTTAACTTGCAGATGATGGGTTGGTAACCTCTGATTGTTTATAGTGTCGGATCTTTGAATTTAGTTTTATTGTTAATAGAAGATGCTTTGAATAATGGCGATAGGTTTTGTGAGAACGTTTGTCTTGAAGTGAGAGATAGAGAAAAATCTAAGGATGTTATAGTAGACAACACAAATAATAGAAACTTGTGGAGTAATGAGAAAAATAACCACTCAGTGAAAGGATACTGGCAGGAAACGACAGTATGGCAGTCAAATTGGGAAGAAGGAAGGGAGGCTATTGCTGTACAGAAGGACAACATAGACTCATAATAAGAAATCAGTTTACTTGAAGGAAAAGAGTAAATATTGTAATAGCAGAGAGGTGGAAGGAAACCCGAAAGCTGATTACTAAACATTAAAGTTACCAGAAATAAACCAAACGTATTTGCAGAATGCAATTGACGAAACTCTTAACGAATCTAAACTACAGAACCGAAACATAAATTCTCATAGCACCAAGACATTGCTCACATCAAAAAACAAAAGACTCTCAATTAAACCATAAAATCCACAATTATTTCGCCGCAGTAATTAGTCAAAATTGCAAAGAGGTTTGTACAGACCTTATGTCACTGGATGATAGACAAGATGATAGCATCACTCATGCAACAGTTACAATGTGGAATCAAGTTAAAGTGCCCATTCGAAACAATTAATTTCGTAATAAATGTGAGAATTAAAGAACAATGGCGAATTCACTGAGTCAGTTAATAATTGGGAGCTACTGTTGAAAAAATTGCGGGTGGAGACACGAATTCTGTAGATTACGAAAAGAAAATTTGCATTTTTGCCAAAAATTCTTTAACTTACTATTGATATTGCGTTTAATAATGCTTGAATCATTAGCGTTATTCAAATGTGGAGATCGGTTTGCACACTAACCAGATGTTGTTTTAATACGATGTAACTGTCACAGGAGCGGCAACAGTATATTTGATGCATTCAACGCAGAAACCGGGATAAAACTGTATGAGAACAAAAACTTCATGCCCCTGTCTATTTCTGGTCTCTTCCAGTTACTTAACAGGCTATGTCAAATTCAAACCATTTATTTGCACTAGGGCCAATAAAGAAGGCACTTTGGAATGTAATTTTTTTAAAGTTGTGGTTCATTCTAGTAATAGTCGTATTATATTGTTTCCAAGCTTTTACATTTAGATCTATTTTACAAAAAAAATGGCCCTTTAGATCCTCCCCCGGCTGAACCCCTCAATAACATTAACTAAACCTAGATTTTTGCTCTAATAAAATTATCAACGTCCTCTAATGTTAATCCAAGAGAGTTACTTAATAACATGTCAAGTGTACTTGTGTGGAGTAGCATTGGGCGCCTGCCACTTGAACTAACCTCATTGTTTGCGGCTGACATGACATTATGACGTCAATCATCGATCGGTGTTGTTTTATTATAGGTACTGACTGCTTAAGTTGAGTTAATGATTGGTTCAAGTTTGTTTGTAGGGATTTTCCTTTAGTCAATATTTTTGTTGTCAAAGGGAAATAATATTTTAAATTATTATATTTTTTAGTCTAAGTTATACCTAATTCTACCATTATACCTATTTCATTGAAGCTCTTTTAAGAAATTATCAACATCATCATCTGCTTGTTCTTTTCCTAACTATGTTGGGGTCGGCTTCCAGTCTAACCGGATGCAACTAAATACAAGTATTATACATGGAGCGACTGCCTAACCGACCTCCACAACCCAGGTGGTACTGAGTAATAAGATACCCCTTGTTTAGACTGGTTGTCAGACTTTTGGGCCAGTACCTGTAACCACTGTTAAAGATTTACAAATCACAGCCGGGATCAACGGCTTAACGTGCTTTTCGAGGCACGGAGGAAACTTGGCATGTAACGGGTGGTCACCCATTCACGGACCAACCTGGACAAGCACGGCATAACCTAAAGATCGAACCGAGCGGCTATTTAGCCGTAAGCCGTAAACATGAAAAAGCAAAGCAGGAAAATAAGAACTGGAAATCATGAGGAGATGCCTTTTGCCTAGCAGTGAGATGTAGTCTAACAGTAACAGTAATAAAATACCTTAAACTAAATAATCAACATTAAAATCCAACAATAGGAGCATCCACCCTAACAGCAATGATTCGTAGATTCAAATCTCTGTGAAAAACCAAGTCCGCGACTATGTGTGTAATAATGTTATTCTTTCTAATAACTGTTACAATCTCTTGTAATGGATTTAAAGTAATTTTGTTCACTTAATTGATCTTTCAATTATGCAATATGGTAATTTTTAGAGGAAATATGCAAAGTATCGCAATTGTCTTTTATGTAACCGTTATACTTTGAAGGGTTTGGCAGAGTTTGTATTGTTTCATTTCCAAAGATTTATTTTACTTTCCTGCGTATTGCTCGTAGTTGCTGGCATTATGAAGGCAGACTGCATTTCAGTAATATTAAAAAATAATTTTTAATGCCGTATTCAGTTAACTCTAGTGTCATTAGAAAGCAAAAGCTTAGTATTATTTGGAACCTAACCAAGCAACCTTCATAATTAAAAGTGCAATATGAAATGTCAAACATGTATTTTTTGTCTACTTAAAGAAATACTGGAATAGGTATTTGCCACAACTGGGCATATCATTAAATACTAACTCCAATAGAATTAAACTATAATATAAGGCCCTACTGAATCAAGATTTTATCAAACATGATACACGTTCAAATTCCCAAAGACGTATAAATTACAAATATGTGACCACTGTGAATGTAAAATCACTCACTAAAACGGATTAAAGAGCATTGATTAATTTGACATCATTGAAATCCCCAAAGACGCCATTAACATGTCTGTCATTACAGAAAAACATCACCTAACAACCAAGTTTGACGTATCAACAATGGATCACGTCATTGACAGTATCATACGTGACAGTTTGACACTTGACTGTTATACATTACTACGAACAAACATTTTGAATGACGATAAATAATGTATTTCCGTACACTTGGGGTGGAACCCTAATGTCATGACTCATGAGATGACACATAGAGAGATGAACAATGTATGGTCATCTCCCAGTTAGTAGTTTTACATCATAAACTTTATGTCAATGAGAATAAAGGTCACTGTACTGCAAAATCAGAGGTAAATAACAGTATCAGTGAAGAGGAAAATACTAGCAGGATACTCAAGGAACAAAGTAGTGAGCAAACGTCAAAATTTGAAATTGGAATAGGCTGTGAATTGAGGATGCACATTTTTTTTTCTTTTGATACGGGTGTTAGAGAAAATGTTGTGAGGAATGTTCTGAGTTTGAATTATGGTTAAGGGTAGGGGAAGAACAAAAAAACGATGCATGGAAAATGTGGAGGATGACTGGTTTAGTAAGAGTGTGACTACCAGACATGATCACTCATTGAGAAGTTTGAAAGAAAGGAAAATTATAAATTGGGATAAGGTCATGAGAATAAAATTAATGAATGATGATAATGTTACGGGTGTTGGAATTAAAGACATATAAGACACATACGTTAAAATTGCAATAGAATTCGCGATGTCAACAGGCAGACATTATGAAATATCTCTCAAAATTAAAACACCGCTAGACAAAGGAAGTGTATGTACGACAGCGGACGCTTAAAGACAGTTTCATAACTTTTAAAATAAGAGACATGTAATATTTTGCTACTTTAAAAACTACGGATGCAATGACACTTTACAAGCTACTTAATTTCCCAATCACCGAACACTAATGACAACTACACACCAAACTTTTCACACTTAAACAGCGTAGCTCAAATTTGAAGCGGATATGAAAAATACGGATAGTTAGGTTTGCATAACCAGCCACACCATGTCCTCACCGCTGGGAAACAAGCTTTTTTTCTGAGAGAGGGCCACACGGTCCTAAAGTGAGTTGGTATAATGTCTCATATCTTCGAATTTTTGGTATATGACGTTTTCCTCACGTTTTCCCTCTATCGCCAAGCGAGGCAAACGAAAGAAAACGCTGCCGTGTAGACTTAAAGACATTTTTGGGAGATTAACCGCACATAAGACAAAAATGGGAGACAATGGGAGAGACCTTTGTCCAGCAGTGGGACAACACAGGTGGAATATAAAAAAAAAAAACAATGTTTGGGCTCTAACCGAGGACAGGTAAGTCGGAGCCGTAACCACAGGGCCACCATTGCTGCCAAATACGGTTAAACTTTCAAAATTGAAGAAAGTGTTCCTAAGTTTCGCCTAAGGCGCTCAGCATTTAAGAGCTCCATCTTAAGATTATGGCGTATTGTCTGTGCTAACAATGAGTTTGCCGACGATTATTGCGACACTTAACTTTCTTATTACATTAGGTACGAACGCGCATGGAATAAATATATGTTTATTTTGCCGTAGGGGGCTAGCGATGTGCAGTGTGCATGTGCATTGCGATTGCAGCTCCAAATTTCGCCCGTGGGTGTCATAAGGTGTGCATAAATGTATCGGTGGTCGAATAAAGCAATGATAACACTTTCTTCTTGTCGTGGTGGCAATGAAGATGGCAACTGTGAAAGTAATGCTGCTGGCATAGCTGGTTCTAAGGTCATTAGTTGAAAATCAGTTAATGTCATTTTCATTCCAAATAGCTTGGGCTCATTGGTCAGATGCACACGCCATAATAAGCTTTAACAGGCCTTCTCCATTATCGCGACATATGCGAGAAAAGTTAAAAGTGACGAAAAGTTGTCGAAACCGTTGAGTTATTTCTGATTACCACTAAATCATAATTACCCACAGATCCAACCCAAGATTCAATTCAAATGATTTCCTTAATAACTTTTACTTTATAAGTATTTTTGCCACTAATTGGCTTAAAATCGAATGGAAAAAACGTAAACATTCGTTTACAGTCAATTATAAATCAATACAGTATTAAATTGCTTGGACAATCATCTCTCTTTTATGGTAATAGCGTAATGAGATGGCGTGTACAGGTGTCGAGTACCTGTTACGAGCGCTTCCTGATCCGATGGATGACAATTGGTGTTTTTACCCTAAGTTTTTTTTGACGGTATTTTACTTGAGTGATGGATGACAAGTGGTGTTTTTACCTCACTATCTGTAATTTTCTGAGATTTATGAGTAGTGTATTAATGATTAATTGAATTTTGCTGTTCTTCAGTTTACAATTTATTGGGAACATTGAAGCTGTAAGAATTGCAAGGGAAGCGCTTTTTTAAGTCGTTCTCACATGGACTCCTAAAGGTAGTTTATCTCTTTCGTAAAATATGTATCTGATTGAGAACAAACAGCAATTATCCTTTTCTCTAGCATTGAGAATAATTGAATAGGTATAAAATGTTCCACAACAAACATCAATGGATTACGAAGATTTTCTTTTTTCATTTCGAAGATTCTTCTTTTCACTGTCGGACTCCACCGTGCTATATCCCAGACTATTCATAGCTCAAGTAGAACAAGCGGTTACCACTTAACAATTCTATTTATGGTAATAGCCATAATGAGGTGTATGTAACTGTCAACCGCACGTATGTCACTTCCTGATCGCTCGACGTGAGGTGACAGCCGACAATTGGTGTTTTTACCCTTCTATATTTTTATGGTTGCGTTATGAAATATCGCGAGTACTGTCAACAGCTAAAGTAGATTACTGCGTCCGATTTATTAAATCAATAAGTTGAGGACTTGATAATAAATAAATAAATAAAAATCTTCACTTGGCCAGTGAGGTTGTGGATTCTGCAATGATTGCGCCAATCTTGTTGTAACCAAGAGCTTCTATTAGCGTCTGAAGAGGCACTTGGCAGTTGGATCCAGGGCCTGATTCAGAAAGCGGTAGGTACTTACCTACTACTGAATTAACAATATTGTAAACAGCTGTGTTAAGATCAGAAGATCTAGTTATAAATTATCCTCACAACTACTCGTATACCTAGGTAAGTGCTTCCTGACTAAAACAAACAGCGGTGTCTGCTGATCGTCACGCGGTTCGATTCCCGTGTGAAAACATTCGCGTTTCCTAGACATGATGTAGTTATGTCATTACTTAAGTGTCTCTTGTTAAACGATAAGCTATGTAATGGAAAATTGTTATTTACTATGGAAAATAACATAACATCAAGCCTGTAATCCCCAAAGGGTTAGCAGAGGTATACCCATTAGTACACCCACATTTCGCCAGTGATGTTTAAGTCCCATGTATAATAGTGTGTAATAGGGGGCTAGCGTATTGCCATCACCCGGGCACTACTGAAAAATTCCTGCTGAGCATGGTCCTGGGTTCGATTCCCGGGTCGGACAAAGTGTTATTGCATTTTCCATTAAGAATTTCTCAGTAGCAGCCATGGAGATTGGATTTGTGCCCGGTTGATGGCAATAGGCTCGCCCCCTATTACATGGGTCTTAAACATAACTGGCGAAATGTGGGTGTACTATTAGGTACACCTCTGCCTAACCCTTCCTGGATTGCAGGCGTGATGTTATGTATGTATGTTCGTCTATTCTCGAACTATAGAGAAACTAATGCTTTCTTTTAAATCACTTAATAAAAGTATAAGTCATCACACCAACCGTCAGTAGACTTTATATAGCAGACACCAAACAAAATCATGTGACGCTAAAAACATAACGACATACATAATTATGTGATTGTTATACATATAAGTAGATACGTGTGCACATTATGTCATTGTGACGTCATAGGTCATAGAGCAAGCTGGGATAGATACATATTAACTTGAACTTAGGACTTGTTTGATGATCTATCTTTCTAGATTAGAAAGGTTAGGCTTTGAAGAAATGGTAATCAAAGCAGTTAATAAGTTCCCATTTACCCCTTTTTCCTCGAAGCGTACGAAAGTGTAGTCTAAAGATAGTATGACGATATTTCGCCAGTTATGTCTAAGTCCCATGTCAAGGGGGCGAGCCTATTGCCATCAACCGGGCACAGATTCAGACTCCAGGCTGCTAGTGAAAAATACCTAATCGAAAAACTTTTAATTGTTATTACTACAATAAAGGTACACTCACGAATTAAATAACTGAGCATCATTTCTTCAAAGTATGTTTGCTAAGCCTATATGGCCACAAATCTTAGTCATAGACAAGTGAAATTAAAAGGTACAATCGTAAATCTTTTTGCAAGCAAAACTACCGCAAACAAATGAATCACTAGACAATAACGGACCAGTCAGCCATATTTATAGTCCGTCTAATCCTTTCTAATAATCTTTGACCAGAATTCATAGCACGTCGCTGAACATCCTGACTAATTTAACTAGCCAGGATAACTTGACCTGTCCTCACCAAACAATTGTCTAAACACCTATCACAGGTTATAGGCCAAACTACACTGGATAACAGTAAGGAAGGAGGTAGCCATATTTGGCAAAAATAAAAACCTTTTTAATCAATTCTAAGCTTTGTACCCTTAAAATAAAGTTAGTTTTCAAGTGTAGGGGGTTAAGTAAGGATTGAATAGTATAATAGGAACCCATTTTGGTGTGTCGCATTATAATTTAGGCGACATTTTAGGTTTAGATTTAAGATAGTAGCAGGTATGGTTGGCTATTGTATGCAAAGCGATTTAGAAGGACGGATTTTGGTTAGCGCCATTTTTTTTTAAGAAAAAAGTTTCAGAGACTACAGATTCATTTTAAAAGTCCAAAACATTGCTTATGGTTTTTTTTTTGACTTGGCAACACACCAATGAAACTTCGTGGAAAGTTCGAAAAGATTGAAATACAGTTATTCTTGTTCAAATACATAGTTTGATTATGACCTATCTAGCAAAAGAGAAATCACTGTAATAAGTATCTGAATCTTCATCGTCATCTGCCTAGTCTTTTCTTATCTATGTTGAAGTCGGCTTCCAGTCTAACCGGATGTAGTTGAATACCAGGATTTTACAAGGAGCGACTACCTATGTGACCTCCACAATATACCACTATTACGGGGTAATAATAATCTTACCAAGGGTTATCGTATCATAACTATCTGAATGCGGTTATAAATTCGAATGGTTCATAATAATATTAATATATGATCTTGAAGATTATATACCGATGGACTTGGCCGTTTTTATGTAAATTCACAAAACAAAAAAGATTATATACCTACCCATGTATCAGCTATATCATTACCTATGTTACTGTTACTGTTAGCCTGTATCATCCCACTGTTGGGCAAAGGCCTCTCCCCATGACTTCCAAATCCTTCGATCCAGGGCTAAGGTGGACCAGTGGTCGTTAGTTCTGTCCAACTTGTCCCGCCATCTCCAGCGAGGTCTACCGCGTCGCCTTCTGGCTGTGTCAGGGCTCCACATCGTGGTTATTTTGGCCCACACCGCGTCGGGCACACGGCAGACATGGCCAGTTATGTATAGTTATTATATTCTTTGTTACTTATAGTCATATAAGTTAGTTTCTGTCGCAATATGAATAATGAAAACCAGTTAATCCAGTTTTCTTGTAACAATAAGCAACCTGTCTCTGTTTGTGCACTTAAATAGATTATCTTGTTAAATAACTTAATACAACACTAGCATTTATATTTTGCTTTACCTTCTCATTTTTATTTCATGGATAAAGACGAGGGTGTCATGAAAATCGACGCTTAATGTCACCTACATGGTAACAGTAAGTGTTCAGTACAGCTGTTGGGTTATTCTAGACCCAGCATGAATTGTTGATGACCCTAACGCTTTGTATAATATTTTATAAGTGCTAAATAAATCAAATATGACAGATTTATTGATTTCGTGGTATGGGCACGTGATGCGGAGGAATGAGGAAAATATTGTGAGGAAAGTTTTGAGTATGAATGTGGATGAGTAGAGGAAGACCAAAGAAACGATGAATGGACTGTGTGAAGGATGATATGGCTAGAAAGGAGGTAACTGCTGAGATAACGAGTAATAGGTAAATATGGAAGAAGACATGCTGCGCCGACCCCAAATAAATTGGGATAAGGGCAGGAGAATGATGTTGAGATTTTCTTAATCTGTCATAGCTCAAGCCTTATAAAAACTATATCAATAGCATATCAAAACTGATACCACGATACTCTAGCGTGGAGCCTTGTCAATTAAACAAGAATAAACACAATTTACCGTGCAATAAGACCAACTTAAACATCCAAACCCATGGCCCAAACATACCACACCATACTCGCCAACAAAAACCTTACAATTGAAACTCATTCATCACTTGTCAGACCTTCAAACCACGTAATTACAATTATGACCCCTAATAACTGCAGTATAAGGCATTAATTACGCTGTTAAAAACATTTTATTGTGCCTCTAATTGTCGATGGTACACCAATATGGCGATCTGTCACATATTGTGTTGCCAGCCGTGATATTTTAATTCCGTCCAAGAATTTGTTAATTGAGTGAAGAAATATATAAATAGTCGCGCTTGATTTGTGGTTAGCGAAAGTTGACATGACGTGTCAATATTAAATTCATCGGTTTAAATCAAAGGTAACAAAGAATATTTTAGACCACAACTTTCCATTCATGTTTTGTGAAGAGTTGAAAGATTTTGATTAATAAATTAAAAAAATAACCTAACCACAATAAATGGCTTTCATAATAAGTATGTGTGGCTCGTGGCAGCGAATTGAAAACCATCGTCTGGTCTGCTATTAACAAACGCTGTCTTATTAGCCATTAACAAAGACTAATAAGACTTAACTTAAAATTTGACAAGCTAGGTGGTTAAGACAGGACAAGACAAAAGCCGACGCCGGATGGATAGCGGACGTTGGCACTACTTTTCCCATCTGCCCCTAAGGGCCAGAGGCATGATGAGACTGATGGGAGCAAGTCAAATGACACTTCTGGCTGACTAATCTTTAAACTAATCTGATGCTCTTTATGTCTATTTTTGACAACACTTCGAAAACCATAGCCAAAATACTTTTTGAGAACCATTTTCAATAAACAACTCTTTATTCCAATTGTTATTGCCAGCAACTCCTTTTTAATTGCAATAAAATTATTTTTAATTTCATTCATGATTGGCAACGCAAAAAGTGTAGTTATGGAGTGAATTCCATATCATTATACACATTCGTCATATTTGTCAAGGTTCGAAACTTTTAAATTGACGATTATGTTCAGAAATGGTGATCGTTGAAAAATATACATATTATGGGTACCTATAAACATATAGGTACTACGGAGTTCTCTGACGGTCTGCCACTTTTCACCCTATGTCCTGAGTAATAAGGTTGAAAAGTAGTCTACCCTCGGTGAGCTCGGTAGTAGGTACCTACTTATTTGCAGTCTCACACCATAATATTCGTTACGTAACGACAGCCAACATTAATTTCCACACAAGAACCTCCTACGTTTAGAAAATTTTCAATTAAGTACCTATGCAATTTATTTTTTACATATGAAAATGAAAATAATAAAAAGAAATACCAACGGAACTTCAGAGTAAGTTTATTTCTCAAAAAAAAAACAAAGTATTACTGTTTTTTGTAAGTACATACATGATTAATTTTTTGGTATTGTTCTTTTCAATAAGTCTCACTGTAATAAAATAAACACGGCATAAAATTAGACCGATATCTTTCCGATCTTAAATCAAAGTAACTGCATTTATTAACCGTATGCTGACAAGTTAAGGTCAAATCTGAACCTTATTCAAAACAGTAAAGTCCAATTACAATTGCTTTACAAAAAAGTAAAGTTCAAAGACGTTTGACACTCCCTGCTGTTAAATGTCACTCTACCCATGGCAATGTATGGTTAAGGTCGATTTATATATTTGCAAGGATGTAACCGTGCTACGGGAATTTGGGGAAAATTATATTTTTTGGACGCAAACTTTAATAAGTTTTGATATTTCGAGAACTATCCTCTCATGAGGCAATATGTTATAGGGTTTTTCCATCATGAAATTCTTAGTAGAATTTCAGCCAGATTGACGACAATAGGCTCGTCCCCTATTACATAAATCTTAAACATAACTGGCTTCGAGGAAATGTTGTGTTTGTGAATTTTAATAGTTCAAATATTTTAGAAATATTTGTTGAAGTAGCTAAGGTTCATTGTTTCAGCTATTTTTTCAATAAATTAGTAAGTGGTAAGTATAAGTCAAAATATTTCACCTAATTAGTATTAGACGAAGAAAATCGAATCTACACGGGACAACACTAATTGTCTCACGTCATGGGGACATCCCTACGGCGTTTGACAGTTGGCTGTGTGGTCGGATTTCCCGCGTTTTTATAAAATGTGGAACGACGTTCGCGAAGAGTCTAAATGTTTGTAAAATAAATCCTTGAAAGTTGAAGTTAATAACTCGTGTTAATAATTCAGAAGTGCGATTTACCTATGCTTACAAAGTAACTATAAAGTTTGGAGTGATTCTTGTTAAAAATAAAAACTTAGTACTTTCGTTCATACTTTTACATTTTAGATAAAAAGTGGAAAAACGTTAATTTCGGATTGCAAAAATGGATGCTCTTAATTGTACATGTGTGTAACTAACTTCTTAGTGCTCAATCAAACTTATTTTTCAAACATTTTGTGTGGTGTAAAACATTTACAAATTGTATGAAGTAGCGCTCGCCTGGCGCTGGTTTCTTCATTTGGGTAAGATCAAACAAAGGCAACGGTTTGGTTGACATTCCCCTAGGTCAGGAATTGTGACTTCATCTGCTTGAAATCTCCAAATCCTTCAAGTCTTTGGTGAGATCCATCCATACTTTTATGTAGTTATTAGACTGATTTTGCCTCCATAATTATTATCATGAGACATTATAAAGGTGTAACAAAGCAAGCCTAATTACAGTGATAATTAAAGGACAAATTAAAATAAAATAATTGCAAAGAGATTTTTTATATTTTATTAAACTTCTATTGTTTTGGTGTGAAGTGTTTAAACTTTTATAGGAAAAGTGTAACATAAACTGTATTGTTGTGTGTGTATAGTATTGTATTATTTATTGTGTTGTTTAGACCTTATTTTAATTATAACCATGGGTCGCCATAAGAAGAGGCATAGGTCTCCTAGTTCTACCTCTTCAAGTTCAAGCGATGGGGAAAAAACTATTAGGAAAAAATCTCATTACAAGAAGGATTTAAAGAAGAAAAGCAGTAGGATAGAAGCCTTAGAGGGGCTGATAAGAGAATTAAGAAAGAAGTCTGACTATCATACTGGAAATACATCCCAGCCCTCTGTAGTACGCTATGTGGGTCGCAATGATTTTATACCAGTGTTTGACCCACAGACCTCCCCGGTCTCTGTTGATCATTGGATCCGGAACTTGGAAGGAATTGCCAATATGCATGGTTGGGACGAACGCACACTAATATGTAACTGTACTGCTAAACTTGGTGGCTATGCGAAAAGCTGGTATGAACACCAAGCGTCCTATGAAATGAGTTGGACTGAGTGGAAGGTAAAGTTAATTAAAGCATTCCCTTTCACTAAAAACAAACTCACACAAATAAGAGAATTAGTGAACCGAGTCAGGAAGCCTAACGAAGACCCTATTGAATTTTATTATGCTAAACTCGGGATTGGAATGTCATGCCATTTGAGTGATGAGATCATTACTGAAGCTATCACAGGTACACTTGGGAACCAACTATTAGAGATTGGTGCTAAATCAGCTGGATGCCGGGACACCAATTCCTTACTTCAGTACTTGGCTAGTATCAACACTTCGGTTGCTGTCAAAGAGCAAGACAAACCTGAAACTTCAGTGAAAAGTCATGATGGACCAGACAGGGTGACAAAGTGTTTCTCTTGTGGCAAACCTGGTCACAAAGCAAGTAGGTGTCGCAAAAATGGAAAGGACAACAGAAAATGCTCATTTTGTAAAAGACCAGGTCACACTGAAGCTGAGTGTTTCAAAAAGAAAAATCAGAGCAAACATTGTTCTTTCTGTAATATTGATGGTCATACATTAGAAGAGTGCAGGAGGAAGTCCAAAACCAGTACACAAAACCGTTCAGTACAAAAAGTTCAAACTGTATGCTGTGACTCCTCAGACAGGAAGTACTTTAAAGGTGTGATTGTTAATGGAGTTCCAGCAAATGCTTATATAGATTTTGGCAGCTCGTGTAACACCATGAAACACAGTTTCTTTGTGACACAAGACTTGGAGCTGAAACCCAACAATGACACTATTATAAAGGGATATGGAGATGCACTAACAACACCGTTGGGTATTGTTTCAGCTTCTCTTGTAGTTGACGGTGTGGAGAAGCTGAATGAATTTTATGTTGTGCATGATGACCTACAAGAAGTTGATGTTCTCATAGGACAGCCTTTTACAGAGCAACCAAACGTAGTTATTGTAAAAACCTCGACTGAGCTCAACATATATGAAGATCAAATGGCATTGCAAGTGACTGATTTGTGTGATTCTTTTGGCAAGATAAGGTTGTATCCTCAAGCTGATACAAAAATTACCCCTGGAGTTAACAAACTGTTGGTGAGACCAGATCCCGTTGTTGACGGTGTTATGCTTATCAGGCTGAGCGAACAAAGAAAACCATTATGCGAAAAGGATGTTATAGGTGATAGTGTCGAATTACATGAGGGTCAGGCTTTTATAAAACTTATCAACAAGACAAACCGGACCCTGGAATTAAAAGAAAATGACTGTGTGGCCAGAGCAGAATTGATAGACCAATGCTGTGAAAATATTAAAGTGGGTGATCATTTAAATGAAGACCAGAAGGCATCCTTGGACAAACTACTTACCAAGTATGAGCACTGCTTTTCTGGGAATGGAATGGCATTAGGGAATTGCAGTGTAGAAATGAGCATAAAGCTAACAGAAGACAAAATTATAAATTACAAGCCGTACCGAGTGTCATTCCATGAAAGAGAAATTATTAGGAATATCATCGCCGAACTTCTCAAGACAGGGATCATCGAAAACTCAAAATCCCCTTTTGCAAGCCCTGTCTTGCTCGTGAAAAAGAAGGATGGAGGACGTCGCCTGTGCATAGACTACAGAGCACTTAACAAGATCACCGAAAAGGAACGATACCCTTTACCAGTGATACAAGACCTATTAGACAGGTTGGTGGGCCAGTCGGTATTTTGTTGTCTGGATCTGGCAAATGGCTATCACCAAATTAAAATTACGAAGGAGTCAAGACCACTAACTGCATTTGTGACGCCGGATGGTCATTACCAGTACAGAATGATGAGTTTTGGCCTCTGCAATGCCCCAGCTGTCTTCCAGAGAGCCATGAACCACATACTCGAGCCAGTTATCCATGAATGCTGTGAGGTTTATATCGACGATGTCGTTGTCTGGGGCGAGGACACCGAGCAATGTATGGCAAATTTAGAAAAGGTGCTTACATTAATTTCAATGGCAGGTGTCAAGCTCAAGAAAGCGAAATGCTCTTTTCTAACGCACAGCATCGAATACCTGGGACATGAAATATCGGGTGGCGAAATAAGACCTTCGCCTCTAAAAATCATGGCAGTCGCCGATTTTAAGAAACCTAGAAATGTGCACGAGTTGCGGCAGTTCCTTGGACTAGCCAGTTACTTCCGTAAGTTTATAAGGAATTTTGCGAGTATTGCACGACCGCTCACCCTACTCACGAAGAAAACCGTGGAGTGGCGATGGGGCCCTGAACAAGATCGAGCATTTAACACCCTAAAGGAAGTTCTTACCGCTGATCCAGTGCTGGCAATTTATCACCCGGACAGGGAAACCCAATTGCACACTGATGCATCAAAAGCAGGACTCGGTGGTGTTCTCTTTCAACGACAGCTGGATGGTGATATGAAGGTTGTCGCTTTTGCTAGCCGTCAAACAGCAGAAACAGAACAAAAATATCACAGTTTTGAATTGGAAGCTCTTGCTGTGGTATTTGCTGTCAATCGCTTCAAAGTGTACCTTTCTGGCGTTAAATTTCGGGTCGTGACTGATTGTTCAGCCTTGAGGATGGCTTGGCTAAAACGTGACTTGTCACCACGGATCGCCCGTTGGTGGCTTGATTTACAAGAGTACGATTTTGAAGTCGACCATCGACCCGGGACTTCTATGGTGCACGTAGACGCCCTAAGCAGAAACCCTGTGACGGTGCACCATATACAGGAAAAGGATCTAATTGATGCGTTGCAGGATGACGATAAGGAAATTCAAGCATTGCTGCTGAATTTGAAACTAGAACAAGAAGCTAACAAGAAAAAGAAGGAGGGACTATCGAAAGACTATAGAGTCGTAGACGGACGGTTATGTCGTGTAGTAGACAATGAGTTTAGACCGGTTTTACCTAAGTGTTCAAGATTTCACATTATGAAGATTTATCACGACGAACATGGGCATCTGGGAATCGAAAAGTGTCTTGAAGCAATACGAGCTAAATATTGGTTTCCGAAAATGAGAAAATATGTGACAAAATATGTGGCAAGCTGTCTTGGATGCCAATTCACGAAGAAACCAACTGGGAGACAACCGGGTTTACTACACCCTATACCGAAGGTTGCCGTGCCCTTCCACACTTTACATGTGGACCACCTGGGTCCCTTTAGTAAGAGCAATGGGAAAACATATATTTTTGCGGTTATCGACGGATTCACTAAGTTCGTGTGGTTAGAAGCCGTTGCTACAGCTAATGCTAAAGGAGTAATTACTGCATTAAGTAAACTGAGTCACACATTTGGTTACCCCGAACGAATTGTTAGTGACCAAGGTTCAGCATTCACGGGTAAAGAGTTTAAACAATTTTGCGACAACAACGCCATCAAGCATATTTTAAACGCAGTGGCGTCACCTAGGTCGAATGGACAGGTCGAACGTCTGAACCGAACCATTCTAAATTCTCTGACAGCTCACATGGGTGATGATCAAAAAGGATGGGATGCCTATTTACCAAAGGTTCAATTAGGTTTAAATTCAACGGTAAGCCAAGGTACAGGCAAGTCACCTTTAGAGCTGCTGTGCGGCTTAAGACCCCGTTTGCCCAATGATTTGCATGGGGCAGTCTACAATGAAGAAGTGTCAACTTCACGAGACGAGGCTGCGCAAACCATTGAGAAAAATGCAGTTCAGATGAAAAGGCGTTACGATAAAGATCGGCGAGTTGTAGAACCGCTACTTATAGGTCAGCTGGTTATGGTAGAGCGGAAAATATTACGTCCTGGTCTAACAAGCGGAAAACTCGTCCAGCGATACGCGGGACCATATAAAATTACAGCTGTGTTACCCAATGATCGCTATGAGGTCACATCGTACACGAAAGGCAAACAAGCGTATAAAAATATAGTTGCCCGTGATAAGGTTAAGATCTGGCATCATAGACGTCGAGACTCCTCGTCTGATGAGGATCTGACAGAGCAGTCTTAAGGTGCTCTTTTATCGATTACCATGTAATTAATTTTATTCCTTATATTTCATGACGTACGATACGTATGCCTCGGGGACTTAAACAATATCACCTATCACACTTGCCTACGGGGCCTACATAGTGTTCACTCAAGTGCTTGCTTCCGGAGCCTTACAGCACAAATCTCTAATAACTCTACTATCACACTTGCCTACGGGGCCTACATAGTGTTCACTCAAGTGCTTGCTTCCGGAGCCTTACAGCACAAATCTCTAATAACTCTACTATCACACTTGCCTACGGGGCCTACATAGTGTTCACTCAAGTGCTTGCTTCCGGAGCCTTACAGCACAAATCTCTAATAACTCTACTATCACACTTGCCTACGGGGCCTACATAGTGTTCACTTAAGTGCTTGCTTCCAGAGCCTTACAGCACAAGTTGTCAATTGCTCTATCACCACGCTTGCCTAAGGGGCCTACACAGCGTTTATTGAAGTGTTTGCTTATGGAGCCTTATAACACAATCCTCTGCACGTTAACAAACAAACGCTTGCCTAGCGGGGCCAACACAGCGTTTACTAACGTGCGTTTCAGAGTCAGCAGGCGATTGCCTAGTGCCTACGGGGCCTAAATCATGATACCCAAGACTTGCCTACGGGGCCTCTCCATTGGGTATTCAGTCTTTGCCTTTGGGGCTACATTTTATGTTTACGCTTGCCTTCGGGGCCTCACAGCGCTAACATCCCTTGCCGGAAATGGTGAAGATCGCGGGTTGAACCCTGCAGCGAGTACGCGGCTCATCTGGCGTGCCAAGCTGAGGACTATCTCCTTCGGGGACCGAAGGACTGCAGGATGGCCGAACTATTAGACGAAGAAAATCGAATCTACACGGGACAACACTAATTGTCTCACGTCATGGGGACATCCCTACGGCGTTTGACAGTTGGCTGTGTGGTCGGATTTCCCGCGTTTTTATAAAATGTGGAACGACGTTCGCGAAGAGTCTAAATGTTTGTAAAATAAATCCTTGAAAGTTGAAGTTAATAACTCGTGTTTAATATTAGTAACAAAAACTATTTAACTAAAACAGCAGTCACGCATAGATTTCCCTCTATTTCCGAACAAGGCAATAAAAATGCCTTCAATATTTATAATTTTCTTCCGTTTCTCGATAGTTACTTTGATACCGCATTTTAAACATACAATCACGAACACGTCATATAATATTTAGCATAACTAGTGCTCTTATCGAACGGAAAGGAGAATGTATATGTGTATATTTGTTTTTACCTGAAAACACATTAATCCTGCCTAATAAGGCATGAAAGGAGCATTCTAGCATTTTCACAATTATTTTGAATTATTCTACCTATTTAATGTAGCTTCCGTAACCAATTTTCTCAGGAAAATTGATATATCACTAAAATAGCGTTCTTTTGCGATACGCGTAGCGTTCGCGGTTTATTGGCAAAGAACTTAAATTATTTTTTTGTGCAAGTACTTTAAAAAAGTTATTTAAGTTACATAATGTCTCTTAGTTAAAATATTAAAAAATAACTATAATAGGTAAAACGATTAAGAGTAGGAAGCGATCAAATAACTTTTACTTTTCCATAATTGTCGGACACCTGCGATCCGATAACGTTTAAATCGCCCTTAACGATAAATAAATCACCAACAATTTACGTGTAAAGTGGGGAAGTGAGCAAGTTATGGACTTTTTACATGTTTTCGCATAAAAATGTCAATTATATTTTGTAGCTCAATAATTAAAACGATCGAAATCTCACGATCGAGATAATACTGTGGACTGATTAATTATTTTTTTTATGCTGGCAATTAGCGGTTCATGTTTTTTTTTAAGGTTTTCAACCTTTTAGTTGAAAAATTGCTGCAATTATTGATGGCATAAATTAAGGAATTATCATAATTTCAAAGATCTATAAGATAAGATTGAAGAGTGAAGAAAAGATTTGTCTTGCACATAACTTCACGCCTCTAATCCCCTAAGGGTTAGGTAGAGGTGCACCTTATATTCCACATTTCGACAGATAATTATGTTAAAGTCCCATATAACAGGGGGCGACCCTATTGCCATCCACTGGGTACAAATCCAGAGTTGTTAGCTGTCACTGAGATATTTCTGATGAAAAATCCAAAACTTAACACTTTGTCTGACCTGAGAATCGAACCCAGGACTCCATGCTCAGCAGTCGCGCTTGTGACCACGATACCATCATAGGAAAAAAAAACATAGCATAAGCAAGTTAAATTTTGGTTTTACAGGAAAACACAATCAAACTTCTGTCTTATTCCGTAATGTATGACCCTAGAACACCTTTTTCCGATGTCACTGATCGTCAACCGAAAATTTTCCTTACTGCATATTCCAATCACATACGACCCTTATTAGGAATCAAACAGATGATTATGTTCTACTCTAAAACAATAGGGGCGATTATCGCATAACCTACCGACCTATTGCTATGAAGCCACTCCTAGCCCCCTTCAGTAAGTATATGGTATTGGATCGTAAACACTATCGTTTGAGACCACCTGTGCGACCTATTTTGATCTTTTATGACTTGAGTAAGTATAAGTTGTCACAGTCTATTAATTTGAACATCTTTTTGTGATGATGTGCGAAATTAAAACGTAAATTGAATCTGGAAAATATCAATCTTTCTCTGGGCATTAACCAATATCTTATACCTACTGGGTATTTTATATGGCGTGATAGACTGGGTAATCTCGTCCAAGAAGCTTGTGGCTAAATAATAACAGCCACTCAGATCAATCTTGCCTAGGTTTGTCCGTGGATGGGTGACCACCCATTCATACCGAGTTTCCAATGTGCCCCGAAAAACACGTTAAGCCTTTGGTCCCGGCTGTCATTTATTGATCTTTGACAGTCGTTACAGGTACTCAGTGGCCCGAAAGTCTGACAACCAGTCTTGCCAAGGGGTATCGTATTACCCAGTACTAACTGGGTTGTGAGGTCAGACAGGCAGTCGATCAATGTAAAATACTGGTAGGTATTCAACTACTTTCGGTTAGACTAGAAGCTGACCCAATATATGTAGTTGAGAAAAGTCTAGGCAGGTAGATATATTCTGTCAGAGTGATCCTCATCTGCAACTCAGCCATACTGGTTTTAGGGAACCATTACCACTGAACAGTCTACGATATTTTTTCCTGACAAACAAAACTGCATAGGTCTTTTTTGGATGCTAAGATAACCAGTGTCTTATCTCCTTATCCAATTTAAAAACCTCGGAAGAACCAATAGGCATTCCCAGCTGATTTCGTTCTCACCACTCTGCACTCGTGATTTCGCTACCTCCAATAACAATTTTACGACAAATAAAAAAAACAAAAGTACAAAATTCATATATACTCGTATAGGTACATGTCATTGGAGTGAATTAGCAAAGATTCTGTTATTTATTTTATGTTATAATTTATAGTGTGTAGGTAGACCAGACCATTCATGTACATATATCTATTACCATAGATATATGTACATGAATGGTCTGGTCTACCTTGTATAAGTTTTGTGTAACATTTTTTTTAAATGTATTGTGTTCCTAATGTTAATTTATTTTTATTTTTTTATTGTTCGTCATGTATGTCTAGATTTAGATTTCAACAAAAGCCGCACTATCGCATTAGGTGTAACCTGTAATGATAGTTGTAAGGGTGATTTTAAATAAAAATAAAGAAATAAACAAGTTTCACACGACTTTATTTAATTCACTCATTCATTCCACGTTCATTCGTTCGCAGCGAGAGATACTCGCAGAATTTGAACAGATACGTCGAATATTGTGATCGGACGAGAACAGAATCTTAAAATTATGTAAAATGTCTTTAGCAAATTCCTTAGGTATGGCTGCCCATTGTTTGTGATTGTATTTCAAATATTTTCGCAAGATATGACACGGACATGGTATGTTTTAGGTATTTTATTGGTTACGTTCTTTATGTATCGTTAAAAAAAAACGATTGTTTTCGTACAAAAATAGGTTTGGATTGCAGCCAAAATTCGAAATTCTAAAAAGCCTTATAAGCACAGAAATTCAAGGTGCACCGGAAAAGCCAAGAAAAACAAGAGAATTTTAAAGCTACAGTAACATTTACCGAACTAAAAGCCCAAGATACAGCTAAACGTATTTTTCCTCTACAAATCAAGACATAAACTAAGCTAACAGTTCTGAACGCAATCAAACAATAAAGCTGGTATGTAAATAACTTAATAGCCGAGCCAACCAATAGGAAACGACAGAAGCTAAGCCGATTAGAAGCCGCACACTACCCACTACTTCAGCAGTTTTCATTTGATTGTTGTTATGTGCTTTGGCTGTAGTGAAGGTTTTCGTATTTATTTTGTCACTTGTACCGTCAATATTAATTTGGAATTTAACAGCTACATCTTTATTAACCTAAAAAATCTGTCAGACGTTACTTCCATTCTCTGGCTAAGCACTTTTACCTCTTTGACAATATTTTCCACCAAGTTCTTCTTCACTCTTCTGTCAGTGGTATCTATGTTCTTTTTCCATTCTATTTTTTTCTTTCTTTTCTAGGTTTTTATTCGTCATCACAGCGGTCAAACTCCGATATGGCTACATCACCTTTAACACCATCATTTCGCTTGCAGTACTAACCTTCACAATTTTCAAGGGTCACTCTAAGTGAACCTTCTATTTTATTAATCTGTTCTATTCCAAAAGACTAAAGCGCTACACCACCTGCGCCGGCGCCTCCGCCCGCGATCGCAGTAATTACCGCCGATGACTATCGCAAGGACGATGTGCCGATAGTCCGCTTAGCGATAGTCTGTCTGTCGATAGTTCGATAGTAATGTCTGATTTAGGAGTGTCTGTTATGGTGTGATTATACGGTTGGAAGGTTGATTTGTGTCTTCAGTGATAAGTACTGGTTTGAGAAGGTCAATGTTCGGAAGTAAAGTGTTAAATTAGATTTAAAATAGTGTTGAAGTACGTAAGCATTTATGCTGCTCTTTCTACTGTCTGAATCATCATAGTAATCATCACATCTACAACTTCAATTCAGCTACGATCACCCCAAGTTTAACAATCCCAAGCTTTATAGCAGTACTGCCTGGCGACCATTCATTTATCAACTAGGAACCCAAGTTCAGCAGTAAGCACTATAGCATCTGATCATTGTTATGGCAGTGGACAACTTCCTAACTTCTTGAAAGCATGCTTACTAAAGTAGACTATTTTTCTGGTACGTCATCAGGCACTCCTAGCTTAAAGTATTCCACGTTTTAAAACTAAAGTTACAAAACTGTTTAAAATTCCTTGTTGCTGAATATGAATCACGACGTACGCGGTAAATGTTATACTAACTGACATTTACAATCAATACCTTACTGATAGCTATCGGAACACGTGAAGTACTTGTTAGTGTACTGTTAACATAGAACTAGTCATTGTTAGTTTAGCTCCGCAAATCTTTTGCTAGCTCATATTCGATTGTACTATAACTATGATTGAAGATTATGTCTATCGATCTCCCTTAGAAAAGACAATAATGATCTGATCTTTGAGTAAAATAGATCAGATGAGGAACGAAAAAGAATAATACTGACATTGGATGAGATTCCTGTTTCTATTGCTACTGAGAAGGAGTATTGCAGTATTGAGAAAAGTTTTGAGTAAGAATGACGATAGCTATAAAACTAAGCTAAGCTATAGCTGTGGAGAACTCAAAGAATCGATGAATGTACTGTGTGAAAGATGATATGGTCGGAAAGGTGTTGATTACTGAGATCAGGAGTAACAAAGAAGTATGGAAGCAGCATCGAAATAGCGATCTTATTATCGTGCCCATGGCAATCTACATTGATCCAGCCCAAACTTTGGCGACTGGTTTGGCATTTCATTAGCGATAAGGACAGGAGATGATGATATCAGGACAGTTATTGAAGTCAACAAAAAAACAGAAACGTCAATAAACTCATCTCTTCTTGCTAATGCTATCTCTGCAAGCTCCTTATTAGTGACCAATGCTCCTTTCAAATCCCTTTCTCTTCACAGAACCTCGATTTAACAAACAGTTATCCAAAGATTTGGCTATCTGCTTGAACTTAGATCTCAAGATAAACATTTTATGTATTTCTATTGTAGAATAATGATTAGGTTTTTATTACCTGACCTCGATTGTATTGCCAATGGATTGTATTGATGTTATTAGCATTAGTACCTGTTTAATATATCTGTGTATGTGTTGTGCAATGTCTTTATTTATTGTCGTTTATATTTCGTCAAGGATTCGAGGATCGCAAATGTTTGCGTTCGATTTCAACTTATGTATTAGCTGCATCTACGGTCAGATACACATTTCTTCTATCTTTTCAAAGTCTTGATTACAAATCATGCTTCATGTTGTTTTAGCGACATCATCATCATCATCATTTTTACTCACTTCTGTAAGACATACGATAAGGCGACGAATGAATCGGGACAAGGCTTATCCCTTATCCTAATTTATTTAGGGTCAGCGCAGCTGACCTGTCATCATCATCTGTCATGTCTTCTTCTTACATACTTCTCTATTACTCGTCATTTTACATCTTTTCTTTCTATATCATCCGTCACACAGTCATTCCATGCATTAAGTATTTATCATTAAGTTCAAAGTTATTTTTGACTTTTCATTTTGTCAAATTTCTGAATTCTGCCTTTCATCTTTGCCATATTTCTCCATTACTCATTCGGCGCCTATTACTGACAATTCCAACACACTACACTTTACATGTTAAAACAAGCATAGATCCTATTCCAACACAAGTATGCTAATATCCCTTTTACTAACCGATCCGCCTATCATGCAACAAGCTTGCAAGTTTTAAATTAAACCTTACTTAAGAATGCATTAGAGGAAATTACTGCCTTTAACAAATTACACAGTTTGACTGAAGATCGTAAAATTTCACCCAAAATGAGCCTAAAATACGATGTAATTTTTGAGGATATCTTCTTAGAAGAAGCCATTAATTTTGCATTAAAGGCTATCAGTATGGGTATTTTTGACGGCAGACATCTTAATGATAAGTTGTGATTTTGTAAGGCCAAGGTTATGGTGACCTAGAGTGTCGTAAGATGCGACTGATGGACTATAACTGATAAAGAAGTATCTACCAATATAGAAATCCTTGATGTAACTGGTGCAAAGAATGATGGCAGAGATGGAAATCTAAAATCAGCCCGTGATGAAATTAAAGAACAAGCAAAAACAACAACCCTTAGTTTAAGCTTTGCCCTAATCAGGTAAGAAATAAAAAGTTTGCAATTGCATGCAAAACAAATACCGCTGCAACCCGTGTGTATATTCATAGGCCTCTAATTTATACTAGCGATCTAAAAGAAAAAAAAACAAACAAAAAAGAATTCACAAAGATCGTTAGCCTCGCACTTGAATCACCCTCACACAACAATTCAAACAATAACACCGATTCATTCACTCATAAAAACAATACTTATAAAACACATGTTCTCTCAACAGCTAGGCCGGAAGTCTAGAGTGACTGCCACATGACTAATGGCTTCGTCTGAAAACGATGAAACAAGAGCTGAATAAGTGAATCATGGGCTAAAATAAAGGAGTTTGTTGAATTGTGAAACTGTTCATTCAAGTGGGGTGAATAATCCTGGTTTGGGTCAGTCTTTGGGATTGAGTTTCGTTTAGCAGTTTATTAGGAGCAGCTCCAACCCTTTCGAATCTTTGTAAATTGAAATTTTCTTTCTATAGCTTGGTGTCTTTGATCCTGTTATATCTACTTCTTAGTTTGATCCTTCAAAATTTTTGCAAAAGTCCTTTCAGGCTATTTCCAAATGATCAGTTACGCGTTATTGAAAATGATGATCCTTTAAGAGATTTTAGACAGTTGAGAACTAAAACTTTAGGTAATTTACACCTTCAATATTCTTCAAAAAAACATACTAAGTATGGGATACTAATTACAGTTCGCCTGTAGAATAATAATCCACTAACAAAAGTAACTACTTTAAGTACCTAGTTACTTTTGTTAGTGTATTATTATTCTAGTGAAATAATGTCAATTTCTATACATTTTTGCGAAATTCCTTCGTACATAGAAGTGTGCCTCGAAGGTTGCTTGCGACAAACAAGTCAGATGGTAAGACTTGCTAATGAGGTGTCACAACACTACTCTTGAGTCTTGACCACTCAAGGTCGAGGTGTATGGAAGTGTTTGAAAATATTTGCTGCTTTTTGAGATAATTTATCTTAGTTGTATGTTGGTGGTGGTAGTTTCTGACCTCATCGGAAAATGGTATGAGTATGCATGGGGATATTTTTCTTCTTCGATATCAGTACCAATGTTAAGAAAAACTCAATCAATGAACACCACAGGTTGACATAGGGAAAGCCCAAGTTGCAAGAACCGAGTGCAGTGGTCTACTCTCGGTTCTCAATCTTCGGCATCTGATCTTTCCCAGCTGGCTTTTTCAGCATTTCGGTCATACTCGTATTAGCTAATGTCGAAAAAAATGCTACTGATGCCGCACGCTTTTGTTCTTAATTAGGCATCTTTTACTCGAAATGAAGCGTTTGAACACAAAATGATCACAAGTAAATGTAGATTTAACCGAAAATCAGCAAATTCGAGTGAGCGAATATCAGTTTAAGGAATGTCTTTTTTTTAGTCAGCGTATTCTGTCCCACTGCTGGGCAACAGCTTCCCCCATGGCTTGTTGTAAGTCGTAAGTTTGTTTGTAATTTGCGTTCTCGGACCAATCCGTTGAGAATGAGTCCAGATCGTCACGCCAGCGTTTTTTGGGACTGCCTCGGTTACGACGGCCGTCATAAACGGTCAATTTCTGAATAGCCTCAAACCTTGGTAAAAAATATTAGCCAGTAATATAAGATGCCAGTAAGATATAATATAAAAATACTGCAATTGATGTCTGATCCAATGTCAGTTGCACTGAAAATATTGATGTAAGTATTGGGAATTTTACAACAAAACGAAATGAGTAACATTTGAGTAAACAGGATAATAAATAGTTTTAAAGTTTAGTCACTTCATGACTGTAGTTTCATGGTATTTTATCATACACTACTCATTCAATAAATATGTCTGTTTTTAACTAAAGTCACATGCAAATTCATTTTTCAACTGTGGTACAAAGATGGGCTTTAAGGTGTTTCATGTTTTATTTCCTAATACACTTAGCACACAATATAATTATGTAGAATGATCAAATGGGTATTGCCATAATTTGGATTTTCTATTAGTAACCGAGTTTTTTTTAAATATAATTTTTTATCTAAGTGTCGCCTTTTTTTTTCAAAACAGTCTCACACATCAAAGTAGGTATATACTTAATTGAGTTTATGTACTGTCGTGAATCTTCATAATTTATTTTTAAATACTCCGTACGTGATATCTATAATTAGAATGTATTATTGTAGTACCAAATGTTTTATCGACCGATAGCTTATCTGAAGTAAATTGGCCAACGGGACGTGTTGTTCATACTGTTAACTTTTTCCTTTTGAGATAACTCTAGTTTAGTGTTTGTGTAGGTACGAACGGTAGCAAGGTACACGTGCGTTTGTTTGTACGCATATACAAACGTAGGCGTTAGCCTTTTTGTGGCTTCAAAGGCGACCAATGGAATACGCAACTGAGTCTGTCTTTTTCTGTGTCTGGTCTATATCTCATTGTCCTGCAAGCATGGTGGTTCCTTGCCTACGAGTATGTTAATTTTTGTAATATCGCCATAACAGATCCGTTTTTTAAAAAAGGCTATCCAAATTGACTTCGTATACCTTCGAATACCGAAACACATGACAGAATAATACTTAAAACGGTAATGTGATTATTTTCCTTTTCTGACTTTATGGAAACTTTACACCGATAATAGTTTAAATAGTTTTATATTTTAATAATTAACGAAGGTAGGTACAGTTACAAATAAGGTTTATCTCAATTCGTGAGTAACTTGTTATTCGATTTTGTAACCTAACCTTGAATTTGAAAATAACTGTAGGTGTAAATTAAATAATAATTCCAAGCTAATTGTTAAGTTTCTATTGTTGTAACGCAGATAACATCGGTGAATTAATTTATTAAAAGGTGGTTGTGACAATCGAAGTTATTTATTAATTAGCTAGCCCACGATTTCTTTTAATAAGGTGAGAGCCAATTGCCATCAACCGGGCACAAATCCATACCCCGTGGCTGCTACTGAGACATTCCTGATGGATAAATCCAATAACACTTTGCCCGACCTGAGAATAGATCCCAGGACCTCCGGCTCAGAAGTCGCGTTTGCGACCACAGACCAACGAAGCAGTTGCTTTTTTTTTTAATAATAAATCATTTTACAACCCAACCAATTCACCAATCCGCGTCAAGCAAGCGTGGTGATCAATCTCGTGCCTTCTCTGTATAATACGAGACCTTTGCCCAGCAGCGGGACAGTTACAGGCTGGTATTATAAACATTTATGTTACAATTGATGGCCTAAAAGCCAAGAGCCTCGCTTTCCATAAACCCCTTGAGAAGGCTCTCGTTAGGCAACATCATTAGGATCAAAGGCTGGGTTCAGAAAGCGGTACTTCTGGACACGGCTCGTATTGGAAGAAGGTTCATTACTTTCGAGCACAGATCACCAGACCTTGGTTGTTTTTATGGTAGCTATCTACTTCTTGCTCAAGTATCTAATTAATACTTAAACGCCGTTTCACAATAACTATGTATAATGAATTTAGTAGCCATTAATGTTTCGGACGTTAATCTGACATGCAGTTTAGTGTCAATTTTGTAATAATTACTAATCTTGATTGACATTACAGGTGTTTTTAACTATCCATTGCAAATCAAAGAAGAGATAGTTAAGTTCATACAAGGATTGACCACCACACTTGTTTGCAAAACCACTGCGTTTCGACAACGATTAAAATTATTGTATGCAATAGGCGATTCCAGAAGTCTTCCCGAAAGTCTCCTCCAGTCTTACCAAGGGGTACCTATAAAATTAGCCAGTAACTGGGCTGTAGGGATCAGGTAGGCAGTCGTTCAATGCAAAAAACTGGTATTCAGCTGCATCTGATTAGATTCGAATCCGACCCCCACACAGTTTGGGAAAAGGCTAGGCAGATGATGATGTGGATTCCAGAAAGAAAATTATATTGGTTTTTTTCATACAATTTTCCTTCATCTGTCATTATTGTTAAGTCTAAACTAAAGCAGCTAAATATCAAACATGTTTTAAAATTGTACTCAAATCTATACTAATATTATAAAGCTGAAGAATTTGTTTGGTTGGTTGAACGCGCTAATCTCAGGAACTTCTGGTTCGAATTGAAAAATTTAGTGTTGGATAGCCCATTTATCGAGGAAGACTATAGGCTATTAAACATCACGCTGCAACCAATAGGAGCGGAGCATTAATCAAAAATGTTACGCAGACGAAGTTGCGCCGGTCAGCTAGTACTTAGATATTACTCGTATTGAATCACGCTAAACAGTCCAACGCCGATCACTCGACTTCAGTTAGTCGGTCAGCCTGTACTCACCTAATCTTATCAATCGAGCGTCCGATAAGAGATAACGTTGTTTACCTACATATAACCTACTAGTAACGATTGGTAACCGACGCGGTCGGGGAAAACATGTATATGTTTCTTAATCTAATACGTAATAATAATTGAGACGTTGTAGTATGGCGATTCATTTAATAGTTTAATCTTAGGACCTTTGGTAGCTGGGGACAACATTGACTTTGAAAGATTGAAAATGTCTCGTTGGTCTAGCGGGCGCAAGTGCGACTGCTGAGTCCTGGGTTCGATTCCCAGGTCGGGCAAAGTGTTATTGAGTTTTTTAATTAGGAATTTCTCAGTAGCAGCCACGGAGTCTGGATTTGTGCCCAGTTGATGGCAATGGGCTCGCCCCCTATTACATGGGACTTAAACATAACTGGCGAACTGTGGGTGTACTATTAGGTACACTTCTGCCTAACCCTTCGGGGATTACAGGCGTGATGTTATCTTATGTAGATTGCAAATGGATGGCAGTAGCCGAGGACAGGCGCGTGCATTGCACGTAGGCACTGCCTACTTGGCTACCTTATAATATCTAATTACTATTTTACTCACTTTAATAAGTATGATGGGTGATGAACTGATGACTGATATATTTAACATATTATGTAGTGATAGTAAAAGATATTTAATTGAATCTTATGAGGTAGACAAGTAGGCAGCGCCTGCCTGCAATGCACGCGCCAGGCTAAGGATTAAGTTAAATGACGTGCGATCGGTGAGGATTATATTCAGCATAACCTAAGCATAACTAGCCTATGTACGATTCCACTGCTGGTATAAGGACCTCCACTCTGTGTAAGGGAGTGCGCCAGACACCACCACGCGGGCCCAGTGCGGGTTGGTCGGTCACATGTCTCGAAGTTTTTGGTTCCAGAGCACGCTGGATACCAAGGTCTATTAGTGGACTGCTACAGACGTTGATGACCATGTGAGGTCGTGGCATTTGAATATCAAATGACTAGGAGAGGCTTTGTTTTAATACAAAGGGTGAGGTAGGTGTGTTCCTGAATCATTTACGAAAAGAAAACCGTAAATGATCTGGACATAGTGTACCATCTCAACAAGAATGATGTATCTAAGATTTTTGTAACAATATTACGATTTAAAAGAGTGTCCATGGAGTTTCTTGCCCATTCTTCTCCATAGAGATCTACGCTTTGGAATGGGCAACTACAGTATTTTCACAGTTATTATGTCTTGTGACTGGGACTGTAGCTTCATTTTTTTATTGCTGTCTTTGTTTCGACAGTTCAAAAGTGCCTGTAATTGGCCTACTTGAAATAAATGCTATGATTTTGATTTTTGACATATTGGGACTTGACTTATTGTTTTATCATCTTTATAACCTATGTCAACAATAAAAAGATTTGATTTGATTAATATTTTACAAATATCCCCGGTATATCTTTTATTTACGAAGTAGATATTGTTAAGTATTTTTCATATCAAAATACACAATTTGTCCGCTCCTTATCTTTACCAAATTAATCTAGCGACCATGAGAGCTGAACGCAAAACTGCGGAAAGTGTCCAAAAATAAATAAAAGTGCGAAAAAGCTGCGAACAATATGTCAAACTTGTTTGTTAAGTGATAAGTTGTTATCCTTTCAGTCAAGTGAGGTGTCGTACGGTCGTTGAACCCAGGCCGAAACTTTGAAGTGGCTTTATTGAAAAATGCAGATTAAAATCGATTATTTTGTTTATGTAGCTTTTAAAATGTTCTAATAAGAAAATGTGGGAAAATTTTTAAGTATAGTACTTTAAATTAAGTTCGCTGTTTCTGTGTGTTTTCCGTAAAATTATGTTTAGACATATATGTATAACCAAACATCAAGCAAAGAAAGAGGTTGTTCATTCGGCGAAGTTTTCAAAAACTAAAAAAATATGAACAGCAGTAAAAGAACCTTCAAACACATACATATTTCACTTATACTCGTATGTATTTTCCGCAAGTTTTTCTGTCATCAACATCATCATCTGCTTAGCCTTTTCGCAACTCTGTTGGATCGGCTTCCAGTCTATACGGATGCAGCTAAGTTTATGCGCTAAGTTAAGCCAAGCGCACAAAGTTGCGCTAAGTCTTTCTGTATTTTCTTAATATTACCAAAAACCGTTCGGATTCCTAGGTTTAAATTAAAGTACGCGACGTATTTAATGATCAAACAATTTTATGCAGTACATTTCTACACATGTCTTCGTGATTAGTTCACACAGGTAATCTGAAGTATGTATGTTCATCGTTGATAATAAATTATTGGCCTCTTTGCCACGATAATATTTCAGGAAGTTATTATTAGTTTTACCTGTTCATGACGCAGAAATACAATAATATCGACGTACTCAAGTATTTTAATCACAGAAAAAAATCTCCGAAATTTAGATCGCCAAGACAATGCCAAACGAAAACGGTAAGGAACAAAAATCAGAAAGGGTGAGAGAGTCAAAAGACTTCAAAACTCAGACAAGTCTTCTTATCATCGTGTGATAGTGCCTACCCTGGTGTCAGAGTTTTTACGCCGCCCATGGGCTTCTGACTTGGCTTTACATGCCGTCGAAAAATATCTCTCGGGCATGCTGGTTTCTTCACGTTTTCTTTTACCGACGAAAGTGAAAATCAGAGATGCGTGTCCTGGCTTCGAACTCGAGACCTATGACTTTGCAGTCCAACGGTGACACCACTAGGCTACCACTGCTTGAGCTTGCTGCTTGTTAAGAGCCAAGTACTACCTATTAAGTTATGTTTTTACAAACTTTTTATTTTGCAGATATCCCACCCAAGGTAACAGCAGCTATGGAGTTTAATTAATTTCCAAGTTTTATGCTGCATAGTGCGTATATCGCTTCCAGAGATTCCAAAGATCGATTTCCTATAATTATATTCCGGAGCCTAACTGTTGGTTAACGTATTAATAATTAAGTAATCAAGTTTGATATGAATTGATTATGATATAATATTTGCATGAACTCCAGAAGTACATACATACATATCTACCCTGGATGTTTATGCACGTGATGTGTTTGTTTAAACACCGTATTAGTCCCTAATGGTGCAGGATTTCCTGACGTGTTACGATTACAAAGAGTTCCGTATTGGTATGATCTTCCTGTATTACGGAAGGAGCAGAATCTTTAACTTCACTTTTGAGACAAAGTAAATTATTAATCGATCTTCAAAATAGAAGAGACCAAAGTGATCTTGAACAAAATTACACTAGATTTATTTTAATTTCTTTGCAACGTGATATAATTCTGAAATGGTCACAATCTACTTTGATGCACAAACGGTAACCACGTATTCAGTGGGTACAGGCTACAGAAGTACAGCTGCACCAGAACAGCTGTTCACAACGTGGTAACCGTTTGTACGTCTCTATCCCTTCTACCTTGAATTCTTAAGTACCTATAAAAGCATGTCACATTATTAGAAACAATGTACTATGTATGTCCGGAATCCAGTCAAAGTTTTCGAAACAAAACCACAACTTTCGAAATCTTTATGTTCAAAGCAAAAGTCAAAAATAACTAGCAAATGGTTTGATGACCGCAGAAGTGCAATCAGCTACGTTCAAAATATATTTATATGTGTGACGTAAAGGAACTATTGAACTTTAATATTATATTACACGCTACACTACAAATAAATATTACTACACAACCATTCTCAGAACTAACAAACAGGTAAAAACACCTAATTTATTCAGAAAATTGGTTTCTGACCCATCTGCGCTCAAACTAAAGGACACCTACATACATCGATGCTTAAATGTTATGACTCTGGTGAAATTTCAACTCTCGGCTTAGCGCCAAAAGATGAAAATTCAAAAGCAGATTATTATTTAGGCATTTATTTAGGTCGTAGTCATACGTCGTAAAAACAAATAAATGTCATCACACTTTATCTATTGCTAATCTAATGAAAAGCTGTTAACCAAATTCTTTTGTATTAAGCCTACTGATAAGCTTGTAGCGATTGGTCGTATCTCTATTGTTTAGTGATAAACTTATGTTAATTCACATATTTGTCGTGTCTCTGGTATTATCATAATCTTTGATACTAAGAAGACAAATTACTTCCTGTCAACTTTTTCACATACGAGTAAGTTGGCGCTAAAAATAGCTTTAGAAACAAAACAACTTAGCAGCGATGTGTGAGCATGTGGGTAAATTTCAAGTAGGTACATATTCTTAGATTTTGCCACCCCTTCTTGCAAAGTTTTCAAACAAGTAGTCGTTCAGAATGTTTGAAAGCTATATTTAGCATTAGGCTTAGGCAACGCAAAATACTTGAGTAAACCCTATATAGTGGTCATGCTAAAACTCTGTGTTACGACTGAATAAATATCAGTGTCTGCTGTGGGATCATTTCATATCACGTGGGCATTTCCACGGGCAAAAGTTCATTACGAAAGTTGGTTTAAAAACACACACACACACACCAAAACTAAAATTAAAAATATAGGTAACAAAAACAAAAAACTCACCCTGCACAAAGCGACACCCGTATCCAGCCTGTCCAGGAAATTATCAGCCGTGATCCTGAGTTCCGGGTAGAGGACTGTCAGCCACTCAGCCAGGTCCTCCTTCATCGCGTACAGGTACTCCTCTGAGGACTTGAAGGGCCTAAAAGGCCGGGCCTCCAGGAGGACAGCGCCTGCGCTTGCCATTGTGGAAGAGTTGTAAGCTTAGATGGACATTACTGGTCTGGAACAAGAGAGAGATTGGGTTAGGTTGATGTGTAATTTGTCGAAATAATAAGTAGAAGTTTTATTATCGTGGCCTTAGTTTCAAGCTTTATTTTTATATAGAATGCTGGGCCACAGACTTCTTCTTTGTGGTTGGAGTTGGCCGTTATCCACCACGCGGCTCTGGTGCGTGTAGGTATGGCTCCTATGACTCGTATAAGTTATATTAAAAATCTAAGAAGAATATTTTGAAACGCTCTTACAAAACGTTATACACCCGGATTTTCACCCAAATTCACAAACCAAGTATCACAATTTTGTGAGATTTACAATCAAAAATGTATTAGTTAGAAAACAAGAACATCAAGGTAATAAAGGAAGCGATTACAGCTGCCTCGTTGATTTGCACGAACTACTGAAGCACCAACGGTCTCGGGTTCAATGTATGGCAATCAATGATCATACTGTCGATGTCGTCAAACGTGCTTCAAGTCAATAAAATTTAAGATAACTATCTCACAAATGGCTGCCTCAATCAAAAGTGCTCATAAAAGTATAACCTATTAACCTCTGGCTATAAACAAACACAAATTTTATATCCCAATTACAGGTTTCGTAACTACTACATAACTATGATAAATGCTCTAAATGTTAACTCATTCGTACATGATTCCCAATTAAGCAGGGCCTGTCAAAGTGGCGCCACTTGCGCCGTCAAACGTCAAATAAACGTCAAATTCAGTACATTCCAAATTAGTTCCGTATTCAGCCGCCTGTCTAGATATTCTGGTGATGTGGTGTTTAAATATTGTATCCTTGGTTGTCGTGGAATGATTTGACAAGCAACAGGCAATTGTTTGCAATTAGCCAGGCGACTCAATTTGATCCTGTCAGGAATTTGACTTGTCTAGACGAATGAGCAAAAAGAGTGATTATGATTTTGACGTGACTTGCAAACATTAATCTTTGTGAAGTTAATTGAAATGGCTCGTGATTTTTTGTCATTGACCTTTTTGGTGATGTCTTTTAGAAGGGTCAATTGCGTATGCGCCGCGTGTATGAAAAGATGCGATTTTTACCTACGTAAAAATAAATTAATGATATTGCGATCGAAAAGGGAACGACGCACAGTGGATCCATATTGAAAATTAGTGGACATTGGCAACAAAGTTCCAATATCGATTCGATATTTTTTTATGTGATTCTTCATGATATTCCAGACAACTTTTACTCTTGTGAAATTTCTTCTAAAGTTGATCGTTTGTCTGAAAAAAAATAAATTAGATTTTTTTGTATGGAGCGAATCACGTTTATTTTTTTTTCTTCAATTGTACGAATATGTTAGGTGTATGGCGTGAGTATATGATAGCTAGGGTCATTCTCTATCCAGGAAAAAATATATCAGCGCCGGCCATCCGCGGCCGCGCGAGTAATCATTCGGTAAAAAAATAATATTTTCTATGATTTTTTTTGCCTTTTAAAATCAATTCAAAGTATATTTTCTGTCTCACTTGGCTGTTTTCACCTTTTTAGTTAAATATATAGTTTTAATAGCACATAGGTACTCACAACTAGAAATTCTGGCAGAGGTTAAGTTATTATTGCATGTTATCGGTGGCACCTGCATTGTGATTGATGACTCATTTGTTTGTGCGCTCGGCTAAATGCATAACAAACGAGTCACCGAAAAATAATTGTCTCTGATTGGTTGTTATTTTTTTAACTACCTGCACATTATCTACTGTTATCGGTAGCACCTGCATTGTGATTGATGACTCATTTGTTTGTGCGCTCGGCTAGAAGCGCATAACTAATGAGTCATCGAAAAATGGTCGTCTCTGATTGGCTGTTATTTTTTTTTACTACCTGCACGTTATCTATTGTAAAATAAACATGTAATAAGTTTCTGGGTATACTAATTTTATCAAATATACGTGAAATAGTTTGAATTTTTACGGGCAAGACGTTGATAATCATTATCTACATAATCAAGCGTATGTAAAGTATAGTATAAGTTATCGTACGTATGATCGAAAGGAAATTGTGAAATAATTGTAGCCCTGAAAAGGGCTGTTTGTCATATTCCCAGCCCTGATGGGCTTTTGTGGGAATAGTCCATAGCCGGATCACTTTATTTCTTATTCCAGAAGTGGGTCCGGCAAATTTTCGGACTCTGCTATGAGGCATTCTTCTTCCTCCATAATCTCACTGTCACAGGGAGGCTCGGTAGTCTGTAACAACTGAATTGCTTCAGGCAACAACTCACTATGAACCTGTTTCGTTATTTTAGGCCTTATGTAGGATATGTGAGGATCAGAGCTTATTAGAAGTCCATGGAGGATGTCTTCGTTTGTTGCTATTCTGTCCGTTTTCCGAGTGTGTCTCTCTCTGACGTTTCTGAAGTCCTTATTACGGGCTTCCGAAGCTTCTTCTGATAAGGTACCTAAAAGAAATAAGTACATGCATTTTAATTTCAAAAAGCAATCGAGTCAAATTATACATCAAACTCTATTTATTTTTTACTTACCGATTGGCAAAACACCAAAGTGGTTACAGATGTCTGCACCGTGCATTAGAAGTTTATGTACACTAACTGGCATGTAGTACCACGAATAGTGTTGCACGTATACATCAGCTGTTTCTCTACAGTATCTTCTAAATTTTTCACAGTCAATGTTTTTGCCTGATGATATGGCTTGTAGAATAACGGAAAATCTGAAAATTAGATTTTCGTCAATTCCTGTTATTCTGGATGATGTTTTGTAATCTTGGAAAAAGCGCCTCGCAGTATTCCCGTCATTTGTAGTTCCAAAACCCTGAAATGGGGAAAAAGACTGTAATATACGACACATAGAGATATAATACACAAAAAACATAAAACGAACTAAATACATACCTGTTTGACTATATCAATCAGCATTCCAGTTTGCTCACGAAACTCTTGTTGCGTGGTATTTTTTTTAGCTTGTTTCAAAGCCTTATGTTCGCCTCGAGCTGTCCATCGTTGAAAATCCAGATTATAAGATATATGGAGAAGACATTCCATACACCGAATCTTCATATGCAGTGAAGAAATTCCTTGTTTGTAAATATCTTCACGAAGTGGTCTGGAAGTCAAAGAGTCTAAATTATTCATCTCACTTGGTTTTGCCAAGCAAATGGGGCACGTTGCAAATGATGGTACTTCAGCAATAATATTGGCCACTTTTCCATCAATCATGGTCATATGCAATTCATGTGATACAATAATATTTCCACACTGAGTAGATATTCGTTCATCAATTTGTTTTTTCATCTCCGACTCTTCAGACTTTATAAAATCAGCTGTCTCCGAAGTGAATGTGAACTTCACTGGTCGACAGTACAGAGTTGAGCAAGGTGTGGGGTTCTCCCAAACTATATTTTCATTCCCAGATAATGAGCCAGACACTAGCCGAAGAGGGACGATGCTTATCATGACTACTGATGAATCACCGAACTCTGTAGCTGTGTTTGACATTTTCTGTTTATAGTTACTCTGCGACGAAGAACCATCAAGCCCCCATTTCCAGGTCAACTTGAGTTCTTCATTTTGAGACCTATCAACAGAATTCACATCTAGTAAAATCCTCTCCACAGTGTGGTCCAATAGCGCTTGCAATTTAATTTGAGCTCCTTTTTCGGTAATCTCCATACTCTCTTGTGGTGGATAACATCTTTTCTTGGCATTAACGAGCTTTGGATAAGATGGAAAGGCAGCACAGTTTTCTTCTTTCAGAAATTGTCGAAGAGCTAAGTACTTCCATCTCGAGAGCGCAAGTGATGTGTAAAGAGCTAAACACTTATCTTCAGAGACAGTACTTAGGCTCTGCTTTTTGAATAGTCGCTCGTGTACTTCGGATAGCGTTTCTGGATTACTGGAAAGGAATTCGACCACTTTTGCCAGATTCGTTTTGCCGTTGTCTTTCAATTTTGTTAAGTACCAGTGCTGCAACTCTTCCTCGGAATTTTCTTCTACTATGGAAGTAGAACGTCTTTTTTTTTGCTTATTACTTAAGTCTTCGAACGGTTTTCTGTGCTCCTTTTCTGTAGATGTTCCCGCTTCCGTAGTACATACTGCAAGATTAGGAACATGGGAATTCATATCCACTGGCTCAGATAAGGCTGTGTCCGAAAAGCCCAACTCACTTCTCAGGTAAGCACTGTCACAAACAGGCCAGTTGATGTTTTTTTCCAACCACTTGCGATTATTTACACGGTTCATAAAAGTTTTTTGATTTCTACTTGACTCTATCCACTTTTTATTTAGGCTTACACAAAAAAGCCGACAGAACTCCTTGATTAGGTTTTTGTCTTCTTCAGAAACTGTGGTATTCAAAACAGAAATTATACTTTCATATAGAAACATATAATTTTTCAGATCACCACCACTTCTTAATTTCACAAAAAGATCTAGGTTGGTACAAAATCCAGCCATAGTTCTAAAGTAAATATAAAAATAAAAGTATTTCACTGTGTTCACAAATAAGCGACAAGAGCGAAACTAGAGGGACTTAGTGAATGTCTTTGTATTTATAGTCAGTGTTAATTACTCAAGTAGTGAACATATTAGCATGACTGAAAATTATTCAGCCAATCAGAGACGAGCATTTTTCGATGACTCATTAGTTATGCGCTTAGACGAGCGCACAAACAAATGAGTCATCAATCACAATGCAGGTGCCACCGATAACAATAGATAATGTGCAGGTAGTTAAAAAAATAACAGCCAATCAGAGACAATTATTTTTCGGTGACTCGTTTGTTATGCACTTAACCGAGCGCACAAACAAATATCAATCACAATGCAGGTGCCACCGATAACATGCAATAATAACTTAACCTCTTCCAGAATTACTAGTTGTGAGTACCTATGTGCTATTAAAACTATATATTTAACTAAAAAGGTGAAAACAGCCAAGTGAGACAGAAAATATGACTTTGAATTGATTTTAAAAGGCAAAAAATTTCATAGAAAATATTATTTTTTTACCGAATGATTACTCGCGCGGCCGCGGATGGCCGGCGCTGATATATTTTTTCGTGGATAGAGAATGACCCTAGCTATCATATACTCACGCCATACACCTAACATATTCGTACAATTGAAGAAAAAAAAATAAACGTGATTCGCTCCATACAAAAAAATCTAATTTATTTTTTTTCAGACAAACGATCAACTTTAGAAGAAATTTCACAAGAGTAAAAGTTGTCTGGAATATCATGAAGAATCACATAAAAAAATATCGAATCGATATTGGAACTTTGTTGCCCATGTCCACTAATTTTCAATATGGATCCACTGTGCGACGTGAAGAATTTCGTCTTATCCTGTGTTCTGTAGTCCAAGAAATTACTTGGACTGGAGAATACAGGATAAGACTACAACATAGATTTTATTCAGACTGGAAAAGTGGATTTATTTTGATACTACGAGTACTATTTATATGAACTTGACCAAAATTAATAATGATACGATTCATAGTTTCTAATTAATATAAATAGCCTTCTTATTACAACAGTAATAAGAAGGCAAAATAAGAAGGTTAATTTCTTATAAACATATAAGAAATTAATTTATTTATTATTAATTTAATGAAATAGAATATAATTTTAATCTAGGTGCTAAAAACTAAGCTCTCGATGATAACTTTCGATGGTTATATTTCAGAACAAAAAATTATATAGGTAATATCGTTCATACTTTTGATCCGATGTTCTTAAGTTGGAATTAATATTTAATATGAAGATTGATTACATTTCTGACATTGAAATCTAATTCAGATTTCTACTAGATTCCACATTAATCCACAGTTTTAGCAAACAAGCCTTGAAATGGTGACCGCGTATAGGCAAGTGAAGCCCCCTCAAGACTCCACTGACGGACGACCTTAAAAAGGTTGCTGGGACAGACTGACAGATGCGGAAGGTCGAGGACTGGGTGCCTAGGCCCAGCGATGGAATGTTATAAACCCTTTTGATCGATGAAATACATGTAGGTACGATTGCCAAGCAATATTGACGCAGATCCACTATTGATTGACCATTATTTATTAAATTTATCACCTAAAAGTCATCGTTACTCTTTAACAAACAAAACACAACAATGAAGTTTTTTTAACATCCTCCATTACCAGCCAGTAACACGACCATCTATTACCACTACAGTGGTATATAGTGGTGAGCAGTGGTGATCAATCACCATCACTCATGTACACAGTGGTGCAGTGGTGACACAGTTCATTTACCCACACGCTCGGACGCACTCCGCGGCTCAGTGCTCGCTTTCGCGGGTTCCACTCCCGAGCCGAGTAAATACTAGTTCGGACTGTGTCTGTTATTTAGCGCTTATAAAATTCTAGGTTTATTTGAATGCCTTTTGTGGTGATACTGCTGTTTTTGATGGGTTTTCGAGGGAAGTCATCACGGGTAATATGTTTCGGTTGCCAATGAGCATTGCTGTATGGTAATTGGTCTAAGACTGGTACTTAATACTTTTTGTGTGTAGATAGGTAGGTGGCGAGCGGTCGATTTTTTTTTCAACATCACTATCTTTCTCTTAGAGTTGGAAGACTAAGATATAGAATCCTGAGAAAAAAGCTGGAATTGAGCACTTTTTGAATGTTAAAATTACTTAATACGGTCTCAAAATGACCGGCCTTCACCATATTCTAGTGTACAAGCAGAGGAGCTGAAGTACAGAAGAAGAATGGCGTTTAATCTTGTGATTGAACCCCATGCTTCTTTTGTACTTATTTTATACTTGTGGATATGACGTGCTAACGCTCTCTCTCTTTTTCGCGGAATTAAAACGACGTAATATTTTGCATAACATTTAGTGCAAACGCTGTCTTATGTTAAGACATGAACATCAGTTAGCTGTTTGCCGATTTTTATTCGCTTCCTATTATTTCATAGGTTACGCGCACACTGGGTAACACTCCCCCTTGTGCCGCCAGCCTGGGCGCCAACCAGTCTAGCCACACACACACAACTCTTACTGCCACCACGTCATCAGTAGTTATCACCATACATAATCGTTACATGCGCATATCTCACGGCTCATTAGGTAATAGAAGAACACGATAGTTCTGTGAAAACTGTGGTTAACAGACCGTTGTCGATCAGGTGTATTGATAATCGATTATGTTGAATCGTAATTAGTTTGGTGCATTTCAATTAAAAGAGACGCGAATTACAATGCACCCTGGGCAGTCAGTTTCATGCTTTTGTTCCTGTGATTTGACTAGTCTCTTCATATGCTTTAAAATTGTACCTATAACTAAAAGGTAAGGGCATAAAATAACCTCCTAAGTTCCTAACCTAACTCAGGCTCAACAACGGAACGTTTTAATCGTCCCCGAACAATATCGTCGCATGCCATGCATATAGCGTATCGGCACGGCGAAATATTCTCCCCGACAATTATTGACGCTCTGTGCATAGCACGCGACGGTGACAGAACGATCTAGTATCAAAACAAGAATGTAGGGTTTAACCGCGTACGATGACCGTTCTTAACCCGTTATAACCGGGTATGATGACCGTTCTAAGCCCGTTATAAAAGTATAGGTATGATACACTGATACGATTTAGTATAGTTCATGTTTCTTTCCGTGCCTGATACGTTCATAGGACGGTCATGGTATGGTACGGTGTAGTGGGCGGACTCGTTAAGTGAAAAAGCTTTCAGCATTTGATCCTTCTTGTTGAGACTTTTTGCCCATAATACACGCCATGCGTTACTATATTGTCACAAGAAATAGCTCCACCATAAATCATCATCTGCCGAGCCTTTTCCCAACTATGTTGGGGTCGGCTTCCAGTCTAACCGGATGCAGCTGAATACCAGTATTTTACATAGAACGATAGCCTATCTGACCTCCACAACCCAGTGAGTACTGGGTAATACGGTACCCTTTGGTAAGCCTGTTTGTCAGACTTGCGGGCCACTGACTACCTATAAAGACTGTCAGACTAGAGATGTACCGACAATTGCTAGCCGGGACCAACGGTTTAACGTCCTTTCCGAGGCACAGAGGAAACTCGGCATGTAATGGGTGGTCACCCATCCACAGACCAACGTAGACAAGTGCGGCTTAACCTGAAGATTGATCCGAGCGGCTGATATTATTTAGCCACGAGCTCCACCATACATAGGTAGACCATGAATGACGCGAACAAATTCCTCGTAATACCTATACTAGTGCCTAGGTCGCGTCACTGACATCTAGTTATCTAGGTTAACTACACGGGCTTACTAACACCTGAATAGTTCGCGTTCCTACATAATGATGAGCGCCTTTGATGGGTATATTGTGGGTTAAGTGTGTGAAATTATTGTTAGATTAAACGGGATTAAACTGACTAGAGTTTGATTTTTAGGTCGAGATAAAGACGAAGGATGAGTTTTCGGATGTTTTCATTGAAATCTGCTGGAGTAATCAAACCCGATCACTGATCTTCGGTCTGGAGTGAGACAGGGTATTACAAAGTGTTTCATTGTTTTCAGTAGCCTGTAAATATAAACAGTTAAAATATTGACTAGACTTACGATTTTAAAATTGATCAAGATTTCTAGATTATTTACTTCGTATGTAGCAAGAATAAATACACTTTTCCAAAACATACAAAAATAATTAAATACACAAAATACATGACAGATGTTCTCATACATTTTTCTCTCATCTAACTTGAAGACGCCCATAAATTCTGTAAGGAGGCCAAAAAAACAATTATTTCTAAACGAAAACAATGCCCGATGAGCATGCACGTGTGTTCAAACATCGCGGTAGGGTCAGCAGCGCAAGACAATGGCAAAACCGACGGGTTGCGCAAGCGCACGCTCTGGTGACTTCCGTTGTCGCCGTGCTGTAGCGATAGCAGAATAAGTAACTCAAGTGGTATTGATTTTTTTACAGCCGTCGTAAACAGAACGGTTTTAATAGTTCAACGTGGCATTGTAGCTCCCAAACGGATGAACCGATTTAGATTTTTTTTTTATTAGGTTTTTTTAAAGAATTAGGTAATTTAACACAAGAATTGTCTGAAAACGTCGCTCGTTATTGTGTAAGGGAGAATATTTAATCAATCCTTTGTATAATCTATGGATTTAAAAAAAAAAAACTCGATTTTGCAGGAACGTAATTGGTAAGAAATAATAAAGATAAATGGGTGATAATGACTAAATAATGATGTAGTATTTGTAATAGTTATTGCGCGTAATATAGTGTCAGTGATATATTATTTTAATCGGTCAGCAGTAATTCTTTTACGACATCAATTTAAAACATATAAACTTGATTACATACACCGTTCAGAAAAAAAGCCAAAAAAATGGCCATGATTGGCAAAACTTTTTGTATAAAATTGTGCGATAAATTGCTTTGGAACAGTGCATACATGGATTTTTAAATAAGTACCTATTTGCAACGGACACTACATATTATATTTACTTTCATGCTCTCAAAGTTTCAGAGTCACGAATATTTTTGCAAACTATACTGCAGTTTTAATTAAAATTTGTAACCACACCGTTGATTGTTCTGCTACCACTACAGTTAGTAGGCTAATCTGTTTACAGCGCATCACACGCGTCGCCGCAGTATTTATTTCGAGTTCACCACTCAACGCATTTCGCATGACAGCATCATATTTTAGAGCTTGACTTACAGGTTAGACTGAATTTACAGTGATTTTAATATTATAGCGACAACTAGAAGAAACTAATTCGTTGGTCTAGTGGTTGCTAGCGCAACTGCTGAGCATGAGGTGCTGGGTTCGATTCCCAGGTCGGGCAAAGTGTTATTGGGTTTTTCCATCAGGAATTTCTCAGTAGCAGCCACGAAGTCTGACTTTGTACCCGGTTGATGGCAATAGCCCCCTATTACATGGGACTTAAACGTAACTGGCGAAATGTGGATGTACAAATGGGTACAGCTCTGCCTAACACTTCGGGGATAACAGACGTGATGTTATGTTATGTAAATAGAAGAGAATTTAATTGAATAGTAACACTCATCAAATTGCGACATTAATTTGTGCGAAAAAGACGCCGACTCAAATAATAAATGACGCAATTTTTATTTGAGTGTGGCGAAGACGACTAGACTACCTGCCTGCCTGCCTTACACCCAGAAATGTTAAAAATCTTAGATAGTGTCTTGTCGTCTGGATTAAACAAAGTGCTGGTAATCGCTTTCAAGTCGATTCCTATTCTTTAAATGACTACCAACAAAGTTGACTATTAAGAGCTTTTCGGTATCTTATGTCAATCCAAATACAGTTTTATCTTTCCCATCATTGTTTTTGCTATCAGTCACTTCGCCTAAGCTCGCTAGACGAATTCTCCTACAAGGAATGCAAAAACTATTACTGAAGTCCAACTAAACACCAATGCTTCCTTGTTTACCGTTAATGTTAACTCCTAGGGCATGTGACGTAGCCTTGTACCACGGAAGTGATACGACCTCGCACACACAAGATAAATTGATAGCGACGATTATCGATGTGTAATTGGCGATATATATAGCTTTATTTGTCAAAGTGAGAGAGAAACGTCGCAAAAAAATGTGGCAGTGACGGTGTACCAATTTACACTGAACCAGAGTCATGGATCATACCATTCCCTTTCATCGAGAGGTCTATGTCTCTTATATGATGTAGTTTCTTTAAGATATCAAAGAAACCAGGGCCATCCATAAGCGCGTTGGGTCGACGATATCGTCTAAGTCGCGGGAATCACTTGGATGCAGGGTACTGGGAAGTTTGGCAGAAGATAGGTAAGGGCTATGCCCAATAGTGGGTGAATACGGAATTCCTAAAATGATGATGGAGGAATTCTAAATATTGATGATGATGAGAACAGTGGATTACCATAGGCTGATGATGATTGAGACAATGTCATTACAAATGTTGATCGTAGGCTTACTATAATTTACTGTGATGAAAGGCAAAATTTTTTTGGGGGTGACTTCTGAAATAACAACTGAAAGAGAAGTAGGGAGGAAGATATGCTGCGGCAACTCCAAATACATTGAGATAAAGCCAGAAGAATGGTGATGGTAATTCTTTTGGAAGACAAAACTGATGGACAGAACGAAAGGAAAAGGCTAGAATCATTAGTCTACAATTACATTCAAGAGTCCGCAACCATTTTCCACCATTCTGGGTGTTCCCTTCATATCGATACGGTTGAACGATGAATTTATTACTAACACTAAAAACTACAGATCTATCTCCTAAACGACTGTACTAATTGACTTACGAGGAATTTTCGGTAATTATAAATGATTCACTGTTGCCACATAAATAAAAGTTATTTATAGTTGATTTAATTATTTATATCCACAAAGTGTTATTCCGGAGTTCTCGGTAAGAATTATTAGTCAACCGAGAGAAATGGGTTGGGTTTCATGTCACACTGATACTGACGTCTTTCTTTTTATCTCTTTTATCTCTCGCGTCTGATAGTGTTTTGTTTTTATTGTTGACATGCAATTTTGATTTTTCAGCATCCAGCTTCCCCCTTTTAGTTTTACTGTCATGTCTGCTAACTACACAAGTCCTGCCATGTCATCAGCATTTTTCAGTCTTTATCTCAATTTTTGTAGCATGTCATCTTCTTCTATACTTCTCTATTAGTCGACATCTCAGTAGCTAGTAGGCACCTCCTTTCTAGTCATTTCATCTTTCAGAGAGCTGGCCTTATTAATATTAGTTTCCATTTTTGTTTAAGAAACAATTATATCTCTGAATTGAACACGGAACTCAAAATGACATGACCACGAATAAAACAACAGTAAAACTTGGATGAAGCAACAACTCAAATCTCAAACCGCAGCACAGAAACTAATCTTGAAAATCCAAGACATCATAAAAATATCGATAATATTAAACGAGCATGAAGTGAAAATAATACGATAGTAATGTACAAATAACAATGCCTTTCTACCGTGGAGGAAGATAAGAGCTATCGGCTCGATACCGAGTTATATATTATTGATAACAAGGAGAAGTCATAAAAACCTTTCACGGTATTTTATAAAGAAGAATGTAAGTTCGAAGAATAGAATAATTTCGTCAATGAAACTGCAGAGTAAATGCATAACACACAATGTCAATTCCTTTCATTTTGGTCTTATAACATTCATTATGTTTCTGAAGTTCTCGAACTGTCGCAATTTTCATACATATAAAGCAATGAATTAGGAATTTCCTTCAAAATTCTTCGGATTGTGATAGAAAGTGAGTTACGCAATTGGGGTGCTGTTCCTTAAATGAACACAATTGAAGGGCACAGGGAAAGAAGGGGCTCATCAACAATTAACACAAATTGAATTAAACGCTAATTTATACTAAAAATCTACATGGTGTGTAGGGATACTCATTTTTAACGATGTTATTTACATGTTTTGGACATTACGTAGTCCTACTACCTATTTTTGAGGATTCCGTTTTAATTGACCTATTCAATCAAAAGTTAAACAGACTTTTCTGGCCTAAGCCAGAAATGAACAGAGCAAAAAGGGGTTGATTGCAATAATGAGCTCCTTCTTTCCTTTTTGGAAAAGTAAATGTAGGCAAATGGTTTTGAAAGAATAATAAGCAATATTTCTGTTAAATTCAATGTATATTTCAGTATGTATTAGTTATGTGGAACATTTGTAAAATATTCTTGAGCTTCAGGGAAACAGAACTTCTTCAATTCCTGTAGGTCTTTATATTTTTCGTCTGAAATAGCGTCATAGCGTAGACCAGGTAATAGGAACTCTTGGTTCTGGAGATTTCTCAGACTTTTATTTCGCCCTGCTATTGATGCTTCTTCCCATGGACCATTGTATGTTGTACGGAATAATATTTTCTTATTTGATCGTTCTATTTTTAAGTATTCATTTTATTTTACGCGGTCCATTTTATATTATTCTAAACAAATTCACACACGCACTAAAAATTACGCCTTGACGTTTAACTTTTATCTGTCACATTATGTCATTTATTTCAAGGTGCCGGGGGTATGGGCGCGTTCTTGTTTTGTAAACGTAAAATGTGCTCCTTTTAACTCTGATTGGGATGCAATGAGCACCTTTTAAGCTAGTTCGATACGAAATGAGCTCTTTTTATTCCTTGACGTGTTTTTTAATATTGAGGATTACAAAGCAATGGGCCCTTTTTAGTTTGTTTTGAATATGTCATATCAAAGGCCTGTTCAAAATCTATCAAGTGCGATCATTTGTTTGATTTCGTATAAATTGTCGATGAGCCCCTTTTTTCCCTGTGCCCTTCAATTGCCACTGTAAGTAACGATGGTAAATGCTTTATTTCATTGATATTGATTGTGTTTGTCAACATCATTGAAAGTACAGTCACCAAAAAAAACCAACATCAAAACGTTAAATATAAATACTTGATCTCTGTTTTGTATAAAAATGTGGACATGTAAAAATAAACATTTGCCAAAACGCGATTTTTATAACGGTCCACCAATTTCTGCGAATAAAATCATTAATTTGGCCCAAAAACCGGAAAGCGTAGATTTTTCGGATCAGTAATTTCGTAATTGCTCAGTTCTATAGCATAGGTTATGTGTAGGTGAAGGATTTTGGTCGTAATGTAACAAAATTATAGGATTTTTGGTTAATTGTTTATAGATTTTATTTAATAATTGGTGATGTCTGTGCTGGCAATAAAGTTTTAAATTTGTCAGTACTTATAGTAAACCTTGGACCAATCAGGGTGGCTTTTGGCACATATAACCGTTATTCAAAATATCGGTGGTATATAGTAATACATAGTCGACCCTAATTTACATATTATTACTATTTTGCTAATAGTTCACACTCGTAAAAATCTGATGTAGGTAAGCTCCACAAATAACTTATTTTATAGATTTGTGTGATTTCCATGAATATCCAAGGTTGGACCGCAATATTTTAAAATCAATGTTAATTCTCTATTCAACAAACGAAATCTGAATCCGACAAAATATAGTCCTTTAAACACTAGACCAAGACGTCCTAATTTTTAATGAAGGTAACATAAAATGGCAAGCTTAACCCATATGTGCAGATTCCCTTCCATCTTTTAAATTTAGAACAAATTAGCATCTGAATCTTTCGAACTAAACTCCCACGCGAAGTATTATTATAAATATAACACCCAAAGCCCTGAGAAATAACTTGTTAACATAAACAATGATTCTGCAAGCTATATTTATTCAAGTAATCATTTGTCTAATTCGGTCAAACAGTGTGTCTCGTGCGAGTCTCTGACAAATTTTACTAGTTCACGTTAAAATAAACTTCAACATCTATAGATGATTGCCAGACCAGCAGACAGATAGGTGGATGGCATTCAGAAGATCGCGTATAAGGTCGGGTTGAGACTAGTGCAGACTAGGGAAGAATAAGGGCCATACTCAGCTATAGGTGGAACGAGGCTGCCAAAGATGATGATGATGATGAATAAATTGTACTTCTCATTTTTTTGTCACCAGACAGCGTTATTTCAACTTTAGTACAAATTAAAGTTTACGTTAAAGTGATCGAATTTGAATAAAAACTCGCACTAAGCCATCAGAATGCGTAAAAGCCTTAAAAACTACCAAAAAACTTCTTACTTGGAACATGTCAACGACATTGACTAAAACGTAACATTCTGGACACGTAGGCCGCCATACTCTTAAAATAACACACAAGAGTCTTAATGCTCACCTTTGAATACCAAAGGAAGCGACATTCGAGATATTTCAGTGCGCATACCACATGAACTTGTTGCTTTTTTTATTATTTTTAGTTATTTAACATCTGTCCTGTTTTATCGGCAGTCTGACCAGACTAAAATATTTGTAAAGACACCGCTTCATTAAAGGCTATTTGTGTTTCTTTTAAGAACTTGATTCTGGGAAGTTGTTAGAATTTTGTACTTGGCGAAATTAATTCTGTCTTCAGTTGCGTGTTTCTTTCTATAGGCAGTATTGCCAATCGTGTAGGTTTGTCAGTTCGGATTTCAGACTAGAAGATTGCATGTAAATTTGGTTTATTAAGCTAGGTGTTACTATTCTGTTGAACTGATTGATGTTACTGATGGTGCCAAACTCGTCGCTTTTTTACAGTCTTTTTTCTTCTTTATCGTGTGGTTGGTTAGTGCCTAACCCGGTGTCAGAGTTTTTATGCCGCCCATGGGCCTCTGACTTGGCTTAATATACCGTCGAGAAATATATCTCAGGCATGCTGGTTTCCTCAAGATGTTTCCTTCACCGAAGCATGTGATATTTATACAATACGCACTAGAATCCGAAAAATGATCGGTGCGCGTCTTGTGTTCGAACTTGAGACCTATGTCTTTTTTACATTGACTACTGAATACAGCTGCTTTTGAACCAAGACAGTTAAATATTTTTGATTACTGCAAGTTTGTTACCTATCATCATCATCTACCAGCGTTTTCCTAACTATGTTGGGGTCTGCTTCCAGTCTAACCGGATGCAGCTGAAAGGTCAGTACAGTTTTTGTTACCTATTCATTTATTATTCGAATAAATAAGCCTTTTTTATCTACAGAAATTATTTACATACAAATGGTAAAAGGCTCTAAATGGATTGAAAAACCAGTTTTGAAATGCATATCAAATGAGCTATATGGTCTTAATATAAATAGGTTTCATTATTTTCGTTTTCCTTAATAAATAATAATAACATAATATAGAGCGGATAACATTCATGTCGAAAGACCATGTTATTTAAATAAAACAGTAGGTTTGTTTTAGTTATAAAAATTTAATAGGTATTGATATTTTTCTTCTGACCGTACCATCATAAATACTTATTTATATTTATGAGGTATCAAACGCTAGTATTATCATTGGACATTTATTAAATTATTTTGCATCTTGATTTATTGGTCTCAAGCATAAGTCAAGATTTTTTCTTAAATATGTATCTTGTATTATGTTAGGTATATAACTCTTTTGTTTAAGTTTAAGATGCTTCATAACAAGACAGTTAGTAAGTTAATCAGTTAGTATGTATTATAGGTTGCGTAATTTTTTGTCAAAGTTTCTAGTTTTATCTTGTATTTTCCTAGAAATGGACAGCCTTTCTACCAATCACCAATGCCACCTGTTACTATTACTGTCACAAATAAGTCCCCAAGTATTTGTGAAACTATGACATAAATCCCAAGACTGCGTTACGACAGCCCTCAGGGACATCGATGTTTACTGTCCAAGCGTTCATTTATCGACACTCGATGATAATGTCGCAATACGTCACTACACGCAAATATTTTCGATAAAAATATGTGTAGTATAAAACTGTCCAATTGTATTTAAGTAGATTATCGCTTTTTGAGATAACGATAATGTTTCTAGACGTCAGTGGTTTTTGATAAATTTGTGATACATCACCATGTGAAAGGCATTGCAGTTGCATTATACCGGACTATACTGATATTACATATTTTATTGTTATAATCGTACTTTTTATGCTACTTGCTTAGTGATTATTCTTCGAAACGGTTTATCGCTTTCATTTTTTTTTCTTTGTTAATTTCTGTTAACTTTTGCTACGCAATAATGTAAAATAATAACGAGTGAATTAACCTTTTTAGGATGTATTTATTCTAAAAATCAATTAAAGTTGCAGAACCGTGATCTTCAATAAGTCACTAAAAAATCTAATTAGAATTTACAAACTATGTAATTAAAACTCAATTTAAATATTCAATGGAATTAATTAAAACTTAAACTGTATCCTTTTTTGCAGACGCTACTACCAAAGAAAAAGACCCTATTGATACAAACTAATAAAATAATTCAATAATCCATAGACCACAATAAAAAAACCGTTACCACTATCCAATAAAAAAAAAAACAAACCTTAACAGAAAAAAAAACCTCGCCTCGTCCAAGTCGTCACACCACTATTTTTACAACAAAATCCTTTTTTCGCCAAAAAAAACTAAAAACACTACACAGGTTTTTATCGAATTGATCGCGGGCTGCGCTGTGCTATCGATGCGTCGATAGGCCGCGAGCGACGCGTCTTGTTTCCACGGGGGCGGCGGATCAACTGACGCCCGGCGCATCGCCGCGCGCCTTCCTTGCTGCGCAGACGCACCGTACCGACAGCAACGAAACCTTGAATGCAATTTCGAGATTTATCTTAATTTGTTCCTTTTGAGAATTATGCTTATGCCAATTATTTAGTCTGAGTATTTAGATGACCGTTGGTAAAGTGTGTTCTGTTTAGTTATCATTTATAAAATTTATTTTGTTTACAGCCTAAGTAAGCTTGTATGTATAATTCGTACTACAGATTATATTATAAGTTAGTACAACACCTGCTTTCTTCGTGAATAAGATAAAAATAATATTTAATTCATAAACATGCTTTATTTATTTTAAAATTCTGAAATGCTTACTTGAACTTCAAGGAATTTTGATTTGGTTTTCGTCTTTTTAAAAACGAATACTCGTGCCTGTCTTGATTGTTATTAATTTGGTTTTCGTCTTATTCAAATGTCTGTCCATGCCATGTATGTATTTATACAGTGTTTATTTATCTCATGTGTTTACATATGCACCATAAATATAACATGTCGGAACAACATTGTGTGAACATGCCCCCTTGCCCTAATGCACGGAGATAAGAGGTTGATAAACTCTGTGATAAGAATATCACTCAAATACACGAACATAAAATACAACAGAAAGATAATAGGAAAGCCATGAGTTTTTGTTATGATGAAAACAAAAACTTTTTTAATTTTTATTAGAATAAATTCTGCACGAAAATTCTTAAAAACACATGTACATATGTATTTAATGTGATTAGATAGGTGAGGACCCATTACAAACCGAGTTTCCTCCGTGCCTCGGAAAGCAAGTTAAGCCGTTGGTCCCGGATGTCAATTGTAGATCTTTGACAGTCGTTACAGGTATTCAGTGGCCCGAAAGTAGGACAACCAGTTTTACCAAGGGGTATTACGATTACCCCTTCGTAAAAGTGCTTGACAGACTCTAAAGAGACTCTAGAGTCTAACCGGATGCGGCTGAATACTGGGTAACTGGATTGTGGAGGTTAAATAGGCAGTAGCTCCACGTAAAATACTGCAATTCAGCTGCATCCGGTTAGACTGGAAGCCTACCCAAACATAGTTGGGAAAAATCTAGGCAGATGATGATGGTGGAAATTAGTATATTGATGGGACTTGTTTCTGCAGAAGAGCTGATATACAAAGAGCTCTTCTCCTTACTTTAACAGTCGCCTTTTGTATACTAGGCTTACGTTTGGGTGCAACGTGCCTGATGTGAAGCCATGAGGCGGCCTATGGTGGAGCACGCGCGCTTAGAGGAAACCGATTCACTCGAACTTTGAAGAGATCCAGATTATAATGATCTCATGAATCAGAGAAGTCGGCAATGAATTCCAAAGGTCTTTTACGATCCATGCTGGTGGTCTAGCCTTTCCCAAGAACGCCATAAACCCGCTAACTACAACAGTTAGCACTTTCTAGTAATTTCAACGGTTCTGCTTAAAACATAACCGTAAGATTTCCTTTTCTCAGCGAACGCTTTTCTCCGGTGACGAGACTATTGAAAACAATAACACGGCATGACTTTCCCGAAAGTAGGCGGTGGTTAGACTGATAGCGTAAGAAAATCTCCCACAGTATTGAGCTCGGATATTGCATAGTTCGCTTCCTATAGGTTCATGAGGAAAATAAAAAAGTGCCTGTCATTGTTGAGTAAAACCGACCGATAACTGTTGGGGTAGACGTGTTCTTGAGTGGAGACTGCGAATTGGCAAGCGTAAGGTGGGACGCCCTCGGGCTCGGTGGAGCGACGATCTTCGCAGGGTGGCTGGTAGCAACTGGATGAGAGTTGCCGAAAATCGAGTTGAGTGGCGGCGATTGAGGAGGCAGCAGTGGACTGCTGTAGGCTGGTGATTGTTGAGCAAGTTACCTCACCAATAGGTCCCGGAAAATTATGGGTCACACTCTTTTTGTCATTCAAAAAGAGAGAAGGGGCCAATTGGTAGCTAAATATATTTTTAAATTTTGATCCCTCAATCACCAATCTGCGAAATATGACGTGATGGATTTTAATCGCTTCTTCTTCTTATTCTTTATTGCACCCAAAAAAATATATACAAATACATACAAACAAATTGCAATAACATAGTTCTTTAGTTAATCCGTGATCATGGTGCTTGCTGTCATACGTGATCATGGTGCTTGCTGCCATACGTGATCATGGTGCTTGCTGCAGTGCCGAAATGTCGGAAACTCAAAATGAATAGTGAACATGGTAAATATCCTGTTTTATGTGTATTCATGATTGCAATAATACAGCTTATGCTAAGCCCACCATCCCAGACTTGAGATTTCTTACAGCAAATCTAATTTCCATTGCGAGATTTACAAAAGAGGTCCTATGTGCATTAACACATAACACATGTATAAATGTGTGTGTGTGTGTGTATGTGTGAATGTGAAGTACATTCACACATACACACACATATTTAAGAAGTACATTCTGCTTAAAGTGTCGCTGGCCATCTAGAATGAGCCGGCCCCTTGATCTCGGCTATTCTTTCTTTCTTAATCGTGTGGTTAGTGCCTAACTGGTGACAGAGTTTTTATGCTGCCCATGGGCCTCTAACTCGGTTAAAATACGAGTGACTCGAATGAAGCACTATCAATTTCCTACTGATCATATATTTAAATTTCATCAGTATGCATTTAATTTCATAATAATCACTTTATCACACATACATACATACATAATAAATAAAGTTTTAATTAACGACTTCTAAGGACTAATCAGATGATGACGAGCACATCACATGAAGACATGACATAAGATAATACTTAGTATTGCATTTACAACTTGGGATTATGAAGCGGTACTATGATCTCCTACTTGATATGGAAGGATTAACATCAATATACTAAGACTAGTTTTTGTCCGTGGATTCGCTCGCGTTATAGTCGGAAATCATCCGACGGGAACGTTTTTCGTTTTAAATATAGCTCAGACATTAGGGGATAATGTAGCTTCATATTAGTGGAAGAATTTTTGGAATCGGAGCAGTAGTTTTGAAGATTAGCCCCTATATACACACTTTCATACATACTAACTTTTCCTGTTTATAATATCATAGTATAGTATAGTATAGTATACAGTTCGAGATGTACTATAATCTACTACTTGGTATGGAAGCCATCGACCGACAGCTACATCAATAAACAACATCAATTAAAACAAGACAGTACTCACAATATTCATGCAAATAATTATAACTACTTAACATTCTGCCATGCACCTTGATCCTAAGATCATGTGCATCTTGCGTGTGCGCGGCAAATGTACTAGACCAAGAATGAATTAACAAGTTTCGCACAGGTGTGAGTTACCAATCGATGGTTTTGCAGAATGGTATGAAAGGGTAAATGTTTGCCTAGCAGCTGATCCTTGGCCATAAACTCAAGATGTGAAGGTCAATATTACTATTGAGGAACTGGATGGATAATTCCTCATCCTCCATTGAAAAGAGAGGATCCTCCGGCCAGAGGGTGTGTTGTCTGGTGGACTACCGTCCGCCGCACTGTATTTTCCACCCTTTCCCTCATATACAGGTCCAGTTGAAAACCAGCGTCGGCAACTAGCTGCTCGGCAGTTTGCTGAACTGTAGCCATATAGAAAGAGATGGCGCTAGACAGCCGTCTAGCGCCATCGCTCTATCTCTCTCGAAATAGAACTAAAACGTTCCTGCATTAAGGCGTCATGGTAACCCCCCTGGGCCTATTTGAGTGATACGCGAGACACAGAATGATTTCTTTTTTAACCGACTTCAAAAAAAGGAGGAGGTTCTCAATTCGGTTGTTTTTGTTTAGATTAAAGTTTCTTATTATTTCATATAGTATGCACTTGTGGCATGTGCCAAATAAACATGTTTTCTTTCTTTCTTTTCTTTTTTCATACCTAAATTCAGAGGATGAGCATCTTTGGTTTAAACTTAAAATCAAGAGAATAATTTCCTACATTTTTGTAACATGAAAAAGCGTAGTCACAATGCACTTTCATTTTAAAATTTGAATCCATAATATTTTTTATATTTCTATGCTTGAATCATATCATCATAACATGAAGAAAATATTTAAATGATGTCACTATTTAAATTTTTTCTTTCAGCTTTATACCACCAAAATAAAATTAGTCTCCCACTAATCGCTCTCACTGCGCCCCATCTCAACGGATCAGCACATAACCACTGATTATGTCGTTACCAACAAGCTTTTACCATTGTCATCGATTAGAAAACACTGTTAATGTGGGAATTTCATTAGCTCGACAAATGTTCAGCTTTTTATCACAACAACCGCTAACACATAAGATCATGCGAATCTAACCGGTGTTATGTATTGAAGCTGTTATATATTGTGAGATTATAATAATAATAGATAATGGTTGTTTATGCAAGACGTTTTCCGGAAAAGTGATATTATTATTCTTATGTAGGTTCGTATACCGCTAAGCATGTGTTAGATCACTGCTCTGAAAACGGTGAAGGAAAATATCGTGAGGAAACCGCCATGTCCTGGAACCAGAAATTGGAAGACGTGACGTCATCTTAGTCGTCTACTAACCGATGGTACTGACAGCCCACCCCCTGTGAGACAGAGGTGGCCTGTGCCCAACTAGCAGAACATAATCACGTCGGACCTCTCGAAAGGCCGACGAATAGTACAGCCTTGTAACAGAAAGCCAACAATCAACCGGGCATAAATCCTGTCTTCTGAGAAACTCCTGTCTACTAAAAAATTCCAGGTCTCTGCGATGTATTCCCAATTCGTTCCAAATATTTAAGGAATCAACTTATTACACAATACGACGTGTATTATTTTTATAACGCGGATTCCACTGTCCTTCCCTTGAATAATTACTCACCACTTCTTCCAAACATTCCGCTGTCTGTCTCCACAACCAAATATAGCAATAACATTGTAAATACTGGAATGATAACCAAAATAACATCATTACACATGTAACAAGTACTCGCCTGATTCCGTGTAAGCCTCGAATTGACTCACCCGAGCACAGAACTTATGACGACAACCTTCAGGATTCCCACGCTGTCTTATTCATAAAATTGAAAAAGGCAAATATTGGTCTATGGTGCTCGAATACAAGATCAAGTACAAGGTTATGATTATATCATGACTTCATGGAAGCTCCAAGGTTTTTGTTGGCTATGGTCGACTAGAAATATGTAGTGATTTATTTGACCTGTAAAACAGAATTGGTGTTATTATTCATTCGTATTTGAGGAAAATATTCAGTGAGTACTAGGTTTTAATAATACAATTATTGGCTTAGGCATCCTCTGTGCTCGGCTCTAAAAGCCAAAAGCTTAAAACATCTTAGTTAGGTTAATTACTTCAAGTAAGACAAATACAATAGACCCATTGCACCATTTAAATTAACTGACATATTTGAAGAAATTTTACATAGGGTGACAGAATGGGCAAAATACCCAAAGTCGAAAAAAATCTTCTAAAACAGATAATGTCACCCAATTTTGGGCAAAACCCGTGAGTCCACATATCACATCCTAGACCGCCAGTTATCGTGTAAGAGCTATCATGACTAAAACAAAAGGGAATAAGCAGAAGAGATAACGACAAGGCGTGTTGCGCGGCACACAGAGTATCTAAAGTGTATGTACAAGTGATAGCCAAACGGAACTAGATAACAGTTTACAACTTAACACAAACATTGTAAACATTTTACTAGGGGGATAATTTATGAAGCACCTGCCTTTAGCATTGTTCTTTCTTTTTTAACCGATTTCAAAAAAGGAGGAGGTTCTCAATTCGGTTGTATTTTTTTTTTGTTACTTCATATCTTCGTCATTTATAATCGATTTGATAAATTATTCTTTTGTCTGAAAAGATATACTTCCCGATTGGTCCCATAGAAATTTTATCTAAATCGGTTTAGTACTTTGGTTTTTAAATCAAAATATCTGGTAAAAATGTGTTATCCAAGTAAAAGAAATTGCAAAATTGATACTTGACAAGGCTTTGTGTGTGATAAGATAACAAAAAAGGGTAAAATAAAAGCTTTTTTTGTAAAAAAATAACCGACTTCCAAAAAAAAAAACAGTTTTTATTTTTACAATATATTATGAGTTTAGATTGCGGTTTCATCGAAACCCAGGAACATGTATCGAGCCCAGGACCTCATGGTCAGCAGTCGCGATTGCGACCGCTGGACTAACGAAGCAATCTATATTAGCATAAAGAGATAAAGTTTGTTAATTTGTATGTAGGGGGTAATCTACGGAACTACAGATCCGATTCCGAAACTTCTTTCAACAATGACATAGGCTATTTCCCGATCATAATGCAAGCAAAGCTGCGGGCTAAAAGCTAGTTTTAATAATGTTCTTTCTTCTTTATCGTGTGGTTAGTGCCTAACCTGGTGTCAGAGTTTTGATGCCGCCCATAGGGCTCTAACTTGGCTTTACATGCCGTGGAGACATATCTCTCAGGCATGCTGATTTCCTCGCGATGTTTTCCTTCACCGAAGCAAGTGATAATTATACAATGCGCACATGAATCCGAAAAATCAGAGGGCGTGTCTTGGGTTCGAACTTTGCAGTCCGACGGTCACACCACTAGGCTATCACTGATTCTGCTTATTATTAGTTTTAATAATAAGTTCTCACAATACCTTGAAACTCATACCCACAAACACATTTTCCTTTGTCCCACAACTCGAACAAGGGCAACACTAAACTAGAAGGACGACTGCAAAGTAACTGAGTCAAAGCACTAGAAAAACGATACATTTATGCATGAAATGTTCGTGGTAATAAGTAGGGCGGGCGGGCGGTGAGTAATACACAGAACTGGGCGGGCGGGGTGGCGGACATACCGACGACGCGACGACGCCAAATGTTTTAAAAAGTTTCACATGAATATAACTAGATTCGAGTATAGAAAAGCTTAGTTTGGGAAAAATTCTTTTCATTTAATGAAAGCTCATCATGTATTTATTTTTAAATTACTTTTTTATAGGACGATATTAATTAAATCTTAAATTAAAAGTCGTTTAGGTAAATTTACACCATATAATTTTACAAATAAGCTTAGCTGATAATCGAGTGACTTGTGAGTAAAAGCACTCACAATACATCAGAAATTCAAAGTGAGGGCAAACTTTAAACCAAAAGCTAATAATAATATAGCCTTTCTTTTAGCAAAACCGTCGGGAAACTATCCATTTGCACCTAATGGGCATATAACATTACATGTGAACTGCGAAATTAATTGGACATTACTTAGCTAATAAACTGGGCTGAGCGCACGGAAGCGCGAAACACGGGGAGATTAAAATACCAGTGGCTCGGAAATGGCCTATTAAGAACATCAAAAGCATCAGCGCTTTAATATTAATTACAAGCTTTTGCTCGCGGTTTCGCTCGCCTTAGGGAATGGAAACGTGTTAAATATAGACAATCGGAGGTAATGTCCCCAGGTAAAGTGTTAGTGGGTTTTTTCATTAGGAATTTCTCAGTAGCAGCCACGGAGCCTGTAGCCCTTTGGGGTTTAATGGCGTGATGTTATGTTATGTTCCATTCATTTATTACAAGGTTTGCATTCTCGTCATATTCCAGGAGGTAACTATGCTAATGATTCCCGACCCGAATCAATAACGATAAAAATCGACGACCCGAATCAATAATCAAAAAATGGATAGGTAATTTTTTATATTTTTTTCTTAATATCAGAAATCGGTAAGTCAACATACTCCACCCATATTAAAACGCGGCGCGTCTAATACTAGCCCTATAATCGCGCTTTCACACACACAAACAAACGCAGACGTTTATTCTCCTCTTTTGAAAGGGATTCTTAACTAGTGTCAAAATAAAACAACAAAAAAAAGCAGCGTTTATTATTCTTGACCAGGTACGGTAATTTATATTGATTATTTACGTCTTCTATGACAACCTCCTGAATTTTTGACGAGGATGCAAAACTACACCTTGTACAACGTGTTGAGTACTATTGGGTTGATTGTTCTTACATCGGTATGTAAATAACCATCATAAAATCAGGGGAAATCGCACGCAATGCAGTTAAACTCGTAACTGTATAGCTTCAGTGAGCATTTCTCACACACACAGACACCCACACCACACACACACACCCACATGTTCGTTCTATGACTCACTTCACTAACTACGGATTTCCCCATTATTATCACATTCTGTTATCTATTAAATGATTAACGATGTTTTTTATTAATAGTCTCTTGTTCAGTTTGAGTGTTTCACGGAAAAGTGTTTATCTGCATAATGAATTTTAAATCTGCGGAATAATTCAATTTCCGGAAAATAAGACTATATTTATAACCACTTCCTTTTTAAACAAGACATAACATAAGATCACGCCTGTAACCTCCGAAGGGTTAGGCAGAGAGGTGTATAGTACACCCACATTTCGCTAGTTATGTTTAAGAGCCATGTAATAGGGGACGAGCCTATTGCCATCAACTGGGCACAAATCTAGACTCCGTATCTGCTACTGAGAAATTCCTAATGGAATAACACTTTGCCCGACCTGGTGAGGACCTCATGCTCAGCAGTCGCGCTTGCGACTAGTGAAATAACCCCGTGCATCACATCCGTCAACCACAGCAGTTAATTGCATAACCAGCGGTCATTGGCCGAAGTTAGCGCATAACGTGCATGCCTTGCACCTCGTTACCAACACCTGGCCCACTGCCAACGCTGCTTCAGACGCCAGCGTGAAGACTGGTAATGATGTGTTTTTCCTAAGAAAGATGACTATGTATATCTTCTTGAAATGAATAGAAATTTTGCCGACAGTTCGAAACGGAAATTCGAGTTAACATGGACAGAACTTCTAACCTGAACTGAGCGCCTACACAGCTCATAAAACATGAAACCTACAGCTATACTTACACCATCACATAAGGGATATTTTCGTGATTATCAATTCTTGTGAGCTCCCGATATTTTGACGCTGTTGCATGACTGCGGGATGACTGGAGAATGCGGGTGAATGGTCCACCCTCTTTCGTAGTCTAAAGATAAATAGAAACCGGGATTCGAGTCTTATATCCCGTAACTGAGCGTGTAAGTTTAGTTATAAACCTACAGCTATTATAAGTATTTCACGATTCCTTCAGAACCGTTGATTCATTTCCGTTTGCTAATTCGGTAGTATCACGTCACACATTACAAGCGCGCTGTTCCAATTATAGTATAATCATTGCCATATTAACAAATAGTGAAATTGCTAGTCAGTCTATACCATAGAATTAATAAGTATTGCACTATACACCTCGACATTTACTGTCTCGATGGTGCAGTGGTCGGTTTCAGTTGTCGTTGTCGTTTGTTTGTTGTTGTTTTGTTTGTTCGCCAGTTGTTTTGTTTTGTTTGTTTTGTTTAGAGGTCTGCACCTCTGCCTGACCCTTCGGGGATTACAGGCGTGATGTTATGTTTATGCTCTATAGTCTATACGCTACACAGTGGCCCTATACATCCACTTCGTTGATCGCTTAGTATGTATGTAATGCGCAAACGCATAACGCTCTCGTTTAGCGCCTGAGACCTGGCGATCTGCCAACCCACTGAGTACCTGTCTTGACTTGTTCGTGATGCCATTTGATAGGGCTTCGGTAAGTGCTCGAGACGTTGATGAAGATGGCGGCAGTTTCAAGGTCTTGGGTGACTATTTCTGCTCTTCCTAAGCCATTGGAGTTTCTTTGAAAGGTAAACTCGATACTAAATCCGGAAAAGAACTGGAGTCCTTACCTACAAAGTCGTTAAGTTAGGTTCTCTGAGGGTGGATTTCAGCTAGTGAACCTTCGTAAGTCAGTGGAGACAGCAAATCTGTAATTAAAGATAGAACATCGAAATTTAACGTATAGTATAGAAATGCAACGACAACATGTTGAGTTCAATGCGGTGCTCCCGACCTGACGACGTCCCACATGCTGGAATTTCCGAAGTGCACCAACACGTGCACTTTTGAGGACCTAAAGACGCGACAGACGCCGCGATTAACGTACAACGTAACGTATTAATATACTGGACCCATGAAAACAAGTCGTACCATCGTCGACACGAATGAAGAAGAAGAATTGAACACCCGTTTCTCAGTTTTCAGTCCCACTCTGGTGCGATGAGCTTCTGTCCCATAGGATAACAGTAGTACCTGAACTATATTGTATAACAATTTTTTTAAACACGCGCGGCAAAATCAAAAACAGGCTATGTTTGACGTCCTATAATTTGAGGTCAATAAATCCTATACTAGTGGACAGCCACTCAGTCATTTACCGTAGGTAAGTGACTACTCTTAGCACATACGCAAATAAATGGCAAAAATTCTTCATACAGTACATACCTATGTCATATTTCCTAAAAACACCTGACCTATCTCAACACCTAGACGTAATGGGAGTCATCGACCATTTAATGTAGTAGCATACTCGACATAGCGCCGCTGACCTGGCTCTCTGCCAGACCCATTAATACCTGTCGTAATGTTCACGCGATATCATTGATGTGGTGTGTGAGTTAAACACTGTGTGGCTACTACGGTTGGTTTATGAGGTTAAGCTGCGCTTGGTCCGGTTAGATAGGTGATGGGTGACCGTTTTTATTACCTTTTTGATGCTTTATGTCGTGATGGCCCAGAGGCTAGGGGCTCGCCTTTCATGCAGGAGGTTGGGGCAGTTACCAATGTGAATTTTCAATTCCTAGGTACTTTGTAAGTTTATCTTGGAAATCACAGACAGTGAAGTAAAACATCTTGAGGAAACCTAGACTTATAAAAAATAGAAGTCTGAAGTCGCCAATCCGCCTCAAGCAAGCGTGGTGATCCATGCTCATGCCTTCACTGTATGAGACGAGACCTTTGCCCAGCAGTGGGACAGTAATAGACTGGTATTATTTTAGTGCTTAGTTGTGGTGGTCGACATTCCGTCATGAATTTTCGTTTTCTCACTATATATAAGTTTTTAAACTAAAACGGGATATTTAGGTTCCATGTTTACTGTTAATTTTGAGTTCCCGATATTTCGGCGCTGTTGCAAGCACCATTTTTCTCACATTATTTTCACGCCCGTGTTTCCTGATGTGATAGGCAGAGGTCTACAGGATCTATATCGGGGTAAATTCCATTTACACCACACAGTTACATTAAAATTCCATTTTCATAAAATATCCTATGTCAATTCTGACAACAATTATGGACTAGCATTTATGTGGTGTTTTTTTTTTCTTTAAATTCTTGTCCCATATTCTGGTATAGGCAAAAAAAATCTGCAAAAGAATGTTATCTAGTAACCACATCAATAGATGATTTCTTTGAAAATATGAAAAGATTAGCACTGGCCATGGCCATTCAAACTGTATAAATGTAGGTAGCTAAAACACATAGCGCCATCGTCACTCAGTGGCCTGGCTGTCTGCCAGCCCCATTCATACCTGTCGCGTGGCGCACATTATTGCGACTTCCTTGCAGTCCGGTATGTAGCCTGGACTACTGTAATGCAAAAATTTCTGATGATTCTGATATTTCTACCAGATGCATTAAAATAGCCTTCAGTGGTCACTAAATACCTACATTACACTATAGTACACACTCGGACTGATTACGATCTTACTAAGTAAATCTCACGTCAGCCTCTTTGTTACCTTGCTGACATAAGCTATCCTCAAACAGTTCTATTTGATACTAGAAAAGATTTTTTTGCTAGGATATATTATTGTGGTACTCAGTGCTACTTTTAAGCAAATAGTGGTGGTGGTGGGGAGGGAAGAAAATGTGTGAAGCAATGTAGGGAAGTAGGCCGATGACAAGTAATATAGACTAAGCTTCCTTGCCAAAATGTCACAGAGAAAAACTTGGAACTCGATCCGACACGTTAACCCACTTCTGTGGTACTTAGTTCCAAACCCAGAAAATATTTGACACTACCAAGGTCAAGAAAATAATGTCAAGGCGACCATTTTTCTGCCTTACACAACTTTCACCTACACATTAAACCCACGAAATATACGCAAAATTCGCCGTTAGATTCTTACTCTAATGCAATATACCACAATGAAATATTGATATATCTCGATAAACTTGTGTGATCAATCAAATAGTCATTTCGCGTAATGGCCGCCCGCGGCGACTGTGTGCAATACCACTTTTACCTAAAGGCTTGCACAGACGAGGAACTTTAGTCATCTAATCAGCCGTTTTCCAACTATGAAGTCGGCTTCCAGTTGCACCTGGATGCAGAACAGCTGAATAACAGTATTTACTCCGAGAGACTAGTCAGTGAAAGCGATTCATGGAAAAACACCCGCCGAGGACTCGCCCCAGACTCAACGCACGCGGTGTGCGATAATTTGTTTGATAGTTCTGTTACACTGGAGCACTCGACGTGGACTTAAAACCAATCAACCGCTGTTTGCAACTATGCATCTTGGCACATTAGTTTAAAAAATCGGAGATTTCCAAGTACTTTTTTGCAGCCTAGCTTTTTGCGGTCTGCCAACGATGACGGGGTTGGCTTACAGTTTAACTGAATTCATTTTTCATGGAGCGACGGTCCGGTTTGTCGATGTCTTCGGGTGTTCGGGGGGTTCTTTGTTTGCCATACTTTTAACTCCCACGTATAAGCGATGTATTTTACTCAAAAAAGTAAGACGATAAAAGTCCCTCGTCTGTGCAAGCCTTAACCATTATTAATAGGACTTTTGTCAAAACATAATTATTAAGTTTGCGTATTTTCACATATAGCCCGGGGTTTAGAAAGAATTGAGACGTAAAAACGGTCTTTGTTATTTTTCGTGACATTTTAGTTTCTTATGTAAGTGTTAAATCTATCGCCTAGAGATTATAATTCTCAATAAAAAGAAATAAATCTACCTTTAGATCCGGTTCTATGGCAACAGAACAGTCTAAATATCAATGTGTAAAATTCTTACTGCAGGGAAAAAAATGCGCAATCGATTCCCGCATCCCTGATTCGTGTAAGTAGGAGGAACACAGAACTTGAGAATAAACAGAGAACCACCACCAGAGGGCTCACCTTTAGTCCTCCAGACAGATGCCCAAGAGAAACAACTCGTGAAAGAGATAAACCTTAAAAGCTAAGTGCACACTTGATTCGGCCTGATACAGATGTCCATATCAGGCCGAATTACGGTGTCGCCTGAAATGTGCGATAGTCCCTTCGCTCACCAATAAAATTACAAAAGCTACGAAAGTTTTGTAGGAGTACTTTTGCAATGCGATGCGGCCTGCCCAAGTGTACGTCAGCCTTAACTTTTTAAGTTTTAAAAATGTATAATATAATGATGTAATTATTATTAGATGAATGAATTCAAAAATTTCTTGCCACTAACATAGTTCGTAAGTACTTAATCACTAACCCATATGGACCTCGTACTTTGAAAAAAAAATTGATTTGATTTGATTAAATCTCAGACCTATGCCTACCGCTTAACAAAATCAGTCCACATTAACTTGTAAACAGTCAGTAGAAATGCCAAGACATTCCATTCAGCACCTGAACCCCACCTTCGAGGTAATAAGGCCTAAGAATACATTAAACATTGTGTCTTTGGATAGCCGTCACGACAATAGAACGAAATAATTGCGACTGTTCCCACGGGTCAAGTAAGAGTGGGATTTAGTCAATGGTTTAGGGAATTTGTTTAGATCTTGACCTGACTGGTACTGGACTAGAGTTTGGGTTTTATTACGTGTTGGTTTCGCAAGCAAGTATTTTGTTTATTTTCCGTCAAGGAGACTGAGGCTGACACAAGGGTCGTAACATCACGCCTGTAATGCCTGGAGGGTTAGATAGAGGTGTACCTAATAGTACACCCACATTTCGCCAGTTATGTTTTAGTCCCATGTAATTGAGGGCGAGCCTATTGCCATCAACCGGGCACAAATCCGGACTCCGTGGCTGCTTCTGAGAAATTCCTGAAGGACAAATCCAATAACATTTTACCCGACCCGGGAATCGAACACAGGATCGCATGCTCGATGATGCACCACTCGACCAATGAGGCAGTCTCACAAGGGTCGATTATTGTTATTTCCTCATAATCAAGTCCCTTGTGGTAGGGAGTGAGCCTATTGGCATCATCCGGGCACAATCCAGACTGGGCTGTTCCAGACAAATTCATAAAAAACCCGATAACACTTTGCCCGACCAAGGAAACGAACCCTACTATGCGTAGCAGTAACGCGTGTTCTTATAACAACCCTGAAAAAAGCTGTTTAAAAACACTCCCATAGCAACGGAATCAGTCTACATCAAATAATGGCCAATATTTTGATTGACAAATGAATCATATCTCGTGAGTCACAGTCGTTACCATTTTCATGACACACATAACTTACAGCACTACATTGGCGTGTTACCAAAATATTTGTTTTACAGAATGCAGTCCATACTATACTATATATACTAACCACCACTTGAAGTACGAAAACCAAACTTACTGCTTCGAAATAGAGTTGTTATCAGAACATACTGTTATCTTAGACGTGCGATTGAGAAGTCTATATTATGTACAGTCAACCATCATTTGAACTGCAAAAACCGACCTTATACCGTCGAAATAAAAATTTTGGAAAAGTGAAACGATGGTTTTATTTGTGGTTGAATGTACGCCGGTTGTATGCAGCTGCAGTCTTATTTGAATATTTCTGTTAATTACTAATATTTGGAGCAATTAAATCAATCATTATCGTACATTATAATCACATAAAGTGCGCTGGACTTGACTTTATGCGGTCCAAAAGGCTTATACATTAGTTTTCTGAGTTTTGGGTCCATAGTTTAATTATTATTATTATTTATCACTATGCTAATATTTTAACAAAAAAAACTGTCCATTTCTAATCTGGGTGAATTCCCAATGAATTTTTTCACCGGAAATCTATGTCATTTATTCATTTATACAGCTGTCTCAATGTACTGCCAGCACTTAAACGCAGTTCAAATGCGCAGATTGCGTAGTCGCGTTTAGTTTCATCGGTGAAATCCAGAGAACAAAAAACATTTTTACAAATTAAATCGATCGATTATAACCCAACAAACTAGACAAGGCCACTAAGTCCTCATATCATCGTCTAGACAATAAAAAACTACATACGTATGCCATTACCCATTGCTTGCTATCAAAGTAAATAGCAATATTATAGCGACTGTCACGCCACACGTAATTCAACCACACATCGATATCCCAGCCAATACCTCCTCTCATCCATCACCCATGCACAGCATCAAATAGAAAGCGAGCTATTACCATTGTCGCAACAAATCTGTAACACATGACCTATGACTTACCCAGTGGATAGTAATGAGCCGGTATCATTCCATCAGTTTGCAATCGTATAACTGATAGATTTATGCTAATGTATGAAGGTTTGCGAGATAAATTTGTAAAGGTCGCATTTGACTTGTGTAATGACCTGAAATTTTACATGGTATTTATGTCGAGTGGTTGAACTATTAAATGTACACTAACACGCTAATCCCTTAGCGTTTTGTGTAATCCCTTAGTGTATTGTGACACAAATTATTACCATGTATCCAGTAGGTGGCCCCTGGAGTTTACATTTTTAAAGATCAACTGTTCCATGCAAAAGTGCATCATTATAAAACTAAGTTACACGGGCAGGAAGATGATCATAAATCAAAGAAAATGGGAAGAAGGTAGTGTAGCTGCTACCACTCAGGAAATTACTAGTACAATGTAAATACATATATTAAATGGATCGAATATAAAAATAACCATCATTTACTGATTAAGAAATAATACTGTAACATACTATAAAATTCGCGCTTTTTGCCAAATTACCGCAACATTAATTTACCAATTTCTCAAAGAATTTCATTCGACAAACAAGTAGCATCAGTACAAACATCTTAAAAGTTCGCAAACAAAACACTGTTTTAGACAAACGACGACATGTTCTAGACAATATGTGACATGTTGTCGGCAAGTGCGAATTGAGTGGACATTAGCAAAACAAGTGGCACAACTGTACTTTGGTAGGGCGAGGTAACACAGCAAGCGGAAGCAGAAAACGGTAATTAGTAACAACAACAGAAGCTCGGAAACTGTTATCATCTGCCTAACATCTAGCCTTGTCCCAACTATGTTGGGGCCAGCTTCCAGTGTAACCGGATGCAGCTGAATACTAGTATTTTACATGGAGTTACTGCCTCCACTACCCAGTTAGTACTGGGTTATACGATACCCCTTGGTAAAACTAGTTGTCGAACTTTCGGGCCACTGACTGCCTGTAACTACTGTCAAAGATCTGCAAATAACGGCCGGTACCAACAGCTTTCGAAGCACGAAGGAAACTCGGTATGTAATGAGTGGTCACCCATCCACGGACCAACTTAGGCAAGCGCGACTTAACCTAAAGATCGACCCGAACGGCTGTTACGGCATGAAAGATGAAATGGCCGAACTACCACTACTACAGACAGTTAAAACACTACTGTTTAACCTTATTTATTGTGTTTTCAATTACGTGGTCATAGAAGAGAACTATGGAAGAAGAAGACGTGCTGCGCCGACCGCAATAAATTGTGATAAGGCCAAAAAAATGAAGTGGAAAATCTCGAAAGCATTTATACGACACAATTTGCTCTGTAGTGTGATATCATGCGTTGATATCACACTACTATTAATTACTGAAAGACGAAGAAGAAATCTTGAAATTTGAGAGCTGAGGAAAAAAATAGAGGAAACCAAGGTTTATGTAAGTCGTGGCTTAAAGCAGTTGGTATTACTGATGTTTATTTACAATCAGTACTCGCCTCCTTTAAAAAAGATTCTTGAAGAATCCAGTAGCTCCCCCGCTAATCGCTATCACTGTGACCACATCCTCTCAGTCCTTGAACAGTTACTCAACGTGTCCGCCGGTAAGTCCTTTGGTTTGCAAACAAATAACTATGAGGTTAAGTACACGTTAAATCTTTACTATTCTTGTATGTCCGACTTTTACACAATTTATCGCACTTTTTAACGTGTAAAGAGGATTTAAATACAAACGTTTTAATGGAAATGTGATTTGCATTTGACATGAATAAGAAGTAAGTTGATGACTTCCTCTCTTTGGTAAGTATTTGAAACACAAATGCAATTTGATTAACATCACGCCTGTAATCCCCGAAGGGTTAGGCAAAGGTGTACCTAATACACCCACATTTCGCCAGTTATGTTTAAGTCCCATGTAAAAGGGGGCGAGCCTATTGCCATCAACCGGGCACAAATCCAGACTCCGTGGCAGCTACAGAGAAATTCCTGATGAAAAGACCCAATAACAATTTTCCGACCCGGGAAGTCGAACCCAGGACCTCATGCTCAGCAGTCGTGCTTGCGCCCATTAGACCAACTAGACAGTACAGTTATATCTGGTAGTAACCTACAATTCAATGAGCCTTTTAAGGCATGGTGAGCGAGATAAAGGAGAAAGAATAAAGAAGGATCTGAAGCAAGAATATAATTTTTGCATTAACTATATATACCTATACATTATAATATTTATAATAATTAAGATAACTAAAATAAACTAACTACAAACTATAAAAGGGCTTCAAAAAACTCCTCCTCAACGCTGTCAGCCGGTAATGTGCCCAAGAGACTGGCGGCGTTGCCAGTTAGCCTCTGGCCAAGGTAAAGGCCAGCCCTTGGGTCACGGGAAGCGTCAACTGGCGTTTGGAAATTTCCTTAAAAACGCTGTGAGCACTCGGACCCAAAGTTTCAAACCCAAACGGCTCGAAAATATAGTTTCCACAAAGGTTACTTATATTTACGCCGCTTGAGGTTCTCCGCAGCCGCAACGGCAGCGCCAGCACAGCACGATGAGCTTGGAAGATGTAATGGCGCAAGAGTATTGACACAAGTTGCGTCCCACAATAAAAGCCTACCCATCCTCCAAGGAAACAAAGACTCTGGTTGAACAGAAGCGTAACAAGTCCTGGAGCAAAGACCGCGTATCGGAAAGCGTAGCTTGGGACGTCCACCAGCTAAAGTGTCCGATGATCTGAAAAAGGTGGCTGGGTCATACTGGATCTGGAAGGCGGAGGACAGGGTATTGAGGCGCCTGGCCGGGGCCCGGGGGAGGCGTATCATGTATGAGAATTTCCACATCCATATTAGAAAGAGAGAAAGTATTGTGGCGCAGCTTGGGACAAGGCTAGGTCCAGCAGGGCAGGCAGACAATACGAGACGAGATGAGACGAGAGGAAGAGGTTGGAACTGGCACAGGACTGGATGGTTTGTTCCTGTCTTTTGTCAAATTTGACGTTCAAAACGTGCTGATTAACAGCCTAATTTGAATAGATGACTTTTGATATTGTTGTGAGAAATACAGCTGTTTTTTTTATAACCTATTAAAATTTTCTGTGGAGGGGCTCAGAACGATGTACTCTTTAACCGTTTGTGCGTCAGTGTCCCTTCCATCTTGTATATCACCTACTAGACAGATGGAATACTGTGGTTCTATCATGTATAACTTCCATTGTAAGTTATCTGAGACGAAAATATCGGAAATGGTTAATTTACTGTAATTTCAACCTTGGGCCTCAAAGTCGCCAAAGTTTGGTCACCAAACCACATCTTATCGTTATATTTATTATTTGCTATCTCTTTTAACTAAGTTTACTTTACAATCATTCAAGCCCACAGTTCAGCACCGACCACCGTACACAGTCGCCCACGCTGGCCCACTATGAGCCACGATGGCCGAGTTATTGCGATATAAACGTAATCGGGTCTAGGTCGCACTTTATAGCTTTTTTGTTGCTAATATTTTATTGTCTTGGTGTACGGAATATTTTTGGTTTTGAAGGGAACAGTGGAACTTTAATACCTACATCCCTCAGCTGTCAATTAGGAACTATGAAATATAAATCAACTAAGAAAATGTGAAGTTATAATAAAACTGGCCACTTATCGAGTGTTTAATGTTAACATAAGACCCATCAATCCCCAAAGGGTTAACCATAGGCGTACCTAAGTACACCTACATTTCCCCACTTATGTTTAAGTCCCATGTACTCGTTTTAAGAGGTGAGGCTATCGCTATCAACTGGGCACAAATCCAAACCCCGGGCTGCAACTGCGAATCCTGACGGAAAACCCCAATGACACTGGCCGACCTGAGAATCGAACCGAGTCATGTACGCCATTTGTACGACGTTATGTATAAATGGCAAATGTTTACCTATCTCACTTTTTAAACCCGTGTCAAACCTATGATACTCTATCAAGTCAAGTGAAGAGGGTCTTCAAAAGAATGATGCGACCGAGACAAAAACTATTCAAACACCTTGTTAATCGGCCTTGCCCTTTCAGATAAGTAGGTATCTACTTTTCGAGCTTATTTAAGTAATTTTAAAACTAAAGAGAACTGAAGATAACGCCATTGCTTCCAGAGTAAGCTGTAATATGCTCTTTTATAGTTTGTAGTTAGTTAATTTTAGTCATTTTAATTATTATAATGTATATAGTTAATGTACATTTTATATGCAATAAATATTTACAAAGTAAAAAAATATATATATTTAGAAATTGAACAGAAAGTACTAGGAGAACAGAATTATGAAGGAGTCTTTTTTACTGTAGGATCGTATCGAGAAAAATATTGTTCTGTCAGAATTACTAACTTGACCCAAGTTTGCTCGATTCGTGACTAAATCATATCCCGATTAAAAAACAATGTCAATTAAACCCAAAATCATGTTAAATCCAGCCCAACACGTTTGTAGAGACGATGATGTGATCAAATGATGACACTGCCCACAAAAACTCGCTTACTACAAGAAGGTCAAAGGCCATTGTCAGTTCGATTCTTCGGTCATGAGATTGATAGAAAACTGTTTGTATGTTAGTCTGATACTTCGTTGGAAACTGCTGTAGTGCTGTACTCTTTATACTGGAAAAACTGTAACTTACTGAAATATTATTTTCTTCTGTGAGCAAATTAGGAAGCGTATTTTTACACAATTCATGTTACAGATGGCAAACTAATCAACAGATACCTGATGGTTCGTCTTACCGCCGTCTGTGGACCTCCCAGAGACAAAGCTATCGTTCGTAACTGTACCATCAGCCATTCAGCCTGTACTTATACCGACACTTATAGGTCAAACCGGAACACAGCAATACACCGAATGGCTGCAAACTTGTTCAAATGAGGCTGTACGAATACAGCCATTTGCATCCTGCTTCATCACCATTCTCCTGCCCATATCCCAAGTTATTTGGGGTCGGCGCAGCATGTCTTCTTCTTCCATACTTCTCTATTACTTGTCATTGTCTTGCCACTTGCATCCCGCCTAAGACTTGGTAATCATTATCCTGCTCTTATCCCAATTCATTTGGGGTTCGGCGCAGCATATTTCTTCTTCCTCCTTACTACTCGTCATCTATCTACTCGTCTTGTCTAGCCATACCATCTTTCAGTCCATCCACCGTTTCTTTGGTCTTCCTCTTCTCTCATATCCACATTCCTAATCAAAACTTTCATCACCACATTGTCCTCATTCCTCCGCATCACATGCCTAAGATTAGGTCTCTTTTTATTTATCGTGTGATTAGTGCCTAAACTGGAGTCAGAGTTTTTATGCCATGGGCCTCTGACTTGGCTTTCCATGCCGTTGAGAAATATCTCTCAGGAATGCTGGTTTTCTCACGATGTTTTCCTTCACTGAAGCAAGTGATAATTATACAATACGCACATGATTCCAAAAAATCAGAGGTGTGTGTCTTCGGTTCGAACTTGAGACCTGTGGCTTGTGACTTTTAAACTCAAGCAGCTAAGTTAACAGAGATGGAAACAACAAAAGGAATAGACACCTCAACAAGGCTCCACAAATCTTTTTTTAAACTGTCAGGTGCAGCCACATGAGAAGCCTAGTTCTAAATTTGACAGACAGCCGAAACCTCCAAGACACTAGGAAGGTGGATGTAATGATGTCATCTGCCGGTTATTGTACACATTGACTGCAAAAACTAGATTGATTGTATTGAGTGATGGTACACAAAAAATATCAATATTGTTATATTATGTACATAAAAGGTGATTATTGTTATTGGAGTTGAATAATAAATTATTTGGTCTCTATTGTTGTTAGGTTCCTGTTACTAAGACGAAATCTGTCCGTTTGCCACGCGCATCATCTCATTAAAGAGTTCGATGATCTCATTATTATATCATAACATAACATCACGCCTGTAATCCTTGAAGGGTTAGGCAGAAGTGTACCTAACAGTACACCCACATTTCGCCAGTAATGCTTTAGTCCCATGTAATAGGGGGCGACCTTATTGCCATCAACTGAAACTTCTACCTACGTCGTATACCCATCACTTCTTACCAAAGTTATCTTTGAAATGAGGTCAGATTCCAATGTCCTTTAATGAAAGATTCTCTTTGATGAGCTAACAAACTAAATCCTTACCTACTTTTAATATTTTTTGTTAGACATAGACACAATGAGATCAGTGTGTGTCCCGTTACACAAGCGGTGAGCGTTTCAAGCGGCAAACGACAACATCCGGTTATCAATTTCTCAATATATCGGGTGTCCTCGTTGAATATATCTACATATAGGTGTCCCCTATATAACATATTTCGGTACAGAATAGCTATGCGTAGAGGGGAGATTTCTTTTGTATCACATTTTCACGGTACTTTATTTTACCGCATTTTTTATTGTTTTTTTTTCGTAATTTAGTATAAAAATGGTAACCGTGTTAACCTAACTTGTAGACCCATCCAAGTGGTCCCAATATTTTGTCTAATAGTAAATAGAGATCAGCACGTTTGGCGCAGTAGCTGAGCGATTGGCTGCTGCGCTGCGTGTCTCGGATTCGTTCCCCGCACTGAACAAATATTTTATAGCCTACAGGTAGTTGTTCTGGGTCTGGCTGTTTGTGTATGTGAGTTTAATTGAACATGTAAACTCACCCACGATACATGGATAGTGATAATGATACGTGATGATACGTGATAGTGTGGGGCAACGTTTTTTTTAATAAAAGGGAAATAGAATACTCGTAGTAAGTTATGACAATATATACGACAGACTCGACTCAACAGCCTAACTCACGGTCTCCCTACAAGATTGACTCATAATTAGGTGTTTTCAAAATTTCCCTCTTGCGACACACACGGAAAAGCTCGAGTGGTCTATTCCCGGCCACCAACGGCGCCACAACAAATATCAATAAACTACTAAAATTATAGCACTCATTTCAGCACTATACTTAGTTTTAGACTATATTTATCACAGACATGACAGAGTTACACCACTTTTATAGTAATAGACAACACACCTGTCATCCCTGAAGGGATAGGCAGAGGTGTGCCTCAGTCAGTAGCTACACCCAACACTTTTTGGGACCACTAGGCAGGACGCTAGCTTCGCTAAAGCTAGTCAATGTAGCATACAAAACAAAATTAACTGGCCGTATATAAATGTAATATTTATATTGTATGTAGAAATAGGTATTGTTTGGATAGTGTTTGTAATATCAAAATAACATCTTTTACCGAATGTATTTACGGTACTTACAAACATACATCAAAAAACACTTTTTAATTCAATTTTTGTCTCTCAGTCTGTTTGTTCCGGTTACTCTTCGAAACGGCTAGACCGATTTGACGGGACTTTCACTGGCGAGTAGCTGATATTATAAGAGTAACTAAGGCTACTTTTATTTTAGACACAGGATTAGGGTTACGTGCAAAAAATGTAAATCCTTAAAATTATTAATAACATCCAATTCAAAGAGGGTAGTAATATTTTTATAATAATTTCACGCGGACGGAGGTCGCGGGCAACAACTAGTGTTATAATAAATTGGCGCAGGGAATCCGACATGTCATAAAACCGAACAACAAACTCCCTCCCACAGAGGGGGGCCTGTTTCCCAGCTGTGGGAACCTTATAAACTGACTAGCTACGCTAATAATTACCACTTACACCTTAAATACTTCACATCTACACACATAATATCAACATCTGCAACTTTATCTATATGTACAGATATAGGTCAGAGCACACATGCAACCTTATCTAATCTGATGCCGAAGTCAATGACCGGGCTAGTGGCTGACAATGCTCCGCGATTTGTGTGACAGTTCCTGTGATGTGACCCGATTTATTACAACGAAGGGAGTTCGATAGCCCCGCTGAACGATGGCTCCACATCTGGATGGCGCTAGATTTTTTGTCGGTTGCCTAATTTGGATAAATTGGAGCAGTTTTTGGTTCTATCAACATAGTGCATGCTCAGGTCTCTGAACTTTATACAAAATGGAGGTCCGAATCGGCAGAGTAAACAAAGCTTCTTCATTTACTACGCGAACCGCTAGTCAGTGGGATTCACTGCCGGATTATCTGTTTCCGGATCATTATAATCTGAATCTCTTCAAAGTTCGAGTGATTCGGTTTCCTCTAGGCGCTAAACGTGCTTTTCGACGGGCGAAGGAAAATCGGGATGCGATGGATGGTCACCCATCCACGGAACTACCTAAGCAAGCGCGGCTTAACCTGAAAATCGACCCAGGCGGCTGTTATTATTAGCCACGAGCTCCAAAGACGAGACATAGAAAAATTCACTCTCCATACTTCTCACTAAAATTGTGATTGCTTAATAAATAATTAAATAAACTGTCCAATGAATACAATTGCCCAACATTTATTAAGCACATGCGCTTGAGTGGCTCGACGCATGCGCGTTACATTTGATGATAACTATAACCCTTTCCTAACCTATTATGACACCCTTCTTAGGCCGCACGTGGCTTAGTTAATACTATAAAATGACATTTTGAACTTTATAGCGATGAGTATTGAGTTAAAAATAAGCTGTCATTTTTGTCAAAGAAAATCAAAACTATTGCGCAGTTTGGTTGTGTGTAAAGAATTATTAATCTTGTCAGCAACAGAATAAAGTTGAAATTTAAAGTGGCATACTGAATATTAATTGAAGTAATATTTGTTATGAAAAGCATAAAAGACGAAAAACTTATTACGCAGCTTTTATTAAATTATCAAATCATTTTCAACCCAGTCTTCTTTCAGTTACAGTTTAAAATTCGTTAACACTACTCTCTTATACAGAGTGATGGAAAATCAAACCCTATCCTCGATATTTTAATGTTTAATTTCGAGTGGTATCGTTGAGATGCGTATACGCACATGTTCCCCCTAATAACAACACGTGTTTGTTTGTCACTAAGTTTGTAACGATGCGGGCGATGCCCGGCAGCTGTGCTTGTATGATTGGATACACAAGTGTAATGTAATGGCTTTTACAAAAACTGAATAGTTTTCATACGGCAAAACAATATTGAAGGACCGAAATAAGGTGAAGTTTTTACCTTCCAACTAAAGTTTTCTGAAAATCTGATTGTTCCCGAGCCCCAAAATCGAAATAGATAACAATACTTTAACTAAACTGGTAGCAAAATACGCGTCTCCAATTGCACTATTTAAAAAATCCGCAACCAATTCGCATCGTGAAACCTACTTCGGTTATGTTAATCTCACTTAAATATTGCAATATATCCACGATTTTATGGTATCGGTCAAATTAGCCGGTAAAATACCTATAAAAATTTGATGCCACTACGAAAGTACTCCCTGAAAAATGAGGGAATTTCGATATGAAAAACCATTTAGAACGAAAAGAGTTTCACGAAAGTAATTCTTTATACGAGCTGGAAGCCGTGCACTTCATGTACAAAAGACCTTCGTGGCTTAAAAATTAAGCAAAAAGTTAAAGTGCTCTTATTAATCCCGATGGCACCCGACTGTACCCGATCTATTTGTCGAGGGTTCGGGTGGTCTCGGGGGCAACTAAGTTAATTCCGTACATGCTTTTTAATGGGCAATAAAACTGTAACCCCTGTTTGTTGATATATTATAGGGATACGACGAATAATAATGGAAATGTTTATAAATGTTGTTTTTAAGAAGAGCTCTATTTTAGTACTAGGTACTCGTAAGTAACTGGGAATCTCAAGCAAAGAGAGCTGTCTGATATTTTTAAAAGTTATAAGTAGATTAAGTTGAAATGCCGATTCAATAGCCGGTAGAAACCATCATCATCTCCCTAGCCTTTTCCCAACTATGTTGGGGTCGGCCTCCAGTCTAACCGGATGCCGGCAATATTTAAAGCCGGCAGAAATATGATACGATAAATATTTTACGAAGGGTTAGGCAGATGTGTACTTAATATTACACCCACATTTCGCCAGTTATGTCTAAGTCCCATCTAATAGGGGGCCAGTCTATTACCATCAAACGGACACAAATCCGAACTCCGTGGCTGCTACTGAGAAATTCTTGATGGAAAAACCCAATAACACTTTGCCCGAGCTGGGCATCGAACCCAGGAGCTCATGGTCAGCAGTAGCGCTTGCGGCCACTACACCAACAAGGCAGTCAACTATTCAAACTAGTCCTTTATAATCTACGCCTCATGAGGATGGCATGCAGTCACGGTTCCTCAATGTGAGTGTCGTATAGTGCTCGTTGAAAACCCTGTCTTCTTCAAGACGATAACTTACTGCTCTAGTTATATAATTTGACAGAAAGACGACGTCAAAGAAGTAGGTAGTATTTTAAAACTAGACAGGTGCACTACTAATTTCAGGTGGTCAACACTGACCATGCTGGCCAATCACCAATTTGTTATGGTGCCAACTTACCGGCTGCGTGATCAAGGAAATAATTATTCAATAATTGCAGTTAGTACAGCAAATATCACTGATTAGAAGTCAGCGGTTTTGATACGGTTAATTATGTACAAATCGGATGAATTTAGAATCGTTTTTTTTCTGTTTTTGGCCGAGAAAATTCACATGCCTGTGACTTGCATGGAAGTATGCAAGTGTCTTTTGCTGTGACTTTTTTAATGTTACAGCACCATGCTGAGATAGGGGCCTTTTGGCCTCGTACAGGACCAGTTTAGTTAGTTTTATTTTAATTTGTTCTTAAGTTTTCTTTTTTTTTTAATCTTCGTTTAATTGTCAAGTTACCACTTTGTTTTGTTCAGTGCGAGACTAATAAATACTTTTTCTTTCTTTCTTTCAAGTAGCTTGCTTTTCATTGTATCATAACAGCTCTTATTGGTACTGTAACAATGGCATGCAAGTTTCTTGCATACTTCCGTGTCAATCACAGGCATGTATATTCCCATCTATGGCTTTATGAAAACACTTAGATTCCAGGCCAATACAAGGTCTTTCAACAGTAAATTTTACCATACTTACTTATATTATGCATCATCCATCACACTTGGCCAGCGGACTACGATACACCTTGCAAGATATTCACCCATACACCACAAGCTGATGGAACAAAGGAAGTCAATCAGATAATGATCATGTAGGCAAGTCATCGGTATGTGGTCAGTGCGCATAGTTGACCTGCTGAGTGGCGCCGGCGGCGGGTTATATGGGCAGAGGATCGGCAGAAGGGTAGGTGTGTCACAATGCTCTCACTAGGGGAGAGGAAAAGTGCATTTATTGCGCAGATCTAGAAAGTAGGTCTACATCGTTGGTCCAGCAGTCGCACACATTTTTGCTGATACTGAGGTCCTGGGTTCAATTCCCAGGTTAGACAAAGCGTTAAAGGGTTCCTCCGCTAAGAATTTGTCAGAAGCAGCCTGGGGTCAGAATTTATGGCAGGGTGTTGACAATAGTCCCCCCACCTATAGCCCTCTACCTATTATATGGACTTTAAAAAGTATCTGGCGAAATGTGGATTTACTATAACGCACTCTTCTGTTTAGGCAGAAATGTACTGCTGATGGAAAAACCCAATAAAAATTCGATTCCCAGGTTGGGCCTGCCAATCGAACCCAAGACTTCATGCTCAGCAGTAGTGCTTGCGACTACTACACTAACGAGGCATTCAAACTCATGGCATTATGTAATTTCTATGATACTTTATGAAGAGTTAAACTTCTGTAGAATCCCTGCCCAATAACATCCGCTGACCCACAAGTTGACACCGCCATCCATATAAAGACTCCTTGCTGATTTATTTATACCTCACCTTATCCAACCGATACGTGCCTGATCTCCAGACAGACTAAAATTGTCCGCTAATGACATTCCTCGAGTACAAGAATGTATTGATTATATTAGCTTATCGACGGATGTAGACTCAAATAAACGCAAGATAATGCTGGATGGTATCAGCGTGAGATGGTATTCATATTTGATCTTGGGGACGGGAAAATAATGCATGAGTAAGTAGTTACAGTATTGGCGCTATTGACGCTATTGAAACTTGGCGCTATTTGAAAGCTTTTGTTTTATTAAATACTAGCTGACCCGCGCAACTTTTTAAACCGCGCAACGACTGCGCATTTTTGATTGATGCTCCGCTCCTGTTGGTCGCAGCGTGATGTTATATAGCCTATAGCCTTCCTCAATAAACGGGCATTCCAACACTTAAAGAATTTTTGAATCAGATAGACGCCGGAAGACGGTCGTCATCACCGAGGCAGGCCCAAGAAACGCTGGCGTGACTATTTGCACTCGTTCCTGACTGATTGTCCGGAGAAGCCAAAACACAGTGATAACTGGAATGGGGGAGTCATTTGTACAGGTTTTGGATAGACTATGATGATTCTTCATCATGTGCCTAACCTTTCCCAACTATTTTGGTATCGGCTCCCACTCTTACCGGATGCAGCTGAATACCAATTTTTCACTGGTTGTCAGACTATCGGACCACTGACTATCTGTAACGACTGCCAAAGACCTACAAAAAAAAAAAAAAATAACTTAAACGAGTTTTAAAATAACTCCAGTAACCGCTTGCACGCTCGCTCGTTATGTTAGATAGCGAGTGACACACGGAAGGTCAGCGCGGCGCCTTGACCCGCGCGCCATCCTACCCGCCCGTGAGTCACGCGTGTACACATTCTCTTGCGCAGAGTGTAGAGATAATGAACGCACTTGACATCTTTCAATGTCTGAAGGGTTCATGAAAATTGATATGGAGTTAGAACAAAATAAAATCCTAAAGCTTCTGCCATGTTATCTCTCCACCACTGTTGGTTGCTGGTAGGGGAATGCCTAAGGATAAATGCCTACAGAGATATTGGGGGTCAAAGTTCAAACTTTTTATTTTTAGCAAGATTATACAACGTTAGTTTTAGTATATGCGAAACCCGAAACACGTGTCTAAGTATTTTTATGTAAAGAATCCATACACAAAATTTCAAAACTGTATCATGAAAAATCACAAAGTTATTTTAAGCTTGTTATGTTACCTGGTTGTCCGTACAATTACATGCTCACCACGCGGCGCCCCGCTGTGCGTCCTCGCCTAATGCCTGTGTTATGCGCGTATTTTTACACTCGTGTCGATGTTGCTCGTATACAAATCGTAACCTTTTTTAAATATTTTTGGGACAAAATATAACATAGTATAAAAATTATTGGAATCGATTCAGTTACTTATTCTGAACAAACTATATTCTGCTTTCGCATATACTAAAAATAATGTCGTATAAAAATTACAACTTTTTAATGTCATAACTTCACTGTGAACACCTCCAGGATTCCCGCTCTATTCAACGCACCCATCAGCACACTTTGTTGAGTGCGTTACTATGAGCCTTACCGTAGTACCTGCGTGATTTTTCATCCCAAAAAAAAAGCCTTATAGCAGATAGCAATTCGCTATTAGGAGTAACTTAGACTACGTCTATTTCAGAAAAACAATTAGGGTTCCGTTCAAAAATTTTTCAAACCCTTGAAATTGTCCACAAAATAATTTTCAAATGGGTAAGTCATGTTTTAATAAATAATCATTTCACGCGGACGAAGTTCGCTTGCAACAGCCAGTTGTTCATAAATAAATTAAACGACCTTGGGTTGAAACTCTCAACAATAGGATTCTAAAACAAAACGTCAACAAATTCTCAAAAGAATGACTAGTTAAGAATAGTTCTAATTAACGGGATCGCTACCTAGCTACAATTATTAAGAGCTAAAGTGAATCAATACATTGTTAATGAAACGAATACCGTCACTTATATGTTCGTTGATTACATCAGAGGCGTTTTACTATTCGTAGGTAAACATAAGAACACACTTCTGTTCTGTGGAAATTTTCCCGGATAACATTCGACTCTGGAAAATGGAAAAATAACTGTGTTTTTCTGTGAGTGTTTTCTCTTTTAAACTGAACGTGTGGAATAAAGATTTAAATAATCGAAATAGTTCAAAACAGGAACTAAGTACACACCACCTGCAGTCAGCTGCTGCGATTCTTACATAGTTACTACGCACTCATACATAGAGTCATACACGCACGCCGTTTGCTAGTACTACGCACCTGGCCTTTCTTAAGAACATCATCAAGTCCTTCTAGGGCGTTTTTTTAGTAGTTCTTTGCCTTGGTAGCTATAATTTTAATTTGGGTTTAATCTCCTATTAAAGCCTGTTAATTTCGCTACCTACACCAAAAACCTGAAGCCACCACAATTAAATCACTACCACAATAATGTCCTACTACGTTCGTGTGTCCCCCCCTCTCCCCCCCCCCGCGACCTAGATTAGTGAATTGTTTACAGTAATCCAATTGATTAAGTCTAACTGTACTGTAAGTACTTACCTACCTACCCACTGTCCGCAGTGAGTCACGTGTCCCGTGTTTTATGTAATTAGGGTGGGCTGAGGCGAAAGGGACATGTACTGTGTGTTAAAGGAAAATGTAATTAAGAAAAACGAGTTTTTTTTTGTAAAATCTTGGTTTGAATGAAAACAAAATATTCTGCTCACGAGAATGAAATGCTTATGTATTACATACGGCCTGTATGAAATGCTAGAAAAGGAACAGATGCCAAAATGTCGAGTGCTTTTGCTTGGATTAATAAATAATCGATTATGCGGCTCTTTCTGGTAATATAATCAATAGATATCTGCTGCTGATTATACGTTTATTTCAGAAGAAGCTTAGATTAAATCACAATAATTTAGCTGAAAGAACTAAGGGAGCCTCTGAGTTAAGTGTACTTGCTTATTGTCAACATTATAATGTAACATCTCATATTGTTCACTGGCAGGTCTACATGGCAAAAGGCTGAGTTGATCAAAGACTCGGGCTCTGATTCAGGATTCAAACAGCGTTAGCACAAAAAGTTAAACAACCAATCATAACCTGCTATACTGATGTCCACTTTTTCCACTTCCACCTTGCAGTATACGCCTGCCACCAAACGCGGCAAGTCTGATTGACGCGCGTGGGAGTACCTGATACGACGCACTGATAAAATACTTCTGTTATTTTTCAAAGTACTTCATTTAGGAGCGGGGTAATGCGTGCCGCGAGTCAATTTGGAAATCTTGATCCTATTTAGGGTGACATTTCGCAATAAAATGTGGGTCAACGGATTTGGCATTCGGATCGATGTGAGATATGCAGTATGCTATGGAATTAGGTTTATATTGGGTGATTGGTAATTAGTTACCGATACTTACTCATGGTTGTATTCATCATTATGACCAAATCTTTCGGCAAAATTTGTGGAACTGTTTTTTTCAGTTGGTTGATAAAAGTTGTCTCGCAAAATTTTCCTTCAAAAGCTGGACTGCCTAATTGTTTTAGTGGTCGCAAGCGCTTATGCTGAGCATCAGGTCTTGGGTTTCATTCCCAGCTCAAACAAAGTGTTATTGGGATTTCCCATGAGGAGTTTTTCAGTAGCAGCCCGCGGTCGGGTTCGTGTAGTCTCGCCCCCTATTGCATGAGAGTAAAACATAACTGGCGAATTGTAGGTGTTTTATAGGTAGGTACACCTCTGCTTTATCCTTCGGAAATTACTGGCGAGGTGTGATGTTGTTTTGATTTAATTCCCTATATTTGTTTAGTATACAGTATCAAAGCATCACGACGTATCTAGTGAAGTAATCTTCGACCAAGCTTAATCTGGGACCTCAAGCTTCAATTGAGCCTCTGAGCTTTTGGGGAGGTCATTGACCCCGGCCAACGCTCGCTAGATTTGATAAGATTCGGCAGTTCTGCGAAACAGCGGGCCGTATGTGACAGACCGGTACACGTATGGTACTACTGTGTTCAAGTAAGTATAGTCAGTCATTATATAAACATGTTTTTAGAACTAAAAAAACTATGATGCGAAGATTATTAGGATAGGAGGAGAAGGCTTAATTGGAAAATGCCTGTGGAATGAATCCAATTTATGTTATATTATGGACTCAAGATGGGATAAAAAGAAATAGTAGAGATGTTACAGAGTAAGAAAATTTGGTCTAGCTAGTAACTTTGATTCTCGATAACAACACAAATAATACAGCATAGTACTTCTGGGATAAAATGTCCATTTCATTTATTCACAAGATTCTAAATGGGTTCTTTTGGGTGAAATTAAAACCTCACAGCAGTTAAAATTAGAATTATCATAACGGGATATATTTTTACGAACTCATCTTTTTTAAATACTGAAATAATCTGCCATATTAAAGTGTAATTCTCACTACACCATGTTTTCGTCGCGTCGCTGTCACCCACCATATGCGCACGCGTCGCTCGTAAATATTGTGCCCGAGTATTATTTTGTTGTCACACTTGACGTGCTCCTTTTGGCACCCGATTGTGATGCAGTTTGTATTTCATTTGTTGTGAATGTTGTGATGGCCCACAACCTGAGGTTGTGGGTTGCGATTCGGGCAAGTACCAAAGTGACTTTTGCAACTCATTTATGTACTTTCTCATATGTCGATGAGTTTACTTCGATAGTTTGTTTTTTTTTCGGCAAAAAAAGACAGGAAAAGGAGATTTACCGCGGAATCGACCACACCTGGACAAGCTGTTGGTCTATGAAGACGGTAATGAAACGGATGATCCTTCACACCTAATCTCTTTGTGATGCTGGAGTCCAGTAGATTTTTTTTTACTATCAAGGCAAGCGGCGAAGAAGACAAATTAATCCTAAATAACACCCCGTCGTTTTTGCGTCGGAGGTTAAGAAGAAGGAAAGAAGATAAAATCATAGATAAAAAAAAACAAACTTACCTAAAAAAGGTTCAACACAGATCAAAGTGGAACCTTCACAGAAGTTCAATGTCTACAATCAAAAGTTCTGCCTGCACGGAAGTAGCCGATGTTTGCCGAGTGTTGCCGAGCGGTCACGGCCCTTGGTTAGCTGTTCATGGGCTAGCTATGTTTGGGCATCAAGTGTCTGTGTGACTCACAGCAATTATACTTGATGGGCAAGGAAAACTTCAGGGAAGGAGTACTGCGAATGTTATGCCTTTTTGGTGGATAGGAAGTTTTTGAGGGTTACACTTCCTATGCCAATTACGATACGGGTACTTAGTTTGACGGTTTGGTTTGGCTTAGTTTGTACTGCCTCGTTGGAGTCCGGGGTTCGATTCCCGGGTCGGGCAAAGTGTTATTGGGTTTTTCTATTAGAAACAGCCACGGAGTTTGAATTCGTGCCCGATTGATGGCAATAGGCTCGCCACCTATTACACGGGACTAAGACATAACTGGCCAAATGTGGGTGTACTATTAGGTACCCCTCTGCCTAACCCTTCGGGGATTACAGGCGTAACGTTATGACTAATTTGGCGAATTAGTATTTGTTTATTGTTTTCATTGATTTTGGCTCTCTCTTAGTTGTTGTTGTCAACACAACAACTATCACAGAACAACTTCTGTGATAGTTGTTACAGATATAGTTGGAAGCCCATAAACTAATCTTGGTACCAACTGCTTATAACTAGGGGTTGTGCAGGTCAGTATGTAGCTGAATTCAGCTAGGTTAGTTAGACTGGAAGTGTTGAGATTGGCACAAAAAAGAGAGGCCTATACCCAGAAATGGGTGAATTTCGGTTGTGGATGATGACAACTGGAAGCCGACCCTAACATTTTTGAAAAAAGGCTCAGCAGTGGATAGTGAAGTACTTTATTGTTGGCAGTGGGAACTCTTGACACATTCCAATCATATACGGTAACCACGTACTCAAAACATCATTCTAAACACCCCACATAGAAATTTTTCATCGGTAATTTTAAAAAATGACAGCTGTTCCATACATTTTGACCGGTAGGAAACAGCAATTTTTTTTAAAATTACCAATGTAAAATTTCTATGTGGGGGGGTTTAGAATGATGTACTGAGTACGTGGTTTCCATTTTCGCGTCGGAGTCCCTTCCAACTTGTATAACTCTACTTATATTTTTAACAAGTAAAAAAAAAATGACAAAAATATCATATCCTGGCGCCATACCGGCGACTCAAGAACAGTGATATGACTGAAGGTCAAAAGTTATGATAAGCAATCACCTGAACAAGGCCAGGTCCTCAAAAATTCGCGGAAGGGCCTTAAACACAGCTGTTTATTAGTTCTTCACGCTATGCCCATGTAGAGACAGCAGAATGCGCGTGAATCACTTCATATAAACTGTCTTATTCATTACTGTAGTAACCGCGTGTACTAGGTCAGATTCTTTTGAGTTTAATACCCTATTAGCATTGTCATCGAAGCAAGCAAGGTAAGGTATTCGTGGCGGTTTTCACTAAGGCTGGATGACACCTAAAAGTATGCCTAAATAAAAGTGGTTTCGTCAACAGTTGAAATCCAGTCACGTGTTGCTTACTTTTAGTGAAAACAATAATAAATGTTGGTGTTGTCTTTTCAAATTAGTAGTCAGTGGCCCGAAAGTCTGACAACTAGTCTTACCAAGGAGTATCGTATTACCCGGTACTAAATGGGTTGTGGAGGTCAGATAAGCAGTCGCTCCATGTGAAATACTGATATTCAGCTGCATCCGGTTAGACTGGAAGTCGACTCCAACATACATATGTAGTTGGAAAAAGGCTAGGCAGATGATGATGATAAGTATTGCTCCTTTACGCTACGGCCTTTTGATAAAACTCGCGATAGTGTCTTTCACATAGTAGAATCCAAAACACAGGTCTCTTATCTTACCAAAATCAAATCTTTCTTATGTTTGGTGGAAGTTTGTATGTGACAAACTTCCACCAAAATCAAAATCAAAGCATTTATTTCAAGTAGGCCAATTACAGGCACTTTTGAACTGTCGAAACAAAGACAGCAATAATAAAAAATGAAGCTACAGTCCCAGTCACAAGACATAATAACTGTGAAAGTACTGTACCAAACATATCAAAGATTTAATGTCACAGTTGCACTACCCCACAGTGCAGTGTCGCAAGATTTACAGGGATGGAGGAACATCGACGCATAAAGGGTTACCATGTAATATTCAGTACATCATTCTGAACACATGGAAATTTTTCATCGGTAATTTAAAAAAATCTTCTGTTTCCTACAACAGTACAATACCTTTACGTTAAATGTATGGAACAGCTGATTTTTCTCGGGCTCAAAACGATGTACTGATTACGTGGTACCCGTTTGTGCGGTGGTGTGGTTTCCACCCTGTAAAGATAAGAATCTTCAAGCCTTCGAATAATGTTGAAAAACTTCCTGTTGGCATTTGTGTAATTGTAACAAAATGGCGGCGTTAGTTCCGATTTTAACCACGGGACAAAAGATCCTTGTACAGCTTACATTTTACCTGCAGTTTTGCTTTGTATTTTTTTTAAATGAGATTATCTAGTTTATTTATTTCAAAACGGCTTATTATAAATTATTATACCATTGTAAACTCAGAACGAGGAAAACTGTCCCACCGTAATACAGATTATAACCAGTACGAGGGTCAGCATGAATCGACAGACATTAACAACCAGAATTTATTATTGTTAGTTACTAATTGGGTATATATAATCTTTTAGCATCATAAAAAATAAGTTTAGAACTAGGGATATTTTGTTTTTGTAAGGTTGTTATACTTTTGGCAAAATAAAGATTATGATTACTATGAGCTATATTCTTAGACGAACTACCCGCCTAGCAAGTTACAAGGTACATCTATATATGGGCATCAGTAAGTGATTCGTCATCACGAAGTATCGCTCTCATTACAAGAATACGACGCTCATGGGTCAGATTCCTTGAAACTTATGACTTGGTAGGACTGTTTACTTTTAAAGGTTCGGTAAGACCTAAGACCTTGATTGATGGAATAGACGCAGTTCTTTGAAAGTGTGTTACGTTGTTGAGTTTGTAGAAATTAGTTGTTTGTAATGAATAGCTGGCCTATTATGTTTTAGAAATAACTCGGACTTTTTATGAAAGAAATCTTTTAGTTATCAGTAATGCCTCATTCCAGGGTGTCATTAAACGTCATTGATAGTTTTCCTTTAACATTAACAGTTGAAAAGTCCTGTTAGTGTCCTTGAATCAAAAATTCGTAGATATCTAATATCCACCAACCCAATCCGGGACCGCGTAGTTGATTAAAAATCGCCCCCTGATAAAAATACAGGCCGTGTGTAAATAGATTGCAAATTTTAATTTGTGCATCTATTAAGCTCTATAAGTATACCATAAAAGACTCTTTTTCGAAACTGCCGCCACAACAAAAAAGGACAAACCCCCATATATTTGGCTCTTCCTGCGTAATTATGAATTTGCATCATTTGCGTACATTTCGGCACAAATTGCGAACGTTACGAATATTGCGATAGAACTGCTGGAAATCAAAACGTTTTTGGAAACTATCAAAATGGTATGTTGTGCACACGACACACTGAATTGCGTTGGGGTTACCATGTGGTAGGAATTTTCTCGGATTTCTCCAAATAATTTGTTACGTCTGTCATGTTCTAATTTGCGATTGTTGTTTCCTAAATAGATTATACTATAGTAATGTTGTCATTGCTTTACTTAAGTTTTGTATTCCATTATAACAGTTGTGATAGAAGTTCTTTTTGACCATACACCTCGGCCACGAGAAACGCGCAAAACGGGAGTTGTCGCATAACCTGAGGTCGTGAACGAGACGTCCTGTGTGCTTACTGCATTCTTACCATCAACCAGAAAATTGTAAGAGTGTAACTTGTCTGTCAATTCAACGGTGCCCATATCTTGCAATGCTCTTAGCGGTCAGAAAGGCTCTCTACTCCTATTCACCTATTGCCGCCGGGTCGTATCGAATTGCGTCCCCATCGGGCTAGGAGAGTAATGGACAAGAGAATGCACCTTTGTCTGCGCACACACTTGTGTACTATCATATCTCCCGCATCGATGGCTCGAACACTGTCGGAATTCGGTCTAAAGGACTATTATTACTTGTCCTTAGTTTACACTACTAAGCTGGTCCACCTACAGCAGCTCATCGTATCTTGCCGATCGTCACGTGCGGACAAGTAAACAGAGTATTATGGGCGCGCCGAGGATATTAGGGCGCCCACTGTCACACACAGATATGGTCAGAACGGACCGGTTACACAAAGGTACATTGCAGTAGGTGAAGTATGAACAATGACGGCATGAACTTGTCGGCGTAGTGGCTGAATAATTGGCTGCTGCCCTGCGAGTCGTGGGATCGATCCCCGCACTGAACAAATATGAGGATGACCTACAGATAGTTGTTCTGGGTCTGGCTGTTTGTGTATGTTAGTTTTAAATGTTTGTAAACACACCCACGATACAGCAGAAATTCTTAGTGTGGGGCAACGTTTAAAAAATAATGGTTGGATTAAACCAGTTAATACAGATACAAGCGGGCATCGAAAAATAAAATACACGACCGAGAAGAAGAGAACATTAGAAAGAAGTGAAGTCCTTGAATACAGTAATGTCAATAAATTACATTACTGTTCATTTACTGCCCTGTTTGCCTCCTGGTGAGCATGAGGCCTTTGTCCTGATTCCCAGGCCGAGCATAAATGGTACTGGGTTAAGTGGTAGCCCGGAGTTGGTGGCGAAACACCCCCGTGCCGCCGAAAGCACTTTAAGCCTGATCTCTATACCGTCGTATTGGCTTATCGCCCCATCAGATAATGAGAGTGAAGGAAGAGAGGGTGCTCCTGCGTCTGCGCACACACTTGTGTTCTTTATAATTTCCTGCTGATAGCTGGTCTCCGCTGAGACCTCCATCACCGAAAACGGTCAGAAGGTTTAGCAATGGCGTTGAAGGGATAGTTCCTTTTGACGCCATTGATGTCACTTCTTCATCACTATCATCACCCGAATCCCGGCTTTAACTAAGATTCAAGAATCATTTATTTGCTTAAAATATGTAATGGGTATTACCCGATGTACAAATGGTGGTTTAGGCACAAAGCATATTTTGCCTTTTTAGGGCATGCAAATATAATTTTACATGAATAATACCTTATGCGTATTTAAGTGAAATAATAGCGAATATGGTTCTAAAGCTAGTTAAACTTAAATAATTATAAAAATAGTACGCACCATAAAATATTTTACACATGTAACTATATGTAGGTATAGATTAAATTCCCATAGACCTTAAAATTAACTGTTGTTTTGAAGGTATAAATTCCTGTAGGCTGTAGAAACAATTTTCTATTAAAAAGGTTAAATGGAATTCTCTTATGGTCCTAAGTAATTTGTTAAAAATAATAATGCACATATGACAGGCATTTTTTATAAAATTAATGTTGTATTACAAAACGGTATCATTATTTTTGTGGGCTCTCTTGGTTTTTGTTTAGCGTAACTGTCACCTTTGAATCTAAAGGATTCACTATGCTTCCTTACAAATATCGATACCTCAAACACATACATGCCTCTCAAGGTCAGTAACTTTAGTTTTTTGAATAACTAATTTGAATTTTAAAATTTTTTTTTTGAAAAACAAATTGAATAAACTACTGCTGGGACAAGGCTTCTTCTGCCTGTGCCAACCTCCACGTTCCTGTGCCATCCACACCCAGGTTTTACTTCATAGTGTCACTTAATTTTAGGTACTTCTCCATCGTCCCTGCCTAGCGACAAAGCCCCGTGGGTGTCTCGATAGCATTCTTGTGGTTTCGCAAGTCGTCCGGTAACAGGCTACAGATCTAGGCAAGATACTAGCACCGTGGAGGACGTCTTCATTATCATAGGATTTGGTCATGCTGGTATTAAGATTGTCTAAATGTTTGTGTTGCAATTGTAACTGTTGGTATTGTTAGAAATAGATGGGGTCCTTGTAAGGAGCTTGTAAGCAGTGCTAGCCTATCGGTTAGACCATCGGACTGCCAGGTCACAGATCTCGAGTTCGATCCCAAGACACGTACCTCTGATTTTTCGGATTTCATGTGGTAATTATCACTTGCCTCGGTAAAGGAAAACATCGTGAGGCAACCGGCATGCTCGAGAGATATTTCTCGACGGCATGTACAGCCAAGTTAGAGGCCCATGGACGGCATAAAAACTCTGACACCAGGTTAGGAACTAACCACACGATAAAGAAAATGAATAAGGATCTTGTAGGAAAATTTTAACAGCCGCAGTGACAGCCGACTTTGGCGGGCGCTGTTTAACCTTGAAGATAGAAATTTTCGCGGTTAAGCTAAGCAGCGTTTGCCAAAGTTGGTCTGTAGATTCACCATCTACAGACCAACTTTGCAAACGCTGGCAACTTTTGCAAATGGATGGTCACCCATCGATACTGAGTTTCGTCCGTACCTCGGATTGGTCCCGGCTGTCCGGCTTGCCCCGGCTTTGTAGATCTTTGACAGTAGTTACGCATAGTCAGAAGCTAGAAAGTATGACAACCAGTCCTGCCTAGAGGTATCGTGTATTAACTGGTTCGTGAAGGCCAGATTAGCAGTCCCTCCTTGTAAAATAATAGTATTGAGTTGCATGTAAACGGATTACCATTATTTACCATAGTTGTTAAAAAGCTAAGCAGATGATGATGATAGTGGCCCATGTAAATGATACTAACAATATTCCTGCTTCTGTAGGGCAATTACAGTTTTCCAAAAATCTACCTTAATTCGTGAGCGTACACTATCTTTTTCAGATAAAGCCCGCGTTATGTAGTGTTTTGCAAAATAATGTGTAAGTAAACACATTTCCTATACCTTTGTAAAACCGGTGATCGCCAACTTTTGTATGAAAAGCGATCAGCTATGGCATCATCTCGACTACTTTGAAGAAGACTGATTATTTGCGACAGAAAAATCTAAGCAATGCAATACACCCTGACGGAAAAACACCTAAAATCTGTTTGTAATAAAGTCCCTCGCATATCAAAACAACACACATTTTAAATTAACTGATTCAGATCCTATTAATTATATTCTCATAAACATAACTCAAACAAGCTCTTTATAAAAGCGCGTGCGCAGTATAAACATTACAAACAATTAGCTAGCATCGCATAAGGAAGTGTTTACACTAGACGCGACGCCTGGACCGGCCCGCGTCTGTGCGGCAAGCGAGTCATTATATTGTAAGTGTTATGCAGAATAGGAGCAGGAATTAAAATGACAGTTATGATTACTAATTAATGTGTGTATATGGTAGATACCTAGTATGTAAATATATTAGGCATAGTTTTTATAAAGTATGGTATCAGGCGATATTTTGCGGAAATCCATGACATCAAATTTTATGCAAAAATTTGGTGTTTATTCCGCGAAAAAGATCCAGGCTTGGATGCAGGATGCAGCACAACCAAAAGGTTTGAGTGTATGACATGCTGATTTTCGCTATTCCTGCATGTATGTATTTTTGCGGGCGGGAGGGGGCTGCTGTATCCTGCATACAAGCCAAGCCAAACCAAGCCTGGATCTTTTTCGCGAAACACTAAAAATATGCATAGTATTTAATAAGGTTTTTAGTTGTTTTTTTTTTTTTTCACTAAGCACTGAAATTATACGCAAAGTGTTCTTTACAACCCTTCACCTCTTCGTGGTTACTAATGAACGGTTTGTGGAACACCAATGTTATTGACAGTAAACTAAACGATTTTTAACACACTTCTCGGTCAGCACACTCAGCTGAAAAAAAAAATCTGTTACAAACCAAGTGAAGTCGTAGCTAGAATTTGATTAGCTTTCATAATTTATAAATCTCTGTGACATTATTTTCACCCAGCCCTTCTGCCTTCATTTCATCCCTCAAAAGATTCATCTATCCAATAAGTAGTATCACTCAGGTCGTACCTAAACAAAAGAAAAATCAATCAAATGTCATTTATACTTAGGATAAGAATCAGTACTATAAGTTTTTAAACTAACATGGTCACTGACACAGTAAGAGGAGCTCGTGGCTAAATAATAACAGCCGCTCGGGTCGATCTTCAGGTTAAGCCGCGCTTGCCTGGGTTGGTCTGTGGATAGGTGACCACCCATTACACACCGAGTTTCCTCCGTGCATCGGAATGCACGTTAAGCCGTTGGTCCCGGCTGTCATTTGTAGATCTTTGACAGCCGTTACAGGTAGTCAGTGGCCCGAAAGTCTTACATCCAGTCTTACCAATGGGTATCGCATTACCCAGTACTAACTGGATTGTGGAAGTCAGATAGGCAGTCGTTCCATGTAAAATACTGGTATTCAGATGCATCCGATTAGACTGGAAACCGATCCCAACATAGTAGGGAAAAGGCTAGGCAGATGATGGTCACTAAGAGTAAATATCTCGTTTTATGTGTTAACCAAAGCATCAGCGCCTTTTGAAACGATCAGCACTGTTCCATGTAATTTTGACGTTCAAAATTCACGGCGGCCAATCTTTGCGAATATTGGCCGCCGATGCACGCTCTCCTCCCTCGCCCTCATACTCCGCTAGGGCGGCATCGGCAGTCAGACGCAACCGGAGAGAGATCAGGATAACTGCTCCGTTGGTCTCGCGTGCTGAACGTGGGTCCTGAGTTTGATTCCCGGATTGGGAAAAAAGGTATTTTTGGGTTTTTCCATTGGGAATTTCTCAGCAGTAACCCGGATTTTGGAAGTTGAAGGTACATATATGGTTATGGAAAACACGTTAAGCCGTTGGTACTGACAGTTGTGCAACGGTGTTCGTGGCAGGAATAAGGTGACACTTAGCCAAAGTATGACCTACTTAGGAACATTCATAGATCTCGGTATTTAGTCTCGTGCCACATAACCACATCCTCTGTCCACGTTCGGGATCGTCTCCCACTCGTTCGTTTTTGCGCGTCGCCTGCGCACCCACGCCTCGTAACTACTCATTTATGTACTAATGGACTTGTTCACAATTACGCAGATTATACCTGCTCGGTTCATCTTTGGTTAGACATGCTTCGTTTTTGTAGAACATGTTTTTTTTTAGTGTTTTTTTGAAGAGCCCAATGTTAATTTTATATGTTTTGTTTGGGGTCGATAGCTGGTCAATTTCGTCTAAGTCAATCAACTTAACCTATCGTGTCTCAGTCCATAATATAACATAACATGACGCCTGTAATCCCCGAAGGATTAGGCAGAGGTTTACCTAATAGTACACCCACATTTCGCCAGTTATGTCTATGTCCCATGTAAAAAATGCCAACTCCGTGACTGCTACTGAGAAATTCCTGATGGAAAAACTCATTCCACTCAGACGACAGTCTCAGTCCACTATTACGCATAGGCCTCTCCCTACGAAGGTCACAAGTTAGAACAGCCTGACGCCTGTTCTCCGGCTTTTGCATCCAGTCTATCCTAGCCACCTTTTCAAGGTTATCGGTCCTCTTGGCTGAACGTCCTACACTACTACAATTTCGTAGTTACTTTTCTAATTTGTTATGTAGGAGATACGTCAGTTAGGTGATTCGGGAAAACACTGGCTTTCGGTGATGACAAATATTTTGAGGAAACCTGAGTTTAAATAGAAGCTAAGCACTGTTCGGGTCAGGTGTCCTTTTATGCCAATCGAAATACAATCGGGGTATTCCTGATGATTTGTCCAGTTGCAGGAAAACGAGCAACTACAAAATATGTAAAATCGGTTAATTAGAATTGAATGCGGGTTCCAAATTTAGTGCTGAACTTAAATGGGTTGTGGTGGTGATGAATATATTCAAAACACATACACACATACAAGTACACAATATTATATCACCAACCCGCGAATTTCAGACTACCTACAGGAAAATTCCTAAACTTACAAAAAAAAAACAGCATCGATCAATGCGCACGTTTTTGCCTTACAATAATAATATATTATGTGTTAAAAAGTAACCCTACCAAGTGCATTAAGCTGCCGGGATACCATCACATAAAGAACAATTTGTTTAATGCAACGATTGGTCCTAATTGCTCAGCCAACCAATTATGCCATCAAAGTAATTCGCAACAAAATCAAAAGAAGATTATATGCTAAACAACATTTTAATTAAAACAATACAAAACGCATCACAACAGTACCAGAACACATTTATAACAATATACATCGCCGCCGCGGCGCCTGCGACCGTAAAGACGACCTTCCACTGTTACGTAGGATATGCACGGCGAGGTTTGCTATGTTAGCTACGCGGTTCATTTCTTCACCAGACACGCAAGCTGTACGAAGCGTGGCCGTGCGACGCAGTCGACGATCCCGCCTACATTCATACAAAGCAAAGCCCAGTTAGTCTCGTTAATGCAAGCCTGACTGCTGAGCGAAGAGATCCTGGGTTTAAGTTGGAAGCGCCAGGGTAGCCCGCGAAACACAAATTTTCTTACGTTTTTTGCAATTTGCCGGTCATTGTCAGGCTGTACATTGAACAAAATATGATTCGCGACTGTAATAGGTATTTATTAACAGAATTATAATCATTAAAAACATCAATACAACCCTCAAAGTTCATACAACCCCATTGAATGACTTTTTCATAAGTAGAGAAGAGAGAGCACCTGTGTTTGCGCACATAGTTGTGCACTATAATTTCTCCCGCATCGGTTGCTGGTCTTCGCTCAGATTGGCCGCCATGACAGAAAGTATCCAGGAGGACTAACAAAGCGGAGCTATACGAGCGTAACTTAGCTGTTGTGATGTGGAGCGGTGCCTTAATACCTCCTTATTATCCAACGGCATACATTAAGACCTGTGATGTGTCGCACAATTGCATGAGTTAAGAGTAACACTGATATGTTATTTGAGATGCTGCTGTAAACAGATGAAGTCATGCACGGTTGGGAATATTCCTTTATTCCTGGAGTCTCTTTTTCCGGTAAGAAAAAACAAAGTTTCAAAAAGCTTCAAGTCTTGAGTATAGGTCGCTTCCAGTAGGCAAACATGCACCACTCGTTAAAATTGAAAATTTTCTTTTTTGAAATTTCAACAACACTCACAAACTTTTTTTTATTTTTCATGTGGTGAGGAATTGGGAATGCTCCATAAGGACCAAAGTGAATTTATGATAATGATAATTATGTGAATTAATAGCAATGTGATAACTAGGTACTTATTTCTACAATGATACCTACTTTAACTGAAGTTTATCTTCGGTATCCAAGAAAAAAAAACGTGATTCTGATTTATAACATATAACATTATGCCTGTAATTCCCGAACGGTTAGGCAGAGGTGTACCTAACAGTACACCCATATTTCGCTAGTTATGGTTAATTAAAGTTCCCAAAAATCATGAATGGAATGATCCTCTGCTTTGGGATCGAACTACTGTGATACCCTCTTGAAAAGAGAATGTTAGACTCTTTAAAGTATCCCTTCGTCGAATTTCTCGAAAACTCGACGTCCATCAAAGGTATTTGCATGAGAACTCGCCAGCTCCACACATCCTCGTTGCAACTGCATACAATTAAGGGTAATTGAGCTATCTGACACATGTTGAGTAAACAGATGAGATCAGACCGTACGGATGTATGGCGCCCTTTACAGATAGTACTTGTAATGTGCCCCTTGGCTTTGATCTTGAGTGGTTTTTAATTGATTTTGAATAGAGATCCTTTGTTAGTAGAATAATTTAAATGATGCTTTTTATTGATGAATCAGAGATATTTGATAAGCCAGTCCACTTAAGCTGATGACCGATTTGAATATAGTAAAGAGTTCTTGAGTTTGCACCCACGGTGCTGCACTATCAGTTACGGCCTAACTTATTCTTCTTGGTCGGAGTTGCTGCGGCCAAAACTACGGCTGGTCGTGCAACAAGTCATAACTGCAAATCACGTGAAGTTCTTTAGACCCCTAACAGCTTCAATAAATAACGAATTGCCTTTATCTGTTATTGTCGTTACGGTATGATGAGCACGTTATTCAATTAATTCCTTTTCTCTATGAGGAGAGTTATTTTCTTTGAAATAACATAACATAACATCATCAAGGAATGTAAGGTGAGGCAGAAGTGTACCTAATAGTACACCCACATTTCGTCAGCTATTATTAAGCCCCATGTAATAGGGGGCGAGTCTATTGCTGTGAACCGGGCACAAATCCAGACTCCGTGGCTGCTATTGAGAAATTTGGATGGAAAAACCCAATAACAATTTTCCCGACCCGGGATTCGAACCCAGGACCTCATGCTAAGCAGTTGTGATTGCGACCACTAAACGAATGAGGTAGTCTGAAATACAGGCTCACATAATTAAACCTGTAGGGTTTAAATTCGAAAAGAAGATACCTATTGAATGTGATTAAAAAACAGAGGTACAGCTTTTGTATAACTTCTACGAGTAGAACCATCCAATTATGAAGTTCATCTGCAATGCAAACGCCAACCAATCGGAATGCTCTCATATAAATCTGTTAATTGCAGCTGATTGGTAATTAACGAGTATCAACTGCGCGTGCGCAGACTGCACGTGATCTGTCAACCAAGCGGTTCATTAGTTCATTAAAAGGTTTGCCATAGAGTGGCTTTAATGTACGTTGATTAAAATGTGTTTAATCTTTTGTAGTATGTACAATCAAAGTTCCACTGCGCATTACAAGATTTCTGCTAGCAAGATTTATTGCACAAACAACAACAAGTTGATATTGTTGGTTTGCACTAAGTTAAGTTACAGTAAGATGAATGGTCTTAACATACCTAATTAGTTGAGATTCACTTCTAAAACTTCTATACTGAAAATGCATATTTAGTCCTAATTCATACTCTCTTCCAACGACATACTGCAAATCTTTAATCGCAAATATTTGATTTATATAATGAAAGAGTTGCTAAATCCTCTTGATAATATATTCTGATCACTGCTTTATTATTACTATTTGCCAAAACATTTCATTCTTCATGAAAATTTTTAGTTAGACAAGATCGAAATCCACCTACTTATGATTAAATTATTACATTTCCTTACTTTATTAAGTTACTTCACTCTCGCTGGTCTACTTACGATTCTCGAAACAAGTCAGGTATGCACCTCATGATAACCTATACCTACGGTTATTACGAGGCAGGTACTGCGCCACGAGCATGGAATGGCATTTCAGTCATATTTACATAAGTCACAGCGTTATCGCGGTCTGATGACTGGCTAGGAATGTACAGGTTCGCGCAGAAATGATATCGGGAGATGGGTTATTGAATTCCTATGTACGATGCAGATCTTGGATAGACTAAGAGCCAAGACAAAACGGCATTGTTACAGCAAAAATGAAGATAGAAAAGTAATAAAAATAATTAGATTGCCATGAATGAATTAAGCAAATGAATTAAACTCCCGTGCTGCCGAGCGAGAAGTCTTGTTCGTGGCTAAATAATTACAGCCACTCGAATCATTCTTCAGGTTAAGCTGCGCTTGCCTAGGTTGATCTGTGTATGGGTGACCACTCATTACACACCAAGTTTCCTCCGGGCCTCGGAAAGTACGTCAAACCGTTGGGCCCGCCTGTCATTTGTAGATCTTTGACAGTCGTTACAGGCTTACAGGTAGTCAGTGGCCCGAAAGTCTGATACAACCAGTCTTACTGAGGGGTATCGTATTACCCAGTACTAACTGGGTTGTGGAGGTCAGATAGGCAGTCGTTCCATGTAAAATACTGGTATTAAGCAGCTCCGTCCGATTAGAATGGAAGCCGACCCCAACATAGTTGTGAGAAGGCTAGGCAGATGATGCTACCGTGCGAGAAGTTTATGGTAATCCTGCCGGAATTCGTTGAAGAAATACGAAACGCTGAATGAGATTTCCACTTGTCTAGGCTTTCAGGGATATGGAAGGAGCGGGAAGCATAAAAAAAATCGCCTCGTTCTTGAATAATTAGGATCTCGTCCAAGTGTTCACTATGATCGCAAAATCATTTATCATTGAGAATGTTTCTGGCAACGAACTCAACTTCTTCAGTCTACTCGTCGATAGGACGATAGCTAACTATCCAGAGTTAGGTGAGTCCAGAATTATCAAAACAGCAAAGTTTTATTGAGTTTGGAGGGCGTGATCCCATGCCTATCCCTTTTTAGCTGACTTCTAAAAAAGGAGGTGGTTATGTAATTCAAGAGCATCTTTTTTTTTGTTCATGTATGTTCACCGATTTCTCTGTGATTAGTGGCCCGATTTAAGTGATTCTTTTTCATTTGGTAGAAAAAGCTTGCGCGGTGGTCCCATATAAATTTTGTTTCGGTACTTTATGAGTTATCCTCTATAATGTGAATTTTTGCTTTTTGCTTCTTGCCTATGGGGATGATGTGCAAATAAAAACTTCTAGTTTCAACGTTAAATTGGTACTTGACAAGGATTTGTGTGTTTTGTGCAACTAAAAGAATAAAATAAACCCTTTTTTTGCAAAAAAAAATAACCGACTTCTAAAAAAAAACGCAAAAATGCGTTCCTTTTTTGGAACTTTACTTTCGGAAGTCTGTGGCAAAAAAATCAATGAAACAAACAAAAGAGAATTCCTATTTTTTTTTAAAGTTATTTTGTGTAATACAGACAATAGCCGGTATTCAAAATCTTTAAACACTTCCGACTTCACCTGTACCTGCACCCAGTTGCACCGCGGCACGGCGGCATAGGTAACCAACACAAGTACACACTATCGCTGATAAGCTATCGATCCGTCAACTGGACACAATTATACCTAGTTTATGCCGACGCTGGAGCATTCATAATACGGAGAGATCGGGTTACAAGGTGGGATAATTTTGTCATTAGATAAATCTAGACTATGAATTTGCCTAAATTCTAGGTTGGAGAATTATGCAGCCTATTGTGACCCACATATTAACGGCGTCAAATAACTGCTGAATTTCAGTATCTTTATAATATTGTTTATTTATTTTTTCTTCTTATTTTTTTTTTATTTTACCCTTTTTAGCTATCGCAACACACACAAAGCCTTGTCAAGTATCAATTTCACAATTTCTTTTACTTGGATAACGTATTTTACCAGATATTTTGATTTAAAATTTGGGTTTTAACCGATTTTGATAAAATTTATATGTGACCAATCAGGAAGTATACCCTTTCGAAAGAAAAAGAAAATCCAAATCAGTCCAGCCATCTTCGAGTAATCGGGGAACAACATAAAAAAAAGTTTCCTACGAATTGAGAACGTCCTCCTTTTTGAAGTCGGTTAAAAAACCATTTAAAAACATGAAATATGTAGAGCCGGTATCGGGAACAGGGTCCAAGCTACCGGCCGGCGGTCAGGGTCCAGAGAGAGAGGAAACTCAAAAATACGAGCCGTGTCCAAGAGGGTTATTTTTCAAGAGATAATTTTCAATGTCTACACCGATACCGCGTGTAAAAGTTATTTTGATATTATTATTTTTTTTACTTAAGTTGTCTTTTGTTTTACTGGCTCGTGTAGTTCATTTTGCAAGAAATCTTCAAGTAATCGGAATTTCCAGTTTTCTTTGTCTCTAAACTTAGTACCAAACAGCTGTTTTCCTTCAATTCTAAGAAGCCATACTGGCACAATGATGAACTACAGACCAAAGTTTTCTTTTAAACATGAATCACTGAACAATAACATTCCTTTAGAGTTTAGATATAATCAGACGTTACGGAGAATTCTACAAAGTGACAAACAATGTTTATTTATTATTACCTCGGAACTCACATACTTAGTGGACGACGAATAGTAAATAGATGCACTGTGAGGTTCATATAGCAGTGATGGCCTAGTAGTGTGAGCGTCGGACTACCAAGTCACAGGTCTCGAGTTCGAACCCAAGAAACGCGTCTGATTTTGGTGCTGTTCTGCTTCGATGAAGGAAAACATCGTGAGGAAACTAGCATGCCTGAGAGATATTTCGCGACGGCATGTAAAGTCAAGTCAGAGGCCCATGGGCGGCATAAAAACTCTGACACAAGTTTAGCCACTAACCACACGAAAAAGAAAGAAAACAGTGAGGTTTCTAGAACTAAAGATTCCAGAGTTTATTTTGATTAAAATAGATAAGCCTATTTATTTAGGCTAAGAAAAGTTTTCGTTAGCGATGTTGATAGATAGCTAAAAGTTGAAATTCCAACAGAGCAATTACGCCATCATTACTGAAAACAAACGTAGGAGTCATTAAGGAAAACAGATACACCTTCACAATAATTCTTAGAAAACATGATTTCCAAAAAGATTACAATACGATGGGACGTGAATACTTAATATCTATCCAGGAAAACTCCTCTTTCCACAGCACTCCATAGCTGATGGAAAAACACGTGGCTCCTCATTTAAATAATGGAAATAAGTAGCGTTATACGAACTTATGTTATCGGATTATTTTGCATCGTAAGACAAGCAACTGATGCAATAGATTTAAATGTATTCGTGACACTTTGTTTAAAAAGCTATGAAATCTATTGCATATATAGTTTCTAAGGCGTTGCATCTAAGAGTTTTTAGAGATTCTGGCCCATTCTTCAATAAAATCCATTGATGTAAAGCTGAACAATAACTGGGCTTATCCGAGTTGTAAACGTCCCTTAGTGCCTATGTGTTTTGTTCTGTCTCCTGCTGATATGGAGGGAAGTGGAAATATGTTTTTCCTATTCTTTTCTGATTAATATCTATGGTGTTTTCTAGCTTTTTTAGCTACTCCCAGCGCAGTAATATCCCTCGGCAATGGTAATCTACATAAAAACAGCTTCTCTGATGCGCTGGATTCGGGGGAGCACCAACGGATTCCTGAATGATTTCTGACAGGCCACGGGCAGGACGTTCTAAAAATATTTAAATTATTGGAAGGCTCAATCGATTCCAAAATTATCAGTGGAAACTGATAATTTGGAACAGTACTCGCTTTTCAATAAAAAAATTATATATCTCGTCCAAAATGACATTTAGTTATAGTGAGTAGTACTTATTTCAATTGTATTTTGCATATTTTGGCACTTTAGTTGCATATTTCGGGCATTTATGATGCATATTTCAACGATTCTAAGTTGCATATAACCCGGTCTCTACAAATCACTAATAGAATCAATTCGTTATCTACGAGTATACGTCAGCCAGTCTGTCACATACAACTTTACACATATACCTCATGTAGTAAATATTTCCGCACTTAGCTTGGGTTTTAAAATCAGTGCAGACGCAATTACGAATTCCCGGTGTCTGGGAGAGACAGTTATATTGCAGACACAAAACAAAAATGTCAGACAGTTATTTATAAACATTTGGAGATTTATTTCCCAAGAGAGTGGGCCGACTCGACCTTTCACTCCTTGCTTGAGATAGGACAAGACCTGCAATTATATTTGAATACTTTTTCTTTAGGACAATTTCTGTCCACCCTAATGTTGGCTGGGAGAGTGGTTCTATTTCCATCATGGTAACCCCACTGGTTAGTAGTTATGTTATGCTGTATCTGATTGTGTTAAGTTTTACTGAATTTTAAGAAGTTCTTATATATGTCGGAGAAAGCGATAACTTTTAAACATCAAGTTGCTGATTTGACCATTGTAGTAGGGGTAAACGCCGTGACGTCAGATGTTGTTTTAATGGCGGCACGTGGACAGAGTCGTTTTGTAGAGTGGGGATTGTGCCGAGATCACTTTTGCTCGGAACTCCAACCAAGTCACTCCTTCAGAACGAAACTGTCGGTTTGCCCATTTTGTGGAGATTATTTGTTAGTGTTATTTAATGTAAATTTGTGTTAAATAATAAACTGTGATTTTTGTGTACCGAAACCGAAACTATTATTTTAACATTTCATCATGAACCGGGTACCACCGAACCCTAATGACAACGGCGCTATCGCTCAGCCATCGCTTACGCCGTCATCAGAATTGGGATCTGGACTCTATTCCCACTGGCGTGCTATGTTCGAGATGCAGCAGAAGAACATGATGCAGCTGATCGAAGCCATCAGGACACCAACAGTGGCACCTCAGATCATGCTGCCAGAAATTAATCCGGAGCAGATACCGATACCGATCCACGTGCTTGGTGCGATACTATCGATATTTGCCTCGACGAACGTCCACTGGAGGGTGCATCGCTTATTATAGCTCTGAGCAAAGCCCTGAAAGGTACTGCGTCATCGTGGCTGTCGCAGATTTCGCATGCAGGTGTAGCTGCAAGTCAAATCATACATCCGTCCGCTGCCGCCGCCAACCGTGTACTGGAGCCCCGCGCACAGAGAGGGGATATTTATACTCGGCGCAGCTTAGAGCGCGCTAGGACAGCGACCTACAACTGCGACCCGCGCGCCACCACACGTATTATTTAGGAACTACTTTGTAAATATATCATAAGCAATCCACTACTTGTGCCCATGTACTACACTATAAGACCTGTACATATTTCTGTTAAGCTAAGCTATCCTAGTCTTGATTATACCTCTTTTCGTAACCACATCTGGAGTATCATTCTACACTACCTAAGCGCTACAGTGGTGACCCCGACGTGATAGTATTTTTGTGAATACCTCCAGATCAAGAAATCAGACATCCACGAGCTGGCGATGATGGCTGACAAGATCCTCGAACAGTCGCAACCATACGGCAGTATCGCAGCAGTTAGCTCCACTCCCACCACCTCGCATGCATCTACGTCACTGGAAGAGAAGATCGACGCTCTCACACGAGAAATTGCTGAGTTGAAGGCAAAACAATCGCAACAACACAGCTATAGACGCAGATCGTATAACAGGCGACCCTCACGATCGCGTTCGTCGAGCCGGACCAATCACGATCGCGCGCGAAACGACCAATCAGTGATCTGTTTTTACCATCGCAAGTTCGGCAAAGAAGCGAGAAGGTGCACGCGGCCGTGTAGCTATGAAGACAGCAGCGCCCGCTCGGAAAACTAACACCTGCGTTGGCCGAGGCGGGAACCGGCGCAAGCAACTCATCCTACCGCCTATTCATAACAGATAAAAACTCACGTTTATCTTTCCTGATTGATACTGGCGCCAACGTATCCGTGATACCGAAGAGAAAAGGCGGGAACGCAACACCAACCGATTTCTGTTTGTATGCCGCGAACAACACAGTGATTCCAACGTATGGTGAGAAGACACTACAACTGGATCTCAACCTACGTAGACCTTACACGTGGAAGTTCATCATCGCCGCAGTCAGCAAGCCCATCATTGGTGCCGATTTTTTAACTCATCATCAACTTCTTGTCGACGTAGCCGGCCGATGTCTCGTCGACAAAGTTACCAAACTCACCGCCAGAGCACCAATCACCTACTCAGCCGAGCCTACAGTGAGAAGTATCGATGTTGGTCAGCCGTATCACCAGCTACTCAGCAAGTACCCCGACATCCTTCGACCGTCATGTATGAAGGACACTCCAAAACACCGGGTGGAACACCACATTGAAACTACCGGTCCACCAGTGTACAGCAAGACCAGACCATTACCACCACATCGATACCTGCCCGTGAAGAAGGAGTTCGAGACGATGATGCAGCAGGGGATATGTCGTCCCAGCAAAAGTCCATGGTCCAGCCCGTTACACGTCGTACCAAAGAGAAACGGTGACATTCGCGTATGTGGCGACTACCGCAGACTCAATGACGTCACTAAACCTGACCGCTATCCAGTACCACGACTCAAAGACTTCACCTACCTACTTCACGGCAAGAAGATATTCACTACGCTTGACCTGAATCGTGCGTATCAACAGCTGCCTGTATATGAACCGGACATCGAGAAGACCGCCATCACCACTCCATTCGGTCTATTCGAATTCCCTCGAATGTGTCCAGGACTCAGAAACGCCGGACAGACATTCCAGCGGTTCATTAATGAAGTACTCACCGGGTTAGACTACGCATTCCCATTCATTGATGACGTCATCGTCGCTTCAGATAATGAAACATGCCACATCGAAGACCTACAAAAAGTGTTACGCAGATTAGACGACTATGGAATAACAATAAATCCATCGAAATGTGTCTTCAGCAAAGAAAGTGTCAAGTTCCTGGGCTACGAAGTGTCAAGTAACGGAATTAAGCCACCACAAGAAAAGGTCACTGCAATCACTGCCTACCCCCAACCAGAAACAATTCATGACTTACGTCGATTCATCGGAATGGTAAACTTTTATCGCGACAGCATTCCAAATGCCGCACACATACAAGCACCACTCAACGCGTACCTACATAATTCCAAGAAACGCGACAAAACCAAAATCGAGTGGAACACAGAAGCTATACAAGCATTCGAGTTGTGCAAAGCCGGCATACAAAACGCAGCTTTGCTCGCTCATCCATCCCCATCGCCGAACGACGCCATCTCCCTAATGTGTGACGCATCGAATACCTGCGCAGGAGCCGTACTACAACAACTTGTAAACAAGAAATGGATACCACTGGGCTATTTTTCAAAGAAGTTCTCCGACACGCAACAACGATACAGTACATTCGACAGAGAATTACTATCCATCTATATGGCGATCAAACACTTCAGGAAAATGTTCGAAGGAAGAGAACTCATTGTTTACACCGACCACAAGCCGCTGACCTACGCTATTCGCAAGCCGCCGTCAGATAACGACACACAAAGACGCACCCGGCAGTTGTTATTCATCAGCGAGTTCACTACGGACATTCGTCATGTGAGTGGAGTAAACAATGTTGTCGCCGACGCACTCTCACGCATCGAAACCGTCGACTTACCATCGCCAATTAACTACGATGACGTATCTCAAGCACAAGAAAGAGACAGCGATATACCCAATTTATTGCAACAAACAAATATTCAACTTAAGAAAATCGTCATGCCCGCTACAAACAAGCCAATATTCTGCGAAACGTCTACGTCACATGTTCGACCGTACCTACCAACTGACTTTCGTCGCATCGCATTCAACGCCGTGCACAATCCAAGTCATCCCGGGTTACGAACTACACGCAAGCTCATGCAACAACGCTATTTCTGGCCCGCAATGAACACTGACATTGGCAATTGGGCGAAAACGTGCATATCATGTCAACGCTCGAAAGTTCTACGTCACAACCACAGTGAAGTTGCAGCGTTCCCACCAAGCGAACGATTCCAACACGTACACATCGACATCGTTGGTCCGCTATCCACTTCATCGTCTGGACATCGCTACCTGTTGACTATGATCGATCGCTGCACACGATGGCCCGAAGCAGTACCTTTACGGGAAATCACTGCCGATATCGTCGCCAAAAAGCTATATGAAACGTGGATATCTCGTTACGGGTGCCCTACAAGAATAACGACTGACCAAGGACGACAGTTCGAAAGCTGTCTATTCCGAGACCTCGCACAACTACTGGGAGTCGAACGAACCCGTACCACTGCCTACCACCCGCAGAGCAACGGCATTGTCGAACGCTGGCACCGAACACTGAAGACTGCACTTATGACTCGCCTACAAAATAGCAACAAATGGATCGCCGAGCTACCGACAGTGCTAATGGGATTACGAGCCGCCGTGCGTACGGACACCGACACCAGCGCCGCGCAGCTCACCTACGGCCAAGCATTGCGACTGCCTGGTGATTTCATAGCACCATCACCAGCAGCGAAGTCAATGGATCACAACTTCGTCGACCAACTACATGACGTCATCACGAAGTTAACACCAACATACAAATCGCATTCCAACAAGCGATGTATGTTCGTGCACAATGATCTACAAACATGTAGCCACGTGTTGATACGCGACGACACCGTCCGCAAACCGCTACAACAGCCATACAAAGGTCCGTACAAGGTCATCCAGCGCAACGAGAAGTTCTTCACAATCCAACTACCGGGAAGATCCAGCACAATATCGATCGATAGACTCAAACCGGCATACACTATCGACACTGAAGAACACGACCACACGAGTAGTGAGACACCCCAGTCACCTGCAGCTACCAGCGAAGATCACACCAGCCTACTCCCGGCCAACACCAACGAGTACCGCACCAGATCAGGCCGATCAGTGAAGAGGCCTGTACGTTTTCACTAAGGGGGGAGTACTGTAGCTGCAAGTCAAATCATACATCCGTCCGCTGCCGCCGCCAACCGTGTACTGGAGCCCCGCGCACAGAGAGGGGATATTTATACTCGGCGCAGCTTAGAGCGCGCTAGGACAGCGACCTACAACTGCGACCCGCGCGCCACCACACGTATTATTTAGGAACTACTTTGTAAATATATCATAAGCAATCCACTACTTGTGCCCATGTACTACACTATAAGACCTGTACATATTTCTGTTAAGCTAAGCTATCCTAGTCTTGATTATACCTCTTTTCGTAACCACATCTGGAGTATCATTCTACACTACCTAAGCGCTACACAGGCATGACGTGGCAGCATTTCCGCGACTTATTCCTTGCGCGTTATGCATCCACTGAAACTCTTGCTGCATCGCTTGTTAACATCCACAACGGCCGGCCGAAGGAGGGCGAATGTCTCGCAGCGTACGCCAGCCGCCTAATGACTACCCTGTTGGCTCGATGGAAGAATCGAAGCCATGAAGAAATAGCCACGTCGTATGTGCTCGCTCATGTCTCTCAGTTCGACTCTCGGCTTAATCGCTTGGCGTTTACTAGCGAAATAACGTCACGCAACAAGTTACTGCAGGAGATTAAGGCGAGTGCAAGTCTGAAGCGGAAGTTCGATCGCAGTACTAGTGATGGCGCCACTGATGCAAAGCGTTTAAAGCCACAAACTTCCACTATGTTCACGTGCCATAAGTGCGGAAAACCGGGACACAAAGCGGTGAACTGTCGTTCGAAGTTTACGCAGCCTGCTGGAGCTAACGCCCAGAAAACTACACCGGCGGCGACTTCATCGGGTTCCAGCAAAAGAATAACGTGTTTCCGATGTGGCGAGAAAGGTCACATCTCGTCGCAGTGCAGCCGACCTGGAACGAGCACAGCCATAGGCGCTCACGGGACCAGCGATTCCGGTCCGAGCACCGTCCCGCAGCGACGTGTGGACAGTTGTGAGGTTCGCGGCGTCCTTGGACAGCTACAACAATCCGGTGAGTCGTTTTCATTTTGTTTTGATTCCGGCGCCGAGTGTTCTCTCGTTAAACAAAGTGTAGCTTATAAATTCTCGGGAAAACGTTCACTTTCAACCGTGCAAGTAATTGGTATCGGTAATAATTCGAATGTTTTTAGCACTGAACAAATTCTTAGTGATGTTGTGGTCGACAATAACGAACTGTCAATTTTATTTTACGTACTACCCGACGATTGTATGAAATACGATGTTATGATCGGACGCGATATTTTGACACTTGGCTATACGGTACATTTAACTGAATCTACCCTACGTATTTCGAAAGTTACAAATGTAGGTTGTTGCGATTTACCTCCCGTAATTGATCTTTACAATGTTGATTCTGATATTTCAAACGAAAACAAGGACCGGTTGACGTCCCTTTTGAATGAGTATTCGAATGCTTTTATCAATGGTTTACCGTTAACTCGAGTGACTACGGGTGAATTAAACATTCGATTAGTGGATCCAGCACGTACGGTACAACGTCGCCCACATAGGCTTAGTCTCCATGAGCAGCCAGCACCATTAAAGCTTTGAAGTCCAGCGTTGCTTTATTTGGCTCTCCTAGTCGTATAATCGCCGACCAAGGTCGTTCCTTTGCCAACAAAGTGTTGAAGGAGTTTTGCGATTCACACAACATTTCCTTGCATTTAATTGCTACGCGATCTAGTCGCGCGAATGGTCAAGTCGAAAGGGAGATGGGTTTGTTAAAGGGTATGCTAACCGCGGTAGAGACGTCGGAAAGGTCGTGGCAGGATGCTTTGGACGATGTACAGTTGGCTATCAACTGCACAATGAACCGTGTTACGAAATCAAGCCCCTTAGAGCTTTTGATAGGAAAAGTTGCTAGGCCTCTGACGCTAATCGCTTATAATGACGATGATAAAACCGGAATTGACCTAACAGAAGCGAGAGAACACGCGGTGGACGGTATTAAGAAGAGTGCGGCTTATGAAAAAGCCCGTTTTGATAAAAATAAAGCTAAACTAGTAAAGTTTGATGTTGGTGATTTAGTTCTTATCAAAAATGAGGAACGAAATCAAGTTAAACTCGATCCAAAATACAAAGGTCCTTTTTAAGGTTATTGAATTGCTCGAAGGTGATCGCTATGTTTTAAAATCTTTAACTGGCAACAGAACATACAAGTATGCTCATGATCGCATAAGAAGGATGCCACAAGGTCATATCCCCAGCGAATTAGACGTAATTAGTGAAGAATTGGATCTAGATGATGCGGGTGAAGGCCCATCAACTCGTTCCGATTAATGTTAATGCACAAAGTATTTCTTAAGCGGACGGTTTACCGGAGAGAAGGCCCGGTAACATGCGTCCTGTTTAGGGCTTATCAGTGTGAAGGACTGATACTGACTTTTGGTACTGGGCTTGCCAGGTCTTAGGACCGGTACTGTCCAATCTATTGTGTGCACGACAGCGAGAAGGGCTGTGTGTGATGTATCAGACATTACCAGCGAGAAGGGCTGATAATAAGTTGACTACTTTGTTTTTACTTGGTGCATTGATATTGTGTTCTAGTTTATTTCATTTGACTTTTCTAAATCTTGATGTGTCGCTTCAAATGCAAGTCCTTTGTTTGAGGTCAGGTAGGCCGAGCAATCTTATATTGTCTACAAATGCATTTTGTTTTGTCGCCAGGTAATACAGCACACGAGGACGTGTGACTTGTCAGTATGGCCGTGTCGGAGAAAGCGATAACTTTTAAACATCAAGTTGCTGATTTGACCATTGTAGTAGGGGTAAACGCCGTGACGTCAGATGTTGTTTTAATGGCGGCACGTGGACAGAGTCGTTTTGTAAAGTGGGGATTGTGCCGAGATCACTTTTGCTCGGAACTCCAACCAAGTCACTCCTTCAGAACGAAACTGTCGGTTTGCCCATTTTGTGGAGATTATTTGTTAGTGTTATTTAATGTAAATTTGTGTTAAATAATAAACTGTGATTTTTGTGTACCGAAACCGAAACTATTATTTTAACATTTTGTAGCGCTTAGGTAGTGTAGAATGATACTCCAGATGTGGTTACGAAAAGAGGTATAATCAAGACTAGGATAGCTTACTTAAACAGAAATATGTACAGGTCTTATAATGTAGTACATGGGCACAAGTAGTGGATTGCTTATGATATATTTACAAAGTAGTTCCTAAATAATACGTGTGGTGGCGCGCGGGTCGCAGTTGTAGGTCGCTGTCCTAGCGCGCTCTAAGCTGCGCCGAGTATAAATATCCCCTCTCTGTGCGCGGGGCTCCAGTACACGGTTGGCGGCGGCAGCGGACGGATGTATGACTTGACTTGCAGCTACAGTACTCCCCCCTTAGTGAAAACGTACAGGCCTCTTCACTGATCGGCCTGATCTGGTGCGGTACTCGTTGGTGTTGGCCGGGAGTAGGCTGGTGTGATCTTCGCTGGTAGCTGCAGGTGACTGGGGTGTCTCACTACTCGTGTGGTCGTGTTCTTCAGTGTCGATAGTGTATGCCGGTTTGAGTCTATCGATCGATATTGTGCTGGATCTTCCCGGTAGTTGGATGGTGAAGAACTTCTCGTTGCGCTCGATGACCTTGTACGGACCTTTGTATGGCTGTTGAAGCGGTTTGCGGACGGTGTCGTCGCGTATCAACACGTGGCTACATGTTTGTAGATCATTGTGCACGAACATACATCGCTTGTTGGAATGCGATTTGTATGTTGGTGTTAACTTCGTGATGACGTCATGTAGTTGGTCGACGAAGTTGTGATCCATTGACTTCGCTGCTGGTGATGGTGCTATGAAATCACCAGGCAGTCGCAATGCTTGGCCGTAGGTGAGCTGCGCGGCGCTGGTGTCGGTGTCCGTACGCACGGCGGCTCGTAATCCCATTAGCACTGTCGGTAGCTCGGCGATCCATTTGTTGCTATTTTGTAGGCGAGTCATAAGTGCAGTCTTCAGTGTTCGGTGCCAGCGTTCGACAATGCCGTTGCTCTGCGGGTGGTAGGCAGTGGTACGGGTTCGTTCGACTCCCAGTAGTTGTGCGAGGTCTCGAAATGGACAGCTTTCGAACTGTCGTCCTTGGTCAGTCGTTATTCTTGTAGGGCACCCGTAACGAGATATCCACGTTTCATATAGCTTTTTGGCGACGATATCGGCAGTGATTTCCCGTAAAGGTACTGCTTCGGGCCATCGTGTGCAGCGGTCGATCATAGTCAACAGGTAGCGATGTCCAGACGATGAAGTGGATAGCGGACCAACGATGTCGATGTGTACGTGTTGGAATCGTTCGCTTGGTGGGAACGCTGCAACTTCACTGTGGTTGTGACGTAGAACTTTCGAGCGTTGACATGATATGCACGTTTTCGCCCAATTGCCAATGTCAGTGTTCATTGCGGGCCAGAAATAGCGTTGTTGCATGAGCTTGCGTGTAGTTCGTAACCCGGGATGACTTGGATTGTGCACGGCGTTGAATGCGATGCGACGAAAGTCAGTTGGTAGGTACGGTCGAACATGTGACGTAGACGTTTCGCAGAATATTGGCTTGTTTGTAGCGGGCATGACGATTTTCTTAAGTTGAATATTTGTTTGTTGCAATAAATTGGGTATATCGCTGTCCCTTTCTTGTGCTTGAGATACGTCATCGTAGTTAATTGGCGATGGTAAGTCGACGGTTTCGATGCGTGAGAGTGCGTCGGCGACAACATTGTTTACTCCACTCACATGACGAATGTCCGTAGTGAACTCGCTGATGAATAACAACTGCCGGGTGCGTCTTTGTGTGTCGTTATCTGACGGCGGCTTGCGAATAGCGTAGGTCAGCGGCTTGTGGTCGGTGTAAACAATGAGTTCTCTTCCTTCGAACATTTTCCTGAAGTGTTTGATCGCCATATAGATGGATAGTAATTCTCTGTCGAATGTACTGTATCGTTGTTGCGTGTCGGAGAACTTCTTTGAAAAATAGCCCAGTGGTATCCATTTCTTGTTTACAAGTTGTTGTAGTACGGCTCCTGCGCAGGTATTCGATGCGTCACACATTAGGGAGATGGCGTCGTTCGGCGATGGGGATGGATGAGCGAGCAAAGCTGCGTTTTGCACAACTCGAATGCTTGTATAGCTTCTGTGTTCCACTCGATTTTGGTTTTGTCGCGTTTCTTGGAATTATGTAGGTACGCGTTGAGTGGTGCTTGTATGTGTGCGGCATTTGGAATGCTGTCGCGATAAAAGTTTACCATTCCGATGAATCGACGTAAGTCATGAATTGTTTCTGGTTGGGGGTAGGCAGTGATTGCAGTGACCTTTTCTCGTGGTGGCTTAATTCCGTTACTTGACACTTCGTAGCCCAGGAACTTGACACTTTCTTTGCTGAAGACACATTTCGATGGATTTATTGTTATTCCATAGTCGTCTAATCTGCGTAACACTTTTTGTAGGTCTTCGATGTGGCATGTTTCATTATCTGAAGCGACGATGACGTCATCAATGAATGGGAATGCGTAGTCTAACCCGGTGAGTACTTCATTAATGAACCGCTGGAATGTCTGTCCGGCGTTTCTGAGTCCTGGACACATTCGAGGGAATTCGAATAGACCGAATGGAGTGGTGATGGCGGTCTTCTCGATGTCCGGTTCATATACAGGCAGCTGTTGATACGCACGATTCAGGTCAAGCGTAGTGAATATCTTCTTGCCGTGAAGTAGGTAGGTGAAGTCTTTGAGTCGTGGTACTGGATAGCGGTCAGGTTTAGTGACGTCATTGAGTCTGCGGTAGTCGCCACATACGCGAATGTCACCGTTTCTCTTTGGTACGACGTGTAACGGGCTGGACCATGGACTTTTGCTGGGACGACATATCCCCTGCTGCATCATCGTCTCGAACTCCTTCTTCACGGGCAGGTATCGATGTGGTGGTAATGGTCTGGTCTTGCTGTACACTGGTGGACCGGTAGTTTCAATGTGGTGTTCCACCCGGTGTTTTGGAGTGTCCTTCATACATGACGGTCGAAGGATGTCGGGGTACTTGCTGAGTAGCTGGTGATACGGCTGACCAACATCGATACTTCTCACTGTAGGCTCGGCTGAGTAGGTGATTGGTGCTCTGGCGGTGAGTTTGGTAACTTTGTCGACGAGACATCGGCCGGCTACGTCGACAAGAAGTTGATGATGAGTTAAAAAATCGGCACCAATGATGGGCTTGCTGACTGCGGCGATGATGAACTTCCACGTGTAAGGTCTACGTAGGTTGAGATCCAGTTGTAGTGTCTTCTCACCATACGTTGGAATCACTGTGTTGTTCGCGGCATACAAACAGAAATCGGTTGGTGTTGCGTTCCCGCCTTTTCTCTTCGGTATCACGGATACGTTGGCGCCAGTATCAATCAGGAAAGATAAACGTGAGTTTTTATCTGTTATGAATAGGCGGTAGGATGAGTTGCTTGCGCCGGTTCCCGCCTCGGCCAACGCAGGTGTTAGTTTTCCGAGCGGGCGCTGCTGTCTTCATAGCTACACGGCCGCGTGCACCTTCTCGCTTCTTTGCCGAACTTGCGATGGTAAAAACAGATCACTGATTGGTCGTTTCGCGCGCGATCGTGATTGGTCCGGCTCGACGAACGCGATCGTGAGGGTCGCCTGTTATACGATCTGCGTCTATAGCTGTGTTGTTGCGATTGTTTTGCCTTCAACTCAGCAATTTCTCGTGTGAGAGCGTCGATCTTCTCTTCCAGTGACGTAGATGCATGCGAGGTGGTGGGAGTGGAGCTAACTGCTGCGACACTGCCGTATGGTTGCGACTGTTCGAGGATCTTGTCAGCCATCATCGCCAGCTCGTGGATGTCTGATTTCTTGATCTGGAGGTCTTCACAAAAATAACTATCACGTCGGGGTCACCACTGTAGCGCTTAGGTAGTGTAGAATGATACTCCAGATGTGGTTACGAAAAGAGGTATAATCAAGACTAGGATAGCTTACTTAAACAGAAATATGTACAGGTCTTATAATGTAGTACATGGGCACAAGTAGTGGATTGCTTATGATATATTTACAAAGTAGTTCCTAAATAATACGTGTGGTGGCGCGCGGGTCGCAGTTGTAGGTCGCTGTCCTAGCGCGCTCTAAGCTGCGCCGAGTATAAATATCCCCTCTCTGTGCGCGGGGCTCCAGTACACGGTTGGCGGCGGCAGCGGACGGATGTATGACTTGACTTGCAGCTACAATTTCATCATGAACCGGGTACCACCGAACCCTAATGACAACGGCGCTATCGCTCAGCCATCGCTTACGCCGTCATATAGGTATCAGTGACCTTGGAGTTTTCGGCTATGATTAATGAACGTGGGATAAGCAGGTTTCTCACCCTTTTATTGCCCCTCCACAATCATTTCTCCCGCCGTCATTACAGTTAGTCATGGTAAAAATAGAACAGCCTGAAGTGGACAGATAAATTTGAATGTTTTGACTTAAGTTTTAGGGGAGATATTTCATGTGATTATAGTGGTATTTGAGAGAAGTCTTGGTTGTAAGTGTTGTTGGTAATGTCAGTCTGGTCACAACAATAAGCAAGCATTTCTGATGACTGCTGGTTTTTTCAATCGACAACCGTATGTTGCATACCGAGTTTTGACTTAAAAGAAAGGAGTTCCCATAAATCATGATAAAATTATTTGTTTCCTAAATCGTGAAAAATTTCTGATTTTTTTTTCAGGAGATCCTGTCAAACTCAACCATTCCTTTGATCCGCCCCAAACCGCGTAAACGATATCCTTATAAAACCATCACCAAAAAAGCTTAACAGCCTCTATTCCCATCAAACATGGGTGTAAAGCCCATGCCCTCCCCCCCTTCCTCCTGTACCATGGGGAGTTGGGGACGTGTGTGTCTAACGGATACAGAAATACATCGCCATCTGCACGCCATAACATGTTGCGTAACTAGATACTGCAGCAGGGTTGCCTCTGATAGTGAGACATGGAGAATGTAAATATAGGGGTGATTTTTTTGAGATCAGGTTTTATTTGAGAGATACTGTCGTTGGTCTAGTAGTGGTTAGAGCAAATGCAGAGGGTCCTGATTTTGATCCCCGGATCAGTTATGATTGCTGTTCATCACGTAATACTTAGTATATTTAGTCTCGATTTTGTGCCCAGTTTATAGTAATTTATAATTAGCTCGCCAAATGATTAACAGCCAAAATGAATGCCTTTTTGGTTCTTTTTTGGGAAAAAAATATGTGAGCTTTCGTAATAATATTTTTTTTTAAATACTCCTTCAAGGCGCCACTGAAAATAAAGGATTTATTCTGTAAATATAAATACAAGATATCAGAATTATGTTTTTAGGTCTTGTCTAAAAATATTCATTGCAGTGTTTCTGACATTTCCTTCCTAGATAAAATCTCTTAAAACTTGACAGGAGTCAGAAACATTCTGACAATATAAATGCTCTGCTAAGCAGTGACAACCTAGTGGTGTGACCGTCGGACTGCCAAGCCCATAGGTCTCGAGTTTGAACCTAAGACCCTCTGATTCATCGGATTGATGTGCTTATGTATAATTATCACTTGCTCCTGTAAACGAAAACATCGTGAGGAAACCAGCATGCAGGAGAGATATTTCTCGACAGCATGTAAAGTCACGTCAGAGGCCCAAGGGTGGCATAAAAACTCTGACACCAGGTTAGGCACTAACCACACGATAAAGAAGAAATGCTCTGCTGTGACAAAAAAAAAATAACTCATCAAAACCATAACAAACTCTTGCAGCCCTACGATCGACATCTGCCTTTTAAGGCGTTCCAAAACGAATGCACATCACATCACATGAGGCAAGCGTGATTCTTTATAACGTTATGTGGTAGTTTTAGTGCCGATGCATCCTGCCCGTTGCGACATGCAGCGAGAGTACTGAATAAAATATTAGGAAAGCACAAGCCAAACGTTGCAGCTACTTAGATGTTTAAATCTCTGTTTTATTTTCCCGACATTTTACTAGCATTTTCTAAGATAGAGCAAATACACGATATACAAGATAAAATAGCGTAAACTCGAATTACAACTGAACGACTGCCTCGTTCATTTAGTGGCTGGTAGTGTTCGTGTTGAACATGAGCTCCTGGGTTTGATTCTTAGGTTGGGAGAAGTATAATTAGGGGTTTAACCATTAGGAATTTCTCAATAACAGCTGGAAGTTTGGATTTGTGCCCGGCTGATGGCAATAGGCTCGCCAATATTACTGAAAATGTGGTTATACTACCTCTCCCTAATTCGGCGTTCAAAACCAAAGTTCAAATAGTCAGGAATAGCATGTTGCAGCGCACCAAGAAACACCGATCAATGCTACTGTTCCTCAAAATGAAAATCGAAAAATCCAAATATTTTATTTCACATAGGCTCACATGGGCACTTATAAAACGTCGAGAAAAGGTGCACGGTTCGGGTTTGTCGTTTCCTATGGAGAAGAACCGGCAAGATACTCCATCTTCCTTCCTTCCTCCTCGGTGCAACTCACTCGGTATAAGAGTGGTCTTTGCCCAGTAATGGCCAAAATTATTCAGGACCTATTTCCAGAATTATCCATTGAATATTCGAGGGATAATCTCTACGAGTACAGTAATCACATACTGATGATATTAGTAATTGTACTCTCGTTTTATCAGAAAAGGTCATGATCACGCTGAGATAAATATAAAAAAATGTACATCAAGCACCTCATACAAATATTCCTTACCAAAAAAACGACCCTATAACTAGCAACTATAACTATAACTAGCAAATGAACAACACTTCCTTAAAATACGGAAACAAAAAGACGTAAACGCTAACAAACATAAACAAGGAATGTAGCTTTGTTACAGAATCGTTCACATCTACAGTATCTGAAAATAGAGATAACACTACAACCTAAATTGTACCTTAACACATACCCAAGTAAAGTTGAAACTACGTTGTGACGCATCCTGAAAATTGCTTGTCGAAACCATTCAAAATGAAATCTTAGATTTCTTAGATAAAGCTCAATTTCAGTTGTAAGTTTTAGTGTTTGTAGTGAATATATTAACGACTTTTGGTGTAGGATGTAGGATATTGAATGGTCCCAATTTGGTGTGAACCGTATTTCTTCCTTACAGGATATATTGGGATATAAATAACGTGCAGTAACGGTGGTCCAGCTGAGATTAGACTCAGTAAGACAAATAGGATCCTGAAAGATTAATAGCTTCTTCTCCTTATTTATTGAAACTTGACATGAAGTTTCAATATTGTGCATTGAACAAAATGGCATATCCGGACTTGATGCCACCACAATCTTGTTTTTACTAATTCTAGATATATTTGAAAACCCTTGAAAAAGTATATGTCATGTATGTTAGTAATTCTTAACATCTTTGTAAACTTATTAACACGACGTTTCTTAAATAGGTACTTACTGTAAGAATTTTAGTTTTAAAAAACACCACAGAAAAACTATCTACTATGTACAGGAAGATACATAGTAGATGGTTTTTCTGTGGTGTTTTTGTGGTGTAGGGTCGACTAAATGTCGATTGAAGAATATAATAGAATATAATATTCATTTATTTGCTCAGAATGTAGGTATTTACAATAAGGTTTTTACAATAATATTGAAGAATCCTTGTACCGTCTATCATTTTGGTATGCACACATTGATGCAGTTCATCATCACACATACAATCATTGGTACAAAACTAAAATGTTTCAGCTAAAAAGTCCGATACGGAGTAGTAACACTTATTTAATAAAAGTACAGTTAGTTTATTTTTGAAAGTTGTTACTGGTTCCTCTAAGAGATATATAAGAGTCCTGTAAGATTTAAGGAGTAATAAAAATAAACACCATCCCGCACTGGGCCTTCATGGTAGATTACGACCTTCTCACAGAGACGAGGCCTTCATCCCAGCAGTGAAAACATAATAAGCTGATCCGGCTTAAAAAAAAAATAGGAAAAAGTCTGAATTTCTTTGCATTTCGACACGCCTCATCAGAATCTTGATAAGACCATACCAAACCACTCGAACTTTTAACATTAAAAATAACTAAATCTATTTACCGTCGCTCGTAATAACTAAAACACATGACTTCTATCTACCCTCTATTTGCGAGACGAAAGCTAATAAAGATCGGAACACATTGGGTGATTCATTGCGAGATGCGATAGACGCGACGAGCGACGCCGGGACGCATCCCCTGTGTAAACACGGTAGGGATGGGACATCGTGACAAAATACAATAAATATGTCGATAAAAATGATAGAGTATTATTGTTTTCTGAAGTAATTTAATTTAATAAATTTTGAAAACAATTGATGATTTGTATAAAAGAACAAAATATTACATCAATAAAAAACCGACAAGTTAATAAATACTAAGGAAAAGTTACAGTACTGCCTGCCCTGAAATATTGTAAAGCTTTTAAGACAAGACAACGAATTTTAATCTACTTAGTAATGTCTAAGCTCCTTGTAAAAATATTGTCGTTACCACTATGTCCTTAGGTACTATGAAATACACATTAAAATTTATAGTAAGTAGGTAGTGCCGGTTTCAAGAGTGTAGTAGTTTAGACCTAGAGTATATTTAACTTATCTCAAAAATTCACACTTCAATCTGGTAAAACGAGGACCTATTTGCCAACCCACACAAGAATAGATACCACTAAGGTCAAATCAAACACCATTAAAAAATACCACACACATCATTAAAGCGCGTCCACACCCGCTACAAGACAAACATGGCGAAACATCGCAATTACCCATTACTCTAATAGTGATTACCAAACTGATTGATTTTATCAGTGATCTCCGTATCAATCGGGTCTTGCAATCGAATCGATGCTGACAGGTACCGATGATTGATTTGCATATCACTCGAATTGTGAGGTGACGAAACGTCAGCTCGTTAAATATGTGCTCACTGGTCACTTGAGTGGAGGTCGCGAGATGTTTTAAGTAACAAGTAATGGTAGCGAAATAATATTTAATTCATTTTCCTATTGAATTGTTATTTTGAATCATTAAAGGAGCTCGTGGCTGAATAATAACAGCCGCTGGGTTGATCTTCAAAGTTAAGCCGCGCTTGCCAAAGTCGGTTCATGGATGGTAGACCATCATTTACATACCGAGTTTTTTCCGTACCTTGGAAAGTACGTTAAGCCGTTAGACCCAGTATTGACCGCAGTCATTTGTAGATCTTTGTCAGTCGTTTCAAGCAGACAGTGTCCCGAAAGTCTGACAACCAGTCATACCAAGGGGTATCGTATTACTCAGTACTAGTTGGGTTGTGAAGATCAGATAGGCAGTCGCTCCATGAAAAATACTAGTATTCGGCTGCATCCGGTTGGACTGGAAGCCGACCCCAACATAGTTGGGAAAAGACGAGGCAGATGTTGAAAGTTGTGACTGACATGTTCTTCACTGTCTCATGAGTCAAGTAGCCTGAATATATCAGTAGAGCATAGCCTTTTCACATCATAGTTGCATTAGCTAGTAAATATTATATTGTAAACTATTCAAATATTAATTATATTTTAATTTAATAATGTTATACTGTGCTCGTATTACAACTACTGTTACAAGCTCAAATCATAGGCGAGGACGCTGGCACCCTAAACACAAGTTAAATCTTACATTGGGTGCCAGAGCTCATCGAAAACACTCTGTTCCCTAGTTGTAACGCTGCATAGTGTTTAGATAAGTGTTTTCTTATACAATTACTATTTAAGGTAATAAATTATTATTATTTAATTTTAGCCTAGTCGGAGTTTCGATTTGCCTGGTTTATGCAAAAGGCTTGTCTCTTATTACATGGGTCTTAAACATAACTGGAAAATGTGGATATACTAGAGGTACACCTCAGCCTAACAAAATTGATGAGGTCCGATCATTGGGCCCCATCAATCCACGAAGTGTTATCATCGGGCCCCGATGTAATGTTGTCGTAGCGAAATAAAATAAAATCATTTACCCAAAGACGTTTAAACACACTTGCGATAAAAGGGACAAAGTTAACAACATCGTATTCTAACTTATTGAAATTACACACTGGTAATTTATTTGTTTTGCGGTCGGTAAAAGTGTAATACATATGTTGAAACTTGGCGATTAAGTGATTTTTCTATAAAGTCTCTCTGAGACATGGATAAGGATCACAGTTTTCAATGACATTTATTCGGATAGCCTCTCTACACTATTTACTTATTGCATTTTGAAATTAATAGAAATATTGACAATCACGAAGACTGAATTTAAGGCTCGTTTGGCTCAGACAGGAATCCCGTTTTAAAACTAGATTTGAGTTGGTTATGAAATCTGGCATTTCAGAATATTGGTCTAGAGCTAATGAACATACGCACCGATTTAGGTTGAAAGTCCAACCTTATGGTTATTGGGTAAAAGGGGGGAGTAAAAACTAGTTTATTTGAATTCCAAGCTTCATTCTGTATCGCAAGCTCCACTATAAAGTAAGCTTTTCAAACTCCCGATAAAAAGTCGATAAAAACAATAGTGCCAAAAAAATCAATTGACCACTTCTCAAAAAGCCAATCTAAAATCAAGCATTTATTACGCTTGAATAAACTCACAATTGATCGCTGAACTTTTAGTTAAATGATTTGCATTTCTGTCACCTTGCAAGGTGATACTATAAGGAACGTGTTACACTAGCTACTGTACAGTCAGTGTCTAAATTACTTGACTCCTCTTACGAAAAAGAAGAGGGGAAATGGTTAGGGAAAAAGGGGTCGGGTAATGCAGGGCATTAACTGTACCTACGCCCAATTTTACATAGAATTTTCTTGAACCAGACGATTAATCCCTAGCAAATTGGGGAGAAGAACAACTAAAAACGGAAAAAAATAAAACAAACTTCAACTCGAACAAAGCTCTAGAAAGAAACGAAATTGTAGGGATTGAGAAAATTAGACTTCAAGCAAATCAATAAATCTCCGGAGAGAAATACGTGGAAACAAAACTCCCGTAGAGTTACAAAATAATACGATTGGAAAGCTGTCAAAAGCACAACAATGCATCAATGAGAAATGCAAGTGTCAAACTGTCTGCGGCGATAGCTAACGTCCTCTATAAAACGCGATAGGGCCTATCTAGCAGTCACTATTATCAGTTGCGTCAATGGGTAGCTGTCTTTTAACGTTTGGCCACAAAATTCAACGCCAAGCAACACGCGTGTAGCGACAGATGCTGCAGACAAAAAACAAATAAAAGAAGTTTAGAGCACATCTGGCAAAATCAGGGATCAAGTCTATCATGTGAATGTGGTGCTCTCGACCAGACCATGGCCCATTTGCTGGTGTATCCCACACCTCTACATTAGAGAACACTACTGACACCGCGATTTACCTGGCCACCTACTAGGCCCATGGTATGACCTTAGCAAAGGATAACGTATCGAAAGAAACGAAAGAAGAAGAGCATGCCACGAGTAACCGCGATGGTATCTACTCGCGCAAGGAAAACAAATGACGCGTCGCGTGTCGTAGGCCGTATCGGCTGAGGTCGTGAACGGAGCATAATAACTCGTACCTTTTATAACTATTGTACTATCGATTTACTAAAAGCTCCGATTGAGAAATAGGAGCCATGTTTATTGGCTACTGAAAGCATTATGTGTTATGAAATTCTCGATTGTTTTAGTTTTCGATAGCAGTTTGGAATGTGTTAAAGTTTATTTTAAAATAATAACCATAGAGTTTCTTGATAGCTCTTCTCCATAGGAAACGACCAACTCGAACCATGCACCTTTTCTCGACGTTTTATAAGTGCCCATGAGGCCTATGTGAAATAAAATACTTTGATTGATTGAATGTTTTGAGTCTATCAGAACAAAGAAATGGAACACTAATTTTAATAACCTATCCTTAGTATGAATCAGTCATGAATTCAGATTATGCATCACTTCTATTCTAGATATTATCTAACTTTCAATGTTAACTTTAGCATAACTCAAGAGATATCAAGAGCCCTGTCTATACTCACAATAGGGGGAACCGGGCCGCCAATCAAATCAAATCATTTATTTTGCTTGAATATGGGTACACATAAGGATGAAAAACAACAAATATAGCTCAGGACCATATCCCCTACCCTAATAGATGTGCAAAACTAGTACATATTATAATTAAAATTAATAATTTAAAAAAAGACAAAATATATGGGGATTTGGAATGTCAATAAATTAAAACAAATGACACTACATACATACATTACATTATATTATGACGTCAGAAATTAAATAATGATGCTGAATGTGAACTTTCCCCTGGACCTTCCTCAGAAACAATCATCTTCACCATACTTCAACATAGACACTGGCATTCTGCCACTGTTTTCAAAATAACTAAAGTTTCGACCAGTTTTCTACCATTACTCAATCCTTTTTCTGATAAAAAACCATTATACTAATAAATTATCGTTCTACCAAACCAAAGCACATTCTAAAAGCGCCTTAGCCAGTCTTGTGACAGACGTAGGCCGCTCCAGAAGCATTAATGAATTGACAATGAAATGCTTTGCGTGGGCGCAGCGCCTAGCTGTCGGTACACTTACTAAACAAACGATTGAAATACACTTTAATTATGAAATGGACTCGTAATTGAATATTTAATCATGCTGTCAAGTTGATGTTGTTGTGTCAAGTTAGTAGAAGGTACAGATTCACAGCGGTTCTGAAGCTATTGTTTAATTATTGAGGGAGTGCTAAGTGTCATGTACGCACATTGTACGAGTCTAATGCGCTTTTCTATAATACACTCCTAAAGTTAACGCCTAAATAGAAGCGCTCAATTGAATGTTTCAACACTTAGCTCTTTGAATATTTAGGCATTCGTTTACGTCTCGCTTAGTGCTTGTAAAAACGGACATATTACGTGTTTGCCGATCGTTGTTCATACAAAACGTCATTTCCACCATTTGATTTCTCCTATCATATTGGAGAAAAACACCATAATTATGACTACTCTAACCCCTCGATTTTATAGCCATTGGTACGACCTATTGCGAAACGAAAGTCAAACTCAAACGTCCTATGTCAAACTAAGAAACGTTCTAAGTCAAACTTAGAATTACCATACATAATATCACGCCTGTAATCCCCGAAAAGTTAGGCAGAGGTGTACCTAATAATGAACTCACATTTCACCGGTTACACATATTCAAGTTCCAAGGGCGAGCCTATAGCCATAAACCGGGCACAAATCTTAACTCCGTGGCTGCTACTGAGAAATAACCATTACCAACAAAAATGTCAACATAATTATCATCGATCTATTAGGATATATTTATATAACAATGTCTACGTCATTCATCTTGTCATTGAACTAAACCCCCAAATAGCTAATCCATTCAAAATCGTATGTAAATCTGTTTAGAACTGTCACTTGACATACAAGCTCGCTCCGCCGCCTCCCCTGTCACTCAGAAAGTATTTATCATTGATTAACATAAACTTGTGCTCCTGCGCGCCCGCTTCCGTATCCGGTATTAATAATGTAATAATTATGATAAAGGACAACCTTTTGGTAACTAGGAAAGTTCATTGCTTCATGATTTATTTTATTTGTGTGTTAAGAAATTCATATTTTTATATTAAGTATTATTGTAATCAACGCTATTTTTGTAATTTATAGACCGTGTTAATTATTTCCTTATAATAATATTAACTCTTATCAATTAATACATTTACAGTAAATTAGAGTGAGCATGAACAATAAAAAAAAACTCGTCCTTCATTTTCTGATGTAAACATTGCAATATTTTAAGACACATGAATCACTCAAACGTCAATGATTAATTATGTTAACAATTGGTATCAGTAGGTATTAATATATGTAGCAAATCTATCGATAAGTCAGGAACAGCGTGTCTCATCCCTACTGCTAGTAAAACAGACGTTAATGAACTTGGTCTGTTTGAAAATAGACCGGCGCAGGCGCCGATCCGATGCACGCATCATAATAGAACTTTACTGCATCACAGCCATCGGTTTTATGATCTACACGCATGTTTGAATGCGGTTTCAAGGAGCTAAACTTGTGTTTATACACAGTTGAAAAGAATTGAACTTTAGAATTTGAAATCTTGGACTTTGTACTCTTTATCGTGACGGACTTCAATTCCTGGCAAAAGGGCACAAGTTTTAAGTACCTGCTGCTATTTCTCTAAGGTTTTTTGAACAAACTGGACGCGTAAAGTGGAAAACCGGGTGTTGTGCCACAACTTGGGAGAGGTCAATGTCTGCTTTAGCAGAATCATAATAGGAAAATAATATGAATCACGTTAAATTCTTTAAAACGGCCACAGACGCTTTAATATTATAAATTGTCAGTTTATGACCATTTTACGAATTGATTACGTAGTTCACATTATATATTATCCTATCATGATTCTACAAAAGGGGCCATTTTAGGCCCCCGCACAAAGTATCGCAATTTTCAGGAAAAATATAATTTTCCCACGAAATCTCATGCGCACGTGGCAAAAGGTGTGTAGGCTATTATCCTACCTACAGTTTGGTCGCTCGGCCGACTTACGAGTCGCGCGGCTAGCGGCTCGACACGCCGCCGCCTCCACCCCGCGCGCGAGACGCGTCCCGCGGTCGCCCTGGCAGTCCGCGCAAACCAGCCATAGTGCTAACTACTGTTTTTCTGTTTTGATTTTTTATATTGTGTTATATTATTTTATTAAACTTTCATAAATAGTTAGAGCTGTGTTTATTGTGAAGAGTTCCAATTCCAAACCACCAATAGACACACACACTCTACAGTGGTGACCCCGAGAAGTTAACACGTGCAAGTGCTACCTACCTAATATAGTGTAAAATACGCGGACTCATAAACTGTTATAATAAAGGATAACTTTAGTGACAAACAAAATGAATAATACCGTGCAGGTGAACGTGGATGATGCAGAAAAGTCTCAAGATGTTTTTCGAGTAGGTGTGCGCGTCCCGCCATTTTGGCCGGAGAAGCCCGCGATTTGGTTCGCACAAATAGAAGGACAGTTCGCGATATCCAATATTACGGCAGACACAACCAAATTTTATTACGTCGTCAGTCATCTCGATCCACGGTACGCAACAGAGGTCGAAGATATCATTGTGAATCCACCAGCGACCGATAAATACGTAATATTGAAGGCGGAGCTCATAAAGCGACTCTCAGAATCCCGCGAGAAAAAAGTGCACCAACTGCTGACACACGAAGAGCTTGGCGACAGGAAGCCGTCGCAGTTCCTCCGACACCTGCAGCACCTCGCTGGTCCAAAAGTTCCAGAAGAGTTTTTAAGAACGATATGGTCGAGCCGCCTGCCGAGCAACATACAATCTATAATCGCATCTCAGGCATCCGCGCGTCTCGATGTGCTAGCTGATCTTGCTGACAGAATACATGATGTCGTGCCGAGAGGTCATCAAGTTGCGGCGACATCAACACAAGGGGTGAGTGAAATGGATACTATGTGTAAACAAATGACCGAATTAACGAAGCAAGTCCAGTCATTAATGCAAAAGGTCAATGACCTTTCCCGCCCAAGCCGATCAAAAAGACGCGAAGACCGCTCGAAATCCCGCCAAAACCGATCTCAGTCACGTAATAAACATCCAACTTGTTGGTATCATTACAAGTTTGGTGCTAAGGCCACCAAATGTGTTCAGCCGTGTGATTTTAAGCCGGAAAACTGCACAAGCAGTCAGTAATGGCGGCTGACGACTGCTCTGCATGTAAAGGCCGCCTATTTATCACAGATAAACGCACTGGCATACAGTTTCTCGTAGATACAGGTTCAGACGTGTGTGCCTACCCTAAATCGTACTTACGTAATCAGCTGCAACATAGTAACAAATGTAACTACGAACTTGTCGCTGCAAATGGCACTCCGATACCTACATACGGTACTTATCAGCTAAATCTTAACCTCGGATTACGTCGTGAGTTTACTTGGAAGTTTATTATTGCTGATGTTTCAAGGCCAATCATAGGTGTTGATTTTTTAAGTTTTTATAACTTATTAGTCGACTGCAGGCAACAGAAGTTGATCGACTCAATAACAAATATGACCGTCGGCGCGCCTTCATCTCACGGAATAACACACGAACTGCTGTCGTTGAAAATGTTTACAGGTCATTCAACTTATCTCGACTTATTACGATGTTATCCGGAAATAACAAGACCAGCTGGATCACAAAATGTGCCAATTCACAATACAAAACACCACATTAGAACGACGTCTGGCCCACCGGTAACATCACGACCGCGTCGTTTGGCACCGGACAGACTGAAGATCGCGAAAAAAGAATTTGAGGAAATGTTACAAAATGGAACAGCTCGTCGCTCTGAAAGTCCTTGGTCGTCCCCATTACATCTCGTACCAAAAAAAGACGACGGTTGGAGGCCATGTGGCGATTATAGGCAATTAAATTCACGAACAATACCTGATCGGTATCCAGTGAGGCACATCCACGACTTCGCATACCAGCTATCAGGATCCACCATATTTTCTAAAATTGATCTCGTGAAAGCATTTAACCAAATACCGGTTTTTGAAGACGACATTAAGAAAACAGCGATCACAACACCATTCGGACTTTTTGAGTTTACTGCCATGACTTTCGGTTTGAGGAACGCTGCGCAGACGTTCCAAAGATTTTTAGACGAAATCCTTCAGGGATTAGACTTCACGTTCGGATATCTAGACGATATCCTCGTGTTTTCAAAAGGGGAGACAGAGCACGTTGGGCACTTGACACAAATATTCAACCAGTTAAAAAAATATGGAGTAGTAATTAACACCAACAAATGTGTCTTAGGTGCTAGTGAAGTTACTTTCTTGGGTTATCACGTATCTGCAGCTGGTATACGTCCCCTCCCAGAAAAAGTAAAGGCGATCCAGGAATACCCCCTCCCTAAAAATGCTAAAGAGTTGCGAAGATTTCTAGGGATGATTAATTTTTACAGAAAATTTCTCCCTGGTGCCGCTCAAATCCAAGGCCCTCTCAATCAAGCTTTAAGTGGCCCAAAAATCAAAGGAACAACGCTCATCACTATAACACCTGAAATACAAAAAGCGTTCGACGCATGCAAAAATAACTTATTAGAAGCCACTCTCATCTCACATCCCGATCCACAAGCTGAGTTAGCACTTTTTACCGACGCTTCGGATGTGGCCATCGGAGCGGTCTTACAACAACAAATAAATGACAGCTGGCAACCACTGGGATTCTTTTCTCGCAAGTTATCTCCTGCTCAGACGAAACATAGCACTTACGATCGTGAATTGCTCGCAATACATGAAGGAATAAAATACTTTAGGTATATGGTCGAAGCGAGAACATTTAAAGTGTTCACCGATCATAAACCCATTACATTCGCCTTCACGACAAGAAGAGACAACTGCTCACCTCGTCAACACCGCTATCTCGATTATATCTCTCAATTTACAACTGACATCAACCACATATCAGGAAATGACAACGTAGTCGCCGACGCATTTTCACGACTGGAAAGCATCGACACTACCATCAACTACAAAGAACTGGAAAACGAACAAGAAAACGACCAAGAATTACAGAGTTTGCTACAAAACAACACGGCGTTACAGTTAGAGAGAGTGAAAACTATGGATGCCTACATTTACTGTGACAAGTCTACTTCACGTCCTAGGCCATTCATCACACCAACTTTTCGAAAAGCAATCTTCAACAACCTACACAATCTCAGTCATCCAGGCCCCAACGCTACTGCCAAACTAGTGTCAGAAAGATTTGTGTGGCCTCAGATTCGTCGTGACTGCAAAACATGGGCTCAACAATGCACTGATTGCCAACGCAACAAAGTTACCCGCCATACCCACTCTCCTCTCTCCTTATTCCCTGTTCCTTCTAACCGTTTTTCCCACGTCCACCTTGACATAATAGGCCCTATGCCACTTTCTGCTGGTTTCAGGTACTGCCTTACAGCTGTAGACAGGTATACTCGATGGCCAGAAGCCTACCCTCTAGCAGACATCACAGCGGAGACCTGCGCTAGCGCTTTCATTTCTGGCTGGGTCGCTCGTTTCGGATGTCCAGAGAAAATTACCACTGACCGAGGAAAACAATTTGACTCGCAGCTGTTCCAGTGCATGTCGTCGATCATAGGCGCCTATCATTGTCCCACAACAGCTTATCACCCGCAATGCAACGGCCTAGTGGAGAGAATGCACAGACAGCTGAAAGCCGCCATAATGTGCCACAACAACGCGCAATGGTCGGAGGTACTTCCTCTTGTCCTCCTGGGTATGAGGAGCGCCTGGAAGGATGATCTTCAAACCTCTTCAGCGGAATTGGTGTACGGTGAACCACTCCGATTACCTGGTGAGTTCATTAAACCAGTAACACACAACATCGTAGATGAAGCAGACTTCGCAGCACGGTTAAGAAGACACATTTCGAGACTGTCACCTGCATCAACATCCGGCCATGGTGAGAAAACGTTTTACGTGCCTAAAGACCTAAATACTGCCAGTCACGTCTTCCTGCGGAAAGGACCTCTGAAGAAGTCTTTAGAATCACCTTATTCCGGTCCACACAAAGTCATCGAAAGAGGATCAAAAACCTTCACAATAGACGTCCAAGGGAAATCCACAACTGTTACCATTGATAGGCTAAAACCAGCCTACATGGCTAACAACAATGATAGCCCGAAAATACCACCGTTACCGCAACCACCATCACCACCGCCGTCAGCTTCGTCGCCAGCATCGCCACTATCGCAGCCGGAAACTACCACAAGAAGCGGGAGAACTGTCAGATTCCCGCGACACCTAGTTCACTATCGACCGTGAACCGGTCTCAGCGGGGGAGTGATGTAGGCTATTATCCTACCTACAGTTTGGTCGCTCGGCCGACTTACGAGTCGCGCGGCTAGCGGCTCGACACGCCGCCGCCTCCACCCCGCGCGCGAGACGCGTCCCGCGGTCGCCCTGGCAGTCCGCGCAAACCAGCCATAGTGCTAACTACTGTTTTTCTGTTTTGATTTTTTATATTGTGTTATATTATTTTATTAAACTTTCATAAATAGTTAGAGCTGTGTTTATTGTGAAGAGTTCCAATTCCAAACCACCAATAGACACACACACTCTACAGGTGTGTTGTCGTATGTGCTGCCCGGCACGTAGACCTACAATTAGTGGGCCGATAATGAAATTATCACCATTTTATAATATACCACTTATTTTCGGCAACCTTATCGGACGATAGCGATTGTCAAGTTATCTCTCGCTGACTAATCTGTTTTAGCAAAGACAGCGGATTTTAGGAACTTATTTCTGGCTTTGCAGACTTATAGACTCCAGTTTTTAAGTAGATAATTGCTAACAATCGATAACTCAACATACTTAGGTATTAAGCATTCAAGTTTTTGGTCCAGAGCTTGTTTTAACGTGTCTTCTTTTACTCAGGCAATCAAACAGACAATTGTCCCTCGGCGAATGAAAATGTGAGAAAACTATATTTTATGACCCAATTTTATAAGCCCTTTGGTTTTTCGAAATGTGATTGTTTCTTTGACATGCCATGCCAATCTTTGAAAATTTAGCAACTATAACGTACGGAAAAAAAAAACCGGGACCCAAGTAATTATGATTGCAGCCCATGTCAATTTTGTAAGCTTTTCATTTGCAAAGCAATGCCTTACATTGGACCCCAACTGAAAACCTACCGACTGATCCTCTGTTTATGGTACCCTTTTAGCTTTTAGCCTCTTTCCAAGTAGTCAGCCAGTTATATACCTCAGCGCCACCTATCAGCTTGATAACGTAAACACTGATAACGATTCCTTATCAAAAGTCATTCATATACTCTTAAGTCACCTATTTATCGGGCATATGTACCCGATAAATAGGTGACTTAACCTACTGTTCTCAAACAAAAGAAGAATTTAATCGCATTTTTATTGATAGTAATGATTATTTGTTGATTTACCGTTGTGCGGTAGTTGTAAGTGATTGCAACACTGAATTACTCAGTTTTTTCCAAAAATCTAAGATATCAGACTGATCTTCGGGAAAATGGCCGAACAATACACTTGTTGACGGTTTCTCTTTCTCCTGGAGACACTATACTTCATCTTACCGTATGGAGGCGTTGTGAAGGCAATCGCAACAACAAACCGTAGCGGCATTGTCGCGTAGAAACCAGTCTTGCTGTTGCATTCGCTTTTGAAATTTACGGTATCTTAAAAAGTAAGTACAAATCTAGAGAGCCTTTACTATTATAATATTAATGAGATTATTGTTTAAAATAAACTTCTGCTGATGTTACTTACTTACAGTAAGTACTTCGCTAAGGTACTCAAAAAAATGATTTTATTCATAGTTAAGTAAGTAGGTCAAAAGCCAATAACACTTTTGCACGAGGGAAAAATTCACAACAAAGTTATGCACCCTGAAAAACTAGTTGCATTATAGCGTGCTCGGTATATTTTAAAAGTTATAGCGTACTGTTTACAAAGGCAAATGAGAATTAAAATTCAGTTTCCTACCAACCCGGGTGCCAAGAATTAATACTGAACTCTGTAAAGGCGCTGCTCCACAGCGAACCACGGCTAAGCTACGCTTGTGTACTTAGCTTCGCTGTTTATGAACATATTGAACGAACTGTGAACGGTTTTAATTCTGCATTTGCATCACATTCAATGTGACATGGGTTTTATTTTCGTTGAAATCAGGTTGTTATTTGCTACCTTTTAACAAACCAAGTCGCCACAAACACTGTCAAAGACCTTTATTTATCCTTTAGTACTTCTACAGTTTATTTAAAGCTAAGATCATTCCAACCTATGGAATGATTTGTATTAGATCTTTTTTTTTACACTTACCTCAGGTTAGCCAACTAGTCCTGTAATTAGGGGTAGTCCTCCCTCGGAATAAGAGACAATAAGCTGTATGCTTGGATGACTCTTTATTTTGGCATTCTAAAATTGTTTCTAAAATTGCACATAGGGAAATAAATTTTTTTTTTTTTTTTTTGCAATGTGAAATGTTTTATTTAATAAATGTTACTTGTATGGTGTACACAATAAAGAATATTAATATTCTATTCTATAAGTAGTCTCCTAAAATCTCGAGTCTGCGTTTTAAAGTTATTCACGGTCAAAAGTCGCAAAAAATACTTTTTTTCAAAAATCTCGGTTTCTTGGACCTATCCAATGATGTTGCGAGATAAGATAAATGTGATAGAAGTGTGCGGATGCGTGTCACGCAAACAAATGAAACGCGAAGCTAACGTGGCAAAACTTGCTTTGCTTATCCTGCAGTACTAGTAGCAGTGGACGCACGACTTTATGCCTGTAATGAAACTTGTGTTTCAGCGAATAGTCTTACTTTTTAATTTAGTAGTACTTTATTTGTACATATATTACAGTTTATTTTTAGTTTCATGTCGTCGAGGAAAATGGAGTTAGCAAGAGGAGGGGTTGTTTTCATGATGCTCCTACATTTAAGTAATGGAAAAAGAATATCGAGATGAAACTTTCACGTTTTAATTTGTGCTGTATTTTTCAGGTCATAGTTTAAAAAGGAAAATGAAATTGTATAAGAAGATATTACTGATATACAAGGATGTTGGTATATTATGTAACATAACTATGTTTCGCTTTTAGAAGTAATGTAGTACATAAATAAAATCAGGTGGTTATCGTGACGTAAGCAGTAAATCTGTTTCTGCCTGAGAGGAATTGATTGTTCTGGTGCTTGCAAACAATGGTAATGTGAACAGAGTATTAAGTAAATGGAGTGATAACGCGAGCAATTAGTCAAAATATAGCATGACAAACATTACCTGACACCACGCAATCCTGGAAGGTTTAGGCAGAGGTGTAACTATATGTAGGTACTATTAAAAACGTAATATTACTACACTACTACCACTCCCCTCTACACTCACTCACACTCACTCACTCATCACTTCACTCTACTCTTATTAAAGACCTTACGTTATTTTAAATACGGCACCTACAGCCATAAATTATTTTTTGTGTGTTTTTAACTTTTGAAAACGTAACATATTTTTCAGAAGTTGGCACTCCGTATTCTAACTTCTCCATTGTCATCATTATGTACCTATAGCATTTCCCATTGATACAAAAGGCTTAAGCGATACATCGTGCAATCTTTGATAACCTTTCCTGTGTTTCGTACCAAAATTGGTAAAACTATGCATTATGGAATCAAACCTTTGATGCTAGGATCATTTTGGTGGTATATTCGGCATGTTTTGAAGAAATCGTGATACGTCATGATACCTATTGCAAAGGCCTCACAGTACCTAGAGTCATCTAGATAATTCGCCAATAAAAATAATGCAGTGCGTAGAACTAACGGTAAAAAAGAGGGATTGCCAAAGATCTGCTCGGCAAAGACTCGTCGACTCTGTTTCTGTCACCTCTGACCTGGACTAGAGTCAAGAGCAAACTCATCTTAAATAAAATAAAAAATGGAAGCTTTGCTTATTCAGATTTATTTTGCTGTTTTGTATGTACCTCTAAAAATATATTACAAGGTTTATATCCACTTTGTTTCATAAACAAATGTCGTTATATTAACTGCAGTTGCAGCTGCGACACTTCACATGAATGACCCCACCATAAAATACTTGAAAGTTAAAAACAATTAAATAATACCCCATGGATCTCCCCTATTTGGTTCAGTTAACAGCTTAATTATTTAATAGCCCGCATCCCCCATGTCTGGCTACCAATAAAAATTAATTTGGATGTATTAACTGTGAACAAATAGTCATTGTGAAAGGAGACACCATGAAAAGTCTGTAACGATTTTGTTTTAATGTCTTCCAGCAATAGTCTCATGGTTTATTGTACAGACGCCAGCAGATCAAGCTACCCAAAACTGACAATTTTTTCCAATCAACCTTAAACCTAATTCTTTAACAATAAAGTTGAAAATCTATTAAAGACATTTAACGTTTGCAACCACTTCGAACAACAAGGCTGTCCGGAACCTTCAGAATTCACAAGGAAAAGCTGGCAATAGAGATTTCCAAGATCAATAAATTACAATGTATCTATGCCTTATCTACTGGCAATGGCGTATGGTAGTGAGAAACAGAAAATCTACGAATAACTGTTTGCCACAGCCACAACATTAGAATATCTGTATTTATCACCCAGACAATTTAAACCTCTATCTTTCTCACCCACTTTATCAACATCCAACTAACACTAATAACTTAAAAATCAATCAGCTCTCGCCCCACATTTCCCCGCTCAACAAATCAGACCCAAACAATAACATAAGTTAACAAGTAAATCGCCAGCATCCCTCGTCTGTAGCAGTGTGTTGTTGCACTTGAGCTCAGTTGACCCAACGCAGCCCGACGCCCATTGAGATGAATTCACTGCTTCCGGTTGAGTTGGGACACTGTCGATGTTTTCGTGACGACAAGCATCATTGAAATATGGAAGAAATCGTGGCTAAATAATAACGGCCGCTCGGGTCGATCTTCTAGGTAAGCCGCATTTGCTAAGGCTGGCCCGTGGATAGGTGTGCATCGATATCGGTGATATACCGAGATTCCTCCGTGCCTCGGGAAACACGTTAAGCCCGTTGGTCATTGACGTTGATTCCGGCTGTCATTTGTAGATCTTTGACAGTCTTTACAGGCTGTCAGAGCGGCCGAAAGTCGGACAACCAGTCTTACCAAGGGGTATCGTATTACTCAATGCTAGCTGTGTTGTGGAGGTCAGATAGGCGGTCGCTCTATGTAAAATACTGGTATTCAGCTGCATCCAGTTAGACTGGAAGCTGACCCCAACATAGTTGAGAAAAGGCTAGGCAGATGATGATGAATCGTAGAAATATATTTTAGTATCAATATACCAAGTTATCGGTCCTACATAAGCTTATAATTAATTGGTTACGCTTAAAATCTATGCTGATGGCCATTAGAAAGTCTGAACTTTGAATTAAATTAACTTTGCTATTACACAAATGTTAACAACGATGATTCTAGCAGGAATTAAATAATAAGAGGCATGAGAAATGAAGATTCTTCAGCAAACCTCGCAAGTTCCACTGACTCTGCAGTTACTGTCTAAAATCTATCTCAACAAAACTATCGATACGTAAAAGCACAACACTACTCAATCAATCGGGCTGGGCGCAGCGGAAATGCGCGTATGAATGCATTAACGTACTTAACTTGCGCTGTTGTGCTGCAGTAATGTTGTACTTATGTACAGTTTGTACTTGACTAAGTATTTTCGCCGGATGAAACACTGTCTGTACAGATTAGTTCACAGAGTGTTCCCGCAAGCGCCTACAGCAATTCATATATTATAATGTTGAGGCTACGTGGATTATGGCCAATCGTTTCATTTTTTAATGCTTCTCGACCGCCTACCTTCATTGTGATTATGTCAGAATAAAATTGCACATTCAATCAAGCAACGCATTTTTTCACTCTTCCCGAAATTATACCTGGATCAATCCCGCACATGGTCCTTCGACGCCTGGATGTGGAGATTTGAAGAATATTTACTCCGATCAGCGAATTGTTATAAAGGGATTGAAGAATTGGTGTACATCAAAAATTATAGTCGACGCCCGGCGTGGCCGGTGAATTCTGCTACGTCATTCAAAGGATTATTGGAATTTACGTGGTCTGGATACTTAATAGCTGAGAAAAGGCGTATTTATTATTAAATTTGTGTACCCAACACTCTATTTAACAGGTATAATTAGTGTAAGTCAGCCGTTAATAGCCAGGTTAGTACGAAATACCTATTGTCATTTTTCTTTGTTCTGTGAATGGTTACAAATTGTAATACAATTATTAACTGATCAGTAATTATTGTTCAGTATTGTTATTAACACATTGTTAAAGAGTAGTTCTTTATAGCAACTGCATTATTTTGCTTTACGGTGTAATAATTTTACAGTTATTGAGACAGTTATGTAATCATATTAGTTAGCACAGGTAGACAATAGAAATCATTGCAATTGCAGTGTTATTATTAAAGTTTAGTACAATATAACCGTCAAGACGCAAGGTTTATTATAAATTCTAAATTATTGTTTATGTAAATTCACTCTAAAGTTAGTGTTAATTAGTTAATTTTAATCATGTACGTATTTCAGGCTGCTTCATTAATTTAAACGTTGCTATAACTTTATTTATATACATTCCAGGTTGATTGCACCAGCTTACGCAATGCCAGAGGATAAGGAATTAAATAAGGACAATAAAGATCTCGTTAGGAAACGAGCGAGTTGCAAAGGAAAGGTGACAATGTTCTCAAACTATTTCAATTCTTTGAATCCTTCTTCCTTGAGCCCTACTGAGGTAAGCGAGTTGCAATTACGTTTTACTAGACTCGAGGCATTGTATGCGCAATATGATGAGGTGCAATTAATGCTGGAGTGTAGTACAGATGACTTGGATGGTCAGATGTCGGAACGCGAGGAGTTTGAATCTCTTTATTACAAAACCCTATCTAAAGCTCAACAAATGTTGGACGATAATAGGAAAGGAGATTCTAATGATAATTGTGATGTAATGTCGCGTTCTAGCAATCATAAGTTTGTTAAATTACCGACTATTCAGTTGCCGAAATTCAGTGGTTCTTATACTAACTGGTTAGAGTTTCACGACACATTTGTTAGTCTCATCCACTCAAACGACGATATGGATGAAATAAATAAATTTCACTATTTGAGGTCATCCCTAGAAGGGTCTGCTGCTGTGGTGATCAACTCAGTTCAGTTTTCTTCTGCAAATTATTCGGTAGCGTGGAATCTTCTCTGCGAGCGGTTTGATAACAAACACCTGCTTATCCAACATCATGTTTCTGCATTATTTCAAATCGACACCCTTCAAAAGGAGTCTTCAGTTAATTTAAAGGGTTTACTTGATGTTGTTAACAAAAACATACGTGCCCTAGAATCCTTAAATGAACCTGTTAATCATTGGGATACTTTACTCATTCATATTGTCACACATAAATTAGATAGCAAAACTTATCGTGAATGGGGTGAGTATAAGGGCCGCCTGGACAAGAATTCTAAAGTTACGTTTGAACTATTTATAACTTTTATTAAAAACCGTGCTGAGATATTAGAAACGTTCGAAATAGAAGCTTCTACGAATACTAAACACTCACACACAGTTAAAAATTCAAACAAGGTTCGGTCAATGTTAGTACAGGATTCTAATAAAAATAATTCAGGTGAAAGTTCTAGTAAACAGGATGATGGTGTTTCGAATAAGCCTAAGAATTGTGTTATGTGTAACGGTGATCATAAGTTAAGTAGTTGTTCTCAGTTTTTATCGTTGAGCAATGAAGCTCGTTTAGAGTTATTACCTAAATACAAAGTTTGTTACAACTGTTTTAATCTGGGACATTATGCAAACAATTGCAAAAAGCCAGGTTGTAAAATATGCCGTCGTAAACACAACACTATTGTTCACGTTGATAAATCCTTGAAGTCAGACGCTAGTGGTGCTTCTGCTAGCAGTGTTGTTATTGATAAAAATGGCAGTGCGACTGTCTCCACTCATCCCACTGCTATAGGCATAGGTACCGGTGTGTCGCTGTCCGCGAGTGTAGAACACGGCGACGTGTTATTGTCCACTGCACTCGTCAAGGTCATGAGTATTAATGGTCAGCAGTATGTTGCTCGTGCTGTGCTTGACAGTGGCAGCACGTCATGTCTCATGACTGAGAGGTTATACCACCAGCTAGGTTTGACTGCCAAGACTGTAAACAATTCTATTATAGGTGTCAACAACTCGTCATCTTTTATCAATAAAATGTGTGCTTTATCAATAAAATCTTTAAATAACAATTTTAGCATGGATATTAATTGTTTTGTTCTCCCATCCATCACCGATAAGATTCCAAGTAAGCAAGTTAACTTGTTAAAAATTAAAATTCCGTCTGATGTTTGTCTCGCAGATCCCAACTTTTACTCACCGGCGCCTGTCGATATGTTGCTGGGTGCTGACATCTTTTGGGATTTATTGGAATCTCAACGAATTAAGTTGGGTGATGGGCAACCAATTCTTTGTGAGACTAAATTGGGTTGGTTGGTCTCCGGCCCAATTAACAGTTGTATTTCTTCTAAAATTTTAAAATGTAATTTTATAAAGGTGTGTTCAGACTGTGACGATGAATTAAATTTTAATGTTGATCAACAACTCACAAAGTTTTGGCAACTTGAAGAAGTGTGTACTTCGTCTCCGTATTCCCCAGAGGAGAAGCTATGCGAGGAGCATTTTATGAAAAACACTACTCGTTTGGAAAATGGTCAATTTTGTGTTAGGATTCCTTTAAAATGTTCCCCGGACAATTTAGGCGAATCTTTGTCAAGAGCCAAACATTGTTTTGCTTCTTTGGAACGTAGATTTAAATCTAAAACTCAATTTTGTAATATGTACAAAGAGTTCATTATGGAATATGAAACTTTAGGTCATATGTCTAGATGTAAAACTATTGATAATCAAGCGTTTTACATTCCGCATCACGGAGTTCTGCGCGAAAGCAGCGCCACCACTAAGTTAAGGGTGGTCTTTAATGCAAGTAGTTCAACCAACACTGGTATTTCTATTAATAACATCCAGATGATTGGACCCGTGGTACAGGATGACCTTTTATCGATCCTGTTGCGTTTTAGACAACATAAGTACATCATAGCTGCTGATGTTGAGAAAATGTACCGGCAGATAGTTGTTCATCCAAATGATAGGTATCTTCAACAAATTATTTGGCGTGATAATCCGTCAACTCCATTACACGCTTATCAACTTAATACCGTGACCTACGGCACGGCCAGCGCTCCTTACCTAGCAACCCGGTGTCTTCGGCAGTTAGGGCTAGAGTGTGTTGATAAGGAGATTGGTGACGTCATCCTCCACGACTTTTACGTGGATGACTTGCTCACCGGAGGAGATGACATCAATAAGGTCAAAGAGTTGCGTCATAAAGTTACTTCAACGCTCGCTTCAGCGCAGATGAATCTAAGAAAGTGGAAGTCGAATGACATACAATTGGTAATTGGTTCTGACTTTCCCCAGTCTTCACTGGATTTGAATGTTGGTGGATTTGAGTCAACCAAAACCTTAGGCCTAGGTTGGCAGCCACTGTCAGATTACCTTTGTTTTCCAATAAGTCAGACAGTTAATTTTAATAACACAAAACGTGACATGCTTTCGATTGTTTCACAAGTTTTTGATCCGCTTGGATTATTGGCTCCGTGTGTAATTGTTATGAAAATATACCTTCAGAAGTTATGGTTAAAAAAATTATCTTGGGATGAAATGCTATCACCGGACATTAGTAAGCTTTGGAATGAAATGATTATTAATTTACCTAAATTAAAAGAAATTCATATTCCACGTCGAGTTTTAATTGATTGTTATGAGTTTTTAGAATTTCACATTTTTACTGATGCGTCTGAACGCGCCTACGGCGCTTGTCTGTATGTAAGAAGCGTTGATAAGCAGGGACAGGTTTTAGTGCGTTTATTGTTAGCCAAAAGCAGAGTTGCGCCACTCAAGCCGACGACCATACCCAGACTTGAGCTATGCGGTGCTCTTGTAGGTGTTCGCATCTTTGAAAAGGTTGCAGCAGCATTACGAGTCAGCGCGCGACGCACTTTCTTTTGGACTGACTCCACTATTGTTTTAGGGTGGCTAAAAATGTTACCAAATAAATTACAGCCGTTCGTTCGTAACAGGGTTGCCGAGATTTTAGATAAGACTGGTGGCTGTGAGTGGAGACATGTTCCAACTGACCAAAACCCTGCTGATCATTTGTCTCGTGGAGTAGACATTAATTTATTACCTAGTTTAGATGATTGGTGGTCCGGTCCTAGTTTTTTAATGAATGAAATTTCTTATTGGCCTTCCAAATTAATGAATTTTAATGATGAAATTTTGCCTGAAATGAAATTAGATGTCACCTTGCATGTTTTATTCAATAACAATAAATTTGATGAATTGATTAATTTTACACGGTTTTCAAACTTTTTAAGACTTCAGCGAACAGTCGCCTATGTTATACGTTTTATTGACGCATGTAGAAAACAACCTATTCGCGGTCCTCTTTCTGTGCATGAACTAGAAAGGGCTTTAAACTTTATTATATGTTTATCTCAAAGGCAATCTTTTAAAGACTATAAATTACTACTTAATAATAAATCGTTACCCAAGAAAAGTGAATTAAATAAGTTTAACGTTTTTCTAGACGAGAATAATATAATGCGAATTCGAGGTAGATTACAACATTCAGATTTTCCTTATGATAAAAAGCACCCGATTCTTATTCAATCTAGCCATCATTTTTCTAAGTTACTTTTTAATTATGAGCATAAAAGATTGTTTCACGCTGGACCCCAGTTATTGTTGGCGTCGATACGAGATACCTACTGGCCCATACGAGGTCGCAATTTAGCTAGGATGAGCTGTAAACAATGTGTTCGTTGTTGCCGATTTAGAGGTAAAACTGTAAGTCCTATTATGGGAGATTTACCACAGCAGCGACTTCTAGCAGGTTTTCCTTTTGAAAATATAGGCTTGGACTATGCAGGTCCTATTCAGTCAGCTGTTCGACAAGGTCGTGGCTGTAAATTAGTAAAAGTTTATATAGCTATTTTCGTTTGTTTTTCTACAAAATCAATTCATCTTGAATTAGTCGGTGATTTAACAAGCAATACTTTCATTATGGCATTAAAGAGGTTCATCTCACGTAGAGGAAAGCCGACAAATATCTACTCAGATAATGGCACCTCATTTGTTGGTGCATCTAATGACCTTTCTAGGTTTCTTAAGGCGAGTTGCGATTCGCTATCTGAGGAAATGGCTAAAGAAGGAATTAAATTTCACTTTATTCCTGCATATTCCCCTCATTTCGCTGGCCTTGCGGAGGCTGGTGTTAAATCAACCAAGCATCACTTAGTCAGAGTGCTGGGCCTTTGTAACCTTACCTACGAAGAGCTATACACCATGATGGTTCAGGTTGAAGCAATTTTGAACTCCAGACCACTGACGCCGTTATCATCGAACCCCGAGGATCTGACGCCGCTCACACCCGGGCACTTTTTGATTGGACGTCCTATGACATCGCTGCCGTCACCTGATTATCGAGACCAGTCCATCAATTCTCTGAATCGATTTGAGCGTATTGAGCTTCTCCGACAACATTTTTGGAGTAGATGGAGCAAGGAATACATATCGGAACTCCAACTTCGCACGAAATGGCGAGCATGCAAGGGCTCCTTGAAGCTGAATTCTTTGGTCCTGTTAAAGGAAGACAACCTCCCCCCACTCAAGTGGAAAATGGGTCGGATCGTTGCTACGTATCCAGGGACAGACGGCGTAGTCAGAGTGGCAGACGTCAAGACTTGTAGTGGTCTGTTACTCAGATCATTCAGCAAGATTTGTCCGTTGCCTATAGATCCGGAGTTTGAGGATTCTTAGTGGTTGAAAGGCAGGCTTTCAACGCCCGGGGGTATGTTCCCGCAAGCGCCTACAGCAATTCATATATTATAATGTTGAGGCTACGTGGATTATGGCCAATCGTTTCATTTTTTAATGCTTCTCGACCGCCTACCTTCATTGTGATTATGTCAGAATAAAATTGCACATTCAATCAAGCAACGCATTTTTTCACTCTTCCCGAAATTATACCTGGATCAATCCCGCACACAGAGGGTAGCAAGGCGATAGCTGAAATGTTAATACTGTCTCATTTATATCACCTTCCTCTTCTAGTGAAGATCTCCCCCAATGCACGCTCCTTTACCCGGGCCTGTGCCCCCCGCATCCATCTTAATACTCAATATTTTTATTGCATTCCACATGTAGGTATTCTTAGGTAGTAAACTTTTGTCCACCTAGCTCGTGGCTTAGTTACGCTTTAAGTATTTAAAATACTGTAAAAACACATAGTCGGTTCTTAATTGAGGTTTTTGCCTGGAAAATGTTTCCAAGGGCTTGTACATATAAAATTTTGAGACGTCCTAAAGCACGCAAATAAATAATAGAGAATTTCATTAAAAGATTATTGAAGATTGGACAATTACCATGTTTACTGTTATTTTTGAGTTCCCGATAATCCGTTTTCAGTGTTAACGACAGTGTTAGTGAGCATGTCAGTTTAAAAACTTCTAATAGAGAATATATTATGGATTTTATATCCACATTCTCAATTTTACAAATTTGACATTGATTGTATGCCTTAACTGTAACTTAGAATTGACCATATTACAATGCAAAAGCATTGAAAAAGATTTCCAGCGCTGCCGGGTGAAGTCAATTTCATATTCCCATTTTCGCTGTCAAATCTAGAGCTCAAATTTTCAATCCTTCGTCGTGAAATTCAATATCCTCAAACTTCGTATTCACGAGCAATGCGGGAAATAGCTGGAAAACGCCTGAAAGATTGGCAGGCATTTCCGAGCTATATTGCCCTAGGGTTTATGCAAGAGTGAATCAGAAATTGATTTTCTAAACTTAAATGAACATTTGCACCATCAAAACTCCATTTTTAAATGGACTTTCCGATGGAATTGAATTCTTCGCATCTAAATCGACCTCATTTAAATATTTTATCGATAAGGGAAGTGCCGAGTCAGTGTTTTCGATAAAAAGTTATCAAGAAAGTAATAAAAGTTATCATGAAAATGAAGTTACAAAGTTTAAAGTGATGAAATATGGTGAATGAGTGATAAATTCGTTGCTACTTGATCTTTAGGGCTGCTTCATTGGTTGACAAGCTTGGTGACCAGTATACCAATTTCCAGTTGTCAAAAGCGTTATAAGGTTTATTTCATCGATTACTGTAACTAATGAGCTCCCTCCCTATTATATGGGACTCAAAACATTATGTGGCAAAAAAATGTAGCACCATACTTTTTTGCCTACCCGAAAACCAGACGTAGTTAAGCAATATATAACAAAGCAAACTATCAAGCCCCTAATTGATCCCTAAACCACCACTTACAATCAATTTCCAACAAACCCAAATTACAACGAAGTACACAAATGGAATAAAAAGAACAACTCGATTCGCAGAACGGTTGCAAGCTCCACAGAACTGTCTGATGGTACTTTTTGTTATAATGAAATGAACACGAGTCTAAATGAGTTTGAATTCGTTACTGCTGACACCGGAATGCTAACGAAGCTATGAGATTAGTTAGATTGGGGAAATCTCGTTTGTTAGTTTTAGCAAGAGGTTCAAACGGAGTTACATATTTTTTGTCAGTTTGTAACGTGTGGTTCACGATAAAAGAGGGCCTAGTAGGTAACTAGTTAATAAACACGTTATAGGAGAAGTTATATTAGTAATTCTCCTGATTAGAAGCAGGATCACGATAACTTTACTAAATAACTAATAAATAAGTATCTAAATGCAACCAGTAATCCATCTCCCAAATTAATGTAATAACGGTTATGACAAACTCTTTATAAGTAATGAAGTTTTTTTGGGTTATATTCGGTATACTCAGCGTATGTACTAGTACATAATGTACATAAGAATGTCAATTGAGTACTTAAAATACAATTTCAATAAGTAACATCTCGTCATGAACGACATACAAACAGCTGCTGAAACTATCTTCAGACCTCATGCATATTTGATCTGAAAGCTGAAAGTCTTGATCGAACGGCCTTGGATACATAAATAACGAAACTTAATCAATATTCTATCTCATGTTTCGAGAGCCGAAAGAGGTCAGGAATATTCACGTTCTACATTATAGCCTCACTAAATACCTAATGTTGTGTAATGTTGCTGTTGATTGCTTCGACTTGAAGCGCGACTGCCGAGCAGGAGCTCCTTCGATTCCAGGGTCGGGCAAAGTGTTATTGGGTTTTTTCATCAGGAAACTCTCAGTAGCAGCCACGGACTCTGGATTTTTGCCCGGTTGATGGCAATAGGCTCGTCCACTATTACATGGGACTTAAAACATTACTGGCGAAATGTGGGTGTACTAATAGGTACACCTCTGCTTAACCTTTTTGGGGATTACAGGCGTGGGGTCCTGTGTAAATAGCTAAGGTTCCATAGAAACCATCGTGTTTATTGTTATTGATAGGTTCATAAATATAGCCATTGTTGCATAAGTATTGTCCCGTTGTTATGCTGTCATAGGACGAGTAGAACCCATGTGTGTGCTAATCCATACAAACAAGGAACAACCAATACCAGGGCATTTGAAGATTCTGATACCTGTTCAACAAATTCTCTGACTAAACCGCTGGATCTGAGGCTGGGATTCTTGGAAAATTTAGGAAAGATTTTACTGAAAATTCAAAATCTAATCTAACGGGATTTAATAGAGGATGAAAATTTGTATGGAAGTTTGTCATTTTTAACATAACATCAAGCCGTGTAATCTCCGATGTGTTAGGCAGAGGTGTATCTAATTTTATACCAACATTTTCATCAGTTATATTAAAATCCCGCGTAATAGAGGGCGACCCTAATGTCATCTACCGGTCACAGATCTAGCTCCGTGGCTGCTACTGACAAATTCCTGATAAAAAACCTAATGACTAACTTTTTCCGACCCGGGAATCGAAACCAGGACCTCATCGCTAAGCAGTCCCACTTGTGAGGCAGTCATTTTTGCCGACAGGAGATCTTTTAAGGCCCACGTCTTGTAATTGCATTAACGAGAAATTGTTGTAGAAAATGACGCGATGTGAAAGACCATGTTAAAATCAGTTTAATGTTGGCTCGAGTGCTTTTCTTATTACATTAAACTTGATCGACGACACTTTAAGACATTTTATGTCTGCTACGAAATATCTTCACTCCGAAATATCCTTTATTAACATACATAAATATTCGAATGCTCTTATATGATTAACTAAATTAACTCCATATGTTTACTAAACTACCCATAACACTACTTTACGACATTTTCCCTAAGGGGGAGTGATGGTAAACACTTATTGTTCTTCCCCCCTTCTTAAAGACGAGAATACACATGCTAGCAGCTTGCACAATGCCACAACAATTTTGTAATTTCTTCGTAGTAGCCAAGGAGTCTGGATTTTTGCCCGGTTGATGGCAATAGGCTCGCCCTCTATTACATGGGACTTAAAACATAACGTGCGAAATGTGGGTGACCCCTTCGGGCATTACAAGCGTGATGTTATGTTAAGTTCTAACAGGTGATAGGATTAATCATGGGGCTAACAGGCCTCTTCTTTAGCAAGTCATTTTAGTCGATCCTCGGCTACTCTCAACCAGTTATTACCGCTGCTACCATGCGAAGATCGTAGCTAAGTCTAACATGAGTGAGTGGAATACATCGTTTGCCGATACTAATTGCTTGCTATCGTGTTAGATAGGTATCTACTCGTACTAAAAGTATGTCTTCTTCCCCTCTGAATAGAGGGTAAAATTAAATACAGAGTGTAAACGGACTCTTCACGAAGCCATCAACCAAGCATACTGTATATCAAACTAAGTAACCGTACAACTTTTTTTGGGTTGTAAAATCGCGTTTTACGGTAGGGCTCAGTGTAACGAATGCATGTACGGGGGTTAAGGTGGTATTTAAAGTAAAGTTGTAACATTAAAAACTTGTATTTTTTTAAACTTGTGAAAAAGTTGGAACTTTGACCTAGAAAATCTCCGAAACTAGAAGGTTCGCAGGTATATTCCAGAACAAAAATGATGGGTAGAACAAATACCCTTCGGCTTCATTAAGGGTATTTCTACATCCATTATATCATTAGGTATATCAAATAAGTTGCGCCTAGTAGATGGCCACGTCAATCGCGGCCTCAGTAGCGTTTTGCGGTCCACAGATATGCAGGTGCTTGGGCACTTTGGACACTCCAACATGTGTATACCCAGTTTTATGTGGCGGTCGTGAACATACAGCACTAGACCGCCAAGTAACACTCAGACGTTCTCAGTGAGTCAGAGCTGTAGACGACGGTAACGATTGCGTGCCCAATGTGCCCCGCGCCACGGTACCCCACGCTACGAAGTCTGTTGACTCATGGAAAAATACTATAAACTCTTACGTAAGGGTAGCGTTAAATACATTCAGCAGTGGTAGACAGATTTTTATATACGGGATATGTGTAGGATGTTGGCAGGCTACAAGCATATACAGTCGCATTCGCGTAAGTATACTTTTACGCACACACATAACATAACCTCGCGCCTGTAATACGCGAAGGGTTAGGCAGAGGTTTACCTAATAGTACACCCACATTTCGCCAATTATGTTTAAGTCCCATGTAATAGGGGGCGAGCCTATTGCCATCAACCGGGCACAAATCCAGAGTCCGTGGCTGCTACTGAGTAATTCGTAATGGAAAAACCCAATATCACTTTGCCCGACCTGGGAATCGAACCCAGAACCTAAATACTTTTATATGGACTTTTATATTGGTTTTATCGGCAGCTCCCAATTTTTAGCTAAGTGGCCTCAGCTCTCATACCGACATTAAGAGGGTTAATTCATGTATTTTTAAGAATATTCGCAGCCCAATTTCAGTTTCAATCCGTCAAAAGTACCTCAAGTTTACTTTAGAAGAGTTTTTGTCATTAATTGTCGATGAGAAGAGATTGCGATTAGATTTTGAACTTTTAATTTTAACTACGCGAATCGATCTTTACCACACAATCCACACTCTCCTTAAAAAGAGTACATCAAATCAAGAAGACACTATAACAGTGAAACCAACTTAGATAAAGTCTACAAAAGTAAAAGTGTCTATAAAGTACTAACGGAGACCAATAAACCCCCACAATACGTTCGAGTGGCTCTCCAGAGCCGCAGACAAGCGCGACTAAAGCCTAGAGAAACAATATGTGTACTATCGATTCAATAAAAGCTAACTGCAATTATATACCAGACAGTTTTATCCGGAGGGAAGAAATGAGAAAGAGTACTGTTTTGCTTTAAGTGAGCGTTTCAATAATAATAAGTGATTGTTTGCTAGGTACTTATTTGACGTTAACGTAACTTGGGTATCGGTTAAATCATTTTCCGTGAAACCATTGCTAACTGTTCAGAATATAACATAGAACAGGATAATGACCTATGTCAAGAAACTTCTAAAACCGATCATTGTAAGTGGAAGAATATTAACCAATGCTTATATATTTAGTAAAAGGAGAAGCTCGTGGCTAAATAGTAACAGCCCCACGGGTAGATCTTCAAGGTTAAGACGCGCTTGCCAAGGTCAGTCTGTAGATGGGTGACCGACGGATGGGTTACATACCGAGTTTCCTCCGTGCCTCGGAAAGCACGTTAAGCCATTGGTATCGGTTGTCATTTGTAGATCTTTGACAGTCGTTACAAGTAGTCAGTGGCCCGAAAGTCTAAGAAGCAGTCTTACCAAGGGGTACTTAGCTGAATTCGGTCAGACTGAAAGCCAACCCTAATAAATTTGGAAAAGGCCAGGCAGATGCATGGATGGACGGATGGATCCTTAAATATTAAGTAAAATCACAACATTTTTAAAACTGGTTGAACTCTAACCCCACTAAACAGTAAAAGTGTTCAACAAACACACACGCACAAACACACCGACAAACACTCAGTTCAAGTGTTGCTCTCAGCCGCAGACGGTGGCATGTCTACCGCCCGCCCTCGTGGGCCGCCCGCCCTGTGCCGCCAACCCTAGCCGCGCGCCGCAATACAATCAATGCTATAAAAGACGACTGCATTAACTGATTTGAAAATATTTGCATTAATTACATAATATAACATCACACCTGTAATCCCCGAAGGGTTAGGCAGAGGTGTACCTAATCGTAGGTACACACACATTTCGCCAGTTATGTTTAAGTCCCATGTGATAGGAGGCGAGCCAACAATCGAGCACAAATCTAGACTCTGCTGCCATTGAGAATTGTTTTTTTCAAAACTTTTATTTTTTACATTTTGCGCGACCTAGGAATTGAACACAGGACTTCATGACCATTAGATTAACGAGGGCCATTTAGCCGCACAATAATTGATTTTTACAAATTTTATAAATGAGCCTTTTATCATGAGTGAATGAAGTTGAAAGTGAAGTTGAAATTCTTTTGCAGTCTCATTGCTTTAATATGGGGCAAGCAGTTGTGAGGTATAATTGTAGGTTAATTCATCACCATTCTCCTGTCCTTATCCAAATTTATTTGGTGTCGTCGCAGCATGTCTTCTTCTTCCATACTTCTCTATTTCTCGTCATCTCAGCATTACCTGCTTTCTAGCCATATCATCCTTCACACAGTCCATCCATCGTTTCTTTGGTCTTCCTCTAACTTTATACCATCCACATTCATACTCAAATCTTATTTGAAAATTACATACATACAATTAATTACATACATAATTACATTTGAAAATGGTTACTTACCGTAAAAAGTGAGTACTTTAGAAGAAACTTATTATCTACTATTTCATCTAAGACATGTTTCGTCTAAGTACTCTACTATTTCATCTATGTATTTTATTTTTATTTACTTTTGAAAACTTTTCAAAAGATCATTCTAACAAAATTCACAAAGATTGTTAATCTTTGTGAAAGTAGGAGTTATTGAAACTTTACGCAGGTACCTAGCCAGTCGCGCGTGCCGCCCGCCCTAGAGGGCCGCCCGCCCGCCGTAACGCGATCGATGTCAAAAACGTCGCGCCGATATAATGGTAATTACCCGACGTTTTTGTTTGTATTCATTTATTTATGACGTCGGGAATTTAATTACTTTTTTTGCTATTTGTGGTACATAATATACGGCGTGGATTGCTGTGTTCGTAAGTATAGTCGAAATATTGATTGTACACATATTCAGGCATTTTTGTTTTGTTAAATTGTAATCCTCCTCATGTTTCGTTTCGTTATCTTTTATTTTTATTTATTTTATTTTATTTCCTAAGAAAACTTACAGCTAAGATACAGATAGTTAACAGTTAGTGAAAGAAAACCAATTAAAAGGTTTCACTGATAATATAAGAGAAGCACAAGAGACAGTAGACAGGTCAAGAGAATCAAGAAAAGACTGAACAAGTCTCAGTGACCTTCAAAGAACTTTTTACATATTTTTTTTTAGTTGGCAAAAAGATATATGTAGTTCAAAAAAAACTACTACATAGCTTTATTTTCGATTGTAATCTACTAGACATTTATTCATTTAACTATACATATAAAAAACGCCATTTTTACAAAAAAATACTAATAATATCTTCATAATTATTCTACTTGCTTTAAAGATATTATTAAAATCTTAGCAAGTAATGTACTGCATGAATAATTAATTAATCATGATAATAAAATCTATTTTTATCTGTACCATAGATAACTGGATGACGTCATCAAGAAAACAACACTATACATGCGATCTAGTTGTCTCAAGGACAGAATGGATCATTTCGGCATCTATCGCAACTGGCCTTGTGGCGCAACGGATAACGCGTCTGACTACGGATCAGAAGATTCCAGGTTCGAATCCTGGCAAGGTCGCAAACACTCTTTTTGTAATTTTAAATTTATCAGGGAACCTTGAAAAAAACATCCTTCAAAATAACATTTTTCTTGTTTTGTCACAAAGTTTACCTGGAGATCTGAGAAATGTAGCAATTTGAGTTTTAGCGAAATGTTATAGTTATACATCGATCTTTTGGCGCGTGGACATAATTGAAACTAACGCCGCGATTGTGCCTAAACTTGTTTTTTCAACTGACTGCCTCGTTGGTCTAGTGATCGCAAGAGCTACTACTGAGCATGAGGTCCTGGGTTCTATTCTCAGGTCGGGTAAGTGTTATTGGGCTTTTTCCATAAGGAATTTTTCAGTAGCAGCCACGGATTTTTTCCCGGTTGGTGGCAATGGCCTCGCCTCCTATTGCATGGGGCTTAAACATAACTAACGAAATGTGGGTGTACTGTTAGGTGCACCTCTGCCGAAACCTTCGGGGATTACAGGCGTGATGTTATGTAGCTTTTTCAATAAATTGCCACAGACGATTTCACAAATGTTTACAGCAGCAGCGTCCTCCTGGTAATGCCATTCAAGCGCCTAAAGAGTCGTGCAGCATGGTCTCGGTGACGAACACACAAATCGTTAGACAAAGACTCATCATCACCTTCCTCCCCTTGTCCCATTCTACTTGGTGTCGGCGCAACACGATTTCTTCTTCCATTCTCCCAAACGTCACGGCATCATTTACTCCTTTCTCTTTCATATCATTCCTCACACAATCCAACCATCTTTTCTTTGGTCTTCCTCTCCCTCTCCATCCGTTAGTCAAAGACTACATATTGTTTTAATTATTTTTACATTTATTTGAACTAATTATTTTGTTTTTTTAATTACCTTTTTTTGTACTGTGGACACTTTTAACGTGCACGTCTTGCTACATCGTTCTCACATAATGTACCAATCTCTACAAGAATGATGTATCCAAGATTTTTTGTAAAAACATTATGATTTAAAAGAGTGTCCATGGAGTTCCTTGCCCATTCTTCTTCATAGAGATCTACGCTTTGGAATGGGCAACTACAGTACTTTCACAGTTATTATGTCTTGTGACTGGGACTGTATCTTCATTTTTTATTGCTGTCTTTGTTTCGACAATTCAAAAGTGCCTGTAATTGGCCTACTTGAAATAAATGCTTTGATTTTAATTTTGATTTTTTATTTAGGGTCATTTCACCCGCACATAAAAAAAATCTACGTATTGTTTCGAGGCCTAACCTAAATACCAATGACCTTCATTCGACCCAATATTTCACCACTAGAATAGCAAAAGGTCGCAATCCAAATAAACGAGGTCCTATTATGAAAATCGATATTCACCCTAAATTATGGCGTTGGGATAATTGCCCAGACTATACATAAAATAAAATTATGGCTTTTTTGGGATTAGAATGGCTTATGCAGTGAATTGTGATGGCGGACTTAATATAGGATTGTATCGTGGGACTATTTTATTGTGCTTGAAGGAAGGGTCCTATTCTTTAGAAAATAGGGTTAAGAATTGAAATGAATTATTGTTTTGCAAAACTCGATGTTGCGTGGCGAAGCGTACTTGCTAACACGTTTCTGACTACTAATATTTAGTATTTTTACTACGGGAACGCATTAGTAATTCCCAAAAAAAAGTTTACAAGGCTCATTTGGTGCGTGGCCAAAATCGAAAGTAACACCGCCATTTTGTTTTTACAAGCTTTTCCAATATATTTCACAAAACAGTAATTCTATTCTCTGTCAAGTCATTCAAGCGCAAAAAGAACTTTGTAACACTGCAGTTAGATTATTTATTGTTAACACGAAGAAAAAGTAATGCTGTTGTAGATAATGGCTAGTTAAATTATATCTGGTGGACCGATGCTTACAAAAATAACCACCCAAAATTAACTAATTGAATTAGGTTCAACCCGAAAGATCACGACAGCACATAAAAATCAAAATCGACATTTTATGTGCTAGTTAAAATTCAATACGGTACATGATGGTACGAAATCGATCTCTTATCCACTATATTGAATTTTAACTTCTAAGATTAAATGGTACATATTTCCATTTAATCAATCGCCATCCTAAGCCTTCCACGAACTACCTTACTTACAAACCCATGAATATAATATTGTATTCGTCCTACATGGTGTAGTGTATGGCGTTATAATGGGTTCCATACCGCCGAGCCGCCAAACAATGACAGCTAAGGTTAACCCTTAACCACCTGCCAGCGGTCATGGTGACCGCAACGACTTTTTGAATTTGAATTTCGTCGAAATCCGTTATCGCGTGTTAGTGTACGTCTGTGTACCTTTTCTGTTGGCGGTTTAGTGTCGCTTCTGCGCTCGGCAAGAATACACGTGCGTGCGTTTGGCTTGGGTGAGTAAAAATATTTTGTTAGCGGTCATGGTGACCGCGTGCAGGTAGTTATGTGATTATTGTGTATTACATTCGTGTTTATTGTTTTAGCGTAAAAATGGAGGTAAACAACGATAATGGTTACAGGAGGAACTGTTGGATGTGGAGGATACCCTTGATGAGAGTTGCAGTGATGTAGAACCTGAAGATTTGGAAGTTCCTGTGATTTTAGAAGACTGTGAATCTGATGACTGCTTGCAAGTGTCGTCTTCTGATGAACACTGATCATCTTGAAACACGCAAAACGTGTTCAACTTTCGATCCCAAGAAGAAACGAAAAACATTTCATCTGTGTTTTATTTGTAAAAAACGAATCTGTGTGGAATGTTCTAACAAAATGTGCAAAAATTGTCGTGAAAAATTGTAAAACTTTACCCCCTGCAATTTTCTCGAAGTTTTTTATTTTTTTAATACTTTATTTTTTTTATGTCATTGGAATATTATTAGATTCTTTAAAGAAATACCAAATTTGATATAATATTTTGTTCCTATGTTGATAGATCTCATAATGTAAGCATAATTATATTTTTAGTTGAAATGTGCCAGCAATTTAATTGTTCACATTTATGAGAAGAACATGTTTTGTTATTGTTTCTTTTTTCACTTAAATAAATAATTTTATATATATTAAAGACTATTATTAATTTATTCTTATAATAAAACCTTAACATCCTAAGAAAACTCATGTGTATCCGATGCGGTCACTGTGACCGCGCGCAGGTGGTTACGTAACTGATATAGGGGTCAGGTGGTTAAGGGTTAAAGATGCAAGGGTCTCAAACTACCTGCTTTAATGTCAGGAGCGATGAACGCTTTGGGTCAATGGTTCCGTTTAAGGGAATAAAGGCTTTTTGTACACATTTCTTCTTTGGCTTAACCTATGTTCGATGAGTTTCTTGTAAATACAGTGATATTTATCGATATCTTAACATGATAGTCCCATCAAATGTAATTTAATTTGACCTCTGAATATTACACAAAAACATTAAAACAATATAATATTAAAACAATAGTGATACCAATCGTGAAAAATATGACTGGGGATGTATCTGATGGGGCGAATTACAGACCGATATCCTTGGCCACTGTAATTGCTAAGGTGTTGGACGGTCTGCTGGACAAGGAATTTGACAAATGGATAACTTTACATGACGCACAGTTTGGGTTTCGGCCTGGACTTTGCACTGAGAGCGCTATCTTCTATCTAAAGCAGATGATCCAATACTATAAGGATAGAAGTATTCCGGTGTATGCCTGCTTCCTTGATCTCTCAAATGCATTTGAGCTTTTGTCATATGATGTCGTCGAGAATAAGCTCAGGGGAGAAGGTGTACCACCTGAGTTGCGGGTTTGTTCCAGTACTGGTACTCCAACCAGTTAAACCAATTTCGTTGGGGAGACGTTCTGTCTGAAGCGTACAGGTTGGAGTGTAGGGTGAGGCAGGAGGTGAATACGCGCTTTGGACGTGGAGTTGCGGACACCAGCCCATGATACAATACAATACAACCTCACCTAAGCTCTTCAACCTGTATGTAAATGAGTTGATCGTTGAACCAAGCAGCTGGTCTGCTACTTGGGTGCAAAATAGGTGCTGCTGGGCCCAACGGCTGGCTCAATCAGGGAGATGTTGAGCGTCTGTAAAAGGTATGCGGCAGCCCACGGCCCGTTATGCAATGTTATTAAAAGTGAGTATCTGATCTTAGCTGCTCCTGGGAAACATCAAAATTACGAGCCTTCAATATCCCTCAACGGACGTTCCCTTAAAAAGGTCACCCAATTTAAATACTTGAGACATTATGTCGCCGAGAAACTCAAAAATCAGGTAGATATGGACCGCGAGCGCAGGGTACTAGCAGCCAGATGCATCATGCTGACTCACAGATTTGCTCGTTGTAGTAACGAAGTCAAAATAACTCTGTTTAAAGCTTATTGTCAAGGGTTTTTACGGGCAGTTTGTGGGTCAGCTATACGCGGAGGGCTCTAGATGCTCTGCGTGTGCAATATATGTAATAACGGCTTCAGGGTGCTGTTGTGGTTACCCCTGGTTCTGGAGCGCGTCTAGCATGTTTGCTGTAACACGAACTGACGATTTTTATGCCGTTATGAGGAAAAAGACGGCATCCTTAATAAGCAGAACGAGGGCTAGCTGCAACAGCATGGTGAATAATAATTGTGTGTACTTAATGATTAAATACTAACCCCTACTTGATAAGTTTGCCATTGTACTAACTAGTGGACCTATGTTGTCAAATTAAATAAATATCTAATAATATTCTGCTGCTGCAAACTGTTCTCCTGGTGAAGACCAGGAGAACCAAACTCAAAGTTTGTTTACTTTCCTTGGCAGAAGCTTTCTATCAACTTTAAATACTGGGTGATTCTCAGTCGTAATCATAAAACTGTAGGCAAACGAGCCCACTTTTTTAGTCCCACTGGAAAGTATGCAAACTTTGAAGTCTTACCTATTGGTCATCAAAGTATAACCTTTAGACCATAGGTTCCCAACCTTTTATTGACTACCGCCCCCTTTACAAGAAAAAATAATCCAGCGCCCCCTTTTACAAAATAGTTAGACGGCTAGATAAAATGTTTTTTCATGAAAATAGAGGTAGGTATTTCATAACGCCCATTTGCCTTTGGACCCGCTACCGCTCCCATGAAAAGCTCTAGCGCCCACTAGGAGGAGATACCGTCCCCGTTGGGAACCCATGCTTTAGACAATCTGGGAAAAACCCTAATCGATTTAAAATTTTAATCTTTCAGCCTAAAGCAGCAGTAACTATAGAAATTCTATAAAGCTGAACGCAAAACCTACAAAAGGCCTAAACAATCGATATATTCGTGGAATCGGAGCATGTGAATAATTAATAGAGTTCAGTTCAACAATCAACACGCTACCCCGCCTGACACATGCTTTCAAAAACTTAGTCCTTAGGTACACGCACACTAATCTGACCTTAATTCTAAACTATATAACTGAAAGTTTAATTCGGTAAAATAAAACCTCAAACGTCGACTTTTAAGTTTTTAGACATCAACTGCAGATTTTTGTTGTAACCGACGAAAAATTTCTATGTGGAGAATGATGCACTGAACACGTGGTAAACGTTTCAGCGTCGGCGTCCCTTCCACTTTGTATAGATTGAATTATTTCATCCAAAAAGGTACTGCATATCACATGAAGTACATTTTTGGGGCGTCTGCGTGACAATATAAGTAAAATTTTATCCAACGAACCCTAAAAACCTTGGTTCAAACAGGAACGTGCCATCTCGGGCGCAGATCGTCTTGGAAGTTTAAGAAAAAATGTAAATAATGGCCTCTGAGACCGACCAGAGAATAAATCAACCACTTTTTCTGTTTCTGTTTGGACCTACAGTTTTATTTGATTTTTGTTAGGAGAGGTGCGAAGTTTTGCGAATAATATCTATTGATTTTGGGAATTTGTCAAGCTGTGACGACCTTTCGATGATTTTGATTGATAAATCTTGGTGCTTTCCTATAATATGTTCCACAAAACGTAAAGGAAGGTACCAAGATTAGTCATCATACACTGACCAAATACGATATGATGAGTTGATTCTCGCTGTTGAGGCTGTGTGAGCATTAATCTCGTGGCTTAAATGAATCTTGAGTAGAGCAGTAAATGGCTAGATACCAACCTATGAATGGAATGTGTGAGGAATGATATGAAACAAAAAGGAGTAAAAATGATAGATAGCGTGACGGTTAACAGAGGAGTATGGAAGAAAATAACGTGTTGCGCCGACCCCAAGTAACATGGGACAAGGACAGGAAGATGATGATTCTTGCTAGATACCAATCTGGAATATATCATCATCATCATCATTCTTCCTCTTCTATACTTCTCGCTTACTCGTTATCAGACATGTCCTTTCTAGCCATCATCCTTCACAGTCTATCCATCATTTCTTTGGCCTTCCTCTACTAGTATAGCCAACAACATTCGTATTCAATCAAAAATATAAGACGAGACGTATCTAAATACCTATAGATAATAATTCCTCGATACGTTGCATTGCAGGCATTCATGCGGTTTTCGGTATTCAGAGTGGAATGTTACTACGTAGGTACCTACATTCTCCTAGGATTAATAAATAGATAGGCACGTAAAAGATTAACTTAATATAGGAAACTTCCATTTCCATTGTATAACTCATTTCAGGATTGAAAAACAATAAAAAACAGTAAACAAGACAACATCTCGGCTCACAAAACAACAATGTTTTGTTTTCTTTTTCGGATCCCCTCAAAACAGATTGTAGACACGGTTCACATTCCATACAGCAAACTGAAAAATTAAAACATCAAAAACTCACCTTCAACAAAGGGAAACACTAAAAATCACAGCATAAAACCTAGATTGTTTTTTGTCTAGCACACCACTGAACACTGATTTGCTAACGTTGTATCATTAACACATGTCAAAATCGCGTTTTAGCGCCAAAATTACGTCCACAGATGATAAATGTACAACAAATTATACTTTTTTTTTTAAATATAACCTCTTTTTATGTTATAAATGTCTATTTATAAATTGTGTTGTAATGTAGCGTTTGGACCACCCCGGCGTGTGACAGCTGACTGGCGGACCGCGGAATTCGGGCGGCGCGGCAGCGGCGCGCATGCGTCCTGCGAAATGAGGGGAATATTTCGCAGACACCACATCAGCTGATAGAGAGACCTTCAACTTATTTGGGGTGAGCAGAAGTGAGACACGGGGACTGTCTTGGTGGCTTGGAATCCGGAAATACTTATCCTTTAATAACTTCCAAAAGTTTGCAATATCCAATTTCGGATCAAACGCTTCATGTTTTTGCAAATTCCAAGTTTTTAAACGGTCAAGCCACTTTGCAAGGCCAAAACTTATTCTAACAATCCAAACCAAACCTACCCATTTCTGATAACATGGGATCACTAGGTACCATCGAGAATAATAAATGGGCATAATTATGAAGACGATGTGACATCTGTCAACACGCACGGAGTCCGCGTGGTGTATCACAGCCCACTCCCTCTCGTAGAGAAGAAGCCTGTGTCCCAGCAACCGAACATTTTAGGCTGGTCATGCTACACTCAGGTAAGCATAAAGTAGTGTTAATAAGAGTACCTAAGTCTTAAAGAAGGCCCATTTTACGTTGAAATACCTACATAGTCGAAGTAACTACTCGTACTAACTATAGTAGTTACTACTTACTTAGCCTAGTCCTTTATCAATAGGCCAAATCTATGTATTTTTATAGTATGACTAGCTGTTGCCCGCGACTTCGTTCGCGTGGTTTTTTGTGAAAATTTTGATGTTTTACCTATGTGAGAAAAAAAATATCTTCACAATTGACCAAATTTCATACAAACTTTTGTGCAAAATTTCATGCTTCTAGCTTTCTGCTGCAACCCAACGGTTTCAGCTGTGCGTTGATCGACCAGTCAGTGAATCAGTCAGCCAGTCAGTTTCTTACCTCATATTTATAGAAGATAGATATAGATAGATAGGTATGTAGGCTTAACTGAAAGGAAGCTACATAATCTCATTAGGACCAGCTCTCTACCTAAACTCAAGGCCATCGAATTTAATTACCCCCCTAGGACACGACGTCCGACCCTGTTAGTCTAATGTCTAATCTCTTCCGCATCGTCGAGTGCGAAATTTGTGAATTATGGCTCAATCAGCCCCCGCACAATTTTGGACGTTAAATCGGTATGAAAACGTGGTGAAAGATTGTGTTTTAACGTGTTTATGAAGAGGTAAAGACATTATATTGTGGTAACGGCTGTATCGTCTAAGTTTTATAGGTTAATTCAAGATGAAAGTGCTCTAAAAAAATTTGCGATCCCATAAACACATCTTTTCTTTAATGTTTTGAGGGTGAACAGTCAAAAGGCGACTGGGCTGTGAGAATATGACCAGAACGTGTGGGATAAATACCCCGCTAAAATGACCCCCGTGGTCACCATCAGTACCTATAGGATCTTGGGCATCTAAAAACTCCTACTGAGACCCTGACACGAGCGCGCGGTGTAAATGTAGACAACGTAAATACGACGATTTTTTAATCGAAAATACAATTATCCCATAGCATTTTAGTTAAATTGTTTGCAACAATCACAATCAGTATCATCTATAGATATGAAAAAGTTCTCAAAATTATGAAAATATTGTGAAACGAGTGCCTATTTTTAATGTTGAAATCGACGTATTTACGTTACGTTTACACTGCGTGCTCGTGCTACGGCCTCCGATCAGCATTGGTAAGAATAGGTAGACACACTAGCTTTACCAGATAGATGCAGTCCGTTTTAGTTAATACACACTTGAAATTCAATTCTGGATAAGACAAATTCCTCAAAGGTAAATTTTCCGTTTTGTGCTACAACTTTGTCGACATATTTATGCTCCAGAGCGTAAACACAACATTTCGGTAGGCATCGTTCTGAAAAAATCGCCTGTAATAAATCTACTGTGTACCATAAAAATGCCATGACAAGGGAGAAGCCCCGTAAATATCGTAATATATTGTTATGATAAGGATGCTTGACTTTCAATGAGGAATACGTGCTAAACGCGCAAAAATACTATGGTATATACCGATACTTGCCTATATTTATTGAGTTTTGTACCTTCCACACTATGTAAGTGGGCTGCGTTGGCGACTCAGCAGTTTTCAAAATAATAAAATTATAATAGACCCTTGTTTTACATAATTACATTCATTCATAGATACTTAAACTCACATATTTTTCCCACGGGCTAGGTAGAGCAGACAGAACACCACCTGCATCGATTTTTACATAGTCCTTTTGCTTCATCTACATTCTACATCTGATCGTAATCATATACGTACGCTAGTTGCGAGTACCTACTACGCACGGTACGCGCTAAAAGACAATCTGTACTTACAAATAAATAAAATTTAAGTGTCTGTTTGTAATTTCAAAATAACGGCTTTTTACTGAATGAATATGAAAGTATATACGGTAGCAATGACAAAAAAACCAAGGTTTTTATTTTTTGTCTCTCTGTCTGTTTGTAGGTCTGTCAGTCTGTTTGTTCCGGCATAATCTCCGAAACGGCTGGACCTATTCGCAAGACTTTTACTGGCAGATAGCTGATGTTATAAGGAGTACCTACTACTTTCATTTTAGAAAAAAATTAGAGTTCCGTACCAATAAAATTAAAACCCTTCAAATTGTTAACAAAATTCGATTAAAAAAGGTAATTTTTTTTTATAATATCACGCGAACGAATGTCGCGGGCAACAGTCAGTCACCAATAAGATCAGTGTATGTCCACTTAGGGTGTTTCCCTCCCTCTCTCCGCGTTCCAGTCACACCTATCTTCTATTATTATCTTTTCATTCATCCTGTCAACATAATTTAACCATCTCTCCTCTTAAAATTAGTGTCAAATAGACCTTTGGCAGCCTATGAATGACGATTACTAATTTAAAAAGGGTTTCTTTACTATGCTACCCAAATCCCTTAAAAGCTGTTAATGGGCAACAAAGGATAACAAAATTAAAGGCCGCAAAAGTTATAGAAAAAAAAACTTTATTTCTGACCTAGATAGTGTTATCATTTTGAAAAATGTTGATCCACAAAAAGTAAGTTCGGTGTGCAGGCACCATAACTTAATTAAAAACTAAATAAAATCCTAATTAATTTGCCGCCATAAACAACAACAGCCACTTTTTTAATCAGCCAGCATAAAAGAAAATGGCGGGTGTCTCGTGAAAATGTAATGAAGCGTGACAGATTACCGGCGACCTCCGACTGCCTTGTTAACGAATGTTTGAGGGAAGCCTGATACCGGCTTAATTAAGAGTTGTTGTTGGATTTTATTACTTACACTGTTCCTGGCTAAGGTTTTTGGCGGAAAAAGGCAGTTCTCGTTTGCAACATAAATTTACTTGTCTGGCGTTTTCAGCACATGAACAGCGACACAAGGACACGCAAAAGGCAATGTAAAAGTCAGGCAGCCTCGACTTTTTTCAATAGCGTGATGATCTTTTGGGTTTGACTAACGCTAGGCAGCGTCTCAATGAATGCCTGAACATTATTGCACTGAAGAAACCTACCTGGGTGTCAGTTTTTATGCAGGCCTCAGACTTGGCTTTACATAACATAAAACAAACACACGCACACACAACAAACAAAAACAACACACAATAAACATTACGCCTGTAATCCCCGAAGGGTTAGGCAGAAGTGCGCCTAATAGTACACCCACATTTCGCCGATTATGTTTAAATCCATGTAAAAGGGGGCGAGCCTATTGCCATCAACCGGGCCCGAATCCAGACTCCGTGGCTGCAACTGAGAAATTCCTGATGGAAAAACCCACCAACACTGCCCGACCCGGGAGTCGAACCCAGGACCCCATGCTCAGCATTAGCGCTAGCGACCACTAAACCAACAAGGCAGTCGGCTTTACATGCCCTCGAGAAATATCCCCCAGGCATGCTGATTGCACTGTAATGTTGGTCACTTAAAACTAGAAGATTCAACAGCACGATTTTAATTTTTGATTCTAAGGCATCACCAAGTGTATGTGAAAACGGTCATTAGTCACTTTTTTTGTTTCTACCCAAACATTTTCCGTGTAAAATACTACTAAATGAGTTACTATTATAGTATAATAAGGTTAATCACCAACAAAGTAAGACTAACACAAAAATATTAACATTCAGTAGTGGTAGCTTATTAGCTCGTTACACAAATAGAGGTCACGTTACAATTCTGCCTACCCCCACTGGCGCGTGACACTGAACAATAACCACGATTTACCGACAAACGTGATTGAAGACACGGTACGACTGAAAGCGGTTAAGTTACGTTACTCTAGCTTTAATGATGGTTAGAATGAGAAAGTTCATGGGTTTTAAACACAGGTTTTAAACAACGGACTGAAGTTCTTATGAGTCTGTACTGCAGATCCAAGAAGAGTTACATCTTAGTACTTATTAGCTAGCTGCTCAGCAACGTACAGAAATGCTCACACTTCCCACTACATCCTTAGGTTAAGGGATTCTTTCTTTGACCATCAAAGGTACATAGCTACATAGTTACCTAAAAATTTAGGTCAAACCGGAAACGGAATTTTGCGGACACACTTTTTTGACAGTTATAATCATTATCACATAATCCGCCAAAATCAGGTGTTAGGCAAATACCTGAGGATATTCATTCAATCTGTTTCATCCTTGATTTGTAGAAATCAGAGTCTAGAAGTAGTACATACCGAGTTTCCGCCGTGCTTCGGCAAGCACGTTAAGCCGTTGGTCCCGGCTGTCATTTGTAGATCTTTGACAGTCGTTACAGGCAGTCAGTGGCTCGAAAGTCTGACAACTAGCGAGTCTTACCAAGGGGTACCGTATTACCCAGTAACTGGATTGTGGAGGTCAGATAGGCAGTCGCTCCATGTAAAATAATGGTATTCAGCTGCATCCGGTTAGACTTGAAGCCGACCCCGACATAGTTGGGAAAAGGCTAGGCAAATGATGAGATTCTAGAAGTAGCCCCTACCTAAGAGTTCTTAATTCCCCTCTATTGTTATGCTGGAAAATCCGCACCGCCCGCACTGCCACCTAGCGGCACGTATAACAACAAGCTGTCGGTAAACCGGCGCCGTCCGACCTTTCCGGCACGCGCCGCCATCACGACACGACAACGACACGGACACGCGACACGCTCGCTTTTGTTCAGAACGTGTTTCATTGGCTTGTGTGTGGACAATATAGTGACTAGTCAAATAGGTTGGTATCTTTTAGGTATAGGTCCGTTATACTGTACCTTTTGTTTTTTTTTTGTCTACAGAGAATTAAATTAGCTAATGTCAATCCTATTCATCATCATAATCATCTGCCTAGCCTTTTCCCAACTATGTTGGGGTAGGCTTCCAGTCTAACCGGATGCAGCTGAATACCAGTATTTTACATAAAGCGACTGCCTAACGGCGATGCTATTCACCAAAAAAAACTTTATTTTTTTTTGCCAAGCAAATAGGCTAAGGCTAAGGAATAGGCTAAGTTATAGAATCAGGCGTTACTTTGCGGAAATCCATGACCTTAAATCTTATGCAAAATATTTCGTTTTAATTCGGCAAAAAAGATCCTGGCCTGGATGCAGGAGGCAGTGTACTCTACACGTGTTCCGCTCCACGAGGCATCCTTAGGAAGTTTGGGTGCATGGCATGTAAATTATTGTGGCTTTTCCTCCATGTGCATATTTTTGCGGGAGGCGGGGGCTTTTTCGCGGAATTAAAACTAAAATTTTTGCAAAACATTTTAGGAATAAGCTGATTAGGTTTATCCTAAAAGCAGTCGTTTTGATCAACAAATCGTAATGTTTGTGATAATATTAAGCAAATTGTAAGGTATTTTTGTTCAATAAAGATATATTAAATTTTAGAAAAAAGAAGTATCTTTTTTAATTCCTTTGATAGTTATTAATGTTAAATTGCCTTACGAAATGTCGGTTGAATTGAAGTTCATCGTCCTGAATTATCCTAATGAGTTGTAACTTAGTTCCCTTAAACTTGATACTAAAGCGCACAGCTAAAACAGATTGCTATGACAACTCTAAAAGGTGCCAAACAAGAACCTTCTCTTACGGGGTTTGTCTAGTAATAACAAGTAATATCCATGTTTCTTTCAAATTTTTATTCAATAACTTAACGCTATTATACAGCGACTTTAAGGATATAAGATCTTCCCTTGTATATAGTGTATTTCTTGCAAATAAACATTTTGATTTGATTTGATTTATTAATGTTCACAATCGTCACTAATATATACTATACTAGCGACTCGACCCTGCATCGCCCGATTTTTACCCAAACCTCATAAGTACACCTACAGCGGTCCACTGCTCCAATTGCACGCCATTCAGCTCAATTCTCGGCAACTCTCATCCAGTTGCTACCAGCCACCCTGCGAAGAACGTCGCTCCACCTGACTGACGGCGTCCCTCCGCGACGCTTACCGATTCGCGGTCTTGGTCGTCACTCAGGAACACGTCGTCGATCCAACGTCAACATTTTTACATAAATACAAACTTCACGCCTGTGATTCCAGAAGGGCAGAGGCAGAGGTGTACCTAATAGTGCACCCACATTTCGCCAGTTATGTATAAGTCGGTGTGCCTATTGCCATCAACCGGGCACAAATCCAGACTACGTTGCTGCTACTGAAAAATTCCTAATGGAAAAACCCAATTTCACATTGCCCGACCCGGGAATTGAACCCAGGAACTCATGCTCAGCAGTCGCGTTTGCGATCACTAGATCAACATTTCTATGGGTTTTAAAAACTTTTGTTCCGGAAGTACAAGAATTGAGCCCGCGCAATGAGACACGCCAATCAAACACTTATGGTAAGGAGAGATGATTTATTACCGCTTGCTATTCGCTGGGTGCGCGATGACAGCGCCAACTAGCGGTCGGCGGACTCGGCGGACCTTGGTACGTCAAATAGTTGACTGTCATTGTCTTTACGAGGAGTAAGCAGTGAATAAAGCATGAAGGTGTAGGTAAAGATGGAGTACACAGTACACACTTGAAATACCTACTTGAATTTTTATTTCTCTTCTACTGTCTGAGGTCAGTTTGTTTCAATTTCTGTAGTACACTAGAAAAAGAGATCAGACCTCAGTTTGCCTCAGAGAATAGGAGCGAGAGTATTTGACTCGAAACTTTTATTCTAAGTGTGGGCTCCATATTTACCTATAACTTCGTGGAATAAAGTCTGCCAAAAGTTCCTTTTTTAGCCACGGTGCGCGCTGAGATCGATTTCACTGTCCCCACCACCCACTTTGCACCCAGCGAATATTGAACAAAGTTTTTTAGTTAGGACTTGGCTAGTTCAGGCAGCACTGTATCTTCTAACTCCGACGAGAAGAACTGACGCTGATGCGGATGGGGGCGCTCTATCTCCACGGAGCGAAGTAGCGTCCTGTATTGTTAGAATATGTTAGAAAGGAAGAGTGGGGAGACTGTTGGAGGAAAAGGGAGGGGGAAGTTGGGTCTTAGAAGTGACTATACTTAATGACGCAGAATCGTGTTAAGCCGATCTAAAAGAGCTGTAATTTCATGCAAAAAAAAACGATTAAAAAGACGTTCGTGTGTGTGTCGACGACGCGACTCGACACGGCTTCGGACTATTCTCTGCTATTGCACGTATAAAAAAATTCTTTTAGAGTGGCTCAAGGCGCGTCGATAAGGTGTGGCCACTTCCCTGGAAAAGAAAATGGGGTACTTTCTATATTCATTTTGACGCTCTATCGAATGCAAAAACTCTCATGTGTAGGTACATATACAGGGTGGCGCCGACAATACGACAATAAATTAAACTGGGTATACCTCTTGACTTTCCCAGTCTTTATCCAGTAGTTTAGTCACAGGACATTATTTTTCATATTCGGAAATTTCTGCATGATTCTTTCTAGATTAATAGGCAAGCACTGACAGGTTCACGACCCCCGCATCGGTATAAAAACTAAACACATGTTGTCAACTCGCTATTTCAAAAACCTTTGTCAAATTCGTTCCTTAAATGTTATGTCCAGACGTTTATTAGTGCAAATTATACCTAAGGTTAATAAACCAATATTATAAATGGTGTTGTATTTTGTTAACAGTTTTATGCTATTTAGTTTTTTTGAAAAAGTATTTTGTTTAATTTCCATGCTAGGATTTTTTTTGATAGTTTTAAAATATTCCTATGAACTAGTATTCCCAGTCTTTTCATTTATTGTCGTATGGTCGGCGCCAATCTGTATGACCATTCAATCGTCATTAGTGAAACTGTTTTGTGAAATGTATTAAAAGAACAAGATGGTGTCGTTTGCTTCGATTTTGGCAACACGCCAAAATATCCTTGTGCACGTTTTGAGTAATGTTCATGTAGTTAGAGGCACGATAATGGAACCAGATCTGCAACTAGATCTGCGCTGTGCGAGGATCGGAAAATAAACCATTGTTTTTGCAACGATCTAGTCGAAATTACAATTTTTTTGAGATAAAAATAAGAAACTAGAGATTCAACATCATTTATTTTGTATTTAATATAACAACAAGTTGAAGCTTAGCTACCTAATATGGAACATATGTTATATTATACATAAATACAATAACTACTAACGTGACAACAAACATACTTATAGATAATTATTATGTAACACTACCTATATTAATATGATGTAATAAAGACTTATAAAAGAATGAAAGAATAACCAAGGAGAAAACAAGGTGTTTCATGACCAAGTCTAGGTGAAAAGGTGTTTTTTGGACATTGTCAGGAGAGCGTGGGCGCTGTTGGTAAACATCTGTGATTTTGTCTTTAGAAATTGTATTCTCTTCTACTTTATCGTGTGGGGGGTGGTAGTGTCTAACCTGCCCCCCCCCCCGTATTCACAACGCTTCGATTCGATATCGATTTCGGAAAGTCTTATGTCTATCTTTTTTTGGCATTACGAAAACGAGCGAGTTAGACATATGACTTTCCGAAATCGATTCGAAGCCTTGAGAATATGGGGGCTGGTGTCAGTTTTTAAAAATCTCGCTCGAGCTCTTTATTTCCCTACGAATAAGGTCACTGTTAGGTTGCTCTCAGTCACAAGCCTGTCAAGGTTACAAAGATCTTTATTTCCACTGATAAGGTCGCTGTTAGCTTGCAGCTGTCACAGGTAAAATCGCTAGGAAAGGACTGAGGTATGCTAACGTTTTCAAAAATACAGGAAAGTCCATTAAAAACATTTATTCGTCACTTAGTAAAAACGACATCGTTTTTCTTTCATTCTTATATAATATAAATATGCTAGTTAATTCTACAATAAACTCTAAAATTTGACAATGTACTTCATACTTCTGGCTTGTTACATACTGACCAATTAACAGTAAATAGTCATACATACTCTAAATAACAATAGAAACATACTTTTGTACAAAGGCATACGAACTTTTTAACGTCATGTTAATTTATTAAAAAGTTAAGTATCAAACAAGACATTATTACTAAAGAAAAAGTATAACTTGCATACTTAAAACACGATTGATAAAAAAATGCGTTAGTCATAATTTTACCTGTCTTATAACACTAAATAGTTACAAGAATTATCTACTACCTACTAATTTATAAAATTTTAACATCTTGTCATATAGGCCTAAGAACTAGCCGAAAATAATGGCAATTTGAAATAATTTTTGAGCTTTAACATCACTCAAGTAAAAAAGGCGCAACACCAAAAACCTCTTCTTTTTTTTTAAATAGTAAACATATTATTTAGCAGTTACAAATGATTTTGTTTTAGTTTATAAATTTGTTTTTTTTTTCTATTCTCCATGACTAAATTATATTCTAACTACGTCTCTATCTTACCATAAGCTATCAATATAATTCCCATAATAAACATTCATCACTATATTCCACCCATCAGAAACCACAGAGTCCGCTTTACCAGAAATTCCAGATTCCAATTCTACTTCACCAGAAAATCCACTCTCCAATTCTACTTCGCCAGAAATTCCACTTTCCAATTCTACTTTGCCAGAAATTCCAGACTCCAATTCTACTTCAGAAATTCCAGAGGCCACTTCACCCAATTCCGTTTGAAGTGGTTCTGGAATATCCCAACCCTAGCTATCTACAGCCTCATTCCTCGCGACCCACCTTTCGAAGAGGTGCAGCAGTTCGAAGCAGACCTCGGCCAGGATGAGGGCTATGACCATCCACTCTAGGCGGACGTGGTGCCTGTCTGCTGCCCAGGAGGAGAGTAGTTCTAGCAGTTCTACGCAGTGGGCTAGGCGCTCGTTTAGAACCTGATGGAAAAATAACGTTTGAGTGGAAGCAAAAACCCGAAAGTCGGACAAAGTCTTACCAAGGGGTATTGCGGTAAGATATGCCGTCACTCCATATAAAATACTAGTAGCTACATCCGTTTAGACTGGAAGCCGACCCCAATAAAATAAACTGAAAACAGTGTATCATACTGGGCCCCATGCATTCTTCAATATAGCGATCTAGAAGCTATTGGAACGGGGTCTCGCTTCTAGACGCGAATTTATTTTCTGCCGCTACGAAAGCTTTGTCTGCTGAATATCTTTGATCTGTGCTAACCTGCTTTCTTGAAGAAACTGCGGCATGTTCTAGAATGATCGTCTGCCTAGCCTTTTCTCAACTATGTTGGGGTCGGCTTCCAGTCTAACCGGAGACAGCTGAGTACCACTACCTATCTGACCTCCACAATCCAGTTAGTATTGAGTAATACGATACCCCTTGGTAAGACTGGTTGTCGGACTTTCGGGCCACTGGCTACCTGTAACGACTGTCAAAGATCTACAAATGACAGCCGGGACCAACGGCTTAACGTGCGTTCTGAGTCACGGAGGAAACTCAATATGTTATGGGCGGTCATCCATCCACGGACCAACCTAGGCAAGCGCAGCTTAACCTGAAGATCGACCCGAACGGCTGTTATTATTTAGCCACGAGCTCTATAGGCAAATTCGAAGGCATGTGATAACTACCAACCCGCATTGAGCCGGCGTGGGAGGGGCTGAGTTCCAGCAGTGTCAACATTATACGCTGATTACATGTCTGCTTACAGAAGTAATTCATTACATACCCTGGTCCGCCTGGAGATGGTGAAGTAGGCGACGGTGGAGGAGTACAGCCGCTCCAGCTGCTCCTCCTCCCAGTAGAAGTCCGGAGTGTCCAGCAGGTCCGACTCCACGTTCAGCATGTGGCGGAGAGAGAACAGCTCGCCAAGTTTGCGGACTACCTGGGAGCAATCAACATTGTTTTATCAATTACTGGAGATGAAGATTACTTTAATCGATGTATTATACAAATAAATCTTGTTGAAAATATTCTCCTACTGACAGAAAACACCGCATCAAATACAATTGTGCAGTCTATAAGATCCGAACAACCACGCAGCGAGGACTCCCAGGCACCTGTGTCTCCAACTACTTGTAAACAGACTTGTTTAGTTCTACCAGCGCGTGCAACTAGCGTGCGTGTATGAACAAATGTGTCAACGTGGACGAAGCGACAGGAGTTTGTATGGATCGAAGTAGGTCATGAGGGAAAGGCGTTAAACTCGGGCGTTTTTCCCTTGAGGGTAAGCTGAAACTATGTTTTACTAGCTAACGCCCGCGGCTTCGCCCGCGTGGATTTCGGTTTGTCTCACGGGATCGTACTATCGGGACAAAAAGTATCATGTATTAATCCAGGTTATAAACTACCTGTATGCCAAATTTCATGCGGATCCGTTCAGCCGTTCTGGCGTGATTGAGCAACAAACACCCATCCATCCACCCAAACTTCTGCATTTATAATAGTAAGTAAGAGCTAGTCACCTCTTTCTTATCCACATGTGCCGCGCCGTCGTGCTGCATGGATGCCGTGTGCGAGCTGACGGAGGCCGCCAGCGCCTCCAGCCGGGACTCCCAGGCGCCCAGGCGGGCTGACTGGACCATTGCGTGGCTGGAATCAATATAACCCTTAGTATGAATGGCTCACAACGTACGCAAGTATAAGTGGCGATGGACCGGCCATTAGACCGTTGACCATTAGGGTATACGATTTCTTGAGTGCAGATCGCGAATCCTGTATATGTACATTATGGATTGCAATAAATAATTTGAATTTGAATTTTTGAATTTGAATCGATAGGGCAAGATTTTTTATTTTTGTTTACACGGAATCGGCTTGGACGCACCTCGCCTGATGTGAAGCGTTGATGCGGCCTATGGTGGAGCGCGTTTGCGTAGAAGAAACAGATTCACTTGAACCTGGCAAGAGACATCCAGATTATAATGATCAGAGAAGATCAGGCTACGTGGAGCGACGATCTTCGCAGGTAGTAGCTGAATGAGAGTTGTCGAGGATCGATTTAATTAGTGTGCGATTGGAGAGGCCTATGTCCAGCAGTTAACTGCTGGTGCTGATGATGCTGGAGGCATAAATAGATTGAGTATCTAGATTCACTGCCCCTTTGGACTAGTGGTCGCAACCACGACTGCTGAGCATGATGTCCTGGGTTCAATTCCTAGGTCGGGCAAAATGTTGTTGGGTCTTTCCATCGGGAATTTCTCAGTAGCAGCCACGGAATCTGGATTTGTACCCGATTGATGTCAATATGCTCCCTCCCTATTACATGAGACTTAAACATAACTGGCGAATGTGGGTGTACTATTAGGTATACGTCTGCCTAAACCTTCGGGGATTACAGGCGTGATGTTATGTATGTGTTGAATATCTAGATTCAGAGTATTTCACTTACCTAAATGTATACCTCTCCAATGAGTTATCCCTCTTCGGCACCAGCACGAACGCCGACTCTTGTAAATGACACTTTTTTCTACAATAAAAAATCATGGATTTTAATTCTAAAAAATATTTATCTACCCTTGTATCATTTAAAAGATTAATGATTAAAGGGCAGTGCACACTTAGCGGATGATCCGCGTGTAGCTCACGACTCAGTGTAGTTATTTTTTTTTTATAAGGATCATAATTATCAAAGTTCAGCAATAAAATAAAGCAGAAAAAAAGCAGACTCAAACCCACAACATTTTGTTAATATGCCAATCGTAAAACCATCCTCTGAGTGTGTATAGCACCTTAAATTTTGAAAAAACACACACCTGCGCCCTCTAGTTGAGTTTGCGGCAGCATCGGATTGAGCTCCAGACTTCTTAGACCGGCTTGCGTAAGAAACAAGTCAGCATTTTTTATTTATTCTCAATTATAGCTAAGCTTTTCATAAAAACTACTTTACCATAGATTAATAGTACTAGACCATAGATAAATAGATAAAACCACAGACAAAATAGATATTTACATACACCATACATAGTACAGATATAAAGAAGAAGACATTTCATGGGAATATTTAAGGATAAGGCTAAGAATCAACTCTTTCTTTGAATACTATTACCAAAGATAACCCAGAACACCACTTTTTAGTGCTTAAATTTACTAGCCTAGGCTATAGTTGAGAATTGTTTACCCAATCATGTAGTCTATAAAACACAAGCAAAGCATTTTGAGTAAGTGCAAGCATACAAAATCATACACACCATACAGTGCCATAGAACTAGAGCCATCACCATTTAAAGGACTTTGAATTATCTGGCCTGCCTAACTTCCGCAATTTTATTTTATTTTCTAAATAGCGGCCACGCATTATACATACCTGTATTAATCAACAGCTGGCATGAATACAAACAAGTAAGTTATGAGTGAAAATCTTCTAGAGCGTTACGATTCCGAGATATAAGCCATCAAAGTTGCAATCTTCGCCACACAGCACAGCACAACTTTGAAAGTTTATATTTCGGAAATTTGACGCTTTAGAGGATTATGTCGCAAACAAAACTTGTTTGTATTGATACCAATTATTGTTTAATATATGTTTAAGTTTTATGCATGGCCGCTGATTTGAAAATAAAATAATAAAATGGCGAAAGTTAAGCAAGCCAGTCTTCATACAAAAATCTTCCAACACCTTTGTTTTCTATTAAATTCAATTTCAAAATACACTTGTATTGCAGGGTTACCAGCCACCAGAATTATTTCATTATCTATCTAGCCTTTTTTTAGTACAAAATACTGTAATATTTCATGTCTATGTGAAGCTCACACAAATAAACGTAATAACTTACGAGTTGGGGTGATAGACATATGTCATGACTTCTCTTTCTTTCTCCACCACATCTTTAGGGTAGCTCTCTATTTCGTATCTGAAATCAAAACAATCCAATATTAGTAATTATTAAAAGCATTCATAACAATGGAGGTACTAAAATATTAATTTTTATATAGTTTTAATTGTTTTGTTTCTGAGCTACTACTTACATATCAAAAGAATAGAATTCTGTAAAACATGTTTAGTAAAAAGGGTGGAAGGGACTCCGAAACTAAAACGGTTACCACATAATCAGTACGTCATTCTGGAACCCCCCCACATAGTAATTTTTCGTCATTGTTTCCACAAGCACAAAATTGCAATACAGTCAGTATCCCTTCCACTTCATACTAACTTTTTGACCGCCACGGTCGCCTATAGCCGACAGATGAAAACTGCTTGAAAAACGTCGTTTTCTTGTCGGTTATAGCCGACGGTGGCGTTTTGGGCATTTTTTCATCTGTCGGCTATAGCCGACCGTGGCGGTCAAAAGGTTTTTTTTTTTTTTTTATTCTTTAAATTTTAGGGACTTTTATAACGCACAGCGTATGCCAGTCCCATCGTAACCTAATACAAGATACACATTCAACTGATCAATGTATCAGGGCCATAAAGTCGAACAATTACTTTCTCGCATCTTCAGAGCTCGGCTTATTTAATATTTGGTGGAATGTACCTATATCGTTCTTGTTCAACTTCAAAGCCCTGAACAGCTTACTCCTATCAGCCTCAAAAGGTTAATGAAGCTACCTATCATAAAATAAATAAATAGGTTGTTCAACAATCTAGATATTTCTACAAAAACACTTTTAATATTGAAATCTTCGTACGGTCTCACAAAATCCAGGACATTGCTGGCTTCCATCTCGGTGCAGTTCCAGAAGACGATGCCACCTTCTCTGAAGAATATGATCTCTCTTGGTTCAGCACCCACACTGTACACTGCATTAGCAACCACCACATCTCCAATTTCGTTTGCTTTTAACCTGTAAACATTTTGAAAGAGATTTGTAGAATTTCCTGATAGAATGTGACTGTAAAACTTTTATATGTATGGAGTTTTAACAAAATACAAGGCCAACTTACACTGGGTTTGTTACCACTAAACTACATTCTATAGTTCAATTTAAGTAAGTATGTTGTGTAGATTTTACTAGAGTTGGACCGAATGCAGATTCCAGGGACCCCTTAAAGGGGTCTCAGGATGGTTTGATGAACGGATGATAAAATTTTGTTTAAATGTTTGAGTGGCAAAATTTCATCAAAATCGGCCCAGGTCCAGGTTTAGGAGCAGTTCAGTGACATACACATTTACAGTAGTTTCTTCAACTAGCAGTAAGTTCAGCTGGCAAAATGCAGGATATAGACTACTAGTCCGTCTTATCTTGCATATTAATAAAAGTTTGTTCAAACAAATGTTTGGTCCGACCAAACTTCAGGCAAATACCAAAATTCGGTAAAAGCAGCTGAATTTTGGTATTACCGAATGTGAAACGAATTTCCATCTCTAAGTTTTTACAACATTTACATGTTTGTCTCTACATAAATTTTCAAATCAAGAATGATCATTCTTGATTTGCTTGTTTAACTAACGCTAAGCTTGCTGAATCGAATATTCAAGTGCAACTTTTGAAGCATTTCCTACTAAGGTCACCAGTGTTATTCCTCTTACTTAACTATAAACAATGCAGTTTCTTATCAACTATTACATCATTCAAGTTAAGAGCTAATTCTGAATGAAACTACTTACGTTCCAGGTTCATATAGCTTCTGTTGTACGAGGGCTTCTTTCAAACTCTTCAGGTCATAGGAATTCGCTGTAGCATAAGCCATAGTCAAGTAGTGACCCTCTTTGTGTGTTAAATCTGATGGACTAGCCTTCTTGTGAACGGTCTTCTTTTTTAATGGGATTGTGCCATTTTCTATCGGCACAGTCGGTTGTATAGCATCATTAGCATAATTCCTTACTATTGCTACCCCTCCAACACTAAATACATCGTTCTTTGGCAACAACAATCGAGTTTTAAGCATTGCAAATTCCACAACGGAATTCGCGGAAAAACATTTTGGTGTAGCAGACCGAATCGTGTTAAATGCAATTCTTGATAAATACACAGTCATTTCTAAGTCGTAGTGAATATAAAACTAGTAAAAACCAGGTGTAATGCAGTTTTAAATGCGTTTTTGATAATTATTAACAATTATTACATAAAGTTTGAGGTTATGCTTAGATTTACTGTTTTGACGTGTGATATGTTTTAATTTGACTTTGTGTTCTAGTTTTCTGAGTATGGATACGAGTCTTTTTGCTAACTTATCCTGTTCTGGCTCATTGTTGGCCATTTCATAAGAAACTTGGTTTTACAAATTAATGCTTCAAATATGTGTTATACATATATGCATACATAAAATTACGCCTTTTCCCATAGGGGTAGGCAGAAACCACACAACGCAACCTGCTACGATCCTTTCATACCTACTTCTTTTGCCTCGTCGACATTCATATATCTGGTTATACACGCACGCCGGTTGCCAGTACTACGCTACCTGACCTTTCTTAACAACCTCACCAATAAGGTCAGTGTGTTTCCTTCTAGGGCGTCCCATCCCGACGTTGCCACTCACATCTGCGTTGTAAATACCTTTTGTAAGTCGCCTTTTAGTTTCACACATCCTCTCCACATGATCAAATCATCTAAAGATACTCTTTCCAATTTTTGTCATTAAATTTTAAACAGCGCAACGTTTTCGTATAAACCCATTCCTCAATTTATAATTCAGTTAAGCCACACATGCTTCGCACGGCATATATTTTCACAGCATTAATTCTACTAGCATGCCAATTTTGTAACACCCAACATTCCACATTCATAAAACATTCAATGATTTTTTCATTGAAATATATCAATTCAAGCGTCTCTTAAACCTCTTCCCTCCATAAATCCATACTTAATTTTTATCTTGCATCTTGCTTTTTTATTTATTACTTAAATAAAATACACAATCATTTGAAAAGTTATTATATTTATTCAGTTCAGCTTAACTTACCTAACTATACACAGTAATAATTTAACCCATTACCGCCCTCTGTACCCACGAGTGTACACCTTAAGACGTAAAGGTTATAATTATTATGTTTGTCGGTTTGCATGTAACGGGTAATCTTCGGAATTACTGATCCGAGTCCGAAAATTATTTCACTAATGGGAAGCTACATTATCCACGAGTGTTATAGGCTATAATTGAGATGTTCCCATGGGATAATTTCTGGAAGACGCTGACAAAAGTAGTATGTACGGGCGAGGTGGAGTTGAGGCGGAATCGAGGAACCGGCGCGGGCGACACCCTCAGGACGAACGCTAACCTCGCGCGGGTGCGTGTCTGGGTGCGGCGGACTTTCTAAGTATACATTTAATAGGATTTACGAACTGGGTGTGCGGAGTTTTAGCATACGCACTTAACTAGATTCGTACGAAGCACGTTTAGCGAAATAGCCAAAAAGAACTGCAGTGACATCTACGGCACGAGTTTAGAACTAAAAAAATCATCGCAATCGCTGAAATACATCGCGCAATCAACGTTATCCGCGAGATACAACATCCCGAAAACAACCGTCGGGCAAATGCAGGATTATTTAGCTCACACATGAAAGTAGTGTCAAATGCCTAGATTTCATGGTTGTTTTCCTCACTAAATAATGTAAGTTATTTCATAAAAAGATTCAACGCGGATACATTTCATTGTACATAAGTGATAAAATTATTCGTTTTAAATAAAAGTGTCAATGTTAAGAGTATAACCCCATCCAAAAATGTATGGACAACCATTCGGCACTTCCACCTTACCTTGCGTCATATCTATGAAGCAAGCTAAGGTAAAGGAACTGTAGTGACCAGTTCCTTTTGTATGTTTTGACTGTTTCGCAGCATGTGCATCACACGCGAGGGCACTTATTCTATGAGTTGGTTTCCGTTTGTCGCCGTGAACAAGGTGTGTAGCTTGCGCGCGAGCTCGGGCCCCACGCGGCGCGCGCGGCTGGCCGGCCCGGCCGCGCGGGACACGCCTACGTCTGCTAGCCGCGCGATACTCTCTGCTGCCGGCGCTGATTGAAGGCTCTGGAAAACCACAAAACAAACTTCTCATCTGCCAAGCTTTTTCCCAAATTTTAGTGTCGTCTTCCAGTCTAACCGGATGCAGCGAAATACTAGTATTTCACACGGAGCGACTGCCTATCTGACCTTCACAACACAGTTACTGAGTAACACAATACTCCTAAGTAGGAATGGTTTCCTGCTTTTCGGCATTCTGACCGATTGTGGAGATCAGACTGACAGCCGTGTGGGACCAACTTCTTCTTGCTATAAATAAAACTAATGTAATCCTAACAAGTGCCTATGTGTCAGATGATGCTTCGGGACATTAGATAGACCTGGACAATAATGCAATCACCCAATCAACACGGCCTATCGCAATCCACTATTGAACATAGACCTCGCACAACACAAAGGAGGATGGGCGTGTACCCTAAAACTTCGAGCGATCTGAGATTTTCCCCCTTAACAACTATTGCTTAACATAATTAGACCTTTAAAACTAGATATGAATAATTTTATTGGTTGCCATTGGTTTTCGGGTACCAGCTTCCATGTATTTTTACCGATCCTCCTTTATTTTTAATAACTTTAGATATTACCTCATATAACGCAACAGGTGACTTATACTGCGCACAGATCGCTCTCGATGTTTCTAGGCTGGACTGTGGCAGTATCGCTAGCATCTGTTGCCACAGTCTGCCTACACCCACTCCTAGAAATGAACACATAGATTTGGATATAATGTATCAGAATCAGAACGCCTTCACCAAGGGAGGAAGGTTTTTAGAGTAGAGAAATCAGCACTGTCTGGACTTAAAATACATTGAACAGTCTCCCAAAACGCCCGCTTTCACCAACCCCTGATTTAGCAGGAGAGAAGTGGCAGAAACGCTCCCTAGCAGCAACACCTCTGTCTGTCGCAGCGCAATTATTTCACTAAATTAGTAATGTAGTTATAAATCGCTTTCATATTACTATCTTCCAGAATATAGCTATATCCCTAGGGATTTAACTATATCCCGGCTATAACTATCTTACTGCGACATGTCTATTATAAAAGAAGTCGCAGTGGGCGCTGTATAAGAGGTAAAAAACTGTAGGGTAATTAATATAATTATTGCATGATCTTGAAATCGTTCGTATGGACAATTTAGCCTTTTGAGACAGGTATTTTTCTATGCCTAGACTAAGGTGAGGACTTAAGAGCCTGTGGAAGCCATAATGGCAAATTTTAACTTTGAGTTATAGGCATGGCCAATGACCATGCTTGACCTGATTTATAACTGCTTTAGTGTTAGGATTACTCCAATCTTACCAAGTCATTTAAAAAAAGAAAAAGTAATGTAACTGACCATTTTTATCTACAACGATACAGTTTTTGTTGTCCCCTCGCATGTAGAATCGCGCTTGATCGTCGCAATCTCGTTTCGCCTTCCTGAATAAAGAAACAAACTGTATTTTTACCCGAGTACGGCGAAGCATAAACGAGGAAAAAACAATACATTCTTACAGTGGTAAGGGAACATTAACTTTAGGGCAAAGTGGCATGCGACCACGGCTATCCTCTGACATCACTATGAATATTTATTAAATACATTAAAATATGTAACGTGTAAGTTGTTTATTTAATAGACGATAAATATTTAATTATTTTATACGAGAATATTTTCTTGTTTCATACTTTTTACAGCGTGATTTTTTGTTCATAATTGTTAGCCACACACAGCATAAAACACGTCGACAGTTAAGTCTTATACATATATGTATATGAAAAAAAAATAAGAATGTACTTATTATTAAAAGTAATGATTACCAAGGCGAGCATAAATAAAATAACAGTAGTAAAACAACAATAATAAAATATGTTTTAATATAAATGCCCGTTTTTAAGACCAGGCGAATCATAAAATAAAAAAACGGTTTGAATTATCAACATTCAGCTCAGTGTCTAGAGTTGACATTCATAAGTACGAAGTATTAGTGAAATCAGGCATAACTATATCAGGCTTTATGAAATAAATATACTAACTTAGCTGGTGCTTCGGCGATCGCTTTGGTGAGCTGCACGATAGCCTGAGCCAGTTCACTCGCTGAGTTAGCTATCAGAGTATCACACTCAGCTGATACTAAAAGATCTGAAAAATTCAATTAAAATTAAAAACGATCATGTCAGGCAGGGTTCGAATTGATAATAAGCTTGATAATTATATTATATTATTTATTTCATTAAAAATGTATCTAAAGTGCCGAAAAAAGGCCCTGTTTGGACTGAATTCGAGTGCGTTAAAATAGAAATCGATTTGAGTCAAAAGTTAAAGAGATTACTATAGAATCACCATAGATAATTATCATGATAATTATGGTTAGACTGGAAGCCGCCCGCAACATAGATTTTTTTGAAAAAGCTAGTTCATCAAATGTCACATTACCTAAGTCCTCAAGCCCTACTAAGGCTTTATTAATAAAGTACAGTAAATATTAGGCTTACCTGTTGTAGCTAACTGGAAGTCAATCTCAGTCATCGGGGTTCGATTACTGTTCGATGTCTTTCGGCGAGCTCCGCTCCGAACAGAGTTTTGAGAGCCTCGGCCTTTCTTTCTACAAAAAATAAACAAAAAAAAATAAAATAAAAAAGTAAATGAATCTTGGGGCGTATATCCTGAGACTGGACCCATAAGACAGCTAGATAGACTGTAGAAATTGAAGCGTGAAGAGGCAGAACACAGGTAGAAGTGAATTGAACGAGGCCTTTGCCCAGGAGCAGCACAGGCTAACAAAACAAAAACATAAATTAAAAGATAAAATTTAAATAAAGAAAGGTACCTATAATCTGATTTAAAACAAATAATCATAAATCTGATCATGTTGGTGGGGCAAACATGGCCAGAGATCGCATAGGGTAGAGAGTTTTGGAAAGAGAAAGACCTTTGCCCATCAGTGGGACATGACGTGGGCTAGCAGAAAAAATACAAAATATTTTTTTCAGACCATAGAGAATAGAAGCATGTGAGCTCACACACACTAATGTGAGCTCAACATCTAGTATAGTGTGGAAGGGACACCAACGCGAAAACGGTTAGAAATTTACCACCTGTATTTAAAAAAAAAACAGCTTATTCATAAATTTTGACCGTGTAGGTTGCACTTTTATACGAAACAGCTGTTTTTTTAATAACCGATGAAAATTTTCTATGAGGGGAGGTTCAGAATGATGTACAGAATAAATGGTAACCGTTTTCGCATCGGTGTACCTTCCACCTTGTATTATATGATACAGTACACACCAGTAGTACTCACTTGAAGTAACCGTTTACATTGAACGCGATCAGCGTGAGCTTGCAGTCGCACAGCTGCCGTATCTGCGACACGTGCGGGCTCAGTGTGTGTGAGCTCACCATCTCACAGAGCTCTTCCGCGTCCGCTATTAAAACCGCGCGGTCGCATCGCTCTCGAAGTGCACTTAGTTTAACCTGGTAAACACATTAAATTGTTATTGATAAACAAAATTTAAGCCCGCATGCACAAAAATTACTAAATGCGTTTAAAGGGGGAGCGCCGGGGTAGCCCGCGAAATTCAAAGGGGTTGGAAGTTTTTTGTATGAAGCAAGCGATGCCTGCCTAACTTTCGCCATTTTACTTTATTTCCAAAATAGCGGCCAAGCATAAAGCTAAGTTTTGCATAAGACAAAATCTTCTTAATCGTCACGTTTTCGAGGTATAATCAATCCAAGTTAGAATCTATTCACAGATGGCACACAATCAGTACAACTTTGATTTTATTAGCCACACATAAAACATGTATCAATGTGATACCTATTTACAACATCGTTCTGTCATCTTTTGAAGAGGGCAGAGACAGAATGGTATTACAAATATTATGTTTAACGTTAAACGCATTTAGGAAATTGTGGTGCAATTGAACCTTAGGTTAAGAATGCAATGCAATGCCTATGCAGACCAACATGTAGTTATGATTCAAACAAAAATATGCCTTCTAATCTAATCAAACCAAAATATGAACTTCAGTTACTGACCTGCCCCCCCTCGCTACCCAACGTCCTGGGGATAGTCCTGGTCCACACGAGGAGACCGGGGTTGCACAGCGAAGGAGTCTGTTTGATGTGCGCGCCGGTGACTGCCACCTCCCGAGGTACGTCGGCCATGTACCACCGCGACCATAAGCTGGGGTGACCTTCGAGGTTCATGTGCTAAAAAATTACCAATGATGAAAGATATCTTCCTCTTTATCGTGTGGTTAGTGCCTAACCTGGTGTCAGAGTATTTATGCCACCAATGGGCCTCTGACTTGGCTTTACATGCCGTCGACAATGCTGGTTTCCTGACGATTTTTTTGTTTTTAAGAGATACAAAATGCATAAAGAGGCCTAATGTCCACCTATAGGTGAAGTTGGGCTGTGGATGATAAGTTACTACCTAAAATATTTTTAAGCCTATTTTGATGAGAAAATTGTTGCGCAGCATAATCACCCTAAAACATTCCCACTAATGGGGCACACACAAATATCCTCTCTGTCAAAGGTGGTGGGCCGATATCCATCATACGGACCCATTGCATTTGCAGGTATGATGTGGCATCTCCAAACTTTTGATTCTTGGGCATGCCAACTAGAACCTCATGATGTTTTTCTTCACTTAACTGAGAGCAGTAGTGATGAAATACAGTATAGTATACTTGATGATGAAATAATTTGCACAAGGTAAGGTAAAGTGCTTGGTGAGGGTCAACCTACAACTTTATGCCGCAGAGGTTCAACCACTTATCCTACCTCAATAACAGTCTTATCTACCCTGTGTCACTACATTATAATAAATGCTTTTTTTTAAATGCCGCCCCAAATTAGGAATTTTTCCTGTATCGTGAGTGCGTTTACAAACTCACAAACAAACCAGACCAGGAACAAGGGCATACAAATATTTGTTCTGCAGCACAGCAGCCAAGCACTCAGATGCTGCGCCAACCGTGCCGTCGAAAAATTTTAGATACAACAGTTTCTTGCATTACATTCAACATTACCGAAAAATTAGTCTTGGCAAAAATATACCTTCATACACTCTCCGGGTTTGTACATTTTGTTTATTTCCACAGATGCCTTTTTAGCCAACTTTTCTTCTGCCGTTTTCTGTTTTTTTGTTTGTTTTTCTACTCCTGTTTTTGATTTCTTTTTACTTTTTTGGCTACCTGAAATGTAAAAACACATTCATAAAATTATCATTGATTGAGTTTTTAAGTTTCATCGCAAAATTATTGTAATGAAAATGTAACCTGCACTTTTCTGTTCAACAGCATTATCTTCAAGTTCCATGGCAACGTCTGGACTGCTGCTACGATCATGGGAGGGTGAGTTGAGTAAGTCATCTAAGGCTAAAAAAACAATTATTTTATTATAAAAAAAAAGAAAAAGACACATCCTTTGGTAATAAATTAAAGTGATACTATAGAATGGTGTAATAATTGTGTTTTTTGCCTAAATTAATTAGTCCGATGGGTCCATCAAGAATGGGTTAAAGGTACAGTTTGACCAGCTCAACAGTACTTTCAATAAAATGACCATTAGACTCACTGATGAGGTTATTATCTTCTTCAATATCAAAGTCAGTCATATCAACCTCATTTTGAAGCCTCACTTCAATGTTCTTGTCAGGATGAGATTCATGGTCCATTTGGTCAACTGAAAGAAGGAAAGAAAATAAAACTTTTAAGTATTTTAAAACAGAATTGTCTCAGAGCTATCTGCGGCGTGTGACTACTTGATTCATGTAGATCTCTATTTAACCTTTGGATCCTGGATCCGCAAACTAAACTAAAAGAATCTAAAAAGAATGCATGATGTTGTTTAGTTGTGGATGTGTGTTCCAGCAGTATAATGGCATTGGGCGGATCCACATCCGGCGTACCAAAGGTTATGACAAACAATTTCTATAGCATGTTGGTCAAAATCATCAAACTTCTTTAATAACAAGTGGTTTGTGGCTAATCTTGTCTCAGAGATTTTATGCCGCCCATCGACCTCTGACTTGACTGTACATGCCGTCGAGATATATCTCTCAGGCATGCTGGTTTCCTCACGATGCTTTCTTGTCATTTCTAATTTTATTAGCGTTACATTTACAAGAGTATTTTAAGTTCTGTTAAAATAGTATTGTCGTAGGTAATATTTTCTTTTTCGTAAGTACCTATGTTGTAAAATTTAAGACCACTTAAATTGCAAGTACATTGTAATATGTATCTTAATTTAACTTTAAGTTTGCATGCTTAGTAAAGTCAGCGAAATATGTGAAACCTCTTTAATTGTAAGACCTTATTGTACCGTATTTCATGCAAATAAAGAATGTTGAATCATAGGATCTTTACATGTTCCTTTGTCTGCAGCCCCTGCCACAGATGGTAAGTCATCATCACTCTCTCCAGAAGTTATTGTGTATACTTCTGCCATTTTAATTCAAATATCTATCGATTGAAGCAAAATTCTTCGCGGTACTTGAAACATGTTTACATTTCCTTCGCAATTTTAGTTACGGTTACCGGCTGTCAACTTTCGACCAAAATCAATAGACGATAAACGTACATCTGGTGCATGACAGTAGCATTTTCGTTCATCAATTGTTTTATAATTCTTTTAGGAGGTCTTTAGACGGTCAATTCGGCATTAATACAGTCAAGACTTACAGTAAATAGCTCTGGAGATGGCCTAGAGAGAATCACTAATAACGACAATATGTAATGTAACGATTGTATTTACTTCATAAAAAATTATAGTAACATTATTTCCTTTATTTATTTTTCTAACTTACTGATTACATTTAAAATTCAAATTCCTATACAGGGTGTCCCGTAAATAATGGATCAAACGTAACGGGTAGGTAGCTTACCTAATTTCCAACAACTAATTTGAATATTAAAAAAAAAACCGTTACAGTAACCAAGATATTTTTTTTTTTCGAATTTTACCATTTTGTCTTCCAGAATTAAGTTTTTTTAATGCTGTTGCTGCAAATGATGACATTTTTAGGTATGATTTTTATTTAACTCTTCTGAATAGCTTACTAATGTTATAAGATACCATTTTTTTGAATACCGTTTTATTTGCCTTAGAAAAAAAATCTTGAGTTAAAAAGTTTTTTCTTTACGATGTTAGGACCAAAATTGAAAAATTTCTCCTGTAAAAAAAATGTATGACACCGAAGACCACCATTATTTTAAAAACTTGTACATTTAATAAGGTTTGCAAATTGGTATAAAACTTACGTCTAGTCCTTATCGTTACAAAGATATTGCTATGAATGTGATGAAGAAGACAGAAAATAAATTAAATTGGTACTATTCCATTTTTTCCTTTTCGTAATGGCTTATGCTTGAATGCTTGTAATCGAAGCAGGTAGTTAAGCGGCTAGCATAATTCCGACCCGATGACGTCATCTGTCCGGAATTTGGGACCGCTACCTGTGGCGGAGTTGCACCTCAGTCAGTGTGAAAGGGATAGATAGCGCCGCTTTTTGGTAAATCGGTATGAAGTTGCGCAGGTTCTTTTGTTCTTTCCTGCGCCCTTCACTCGTACAGGCTTCATTGTTGCTTGATTTTATTAGTTTAGTTCTAACTAGTCTCTCTTCGAGTTGCTACGTCAGACAACTTTCGCTCCCGCTCAGTGGCTCGGTGTTTTCTTCTGTAAAATTTGACTTGTGCTGTGTATTTGGACTTTGCTTTGCTTATCGATTTGGAACTCTTTGCGTATTGGACAAACGACTTGGCGATCCTACGGACTCCGAAAACATTCGTTTGTGTGTGCTTGTACGTGTGTGCAGTAGCGCTGAAACCTTATTCAGCCCAATGCCTCGTTATGAGTACACGCCACGGCAATACGCCGAAATGCATTTTATCTACGGAGAAGCAAGAGGTAATGCCAGGGCGGCTGCAAGATTGTACCGTGAAAGATACCCGAACCTGGTTCGTTATCCCGATTATCGCGTCTTTATTAGAGTGCATAACGCGCTTCTTGAGGGCAGAATTCTTGGCACCGGAGTTGGTGGTACCAGTGAAGGACGACCGCGACAAGTTAATGACGAAGTCATTCTTCGAGAAATCGAGGAAGATCCGTCAGTCTCCGTTCGCGTCATAGCGCGACGCGTAGGTATTTCTAGATCGACGGTGCATCGAGTGCTACAACGGTGCCGATTGCACCCATATCACGTGCAACGTGTTCAAACGCTGACGTCGCGTGATTACCAGCCACGAATAGAATTTTGCCAAAGGATGCTTAGAATGATTCGGGCGGACCCGCAGTTTTTTAACAAGATTTTATGGAGTGACGAGTCTTCATGCCGCCGAGATGGATATTTAAATTTGCATAATTTGCACAGTTGGCAGCTGATAAACCCACATTTGATGCGAGAGGATAGGAGCCAACATCAATTTAAAATAAATTTATGGGCGGGAATAATCAATGGGCAAATAATAGGGCCCTTTGAACTACCAGCTACTCTAAACGCCGAATATTATCTCCATTTTTTAAGGAATGAGTTGCCAAGGTTATTAGAAAACGTTCCAGAAGACGTACGGCAAGCAATGTGGTTGCAAAATGATGGGTGCCCCGCTCACTATGCGACGGCAGTAAGGGCGCACCTTGATGAAAGTTATCCGGACAGATGGATCGGCCGATTAGGACCAATTTTGTGGCCTCCGCGATCTCCGGATTTAAATCCCCTAGATTTTTTTTACTGGGGATGTTTAAAAGACAGGGTCTACAAGAAACCAATAACGTCGGAAGAAGAATTACGACAGCGCATCCAATCTGCTGCATCAGAAATAAACCAATGCCGTTTTGTCCGTCGGATAAGAGCTTCCTTTATTAGGAGATGCAGACTTTGCATTCTTGTAGGGGGAAGGCAATTCGAACATTTATTGTAAAAACCAAATAAAACGATTTATTTGAACTAACTGTTTTTTTTTTAGTACGGCCTCCTAATTCTTTTCATACGCCTCAATAATTCAATGAACATTGCCTCTGAAATACTACAGTTACACATTTTAAAGAAAAAAGTTTTGTACACACTTTTTTTTTTTTTTTATTAACGTTGATTTGGAGCACCTCTCAGATTCATAGCAATTATCTTTGTAACGACAAGGACTAGAATGTACAACTTCATACCAATTTACCAAAAATACAAAAGCGGCGCTATCTATCCCCTTCACACTGACTGAGGTGCAACTCCGCCACAGGTAGCGGTCCCAAATTCCGGACAGATGACGTCATTGGGTCGGAATTATGCTAGCCGCTTAACTACCTGCTTCGATTACAAGCATTCAAGCATAAGCCATAACGAAAAGGAAAAAATTGGATAGTACCAATTTAATTTATTTTCTGTCTTCTTCATCACATTCATAGCAATATCTTTGTAACGATAAGGACTAGACGTAAGTTTTATACCAATTTGCAAACCTTATTAAATGTACAAGTTTTTAAAATAATGGTGGTCTTCGGTGTCATACATTTTTTTTACAGGAGAAATTTTTCAATTTTGGTCCTAACATCGTAAAGAAAAAACTTTTCAACTCAAGATTTTTTTTCTAAGGCAAATAAAACGTTATTCAAAAAAATGGTATCTTAAAACATTAGTAAGCTATTCAGAAATGTTAGATAAAAATCATACCTAAAAATGTCATCATTTGCAGCAACAGCATTAAAAAAACTTAATTCTGGAAGACAAAATGGTAAAATTCGAAAAAAAAATAATATCTTGGTTACTGTAACGGTTTTTTTTTTAATATTCAAATTAGTTGTTGGAAATTAGGTAAGCTACCTACCCGTTACGTTTGATCCATTATTTACGGGACACCCTGTATACTTACCGCCAGTAGCTTGGAACAGGGTCCAAGCTACCGGCGGTCAGGGCTCCAGAGAGAGGAACCTCCTAACAATACGAGCAATATTAACATTATTTTTATGATCAAAACGTGCCCTATAGTTGTGCCTGTACCTTTCTTATGAGAATGACGTGACGTGACAGTGAGCAGCTTGTGGAGAATTTGTATTTAAAGTTGTTTTAAGTCTTGTTACTCACATTGGGACTCACCAAACTATTCGTTTCTAGTAGGAATGTTCGTCAATAACAAAATCGTGCAATTTATCATTTCTCAATCATGCACTAAAGGGTGGGTGGAAGGGACACCGTCGCGAATACGGAAACCACATACTCAGTATCTACATCATTCTGAATTCCCCCCCCCACATATAAATTTTTCGTCGGTTATTAAAAAAATGTCTGGAACAGCTGATTTTTTTTTAAATTACCGATGAAAAATTTATATGTGGGGGAGGTTCAGAATGATGTACTGATTACGTGGTTACCGTTTGCGCGTCGGAGTCCCTACCACCCCGTATAACATTTTATACCGCTCAACTCCTCCGTGTGCATCTTCTATTGCTATTAAATATAGGAGAGAACACACCAACTTTATCATGTTTCTGATCCCACTTATCGTTGTGTCGGTACTCGTTACAAACCCATAAAATAAACTTCACAACCCTTAACTCCAATTAACTCCCATTTGTGCATTGCCTAAGCTTTATCAAAGAGGCTATAAAAAAGCGCGGAGAAACAGCATAACCAGATAAAAAATAGATGATTTGACAGCTCGACCAGGCGGCAGGCGCAGTCCCAGCAAGAGACTGGGGGGGGAGGGGTTGTTCACACAAGATTGGGGAAGGGGGGTTAGATATTAATGGGTTAAACACTATTGAACAATTTTGAAAAACGCAGTTTTAAATCAACCATCTCTGGATTTTCCTATACGCAACGATCATGGGCGCCGACAGGTTTATTTCCGGGGGGTGAATCTTCAGCTTCCCGAAAAGAGCTTGTACTCCACCACGAATATGTAAGGTTTTCGTTTGTCGGTGTCGATTCATGTAAGGAATAGTTTTGTCGACTTATAAAGAAATCGTCTTGACCCCTGGGACCGCGCCTGGACAAGAGCCAGTGAGCATTAAACGCTCATTTCGTAAATCAGACATAAATATATTATCATGTCTCCTTTCAGCGCTGTTTACGCTGTAGCGCTATGTTCCATTGGACAGCAGCAATGATGGGTCGTAGATTGATTCCTGTACGAAGTGTTCACGCCTGTAATTCCCGAAGGCTTAGGCAGAGGTGTACCTAATAGTGCACCCACATTTCGCCAGTTAAATTTGAGTCCCGTGTATATAGGGGCCGAGCCTATTGCCGTCAACCGGACACAAATCCGGACTTCTTGGCTACGACCGAGAAATTCCCCATGGAAAAACACAATAACAATTGTGCCGACACGGGAATTGAACCCAAGGCCTCATGCTCAATAGTCGTGATGGCGACCACAAAGTAGACTAGCGAGTCTAAACAAGGAACGAGAAAGAAGGTAAGTACTTAATAATAATGACAAAATTAAAACTTATTTGGTAGTTACCTCCTTGTGACAAAACATGTAAATAAGCATAGCGCCAACACTGGTATTGTGTTCAGACTTCAGCTGTAAGAAAAACGACGATAAAAACAGTCCAGACAGGCGAAACTTCGGACATAACAATCAGTGTTCCTCTCTCCTCTGTCCTCCTAATGGAAACAAAACACTTACGAATATTACGAGTCGCTTTTATTAGGAAAATCAAGACTTCCGCGACGTGTATCTATGTGTATCAACTTCGGAGTTGTATTCACGATGTATTTAGCCATGCTTTTACCAGTCGGGATTTTGTTTTTGGGAATACATTTTGATTTGATTTTAAAATAATAGGTATCTAGTCACCAATCTAATTGGTGGAAGTTGATAGTAGGTACTGAAGGCTAGACGTACATACATACTTATATTCTGATACTAGCGGACCCCCGCAACTTCGTCTGCGTAACATTTATGACTGATGTTCCGCTCCTATTGTTCGCAGCGTGATGTTATATAGCCTATAGCCTTCTTCGATAAAGGGGCTATCCAAGACTAAAAAAAATTTCAATTCGAACCAGTAGTTCCTGAGATTAGCTCGTTCAACCAAACAAACAGACAAACTCTTCAGCTTTATAATATTATAATTATAGATTTAAGAAAATAAGAGTGGGTATAGCTAGCCAAAAACCCTACATACTTAGATTCATAATCTGCGGCAAAAAGCATATTACTTAAGTATAATTTCATTCTAAATCCTATTTACCTAAACTATTTTAATAACCTAAACATAAGTGTGTACAAACACCCGCCAGGTCTTGGTGAGTCTTGCTGAACATATTATCTGGTCGATCTGAACTGGATCGATCGTCCGATCAAAATTCAATATTTGGTGGGTACGTAGGTATTCCAAACATGTCCCGCTCAATTGAAATTCTAGACACGCAAATTGTCATCCCGGAAGCTCTGAACATCAATAATTTTAACCCTTAGTTATAGAACTAGAAACTAAAGCTATGTCTGGACTGTACGAAAACCACGTTGAGCCGAATTCCGGACGCGTTGCGCGCAGTGCTACCCAAATTCCGGATAGGTTTGAAAACGCTGGCTGCCAAGTGGCAACAAAATTATTGAGAAGCCTCATTGAGGCAATACAGGTAGAGTCAGGGACTAATCGAACATTATCGATGGGTTGGTATACAAAACACGGAACGAAGAATTATTGAACGTGAATTAAAACATGAATCAAGTTCCCGTAAAATATTATGTGAAATAAGTTTTGTTGTTGATTGTTCATAACATTGAGGACATTGTTCGTTACATTCATTACTTGTTCATTACATTTTTCATTACATTGTTCATTACATTGTTCTATACATTGTTCATTACATTGTTCATTACATTGTTCATTACATTGTGGACAGTCTTAACGTAGAATCGCTCATTTCTAAATCAACTAACTCATGATCTTTTCATCTTAAAAAAACATCATCATTCTATTATTCCACGCATCTGTCGGTCGTCATCTCAGTTTTCACCGACTTTCTAGCCATATCATCTTTTACAAAATCTTCTTATAAATTATTTCTTCCCTTACTCTATTCCTGATGAACATTTTGCCATCTGGAAACTCATCATCACCATCTTCCTGCCCTTGTTCCATTCTACTTGAGGTCGGCGCAAAGCATTTTTCCATTCTCCCCTGTCAGACGTCTCGGCATCATTTTTTTCTTTCCATCGCGAAACTAATAGTGTTTATTTATCGATGTCAATTTAAGCAAATCGCGTGGATTGAGAATTTTAGAAGCTGTAAGTAATTTAAGCATACACAAGTTTATTTTTGTTAGGATTGCATCATCGGTGACATAATCAATCAGAATTAATTTCGTGATTGTTAGATTTGTCATTGCCTAATCAGAATGCAAAAACGACTAGAATTGCTCGCCAGTTTGAATTTTATTTGATCGATTTTTTGCTACATTGCGGGAGGCACCTGTGCCAGTCTGTTTAAATATTCGTTACCTATGAGAACCTCTGATTGGATTATAAATTCTTTTTCTTATGACTAGACTCTGCCTACACAGATCGGTTACCGTTGAGATGAGGTTTCGGTGGTTTGGATTAGCTATCACCAACATCATTCATCCGAAAAAGGTCAATTGCTTGACCTCATAGGCTTCTTCCAAGTCGACGGGTTCTGTCTGTGCTTCCTGCATCCAGCGGATTCCTTTATTAGGTTAACGTCCAAATTACAGGAATCGTGTAGCCATGCATACCTATGTTAAAATCAATCTCAAAAATAAGAATGTAAATTGGGTGGATAACTACTACAGATTTTCTCTCACAAAAAACGATTACGTCATCCAGGTAAACGAAGTGCTCCCCTCGTTCCTCTTGAAGTCATAGAGAGAGCACTTTATGTCTCCCCACGCTTTCATGGCAGTAATTAGAAAATGATTCAATGAAGAATCTCAATTGCCCATTTATAACTCGAAAGGCACCACAACTACAATACTGCAGAAGTCAGTGCACGTTTAAGTTCCTACTACACCACAAGTGCGGTTAGAAACCGTGAAAAGAATAAAGAAAACTTAAATGCGGACAGACTGGAACAAAAAATAGATCTATTACCAAGGAGGCAAGAGTCAAATACTCAAGATCACATCACAACAGCCGTACACCCAAAGGCCATTTTAGAAGCAAACAAATCAGGCGACAACGCTTAGGTATTTACATTCGAACAAAACAAATATGAACGCAGCTTTTTTTGATCTCTCGTGTCTGTTTGTTCTAAAATGTTTGCTCTATGTCTGCACGGAGGGCTACACGTTCGGCGTTCCCTCCACTCCAGTTCGGCTTTGTTTACGGGGGCGAGCGGGCGTTGCACCTCCCGCGGGCTCGACACGCCGACGCGCACGCGTGACTAATTTAAAAATAAAACTTATATTCGCTGCTGCACATCCTGTGTTCCACGACCAAATTGACTTAAAACTCATCCCCAATAACTTATTCCTACCAAAGTTTCAGTCATAACTAAGTTTACAGCCAAACAAAAAAGTTTTGATTCGCATTCCTTTCCAGGCGTGCAAACTTGTGCTAAATATTTCAGTATTTTTATTTTGAAGTTTTTAGTGCTATGCAACCAAGTCTGCTCCACAGTGTTTACTAAATATTTGGAAACCGAACATAGAGAGAGATAAATAAACAAACTGTGAACTGTGTGAATATTATGGATGTCTGTTCGAAATTCTAAATCTTAAAAAAGTAAAAATGGATTGGCGCGAAAAACTGTTTGGAAAGGTATTGGTCAAGTGTGAATCTGGGACTCAGAATGGGAAATTCGAGAATATTTCGACGTTGGAGGCTTTGTCCGATTGTGTGGATGAGGGTGAGGGGGCAGTGTGTGGAATATACTTTTCCTTCGCGAATATAAGTGATACGAGTGACGATTTTGGTGTCCGTTTGGAGGAGGTCTACAAACGCGTACATCCTCGGTTGAGGGTGGTGCAGGTGGTGTTGTGGGCTCATGTTGGCACTCCTGAGGGGCTGGTGGAGCGGGAGGCAGGGTTCCGGAGAAGTTTAATGGGGAAGCCGTGGTTCGCTGTGCCCTTCCATGATGTAGATACAAAGGCAAGAATAAATTTACAAATAAATTAATTTAGAAAGACCCTAGGAGTCTTTTTTTTCAGCTGTAAAGAGACGGTTTCTTTCATGCCTCACAAAGTAAAAACGAAAGTAATAAGAATAAGAGCTACTCTAATACGCTCGGTAGACATTGTAACAACTTTTCAGCTCAAAATATTGGCTTCAAAAGACCATACGTTACGATAAGAGTCGTTCTGGCTCACTACCCAGTCTGGCCACTCTCCAAAGTAATATACATAAAAACTTCATGCGTAGTGTATAGAAATGGGACCCCAAACGACGTTGAATGTTGACCCCATACTAAGAAACCTCCGGACAATTTGAATAGAATAAATCACAGATTCTACGTTATTAATATTTATAGTTTTGTAAAACTTTGGTATGCCCCCACTCGGAAGAGCAGCATAGTTTTCAAAGATCTTTCGCTATGGACCACAATAAATAATTCAATTTCCAAGTTGCCAATGTGGTCAGTCTTTCATATTTATTTGTTCATGCATGCGTGCAATACATTTTTTTCTGGAAATAACCAGCATTATTATAAGCCACTTCCCAACTTCGTGGTGTCAAAATCACGTTTATTACTTAGTAGGTACAGCTTATTAACAAAAGTATAGACACTTACATATAAAGGAATATAGGCATGCTACCTACACGGTTTTCTGAAGAACACAGAAAAATTGCCACTCCAGCCTCGTGGATTCCAAAAAAACCATTTCAAGCATCTCGACGCTTAGCAACAAACGCTTAAGCACTTAAATGTTAATCCTCACTAATTGACGTCTTAAAACTCTCATGATGAAACCACTAATAAACCTCTTTGAGTCTTCGACAACTCGAAAAACAAACACGGGAAGCTTTCAAGCAAATTAAACAAATCATAATGAGAGAGCGAAATATCTGAAAACGTTAAACTGCTTATAACATCAAACGCTTGAGTTAAAACTTCGCACAAACACTTAAAGATTTGCCTTTAATTCTGTTTTAATTTATTTTATAAATGTTACCTTTGATACTTTGTGGGGGTTTGCTGGAGGGCTTTGAGAGCACGTTTGTTTCTTTTTTATCTTCTGGTAATTTTCAAGTCAGTTTTTAAATGTTTATAATTTAGAATTCGTTCGTTTGCGAAATATTTCCATCTATCTTCAATTGGCGAAATGATTTCATTCCAATACTGCTAGCTATATTTTAATCACTTTATGTTGCTTCAGAATTCCAGATTAAAAAAACGAAAAAATGAACTTTACTCTTGCCTCTAGCTCCTTCATCAATACTAAAGCCTGAGAAAGGGTTTACCTTGATAAAATCATTTATAATGTCATTAGTTATAGATATTAGTTAGTAAAGGTATTAGTTATAACTATAAAATAAGTTATGATTAATTAAGGCGCATTTATCGCATCGGGTTAGCATGTAATGGTAAATGTAAGTAGATAAATAAATAAATACATGTTTATATTTTGAGAACACTCCCACGTCAACATTGTCATTCTATATCAATTTAAACTGCACAATATCCATTCCGTTATCCATTGCATCAATTGTTACATCATTATGTATATATCTACCTCGAAGTACATACCCACAGTTATCCCACAGTAACCGATGACAATATGGGTATCACAATACAACGCAAGTGAATAAAACCATAATGAAACTAACTCTGTCTGTCTGTTAGGTACCCTTACACGCCTAATCGGATGATCGGATTTGGATGTTTGATATACGGATAGATCACGCAATGGGTTTCTATGACATGTATAATGTTTACTTGTTATCCCGATCTCGGTAGTACGTTCCCGTGGGATAATTTATGACCTTCACACGGGTGAAAATCAGTCTATCAATCAACTTGCCAGTCCACAGCTGGATATTGACCTCTGCTATTTGTGCCACAACACCTTCCCCTTAGACTTCTACATCTAGTCCGATTGTGACCCATGCAGACACCTTTCTAAGATCACACGGGCATAGCAGCGAGCAAAAACTAGTATCTTCAGAAAGGTGTGGTCATATTTAACGATGTAGCCAACCAACAAACTAAAAAACTTTGTCCCTGGGACCAATGGGAAAAATGGCCAACTGTCCCGTTCAAAGCTTCAGAACCTCGACCCAAACGGAGATGATCGCATGGAGAATGTGGTTCGGTCTGATGGTCTCTATCACACTCTTAAATATGACCACGCCTTTCCGATACACGTTTCTATATAAATATAACTACATAATGTACTCTGTGCATGTTATCATGTCGTTCTTTGTCGGCCATGTTCATTCACTCACAATTTGCCGCTACCGACACGCGACATGCATCGCTAGTACAGATTATTATGACATTTATAGACTTTGTTCCTGTCGATAACAAATGCGTAGATTCTGCGAATGTGTCGGTAGCAATAAAGGACGATACTATGTTTGCATACATTACTATTGTCACATTCTAATATTTATATCCTAAAACTTATCATTTTACGACACAAATCACTACTACTCTACGATACAAATCCTTCTGAAGTTCGAGACGCAACAGGCAACGAAAGCAACCTTTATGATGATCGGTTACTAAACTACAACATACTATGATTAACTTTACTCATTTCATTTGACTCAAACTACTTTGTCAACTAAATAGATGGACCCAAAATCACTGTTCCTGCCATTCAGAAAAACATATTTAGTATAACCCCAAACCCAAACCAGCGGGGCCATGGTTTGGAAATTCATCGATTTTCATTGCGTAACTTAGGTAGCTTCGTTGTCGAGCATTTGAAGCAACACAACATTTAACACCACGCCTGTAGTTAGCGAAGGATTAGGCAGAAGTGTACTTATTAGTACCTACAACCAACATTTCCCTAGTTATGTTTAAGTCCAATGTAATAGGAGGCGAGCCTATTGCCATCAACCGGGCACTAAACCAAACTGCTAATGAGAAATTCGTGATGGAAAAAACCCAATAACACTTTTGCCCGACTTGGGCATCGAAGCCAGGACCTCATACTCAACAGTAGGTCTTCCGGCCAATACACCAACGAGGCAATCAAGAGTTAAGAGTGGTAAAGAGTGTTACGCAATAACCCCGCAATACCATTTCCAGGCCATTAATTTCAGTAGATAACTACGATCAATATCAATCTATTTTAAGTAAAGACAAGTCATTAATCACAGACCGTTTCCGCGTTCATCTGAAAGAAAAGAAAATGCCTCATCAGCAGCTGGTCAGTCCCACGTAAGTTGTCAGTCATCGGGGAGAAACTATCGAGGTCGTCAGTAATGGATTAGGTCTGTCTTGTTGTCACCCCGAGGACTGATTGTCTGGTAGCGAAATAGTACTATTTATAATAGCAGTAGGTACTTACTCTAAGTTATTTAGCTAGAGGTGTTGCCAAACATTAAACACAGGAATACTATTATCTATCTAAGAGTGGTTTTTACCAATGAAGCTGAACGCGTTCAGAAGCTGTCATTGTCATGATTGTTATGGAATATAGACGCTGACTACTCTTGAACACCGTTTAGATGGGCTGTCTTTAAATTGGACGACTCCACTAAATGAGGGATCAATTAATTACCGTCGATGACCATTAACATAAAACTGTTACCACTGATGCTATTACTGCAAAAGATTATAAGACAGTGATGGTACTGATCTAACTAGACTGAAAAGACGAATAGGTACAACAGATACTGAATATTTGAAATATTCTCACAAACAACATCGTCATTCGAAAAGTCAACCTAAAAATGTATCAAGAAAGATGCAAGAAAATGCAGCCGACGCAAGTAAAAACGCGAAATTCCCTCGAGAACTACCAGGCGTCCATAAAATCCAAGGAATGAATAGCTCGCCCACATCTGCATAACTACTACTACCTTAGAAAGTTCCTAGGTTCATTGAAACGGGGGCCCCTAGTAATTACGGGTAAGAGCCGAGGGTTGCGTCAATGCCATGTATCACCCTAAATTACTCTCTCCACCCCACACTTTCGCTTGGAGGGGCTTTTTTACAAGTACACAGGTGCGTTTTGATACATTAACGTAGTCTGTTTATGTTAAACTAGCCTTTATCTTCGTTTGCATAGAGATTCTTTTAAAACAATACCCTTCCTACCTTAACAAGATTATATAGAAAAAACTCGTAAACTTTTATGCAAACCTTCCCTAGAATCTAATTTCGTTCCAAGAGCAATGACAAGCACGTCCTTTGTAATTTCTTAGCTGTTTCCATTATGTAAATGAAAAGGAACCTTACTGAACAAGCAAATTCACTAATGCTAATAATTGTATTAACTTGGATCGGATTTACCGGGCTGATAGCCAGGAAACATTAAGGTTTTTTGCGCAAACAATCTTTTTATTTCTACTTGGGAGTGTTTTTTCTACCAATGTTTCAGGAAATTTCATTTCTTCTACATTTTTGTAGGTATGAGTTTGGCTACTGGCGCAATCTTCTTACAAATAAATTGTACACTCCTGTCAACAGACAACATTCAAGATTCGCCAGTTGCCGAATTCATGTCTAGTTTCTCGGTTCGCTAAATTGTTCCCAGGTCTCCAATTTGGTCCCTACATAATAAAAGCTCATGTATTTAGATCTAAAGATTTCGCTCGGGCTTCCCACAGATCCCATTTACCCGTGAGCACCCATTAAGTAAGGAATTTCTCGGAATCCACTCGTGAAAGAGGGTGCAAACGATACTGACCCAGCAGCACTGCCTTCATTGGACGACGCAAATGATAGGAACATAAAGGATGGGATGAAATAAAAACTGATGAAAGCAGCGATACTTTGAGATAGAAATATGAGACACCTCCGGATGAAATGAGAACTTGTAGCACGTATTCTTTTTGCCGTAGGGAATAGCTGTGTAGCTGATTTTAACAAAGATAAGAAACATTCAAAAGAGGAAGCTACAAAAAGAAAAATGTCTGCTATATTTTCCTCGATCCCATAGGTTTCTAAGAACCATCACGATAGTAATGTGTCTATTCAAGAGACTTGCTACAAACATAAGCAAAAACAAATGAACTGAAAGATAATTTCCCCTAGCTTTATCATTATCGGACGATTGCTTACAACTTTATAAGTCTGAAAACAGTTTCAACACACACAGTCACACGGAACCCTGAGACCGGTCAGACAGACGCACACATTCGCATTAACGATTAAACTCAAGTACAAAAGCATCGGCACACGTGTTTTTGATCGTGTTCATAAGCAGACCTTATTATTTGATTCAGTGAGAGTAATCTCTTTTTAGGGCTTGTAAGAACTTTATGAAGCGAAATAAATAATCTAGAAATCGATATGAATGTTTATAGTATAAAATCTAATACGACGTTCTAGAGCCAAAAGTTTCTCGTTAAAGATGGAATCTTAAATGTCATGAACTTAGCACGATAGGTAATTAATTCAATACGTAATTTACAAACTATAATGCAACTTAAAATAAACATGATAAAATCAAAAAAGAATTAAAGGCCGTCAAAAAATTCGTCCGCATCAGTGTCCATGGGAATAATGCCCAGAAGGCTGGCAGCATTGCCAAGTTAAATGGCAATTGGCAATGCTGATCTTCTAGCCAATAAATGATTTACATAAAATATGTCCTCATTATAGTATAGAACAGCTTCAACTGAATTGGAAGTTGTTCAATGAACTATCAGTGCTCCTTATCTGCATGTAGTTCTGAGAAATTATATTGATGGATTCATTTTAGTTAACAGAGTAAGAATTCCAATAATCGATTAATGAATTGAAAGACAATAGCCGATTTCGTTTTATCGACAACTCATTGACAGGGCTGATACCACTTCACTTCAATCAACTTTAATAAAATCTAAGTAGATACTTGTATTTAAAACAGCTGTACTACTGAGAACCAAAATGAATACAATTTGGAAGAGTACACTGCCCCACTAAGCCCGAAGCGGATTTAAAAAAAAATGTAAAGTACATTTTGATGGTATCGGATAGCTTAAATAAATACGCGTCTAATGAACTACGCTAAATAGCAATTACTATTTTGAAACAAACAAAAACCTAAGAATTAAAAAAACTAATCCATAAAGTTTTAACCAAACTATATTTACAAATCTTCAATTTTCTCAAAACTAGCTTTCTCAGAGATGCCGCTTGTGCGTTTAGTACGGCAGTACATTACAAAAGCCGCACAGGCGCAATACGAAACGATTTTGATTCACAATCATAATAATAATCCAATTTCTATTCGAAAACACGAACCGTTGCGGGGAACACCTAGAATAGCATGACGACATAAGCAACCTGATAATAACTAATTGAGGATTCAAATAGATAGTCTAACCAAAAAGGTTTTAGTCCCTACTTTTACAATTCTCTACAACAATATTTTGCGTATAAACGAATGCCGACTTAATTTTGTATAACCTCGACAGTTTAAGTGAACACTGACAGAAACATAGCCATATATTCCGACATTGTTATTCAATATCCATGGTTAGAATTTCATTTAGAAATATGCAGCCAGTAGGAAATATTTCGTTGAAACGGTTTGGGCTAGGGATGGGAAAATGTAACTAGATTTAAGAGATATGTATAGCTGATATGCCTCGCCCGTCTGGGATAGTTTTAAATCTTTCCAGGGTTTTCAAATTCTTCTTCTTCTTATCGTGTGGGTAGTGCCTAACCTGGTGTCGGAGTTTTTATGCCGCCCAAGGGTCTCTGACTTGGCGTTGACATACCATTTTTCAAATTTAACCGATAGTATATGTATATATAGTTCTGATATACTCAGATTGGAATCTCGAATCTGTTAATTTATGGGTAGTAACAAAATGTTTTGCTCTTGTATTGTAGATTACTTTAACTTGGTTACTTATTGTAGTGACATGAGATTATTTTAATAGCTAACACAGAATCCGAATAAATTTATATTTATCTTGCACTGAGTGTATGGGTTGGTAATGTTTGCAATTTTAATTTATCAATAAGGGCTAGTAACTTTAAACCAATAACCTTATTTTTGCGAAAACTCATTTTTTCTAATGTTGTAACCTTTTTGCTGTAAGCATTCAATTCTTGTACCGTTATTGAGATTCTTTTGAAAATCCCTTCGGCTATTTTTAGCGGGGTATTTAGATTTATGTGAAGATTCCTTTCGTTATTTATATTCTTTTGTTAAGATTTGTAAATATCTAATTAAAAGTTGTCTCTGTGAGTTACAATCTGACAATTTAATAATAGATGTACCTACATATTTTGGAAATCCCAAGATGGCCAATTTCTGTGATGATTTTTATTGGATTTTTTGTAAAGCCTTGCATGTAAAAGTATAAATTTGACATTTTACGAGTGGACTACTCGTAAAATGTCAAATTTATACTTTTACTGAAGTTAAAGATAAACCGTTTCAAAACATTTCTTTCACAAACCCACCTCTCGTTTTAAAGCACTAACAGTCAACCCTACAATTCTCTTTACGACGCATTGTTACAACACCAGCGTTGCATTGTTTGGTGCTGTAACATGAGCCTGTAACGATTATTTATCACTGCTTTGTAACATCAGCGACCCGGAGAACAATGGGGCGAGATGTGTGGAAACATTGTTGAGGAATCTACGCTAAAGTAAAACGAGAACGTAAACGGCGTCAACTCTTTGTGAATATGTTAAAAACAAAAAATGATTCGTTAAGTAAACCAGCTTGTAATCATTTTACAGCATATCAAACAGATTACATCCACTGAGTCCGAGTGGTGGATGACGGCCCACACTCACGGAGAGACATGCCTGTGTTCCTGCAGTGGAAACATTTTAGGCCAATTCATCATCATTCTCCTGCCCTCATCCCAATTTATTTGTCGTCGTTGCAGCATGTCTTCTTCTTCCATACCTCTCTATTACTCGTCATCTCAGCAGTTTCCAGTCATATCATTCTTCACACAGTACATCTATCGTTTCTTTGGTCTTCCTCTACTTTTATACCCATCAATTATGTGACTACAGCAAATACATTCTGCAGTTGTGGATCCTCGTTTATCCTGATTGCAGATTTGACACCCTCAGATCAAAATTTAGGAGACGAACATAAGAAATGAATAGATATAATTCTAGAGAACAGGCTCTACATAATCTAACTAACTGAATTAATGATGACGAACATTGATGCTACTTAGTCCATCTGACTAATAAATAAAATAAATCGACATCCTAAACTCGAACTCTCGACCGCTAAATCTAATATCCCTCTCACTCCTTGTATGGGAGGGCTGTGAGTGAAATATAGCAGAAAACTTGATTGCTTCCAACTCGGCATTGTTTACATCATCAATCTTCGTCAACCAGTAGGTTCTGTGTACATTTCCCTCGACGTATGAAACCACTAAAACTTTCAGATTCGATGGCAGTTTACCTGACACCTTAGCCATACCTAAGTTTTAAGTGATTGTCAATTTAAATGGCTTAGCTGAAATTATACCTTTTACATTGAGAGTAGTTCATTTTTTTTTTATTTGTTTCCAATTGGCCCTTGTTTTTCATCTTAGAACATGGATCAGAATAACTGTTATTTCTATTTAGTACAAATTATGGCCTTTAAAGTCTCGTTGAGAGGTAACGCTCAGATTTTGGGTAGCTAGAAACAATGGCGCTGTACGAGTTCTGTGAGTTTTAACATTTACTCTTAATCTTTTAAGCTTTCTATGTTGCATGATTCCACCTCATCTGCGTAGCCTATTCCCAACAATGTTGAGATCGACCTCGGTCTAATCGGTTCTGAATCGAGAATTATCTGTGTCCCAATTAATCTAGAGTCGTCGCAGCAGGTCTTCTTCGCCATACTTCGCTATTAGTCGTTATCACAGTAGCAACCCTTCATATCCTTGCTACCTGCGTGATCGTTTTTCATTTACCCGCCCTTCCGATGCTCGTTGTAGATCCCACCTTAGCCATCATCTCAATTTCCCATCCCATAAAACCGACTTCTATTCTTACTCCTTCTCTGTTCATGCAGTACGTTTGTGGAACTCACTTCCGCCCAACATTCGCGATGCCAAAACTATTTCAGTCTTTAAAAAACTAGTCAAAGAACCACCTATTTTCTATAGTTTGATTCTGTATTTGTATTATAGGTATACATTTATATTTATATATGTATTATTAAAATAAATAAATATTTAATTGTTATATAAGTATGTATGTTTATTATCTGTTTAATTATGATTGTTTAAGTTATTTATTTTATAGTTAATTTATTCTTTTTACACACTGTGTCTACGTTTCTTATCTATCTAACCTCTCACTTCTCTGTGTGTACATAAATAAATAAATAACCCCCATTCTACCCATACCATCTTTCACACAGTCCATCCACCATGTATTTGGACCGTCCGTAGTCTTATAGCCATCCACATTCATACTCAAATCATTCCTCACGACATTTTTGTAATTCCACCGCTCTGTGCCCTCCGAACACATCCATACACATTACCCTCAAAACAGAATCCTTTTTTGATTTGTGGCTCGCATCCCTGGCCCGTTGTTGACACACGTTCACAAAGGGCAGTAGTGACTATCGCATTGTTCCCGGGGGCTAAGCCGGGAGCATTATCTCGGACAGGGCTCGTATCGGCGGGTCTGTGTTACTTGTGTTGCCAAACAAACTTTACATGCATTCTAAATAAAATGGATGTGTATTTGTTGTAAAGGTATGTTTGGCAATGTCCTTTGCCTTTTAGGTAATTAGGTAATGTTTGGGTTGTCTGGTTCCCCGTTTGTCCGCTAAATATCTGCGTTTAATTTTTTAAGTCATTATTCATCGAAATAAGGCTTAGATTCAACACTTTTTGAACGTCAAAATGACATATGAAAGTCCTATAAAGAAAAATCACTTAATTTTTCAATTAGGGACGATAAAAAACAATGTAGCTACCTTAAAATTGTCATATTCAACAACAAACTCAAAGCTTCTTTTCATTTGAAGTGACAACACTGACGGATTATGCCGATAAAAGTAAAATCCACGTGAAATGAGGGTAGATGAATACGGTCTTACCGTAATCCGAGCTTTACAAATTGAGGTCTAACGAAAATAGAAAGATAGGATCTTGGTAGAATGATGATATTGGATGAGTAGGTAAAATAATAATTAAAACATGAATAAACTACAAAGAAGTCCTCCTAAAAGGAATATAGGTACCTAGGTAATAATATCGCGAGTCTTTCTGTGTATATTTTATTTTGTAAAGAAGGGTAGTTAATTTTGCAGTTTGATTTTCGAAACTTTAATGTGTTAGGGATTCAAAATGAAATTTAAATAATATATTTGCGTAAATAAGGTACAGAAAGTTATAATAAAAGATACAGTATATTGATCTCTTATTCTTACTCTTATATATTTTAACCAACTTCGAAAAAATGAGGAGGTTCTCAATTCGGTTGTGTTTTTTTTTGTGTTTGTTACCTCATATCTCCGTCATTTATGAACCGATTTGAAAAATTCTTCTTTTATCTGAATGGATCTACTTCCCGATTGATCCCATAGAAATTTCATTAAAATCGGTTCAGCAGTTTGGTTTTGAAATCAAAATAGCTGGAAAAAATGTCATCCAAGTAAAAGAAATTGCGAAATTGATACTTGACAAGGATTTGTGTGTGATACTATAACTAAAAAGGGAAAAAAAAATAAAAATAAAAAAAAAAAGATAAAAACTTTTTTGCAAAAAAAAAAAACCGATTTCCAAAAAAAAACACTAAAAAGTGGAAAATAACATTACTTTCGGAAATCGGTGACTATGGTTTGTTTCATTGACTTTTTTGGCAAAAAAGTTTTATACTAGCTGCTGCCCGCGACTTCGTTCGCGTGAAAATTTTGGTGTGTTTTTCTGGGATAAAAAGAAGCCTATGTCATTCCCTAGGATATAATTTATCTCTATACCAAATTTTATAACGATCCAATCAGCCGTTTAGGCGTCAAAAGGTAACAAACAAACAGAGTTACTTTCACATCTATACTAATATTATAAAACTAAAGAATTTTTTTGGTTAAACGCGCTAATCTCAGGAACTACTGGTTCGAATTGAAAAATTATTTTAGTGTTGGAGGTCAGATAGGTTATCGCTTCATGTAAAATATATATGTATATATGTATATAATATATATGTATTCAGCTGCATCCGGTTAGACTGTAAGCCCACCCCAACATAGTAGCAAAAGGCTAGGCAGATGATGAGAGAAGTTTCCACTTTTTTAGATAACAATTTATCAAAATTGACACAGCAAATAACGAGGTTGGCTATAACTACTAAATAGCCGACCATACAAAGGAAGCCTGCAATCTCCATCCCAACAACAACATCCAGAATAGTTCGTTTTTAAAATTCAAAAGCCAAAAGTTTTGACATCTCACTTCCCTTTGCCTCTCAACCCTTGTGCAGCAATGCTTTGCCATGACAGCATTGTTTAAACCCGGCTATCATGTCATGTCACCCCCAATGCATGCCACTCGGAAAAGGAAACGGGAATTTCGCGCAAACGGAAAGCCGGAATAGTAATGTCAAAATATTAACGAAGTTCTGTCTGACGTTGTAAAAAGATTTATGTCAGTTTTGGGATGAGTTTTGTATTCGTGAGTAGGTTTCTTCTCACTTTCCTAACTTGGAATTAATGTAAAGTCAGAGTAATTAAAGTATTAGCACGTTTAAGTTCTCAAAAGCGCAAAAAACTAACAAGAAACAGGCTATACCCATTTGCCTGCTCATAAACACTCTCCCACAATTACTTCAGTTTATCCGTGACCATGGTGCTTGCAACAGTGGCAAAATATTGGGAATTCAAAACAAATAGCAAACACGCTAAATATCCTGTTTTCAGTGTTAAGAATAGTGTTAGCACATTTGCTACGCACCAACCTAAGATGTTCGTAAATTGAAATCACAATCATCGTTCTTTCACAGTTGAATGAAGTGGCTATAAAACGGCAAATTACTGCGTCAATTTAATAAGTTATCATTATAAACACATACATTTTTAGGAAAGAAAACATGCACTCAATTGACAGAAATTGCTAATACGCAGTCAAGGATCGAAGCTCCTTCCTTCAGGAAGTGCATCTTGGACTCGCTCATCATATCAATTGTTTCCTGTCATTTCTATAATGAAGACTGAAAGTTAGACTGAGATCTAGAACATCCTCTAATTGACCCTTAGTTGACTCATATTGGCATAGGCGTACTTTGCTCTTTTATTTCCAAGTGGTGTCGAGTTACCTATTACCTGAACTGTGGTGGTCAGATTCAGCTGCAGCCGGTTAGATTGGAACCTGACCGCAACATGGTTTCGTCATAGTTGCATAAGTATTTATTATTATTTATTTCATTGTATTTATATGTTTTGTTTATTACATTATATTTATAATAGTAATCTGCTTTATGTTTTATATGTAATCCATTTTCTCTTCGTCTTTTACATTGGTCTACATAACAACACACTTTAGAGTGACGTCATGTTATTTCTCGCACCATGCAACCTACGTCATTGAAATTAAACATGTCTGCATTTCAGCTTAATCGGTAACCAGGGAGTGGGTCAAACTTCCAAGATTTTTTACAAAGTTACAAGTGATGTAAAGCGTGTTAAACAAAAAAATAACCTCTAAAACCGACTTCAAAAAAAAAAACACTAAAAAGTGGAAAATAACTTTACTTCCGAAAGTCGGTGACCATTGTTTGTTTCATTGACTTTTTGCCACCGACTTCCGAAAGTTTTTATTTTACCCTTTTTAGTTATGGTATCTCACACAAATCCTTGTAAAGTATCAATTTCATAATTTCTTTTACTTGGACGACGTATTTTTTTCAGCTTTTTTTTATTTAAAACCAAACTATTTAACCGATTTTGATCAAATTTCTATGGACGAATTGGAAAGTATGTCCTGTCACATAAAAGAAGAATTTTTAAAATCGGTTCATAAATTACGAAGTTATGAGGTAACAAACACAAAAAAATACAATCGAATTGAGAACCTTCTCCTTTTTTTCCTTTTTTTGAAGTGGGTTAAAAAAGCCAATGATACTCATTACAAATATCCCTATCAGCATTGAATTAACAAAAGGCTTCCCATTACACCCGCTCATACATCGGCCGGCACACCAATACAGACGGCGCGCGGCGTACCTTGCATTTTTGAACAATCGACAATCGCAGCCGACCCGGCTGAGTTCACTCCCCCTCGCTGAAATCTCGCCATTGTTATGGCTTGGATGACATCGTTGTCATTTTTTCGACAGTTCTTTGTAAACATATAGATAGGAATAAAATTGATGATAATAATATTTGAAGGGAGGTGGGTTGTGTGTCGTAATAGGGGCTGATGGTGTGAGTGATGAAATTAGGACTCTATCGCAGTGTTTATGAGAGAAACTTAGACTGAAAGATGGATAGGCCCTGGTATAATAAGACTTAAACTTAGGTATTCCTAATGCTGCACGTATCAAGTAAAAGTACAGTGTATGATTTCTATCAGATAAACGCAGATAACTTTAGGTACTCAGTTGTCCTCAAAAATATCTTAATATATTTTTCTTTTTTTCATCATTAGATAAATAGATACCAATACAATACCCATCATGTGTGTAAAATTCTGCTACTTAATTTTATTCGGCCTTATATAGATATTTAAGATAGAATGCAGACAGTTCACCATATTAATTCCACCTTACATCTCTACCATAACCGTTATCAAAGATCGCATGGAATTCCTGCTAACAAGACAGACACCACATCCCATCCACAATAAAAACATTGTCCCAATGCTAAAGCAACAAATAATTAACATAACTTCATTATCGCCGATCGCTATCGGGGCGTCGAACCTGCACTCCTTATGTGCACTACTCACGGCAAGGTTCACTGAACTACCGGGGAATGTATTGGAGAAAATCAATAACTACCCTCCGAGTTCTAGTGGAAAACACGATTCAGTTGTCTTTAAAATGGATTCGTTGAGAGAGAAAGTGATTTTCTTTTGCTGGCTGGTTCTTTTGTGGAAAATATTTTTGGTAAAATGATTGGTAGGAATCTATCTATCTCCGTAACTAATTGTCTACTTACTCGCAACAATTGAATATCTATTTTGTTTGACAGGAAGTAACCTATAATAAATAATTAATATTATTAATAAATTAAAAAAAAAACTTCAGTTCGAATAACATGGTACAATACTCGTATTAAAAAGCTAGTAAGGAACTGAAAAACAATGAGCCCCAAACGTTTAATTTTTACATATTTAATGGGGGGGGGGGGTTCCTAAGACCTCTTAATGCAGGAATGTTTTAATACTATTTCGAAAATGGGAAAGACTTAATACTTTCTATATTCTATTCATTCTATGCTGTGTTAGTATATGTTCTTTATGGCATTATCTATTCTATCACTGATACAAATAAACGAAATAAAAATGCTGTCGAGGAAATGAAGATGTTTCAGCGAATCCTCAAATAATGTCTGTGGACCATTTCGAAAGTTGGCAACATTACAAATGGCTGTCATATTATTATGCTGTTTCGATTAATTTATCTTTATCGACTATATTTTATCAACTATACAATTCTTAATTAATATTTACTACTACAACAAATAGATAAAAAGATGGATAAAAAAATGAAATAAACAATGAACAATTTGTAATGAAATACCGACAATTTCATTTCGTTCTAACATAAATAAGGTACAGCCACGTTGGATAATAGCCTCCATTCTCTGCGGAACCCACACTTAAAGGCTAACAATTTAATATTTCTGCCACATCTGTGGCGCCATAACACAAGTAACCATTTGTGGCAGGACTGGCACGCAAGACCGTTGGTCGTATGAAATATATATTCAAAAAGAAATCCTTGAAATGCATGGAACTAATAAGTACGGTCCTTGAGGTCCTTGTTGAAATTTGAGTGGCAGAATCTTCTTCGCAATATCTTTACCACGAAATTTGAATTTATTTCGAATTTGAAAAACACAGAAATCAGTGTCCCTTCCACACTACATTTTCTGAAAAGGAACATTGCAAAATCCCATAGAAACGTCATTTAAAAAGAAGCAAGGCGCTACACTTGCACCTAGACGTAGACGTAGGTTGTCGTCACACCAAGGGCCCTCAAAACCTCTTGAAAGCGCCCTACAGCGTTTTCTACAGACATTTACACTGCTTTCAAGCGCTACACCGGGCTTAAACACGCTTTTTATACTCTGTGGCTGAAGAAATGGCGCGCTCGCAACCGCCATCTTGGATTTTGAAGATAATATATGCGTGTGTTGCAGTAAGCAGGTTTGAAGGATTCATTTGAAAAAACTTAACTACCTACTGATCTATAATATAAAAAAAATGTAAAAGCTATTAATCAATTTACTATTAAGTTTTCATAAATATGTAGTAGAATCATTAATACATTTTGGCAGAGACTGCAAAGTTTAAAGAAAAAAAATCTATACGGTATATTGTCCATGTTCCGTTATTTTTAAAATTTTTAGCATTTTCTATCCCAACGGTTATCGTAATAGGAATTCACCAGGCCCGTTGTTTCAAACTCAAAACAAGCTCAAACTATGTTTTGAATCGACAACACAACTTCCATAACAAAATTAATAAAATTCTCAGCTCTGGAGAGCAATCTACAGTGCTCATCTTACCTAGATGGGCGCTGTAGATTGAACACCGATAAAAACTTGTTCAGACTCCAGATATTATCCCACTCACCGAAAAATAACCCTTAAGGACCCAATCTGCATTGTAGCGTATCAAAAGATATAAAGTTACTTGTCTAAGGGTTGTAATCGCCTGTAATTTGGGTGGGGTGGCTAGTCTTGCGTGACACCCTCCCGTTATTGTGCCAGTCGTCCGAAGAGCTCCTTAATCCTGGTTATTTGGTTGCTGGATGACTTAATTAGGGTTTTGGGGTAAATTGCTTCTTGTTTTGAGTGAGGGCGTTGACTTTTGCTGTGGTATTGTAAGGATTTTAAGAGCCTTCTCTGGATAAACCAGCGCAGCGTCACTTGAGGGCTAAGACAAGACGAGATATCTTCCGTGATCTGCGGGTGTTCCCGCGATCATGGCGCTCGCAACAGCGTCGAAATATCGGGAGCTCACAAATGTTAAAAATCACGGAAGATATCCCGTAAATGACAGTGTAAGTTTAGTTATCAACCGTGAAAGCTTAAAACAGCGTTTGAACTGTAACTTAAGCATGAAAAATACCCGACTTCCAAAAAAAAAAAACACGAAAAAAGTGGAAAATAACTTTACTTTGGGAAGTCGGTGACTATTGTTTGTTTCACTGACTTTTTTGCCACCATCCTTGTCAAGTATCAATTTCGCAACATCTCTTACTTGGATGACATATTTTTTCCAGTTATTTAGATTTTAAAACCAAACTACCGATTTTGAAGAAATTTCTATGGGTCCAATCGGGAAGTATATCCTTTCAGATAAAAGAAGAACATTTCAAATCGGTTCTTAAATGACGTAGACATGAGGTATCAAACACAAAAAAATACCTACAACCGAATTGAGAACCTCCACCTTTTTTTGAAGTCGGTTAAAAAAGCATAAGCAAGTTAATCCTGTTGTAAGTCGTATAAATACGAATGTCTACTGGTCCGCCATCTGAACAGGCGAGTCAAACCCGCTATCAATATTGTTGACTGGTTTATAAGCATTTGTTATCAGTCGTGATAGGAATACCATGGATAAGCTCCCACCATAATGTCCATATCGATTAAGAAATAACGGACTTATCTTAGGTTGCTCAGACCAAAAGTAAAATATCTACGAGTTAATAAGGGTAAAGTTAGTTAAAAATGTGTTGGATTTTCGTGTTAAAGAATACCGACTTACTTGTTGGTAAGTTACTACAGAATAGGCGCTACGGGTAGTCCTAAGTCATAAAGTCTGACAACTAGTCTTGTCATGGGGTTTAGTGTTTAAAACCACTGTGTTATGGAGTAGAAAGGCAGTCGCTCTATTTAAAATACTGGTATTCAGCTGCATCCCGTTAGCATAAAGCCGACCCAAACATTATGTAGTTGGGAAAAAGCTAGGCAGATGATGACGTAAGTGAAGGAAAACTAAAAAGGTGTAAAGAGTTTTTAAACAAATCTTTACAGTACTACCTTGTTTTATTAGGAAATTTATTTCACCTTTCAAAACTTGTCCAAATATCGAATTTTGCTTTAATAACCCATTTTTGATCAACAGAAATTGAAATTCCACATCAATAAAATGAAATGAAACGATTTGAATTAATTTAAACAGAATTTACCCAAATCATTCAACATTAATAAAGCTAGGTGTAAATCTTTTCAAGAAATTAGTGAAAATTACAATTATAAGTATTTGAAAAGGGTCAGAGGCTGTACCTGACAGGCAATATATCACTGCTCGACGCAATGTCTGTGAACTGTGCCAAGTTTCTTACAAGTTATTTATAATTTAAGCAGTACTTCACTAAGTGCTTAGTTAATTTGGTGACACTATGAGTAAACCACCGTATTAGCTTTTGTTTTAGAGAGAGTCGCAGGATTATTGGAAAAAACCTTTTATCCAGAAGCTGGTCTTTTTACAAAAAATATTTTTCGCACGTCAACAATGAGTATGAAAGCTGATTGTATGAATATAAACGAAGTGCACTGTCGGATATTATCATGTCCCAGGGGTTAATAGTTTCACTCCAGCCAAGCTTTGACCAATCAGTATAAAGATTGAAATTGACCCTTGGCAACCCTTGGATTAGGCAATCAAGTTTGAAACCGTCCTAAACAGACTTTTTGTTTTTCCAGTTATCATCTTGCGACATAATACTACACATAGTAGTAGTTTTTCTTTATTAACATGTCTCCTCGCAATCGGCACAATAGCTTCCCATATTTTTTTTCGGTTTCGGTCCCCTTCTGAGTTCGGGGACCAACAAAGAAATCTCCGATAGAATGGCTCGGGTTGCCTACGTGAGGTGAAAACTAAGGAAGGCGTTACTTTCCCCCATTGTATGGATGGGAACTAGGTGATCGGGGAGGTTGTTGAATGCACCTTTGGAAACATTACTTGCGTATCCATTGGAAACTGGGCAGAATTTTATGACCTACTTCTAAAAATAGGAGGAACCTTTTTCCTTTGGTAGAACCCAAACGAACGTCATTTCATCATCGGTAATTTTTAGTATCTTGTATGAATTTAGGTAGATGTTTCAATTATTTTTGATTGTGATGCCAAGGAATAAATAACCATGGGTACAATAACAACTGCGATAGCTGAGCAAGAGGTTTTGTGTTCGATTCCCAGGTTGGCCAAAATATTATTACGTTTTTAAAACAGGAATTTGTGCCTGGTTGATGACCATAGGCTTGCCACTTATTACATACATTATCTTTCCATTTCGTCATAGTTGCATAAGTATTTACTATTATTTATTTTATTGTATTGTTGTATGTATCTTTGTATTTATACGTATGTAAGTATATTCTTATATCGTATATTACATTTAAAATAGTTATCTGCTTTATGTATTCCATTTTCTCTTCTTCTTTTACACACTTTGTCTACATCTCTTTTTTAGTATCTCCTTTCGCAGGTATGCTGGAAGAGATTTCATTAGAAATAAGCATTACCTTTGTACTCTTTTCTATTCCTTTCTTGATTTCTGTATTTAGTGTGTATATAAATTGTTAAATAAATAAATAAATACATGAGATTTTAACATAACTGGCAAAATGTGGGTGGACTATTATATACACATATAGTTAACCTTTACTCCGGTGATTTCCCTTCTCTCTGGCGGAAAGCCCATGTTCGGCCATTACCTAAAATCCCTAATCCCACTCTTTTCAGTCACTTTCGATCCTTCCCTTTTTATCCAAAGTACTCGAAGCCTGTGTTCATAAACAATTCTCCCATTTCATTCACAAAAACTCCCTCATCAGTCCATTCCAATCCGGGTTTAGGCCCGGGCACAGTACAGTTTCTGCTCTCCTTAAAGTGACTGACGATATAAGGCGGGGAATGGAAGACACCAAAGTTACGGTTTTGGTACTTATCGATTTTTCTAATGCTTTCAATACCGTCAGTCACGAAATCCTTTTATCCATCCTATCCTATCTCATGGTCTCTCCCGAAGTTTTAGATTGGTTCTCTTCCTATCTTCGGGGCCGTCAGCAGTCAGTTCTTGCTGGTGACTCTAACTCCAGCTGGTGTGAGCTTGAAACTGGTGTCCTCAAGGCGGTATTTTATCTCCACTTTTGTTCTCTATTTTTATTGATCTCATAACTACCGAGCTTCAGTGTGCGTATCATCTTTACGCTGACGACTTACTGACAGCTTTACTGTCAGGCAGGTGTTGACAGCTTATCCGGTGCCGTCGAGGAGCTAAACCGGAATTTACGTGTAGTCGGGGTGGCGGTTAACCCAACCAAGTGCCAGGCTATTATTGTAGGAAGCCCCTATAGCTTGAGAAGGTTGAGTGGCTTAACGGTGCCACCGGTTACTTTTGACGGCACAGTCATTCCGTTTAGCTCTGACGTCAAGGATCTGGGTTTGCATGTTGACACTTGCCTTGACTGGCGTAAGCAGGTCGCGATTGTGAGCAAGAAAGTCACCGGAACGTTGCGGTCGCTTTATCGGTTAAAAAATATTCTCTCATCACAAATTAAGGCAATGCTTGTACAGTCCCTAATCTTTCTTATAATTGACTATGGTGATGTGTGCTACTATGACCTGAATGCAGATCTCCTCAATAAACTTGACCGACTTCTTAATAACTGCATTAGATTCGTCTTCAATCTCCGCAAGTATGATCACGTATCTGCACAGCGATCGCTTTTAAAGTGGCTGCCCATCCGGCGGCGCAGAGCTTTGAGGGCTTTGACAACCCTGTTTTCTCTTCTCCACAAACCCACTTCTCCTTCTTATCTTACATCTCATTGTCAATATTTATGCTCTGCGCACAGCAAGAATCTTCGGTCCGCTAATAATTGTCTTCTACGATGTCCTTCTCATCGCTCTGGTTTTATCAAATCTTCTTTCTTTGTCCAGGCGGTCTTCCTTTGGAATGCGCTCCCTCAGAGTATTAGGACGGTGACCAGTCGGTTCACTTTCAAAATGAAAGCTCGAGAGCATATACACGAGAAGTTGGCAGATTTGTCTCAAAAATAAGTTGCAGTAGTTTTTCTTGTTATCTCTCTTCACTTTATATTTATTGTTTTATGTATGTATATAAGTATTTATTATATCTATATATGTATATTTTATAAATATTTTCTAGTATTTTCCGTTTTGTTATTGCACCTACTGTGTATTGTCTCTGCATCACCCTAAGGTAGACTGGTAGAAAATGCCCAAGGCATTAAGGCCGCCTTTGTACAGTTTTTTACTTGTGCATAAAGTTTTAGTAAATAAATAAATAATACACCCATGTCTATTCATTCAAGAACTACAGGCGCGATGTTATGTTGTGTTAGGCACAGAAAGTTACAACAATAGGCATATCTATCATGTAGTTATGCTGTGAATGCAAGTCGTTTAGTTTCTACTGAAAAAATACTTAACAAATAGCCACATCTCATTATGTTCGTGGAACGTGTATTTTCTCACGACTTTCTTTTATTATAGTAGTGAAAGTTTTTATCTGTCTGAATAACATCATAATTCTGTCTCTAGTTGCTGATAAGGCATCTGAAATACGAACTAGTGCATTTTCGTCATTTTTTTCTGCATTGGTTTCCAACATACAGGCTTTGCCAAGTTTGGGGCTAGGGGTGTTTCTGGCAATAAAGTTTTTTTTTATTAAGTATATAACTTTTTTTGCATACTGCGCAGTTAAATAACTTTTACCGTCTGTAACTATAATAGCGTACACACCCTGATTCAAAAGTTGAGTCTTCACAGGACCTACTTAACAAACTAGAAAGCACTGTCAGTAATTTTAGCGTAACACGCAGTGGGAACATGAAACCATCCACTATAACTCCCATCACGCTATAATTTCACAACATGTTAACATTCAAGCTAAATCAAAAATCACTGTTCATCAGCATTTTGTGTTCAGTCAAAAATTACGTAAGACTGTCTTCCAAAACGCCCACGAACTAGCCAGGAAACTTCCTAACAATGTCATCCTCTAAGACCCTTTCCACATATCCAAGCTGCTGTAGCGTGGATAAAGTTGGAGCTATCTGCACCTTTGTCTTCCTCACCTTTACTTCAACTAATCTCATCAAATTTTCCGCAAATACACATACCAAAGCCACCTAAGCCACCAGCCACAGTCATGGTTCATTAAACCATACGTCAAATGACGGAGATAGCTTTTAGCGTGATTGGCTGCCCGCATTGTCTGCGTCAATGGGCGACGCGTATTGTGATGAGAACTGAAACCTGTCTGTGTGCAATGAGGAGTGTGCGAGGGTTTTGAATAGGAGTGCCTAGTGATTTTGAGGACGAAGAACGAAGGGTCCCTCTCTTTTCGTCCTTTATCGTCCTTCGTATTTTATCGTATTTGATAGATGAAAGATAAATTTAAAAAATCTATTAAAGATGTTAAGAATGTGAGTAGATATTCTGTGAAGTGTGCCTTCCTAGGTAGTCTTGTCTATTAGGCACCTGAGCTCTATTATTTACAAACAAATAGGTGGATTGTACTAGTTAACTGAATTCTGGGTTAAGCTCGCCTTTGACATGAGCTATGGTATGTTTTTTTTTGTGTTTACAATAAAGAATAAGAGCTTTTATAATTTCAGTTTCGAAACCAGGAACCCCCATCCACGAGCAAACCTGTGAGGTTTACAATTTCAATAGGTGGTCACCGATTTTAATCTTAACTGATTGCTAACGTTTCGGAATTAAAATCTGTAAACATACAATCTAGCAATCTTTATTTTTCTCCTACCCTGTTGAGGTTCTCAGCTTTGCTTAGTCATGCATTTTAACATATAACTATGTTTGTCTGTTTAGCAGACTTGGCAGACATTTTTACGCACATAAATTCGAGATAACGGCACGGTTCGTGCCACATCAGGCCCCGAAGGATATGACTGCAGAACTGTAACAAAATGCTGTGTCTATGTTGCAGCTTAACTGTTCGTCGGTCAAAAGCAGTTTTGACTGGTTTCTGTAAAAACCGTAAATAAGATAAAACGTTTTCAGTTTTTAAAATCTGTTTTTACAGAACGTCCTTAATATTATTCTTGAACACATACAATCATACATTCATAAGTAAAGGGTCCTGCTACCCTTACATACTTATTTTTCCTCGTCCATGTTCATACACCATCTAGCCATACACGCACGCTGGTTGCGTGTACTATACAGCTGACCTTTTTGAAGAACACCACCCATAAGGTCAGTGTATGTATGTCCTGCTAGAACTTCCCCTCCCGGCCCAGCGATGTAAGTCCTGGAATCACAATAAAAAGAGTCACAAAATAAATGCTAGTATTTAAAAAAAAATACTTTTTAGGCTTACGTTTGGCCGCAACTCGCCTGATATGTAGCGATGGTGTGGTCTAGGGTGGAGCACGTGCGCCTAGAAGAAACCGATTCACACGAACCTTGAACAGATCCACATTATAATGAACAGAAAACAAATTGTAACCGTTCAAAAATTGTTTTGGTTGATTTTGCAGATCTGTTAAAATCAGTCAACATTTGACTGATTTACTGTTTCGACTGCGACATCTACAATGTTACTACGGGGTATACGATACGATGCAGGAATATTTCCGCGCCACCGAATTTATTTATACGTTCAACAGAGCGTACCTAAAATATCATAATGCTGCAGTGAAGAGAAAAATGTTTTGGGTAGCTTTGAAAGTAAATGGATGAAGGAAAGAAAATAATAAAGAGCCCGAAGAAACACGATAACACTGTTAAACGAGTGGACTTAAGAATCATAAAACCTCGAGTATTTTTAAGTAACTAAGCTGACATAAGCAGCTTTTCGTTTTACCTGTTTTTGGGTTAATCTTTATCCGAAAACGGTAAAGGAAACATCGTGAGGAAACCGGCGTATTCTAGAATCGAAAAATTGGAAAACGTGGTAATATCCACCAACCTGCATGGTGATTGCGGCCCATACCATTTCACAAAGAAGACGTCTGTGTCCCAGATGTAGGAACAGCATCGGTTGACCATGCTTTATTCCATTAATTAAAAGTCATCGTAAACAGAAGACTTGCATCAAAAAGCTTCTCATCCAAAAGCAACGCGAACATCTAGAATTCTAGAGACAGAGTGTATTATCATCATCTGCCTAGCTTACAACCAAAGTTAGGGTCGGCTTCCAATCTAACTGTGCATCCAGTTAGGTATTTTAAGGAACGACTGCGTATTCGTCCGCAACCCAGTGACTGGGTGATATGATACTTACTTAATATGCGGTCAGCATATCGGCTACATACAGACACAAGCTTTCTCTCCAGTGTTGTAAGCAAACTTATCCCTTCCTCTCTTACATTTTGTCTTCCAAACACACCACCCGTGAATAACAACGTGTACACGGCTGAAAATGTTCTCTAATGTGCACACAGCACATAGCTTGCACATTTTCGCGCCACCGATAATGTAAACGGCGTTAGTGCTGGACCCCCCGCAACACTCAATGCGCAATACCAGGACATTATCTATAGGTACTAATATTATAAAAAGCGATAAAATTTGTTTGTATGTAGGGGGTAATCTTCGGAATTACTGATCCGATTCCAAAAAAAAATTGCTAATAGAAGGCTACATTATTCGCGGGTGCTATAGGCTATAAATTATATTTTTATCATGTTTATTAGCCGAGCTATCACAATTTTCCGCGAAGTCGCGGGTGGAAGTACCTACCTACTTTATAAGTTACTGTAAAGTCAATTATTGTTTGTTGAGCTTTCGGGATGAAAATATTTGGAGACTTTTTGGCAAAATCGATTGCAATTTTTGGCTAATGTAGAACTAGACGTCATTTAGATCTGACTGAGAATCAGCGAAGTGGACACACGATGTTCTTAAAGCAGCCGAAAATCTGGATAGCCATGACACAAAACCGCCAAACATGGAGAGATTTGGGTACACTACACTCAATATTGGGTGGCCAAAGATTGAAGAAGAAGAGAATCAGCATTTCTCACAATAAACATCTTTCAATGAGGACTTAGTTGAAGTAATGCTGGTCCTGTCCTAAAATGGTCCTCAAGTCCCGAGGTAACTCAAGTCTTTGAGGCCGGTATTATAGAACTTACATAAAACTAGTCAAAGCCAGTCAACTGTTAGAAACTATCTTAAAGTCCCTAAAAGCAAGCAGTGATAGCCTAGTGGTGTGACCATCGGACTGCCAAGTCGGTGTCAAGTTATACACGCACCTCAGATTTTTCAGATTCATGTGCGTGTTGCATAATTATGGGTACGGTGAAGGAAAACATCGTGAGGAAACCAGCATGCCTGAGAGATATTTCTCGATGGTATGTAAAGCCAAGTCAGAGGCCCATGGGCGGCATAAAAACTCTAACACCAGGTTAGGCACTAACCACACGATAAAGAATAAGTCCCTAAAGCAGTCTGCGCACTACACCGCATCATTCATGGGTCACACCCACCCTAAAAGTACTTAACCGTAAATTCGACGTTTCATCAATCTTCATAATGTTCTCTCCATTTCTTTCACAAAAATAAATAATATTCGTCCATTACCGAACTAAAGGAAACTCTATATTTATTGTAACAGTTCAGGCAAGTGCCGGAAACTTCGGTTTCTTTTTATTTTCTCACAATAATAACGTGAAAGCTTCGGGGCCCTTAGTGCTATGGACATTCTTATCGAAACATCGACAGACAGCTGTTGTGATGGTAATGTTGGAAGGAAAGTAAAGAAAAAAGGTTTATTTTTCGCACGCCACAAGTGCAAACAACATTAAACAAAAAATAACAAGAAAAAAATTAAATCTAAACACAAAAATAAACAAAATTATTGTGTGTCTCACGGCTGCGCCATATAGGCCCAGTTCAGCAAAATGCCGAGCAGCTAGATTGCCCGACGCTGGTTTTCAACTGACCTGAGATAGTGATGTGACGGACGTAAAACAGATTCATACTTTATGTCAACAGGCACAGTTAAATATTTAATGTTTTTTTTTTTAAATCATCAATTCTGATGAAAGGACTCATTTTTGGCCCTCATGGCCCGGGATTACCTACTCAAGTCGGCCAGTGTTACTGGGACTCTCAGTAGCAGCCCGAAATCGGGATTTGGATCGGTCTGATGGCAATAGGTTCGAGCATATGGGACTTGAACACAACTGCTGAAATGGGTCTGAGTACGTCTGCCCAAACCGGAGTGATGTTATATCTAAAGCCAAACCAGTAGAACCATTTGAAAGACAAATCATATAACAGGATTAAAACAAAAAAAATGACTGAGAATTCATAAATTGAGAATGAGACTTCATAAATTATCCACACCTCATTTTTCACACCTCTGTACCCAAAAAAACGTAAACAAAAACGTATAGAGAGTAATTGAGGCAGGTCAGTAACTCTAAGGGCCTGGTTACTGTCACTTGCGTTACAGTCCTTTCATATTTATTGTACCTCTGATTTTACATCGCTGTCAAACTCAAAATGATGTTTATTTTCGTAACGATAAGATTGCTGTTGACTTGCTGGTTCTGACACGTCTCTAAAGTAACAGTGATCCTTATTATAGTTGCAATAAGGTTGCTATTGTCCGAGGTAAACTCTGAAAGAGCTATAAGAATAACGCGCGTCTTCCTGTGCCCGCCGCGGCTATATTTAGAAGACTAATTATTAACAAGGTGCGTTTAGTTTATGGTAAACTGTGGTGGATGTGTGGCCCTGGTTTTAAGTCGTTTACACAATGGGCGATGTTGGGTGTTGTTTACTTACAAACGCCTTGACTCTTGCCCCTGTTCATTTGATGGAGTGATTTTGGTCTGGGGTTTTTACTGCCTATCCTAACTGCTATGTGTATGCTTTTAGGTCCACTAGCTACTACTATTTATTTGGCATGGCCGTGAGGTATGCATAATCCTATATTTAGTTTCTCAATTTATAGGTACTTTTTGTAGGCACTACCGCGCTCACTGACGGTCCGACCACATTTCACCCTTCTGACCTGAGTTATAAGGTTGAAAAGAGGTTGACCGTCAGTGTAAGTCTTGTACTTCAGTACTGAGCCAAATAGATATTTCTCTTCCATTATTTTTCTTTCTTTTGATATTGCACTATGCCTGAAAACAAAGTCCCTGCCTGTAATTTCCACCTAGGTGCTTTTCAAACAGGAACAAACGCCAGTTTTTTCTCCCAAAATTTACCGAAGCATAACAATTTTAACGGGCAAAAGTTCCTTCAGTTTTGAAGTTCCCCTCCATCGAACCTATTGTACACAAATGAACATAGGGTTACCATCCGTTCAGATTTGTCGGGACATTTTTGGACCCACGTCCAGAAATTTTCAAGCCCGGACTTTTTGACTTGCAAAAGGGTTCTTTTTTTTTTAATGAAATAGCTTAATGTTTACTCAGAAAGGAAAGGGAAAATGTCCAAGCTTTATTGCAAATGGCTTCACAAACTTACCCTATGTCACTCGCTGATCGTGTAGCTTTACATCATTTAAAGATTTTTTTTAAATCGGATGAGATTGGATGAGGTTGGTTCCGGAGATTATATCCTAGGTACATACATACAAACTACTGCAAAGGTAAAGTTCGTAACTTTACCTCTTTTTAATATTAGTGGAAAAGTGTAGATATCCAGTTTTATGACAGGACTATTAATATTTCGTAATGGTTACCCTATGCACAATGTTTAGTATGCAGGCAGCGTCCTCCGAGGTTGATCGTACGTGAGAGGAATCATCCAATAATATATTAATTTCCTATCGAAGTATCAGATAAGTTAAATTCCGAAATATATTGGGTTTGCTGGAGTGGAATATTCTCGGTTTTCTTGCAGTAAGAACTATGCCCGAATGTCTGACAACCAGTCTTACCAACGGGTACCCAGTACTAACTGAGTTGTGGAGGTCAGATAGGCAGTCGCTCCATGTAAAATAGTGATATTCAGCTGCATCCAGTAAGACTGGAAGCCGACGCCAATAAAGTTGTGAAAAAGGCTAGGCAGATGATGATCTTGCAGTAAGGACTATGTACGCTTGAAATGCTTTAACTATGTATCTCGTAATAAGTACTACATAAGAAGTAAGAAATCTATTAAGCATAGGCAATTTTATGAGGCCAGATAAATAGATTTAGACACTTCACTTCATTGCCTTTTTCTACTCACACATTTAATAAATTCCACTTAAAGACTTTCTTTCACACACCTTAGTGAAAAGAGATCTTACATCAATCATTGCGAAAATAATAATATGAAATGCAGGTAGCAGTTACTACGTACAGGCAAATCATAAGTACCATTCTGAAGCTGTAGTACGACTTAGAAGACGAGTTTCGTTGCAACCATTGTTGTATTTAAAGCTTTTTCAGAGCGTCCTTCATCGATTCATACATTGATCAAGCAGTGATCGCCTAGTGGTGTGACCGTTGGACTGCCAAGTCATAGGTCTCGAGTTCGAAGCCAAGACCTCTGATTTTGCGGAATCATGTTTGATTGCATAATTATGGTTACGGTGAAGGAGACCAGCATGCCTGAGAGATATTTCTCGACAGTATGTAAAACCAAGTTGAAGGCCCGTGGGTGGCATAAAAACTCTGACAACAGGCTAGGCACTAACCACACGATAAAAAAGATTTAACGATCACCATAGATGTCCCTCGACACACTAATCTAAGCAGTAAGCGAACCAATAGGAATGATTACGTAGGTACGATTTAATGGTACAAGTAACATGTCTATCCAACAGTAAGAGCATGTCTATTACACTGATTGATTGAGCACCTATGTTTAGCAAGATAAGCACTCTAACGGATTGCGAATTATGGCCCAAAATTATCGATTTGACTTTGATCAATGTCGGTTTACATGTAATTATCTTAATGGTTATCTAGGAGCAATTTGTTTGTACAAGGCTACTTTGTGAAATCTTATAAAACAAAGTGAAGTACGTGGAATCTATCATGGAGTGTCGTTATGAGTCTTCTCTAGTAGGCCTTTTCAAGGAACTGACAAGTAGCAACCATTATTGATCATAACGCTTGGCTGACAAAAAAATAGGACTACTGGGTACTGGATGTTAAGCGAATCATTTCTTAACATTCTTCACCGCTGTCTAAGCAGTTTGAGGTCCCCAAAAGCAAAGAAATGCGTGCCTAGTATACTACAATGTTTTCTGGGGACCTAGTTAATGTCCCCCGTTCCATTTGTCACAAAAAATCAATACATTTGTCACTTTTCATTGACTTATGATTGCTACTGAAAATCTGAACCTGAAAACTGTTGAAAAGTCGCTGTAAAAATTTGAAACGAAACAATAAAATAATATGGTATTTCTTTGCAGCGCCGTCTAACCCAGAAGTACAGCATCGCAGTAGGGGTCCCGACGCTGGTCATCCGAGGCCGTCACGTGAGGGATGCCCTCCAGGACGACGCCTTAGGGGAGAGGTTCCCGTGGCCCCCACCCCCCCTCACCGAAGTGTTGAGGGGCGTACAGCTGCAGGGAGACGGGGAGAGTCGGCTGTATGAACAGCTGCCTGCTGATGCTGTCAGGGTGTTCTATTTTGCGGCGCATTGGGTAAGTTCAAGAAAAATCTAAAAATAATTCTCTATAGGTATATCGTATAAGTATCTTTTTTTTCATACTCGCCTGATGTGAAGCGATGTTGCGGCCTAGGGCTGACATGCTTGCCTAGAAAAAAACCGTTTCTTCGTCGTAGTCTGACTTATTATTTACTACACCTCGTTTGTTTAAGTTTTTGGTACAGATTCGAACCCTAACATGACTTGGTTCAACTCTGGACGTACGTAGGGGTGACCTCTACGACTAAACTCTCTTCGTCATTTCACCAAATGCTTCAGTAATTTCAAAATGAGAAGTACCAAAATTGCAGACGAGAGGTTTTATCTAAAGCTAAAGAGTTTGTTTGGTTGAACTCGCAAATCTCAGGAACTACTGGTTCGAATTGAAAAAATATTTTAGTGTTGGATAGCCCATTTATCGAGGAAGGCTATAGGCTATAAAACATCACGCTGCAACCAATAGGAGCGGAGCATTAATAAAAAAATGTTACGCAGACGAAGTTGCGCCGGTCAGCTAGTATATATGTAACTATATAAAAATGAATTGATGTTTGTTAGTCTCACAAAAACTCGAGAACGACTGAACCAATTTGCCTAATTTTGGTTTTAAAATATTTGTAGAAGTCCAAGGAAGGTTTAAAAGGTGAGAAATGGGTAGTAGGTGGGTAGGTTGGTCGAGTAGTAAAAAATAAAAGGAGGTAGTACTAGGTAGGGAAAAGTGCATTGCAACGCATGCCGGGTACAGCGTGTGTCATCAAATGAATACATATTTTTGCCCCCGACTTTTCTCACATGTTTGATCAGTTTCTTACCTATGTGTATTATTTTCAGTGTCCTCCATGCCGGTCGTTCTCCCCGAGTCTGTGCGCGGCGTTGGCGGCGGTGCGCAAGCGCCGCGCCAAATACGCCAACACGCAGCTCATACTCGTCTCCAGTGACAGGTAGGCATTTATTATTTATTTATTACATTTAGAACAGCATGAGCCATTAATACAAAATTAAGTAAAGTAATCCTATTAGTCGGTCTTGTCACAGAACCACAAACTTTCTAACATTATCATTTTCCATTCATCAGCAAATAGGTAAGGCCATTCCAGTTCAATTTTATTCATGGAATATTGAGTCTGACAGGTCAGTTTTTGAGCCTGTATGAATTTAGAGGTCTTCGATTTAACAGTGGTTCTGAAAACAAGATTTTTTATAATCAGACGTGGTAGACATCACAGCACGGAATCGTCACACCGTCAATCGCTGGACTGTCGCGGCAGTGTCGAGGTGTCTTCGTACTCTCTGGTAGACATTGTTTTACTTTTGCTAGCTATTAAAAACCGAGTACAAAATTAACCAAATTACAATCACTGCCTTGAGTATGAGGTGTAATGTAAAGTGTAAATAGTAACTAGGTTTACTCTTTTTCGATTTAATTAACATACCTAGTTCTGGTTTCATCGAAGCCACAACTTTGAAACTAAGACGAGGATCTTTCATAACAACTTGAACAGATGAAACCTTTCAGTTTTCACGTCAAAACTTTCTCGAACCGCTTTCAGAAAACTAACAGAACTAAGAGAAGTAAATCAGCAATCCAATCTAGTTGAGAGCAAGTTTAGTGTCCAAGATTGCTGTGTTATGAAACAATATGGCGGCTCTATTCTTGACGTCAAATTCTCTATGGTCCCGGCAGACTGACGCTTATGGTCTGGCCCGTCTGGGGCAAACTGAGAAACGTAACTGAAGATGTGTTGGTAACTTATGATTCAAGTATATGGATACGGTTTGAGTGGGATTTGTAGCGAAAACGAATAAGAAGTATTTTTTTTTATGTTTTTTATTCGTCTGTAAACAAATACAGAGAGGTAATATTAAGCGTAACCAATGGCGTAACACACTCAGTGCTACTCATTTTGACAATGAATCAAAATTAATTGCGTAAAATATCAATAACCAGCAGCCGATTTTTAACCGACTTCTAAAAAAGGAGGCGGTTATGTATTCAATAACGATCTTTTTTTTTCATGTATGTTGATATGTTCACTGATTTCTCCTTGGGTACTGGTCCGATTTACTTAAGTACGAGATTATTTTCTATTCTTTTCATTTGGTAGAAGGAAGCTCGCGCGGTGGTCCCATATAAATTTTATTAACTTTGCTTTGGTACTATAAGAGTAGGTAATCCGCTATAATATGCATTTTCTTCTTTGTGTATGTGGAGGATGTGCTGATAACTTCTAGTTATAACGTAAAATAGATATTTGACTAGGATTTGTGTGAGATGAACACCGCTAAAAAGGGTATTAATTTTTATTTTTGTAAATTTATTTTCCTCCTCTTGGTGTTTTATTTTGGAAGTCAGTTATTTATTTTTTCAAAAAAGTTCTTATTAAAGATTTATGGAGCAATGGGTTACAAATTTTCTTCAAAATCCTTCGGATTATGATAGAAAAGTGACACAATTATTCGGGTTCAGTCAGGGCTATGTCTGACATGCGTGGAGCATCTCAATGACTGTTATCACAAAAGAAGCGCCGTATTACCAAGATTGGTGATCGCAATACCTATTACTTGATATGCTTCTATAACTCACACGAATAAGGACACTGCTCCCCATTACTTGATGACATAATCGCTCAGCGAGACACGACGCCAACAACATTACGTGTATGGTTATTATATAGTTTAAAGTTTTTTTAATATGTATTAGTTTATTATTGTATAAGATCATTCTGTGTATTTTTTTTTTCTATGGGCCTCAGTTGCCTGGTAATACATAAATTGATTGATTGATAGATAATCCCAGTCGCCTTTTACCACGAACCACGGGTGGTTCTAATGTAATGTAGGTAGGTACCTATATGTAGATAGCTTGCGAAGTAGATGTCATAATTTATGTCACTGAAATATTGTTATGCCACTTCCTATTCTTTACTTTATAACACAAGGTGGCAATTTCGCCATAAACAACTTCCCCACAATTTTTCATGCTTTCACAGGGAAAGTTCTTCAGTGTGACGGATAGAGTTACCCGCTTGGCCATATTGCAGGTGACGCCAATCTGTATAACTTGTCGTAAGTTAAACCCAATCTTTAACTACGCAAAGAAGGTTTTTAAATCCATTTGGCAAAGAAGATAGCTTCTTCGTTTTACTTACATAACAGCTAAATAATTTGTTCGTTATATTCTCCTTCTCGAGACGTGTTCAAGTGCGATCATAAAACAAATATGGCGCCTCGTCTGTTCAATTTATAGCTCCTAATGAGTCTATTTGAGTTAGATCTCAATTGTCTGATCCCATTATATCCCTTTGTTCCTATCTCTGAGATAAACACTAGAGATAGAGCTGTATGCTTACTGCCTGCGCATAAGTTTTAGCAATTTAAAAAGGTTTTCAGTTACTCCAGGTGAGACCCAAATGTAATGCCTAAACAAAAACAAGTGTTGGATTTTCCAAGCTCAGCATGAGTTGCCATTCCGACGTTGCAATCAATTTAGGGGTTCATGTTGTTGTTGTAGTCTAGATTAATGAATTAATTATTACTGAAAATATTAGAGAACAAATAAGATCATTTGACATCGGTTTCACTTGAAATCCTTCCCAGTTAGTAGTATGGTAAAAAGAAGTAAGTACCTACCACCTACCTACCTAGTAACCATTTTGGATGCCAAAGAGAAGCGTTATTTATTTATTTCAAGACAATTTTGAATAAACAAAGATCACTATTCTCTGATCTTCAATTTGTCTAACCAGTTGATAGCTAGAACTAATTAAATTATGTATTTTCCTCAAAGAAAAGACAGTACTACACCAGTAAAAGATAAACAGCTGGCACGTTCAATGTATTCCTTTCTTTTTCTCGGAATAAAGAGCGACGATTTCCTTTGTTACCAATCGGAATATTTTAATTAAATTATAGGAATCTCTTTTTTTTCCATTCGCGGACAATGAGTTGAGAATTAATTTGTTTAGAATTTTCTTAGCGTTTTCATTACTAACAAAGGTACTTTTATTCTCATTTTGTTTCGTTCTATGCTCGGGGCAAAGTACCTACTGATAACCAAATAGCTTGTAGATTTTCTTTGCTCAGGATGAAAATGACCTTTATTTTCTTTATGGCAACTCTCCGTCAAATAATACCAATTTGATACAAACATGACCAGTCAGGCTCACAGTCAGACTTTAACATTGTTTTCAGTGACCTGAAGGTAGACAGTATTATTTTGACGAGGAAGTGGTTATTTACACTGCCAAATCTCTGAACACAACAAATACTGTTTAGCGTCCAAAACAAATAAACCCTTCTTCCCGGTCCCCTCTTACAAGGAGCTATACTGCTCCTGAAACATAAATAAAGTACTTTATGTACTCAGACCATGTATATCTTGTTCTTCCACCTCGGGAGTGAATATAAATAAACATTTGGGTATTATTTACTCCAATAAGACAGTTTGCATGCTGAATAATAAACTGAGGCTCGACCCGGCCGCTCTCGAGTTAAATCACGTAAGGGTTGCCATGGTTTAGACTTGACTTGATAAGAAAATGGGAGTTCACTTCAAAAAGGTTGTATTAGTTGCAAAATCCTAAACTTATATCGCGTGTTATACAAAACAAGTAATTTGAATACACTATTAGATAACATTAACTGCAATCTTTCAATGCGTCAATCTCTCTCTTTCTCGTCTCGTAGTTTTAGTAGATTTTATAGAAGGCCAGCTGTTGCCCGCGACTTCTTTCGCGTGGACGAAGTTTCATACGAACTTTCAACCCCTATTTTAACCCCTTAAGGGATGAGTTACCAAAAATCCCTTCTTAGCGCACGTCATTAAAGGAACGTTTGTGCAAAATTTTATGCTTCTAGACCCAGCAGTTTCAGCTATGCGTTGATCGATCAGTCAGTGAATCAGTCAGCCAGTCAGTTTCTTACTTTAAATTTAAAAGATAGACTATTTAATCGTGACTGTTTAATCGACAGTATTACAGATAGTCTTCTACAAAATCTAGAAATCCAGTATACATGAAAGTCGCTACGAACTAAAAAATCCCGAAAAAAACTTTGTTTACGCGAGACTTCTTCCGGACTAGAGAACGAGACTGCCTCGATGCTTTAGTACCTAGTGGTCCCGACTGCTGAGCATGAGGTCCTGGCTTCGATTCCCGGGTCGCGCAAATTGTTATTGGGTTTTTCCATTAGGAATTTCTCAGTAGATAGCAGTAGTGGTCGATGCCAATAGGCTCGATATTACATGGGACTTTAACATAATTGGCGACATGTGAGTGTATTATTAGGTACTCCTCTGCCTAACCCTTCGGGAATTTCAGGTGTGATGTTATGTTATGTTACTTTAACCGAATTGGCGAAATTTGGGTGTGCTGTTAGTTCACACCTGCTTAGCCCTTTGGGCATTACAGGCGTGATGTTAAGTTGTTAACTCCAATGCAGTGGAAAAGACCGTGAGTTCTTAGGAAATGTATAAACGACTAGTACTTCGCCCGCAAAAATTCTTATAGCTCGGCTAATAAGCATTAAGAGTCTATAGAAGCTCAGCTCAAATTCTAATTTGGCCCCCACTTCCCCGCGCCACCTCACTCTTTTATCGCGATCGGCGCGATCGCACACAGCTCGCGGTGACGCGCGCGGGCACACGAAGTCGAAGCGATTTTGTTAGAGTAAACTACACTATTATCGGACGAGTACTAAGTACTTAATAAAATTATCAATCATAATTTAATATTAACTTGTCATTATATGAACATAAAATTGTACATCGCAAATTTAGTTCCAATGTACCTACTAACGTCAAAATGGAATCACTTACTATGTGTTAGTACAAGTATTTTACTATATTTGTCTTTAAAATCATGAAAAACAACAAATCGTAAAATATTTCTTGCTCTTACTATGTTATTTTTGTTTTCAAATATCACAGCGACTGTACTATTTTTGCAACAAATACATTGCCCCTTAACCACTACCTAAGTTTGCCGCTAAGTGACTGGACAAGCAATGTAAACATCACAAAACGATACTTTATTAAGTGGATGCATCGCGGCCGTGGCGTCTTGAAGCAAGTTAGTGATGTGCTTGTGCAGATCGACTAACGTAGGCTATCGAACGAACGATAGGATTAGATCTCTTTGATAATATTACGTTTTACCAATTTGAGCAGTTCCCATTGAATAATGACATAAATTATTTCTTATCAAATCTGTCATGGAAAAATATATGAATTTAAGAGTACACTATTTGACAAAAAGTGCCACCCCAGTAATATAAAAGTGGCAAGTGCTGCACAAATACTTCCACTTTACAGGTCAGTGAGTAAACACCATAGCAGGGTTCAACAATACCTACTGTTTCAATTTCAATACGCTATGACAGCTTAAACCAACGTAACCGGATTTTTGATTGTGTTAATTTACTTAATAATATTTTTTTTAGCTACATATTGTTTATTTTTATTATAATATTTTCTGGACATGCAGTTTATTATTCATTTTATTTTGAGGACCCCAATTTTTTTTTGTACAATAATAAATGTAAGATTCGATAACTTTCCGATTTAGTCAATCACTAGCGTATATGTAAAATAAATTGCTTTTGCACAGCACAACGATAGCAACCGATGTTTTTGTGTGGGTAAGTTGTACGGTGCATGGTATATACACGTTGTGATTGATGGGATAAGGTTTATAATTGATCGGGTGGTACGTTCTGTTTTAAGAAATGCGGATGTGTGCGTGACGGCGTACTTATTGCTTTTGCTGACCTCTCATTGTACGGAATGCCTATACAATGTGAGATCAGCTTATACTGGAAATGTATAGTTTGATAATTATGTAGCCGTGGGTACGAATAACAGATCAGTTACATTTTTAGGTAGGTAGAAGAAACTGACGAATTTACCGGAACATCATCTTTATCACCATCGTTTTCAGTACTGTGTAATCGACGTCTTCTAGAAAGATACATTATAATTATTTAGCTAAATTACCAAGGTACGTCAGTAAGTTCATACATTTTATGTATGTGGTAGGTAGAACTACAGTCGGATAAGTAAGTTACAGTTTTGTTTCTTGTAGTTAGATAGGTAGGTACTTATCGAACATACCTATATTTTTTATTAGGTATTTCTAAGCGCTTGGCTGCTGCACTGCGGGTCGCGGGTTCGATTCCCGCACGGAAGAAATATTTTTATAGCCTAACGATAGTTGTGAAGATTTGTGTTTGTAATCGCACCGTCTCCGATTCAGGAGAAATCCTGGAGTGGGACAACATTATAAAAAACAATTACTAAGTACTTACTGTAGATACCTATATTTTGTTGTAATATACATATATTGTCAAAACAAAACTATATAGGTAATTTTTATCTTTTTATTTTTTATAAAAGTTACCCCACACTGGATTTCTCCTGAATCGTGGACGATGCATTTGTGATTGAAACTTACAAACACAAATCTTCACATGCAGAAACACCTGCGACTCGTAGCGCAGCAGCCAATCGCTTAGCCACTGCACCAAACGTGTCGTATGCTGTCTACCTATATGTTTGTATATAAATAGTAGATAAGTAAATAGATACTTATTTCATTAAGTTTATCATATGTTTGCCTGCTTCTTTACGCCAACCGTTATTTCCCATTGCGCCACACTATAAACCTAAGTACTTACATAAATTTTAATTTCACGTCGTCTTGTTGCGTAATGTGTGTTCTGAGCGCAAGCGACACAGCTCGCCCGTTCGAAAGCCGAAGCGAGACTGAGCGCGGGTGGCGGGCGGCAGAGAACCAACTTCAAGACGCCGATAGTTTAGGTATTTTCTTTTTAAGGTGAAAATAACAGAAATTTAAAAAAAAAATAAAAAACATAAGACCTGCTTTATAGGTAGTTCAGTCAGTATGCCAAGTTTCATGATCTAATTTTAAGTATTTTTTGAATACCAGCGGTTTATCGTTCGGTTTGGAGGTAACTTTGGAATTTTTTTCTATCGAGAAAATTTTATGGAATCGTGTTTTCGTCAAACATAGGACCTAGCATTAATCCTCAACTTTACCGTATATTTATTTCAAAATTAATGCTGCAGTATTTTCGGCATAACGGAGGATCATGCTAAGCCATCTGAGCTACCATAGGCCCTTAAGAATGATATATGTAAATGTAATTTAGTCTTTAACACCCACGAATAATGTGACTTTCTACAAGCGAAAAAAATTTGAATTGGATCATTAATTCCGGAGATTACCCCCTACGTACAAACTTACAAACAAACTTTCCCTCTTTATGATATTAGTATAGAAAATAATTATTAGTACCTATAGATCAATGTTATAAGTTATTTGATTTTTTCAAAGAGTAAGTCAAAGCTTATTTACCAGAAACATGGTACTCGTCAAAGATTTAATGAACTTATCAAAATATTTTTGTTATGGCAACCCTGCTCGATGCAGTATGACATAGGTAGGACGGTGTCGTTGCAGCAAATTGCCGGTCGATCGCGAGTTTTTACACGACACTTCTTTCTTGCGAATATTCTCACAAATTGATTAAGTTTGAGTTTTTTACTTTACTTTTCGCTTAAGGAAAATGCAGAGAATTTATTACGGTGGGTACGTTTTTCGTTAGATGAATTTTACCTTTTCATTTAAAATCTTTGTTATAAAAGGCGAGTTTTCTTTTCAGTTTTAAGCTAAAACTATTTATGTTTAATTTTGTTGGCTGCAATGATCATAGTGAGACATATATATTTATACATTTTCAAGTCTCCCCATTCAAAACATACAGTTAACAAGCTGAAGGTTCAATAAAACTATCGAGATAGTAGGTAAGCAATTCAAAGTACTCGTATTTGTTCTAGTTCATCTAAAATTAAAATGAATTCATCCCATCCGATCTAAAAGAGCATAAAGGTAAGTAGTAAAACACAGGTGGTGCGGCTAAGGGTTTATATGAACAATTCAGAACATTCGTCCGTCTGGCCTGAATTTTAGTAACCAAAATACTTTGACCTGTTACCGAAGCTGTTTCAACTACTTACTTATCAACCTCACTACCGCTGCGCCATTTGGGTCGTCAAAAAAATACTTTTGTTATTAAATGACAACTTTAGAGTTTTTTTTTTTTTTGGAAACGAAGAGGTTTTTACCAAGATGAGTAGAACTACAAGTTGAAACCCAAGCAATAGGCACAGTAACCCGTATTCCTTGGCACGCTTCCAAATAGTACGAAATCATATATCAGAGACAACCTCAAATATGTACATGATGGTTTTTTTAACCTATATCTACCTATATAGCAGACGTTGGCCTGTGGGTAATGGAACGATTGATAAAAAACACTTTTCCATTAGGTACTTTCCTAAAATTAATTTAGAAGAAAATAAACGACGTAACCACAGAAAAAGGTTGAAAACAATTTTATTGCACTCTCCCGCCAATTTACGTTCCCGCCATAATCATAGAAGAATGACATTCAAAATCCCATTTTAAAACCCTGCCTTTTTGCACCGCCAGCTTTCAGGCCTTTCAAACATCGAAAGTTGATTGCTGGCATCTGCGTCAAATATTTTACAGACATATCAGTTTTAGGTCTTCTTTATTAAATCCATTTGAAACTGTATCTCATTATGTTGTCAAAGGGGTGTGATCGTAGATCGTGTCGCGATTGCAGTCAGCTGAGCACGTGCTTTTGATACCCTTTGATGTCACTGAAGTGTCATTATGGCATGTGCAACTTTAGCTTTTTCTTTTTTTTGTAGAAATGTCGCTGTGACGCTTTTGAAGATTAAGATTTCTTCGGTGGGGATTGGAAATAAGTTAGTTTAGAAATTGCAGCCGTTTTTTAAATAAGGATTTCTTGTTTTCACTTATAAATAAGTTTCTATATTTCAAGGTAATGTAAAAAAAGGTGAAAGTCGATTTTAAAAATTAAAATCTAGAAATTCATCTATTCCTGTAAATACAAAAATAAGCAATTGAAAATATTATAAGTGTAGCATGTTCTCCCAGCTGTAGTGCTGCATACATGATTTTTCGCCCGTCTAATACTAGCCCTATAACCGCGCTTTCATACACACAAACAAACGCAGACGTTTATTCGATAAACGGGTGATTCTCCTCTCTTGAAAAGGGCTTCATTCTGAAATAGTGTCAAAAACAACTAAAAAAGCAGCGTTTATTATTATTGACCAGGTACCGTAATTTATATTGATTATTACGTATTCTATGACAACCTCTTGAATTTTGAGGAGGTTGCAAAACTACACCTTGTATTTTTCTACATGGTCAATTTCACTAATGTTTCAACATCGCCCACCTGACAATTTCATGCTGCAACCGCCAAAGGAACCATGCTACACTATACAGGATGGAAGGGACACGGACGCACAAACGGTTACCACGTAATCAGCACTTACACAAAAAATCATAGGTAGATAATTTAAAAAAAACCGGTCAAGTGCGAGTTGGACTCGCGCACCGAGGGTTCCGTACAAACCTGTGGGTATATAACTTTTTTTTATATGACGAAACTAAAAATTTACGGTTTTCGTAATTTTTCCTATATCTGTACTATAAGACGTGACTTCGTACAAAATTTCAAGATTCTAAGTTCACGGGAAGTACCCTGTAGGTTTTGATTCCCGTGCGAGTTTCGAAAATTTGCGGAAATTTGCGGCCTAAGTGGCTGTATCTTTTGATTGCGTTGACTTAGAAGGTTGATTTTTCTACAGCTTCCAGGGACAGTAGAACTAAGTATCATATAGAAATTTCAGTTTGATACCTCCACGCGTTCCTGAGAAAAACGGTCTTGACAGACGGACGGACGGACGGACGGAGAACAAAGTGATCTTATAAGGGTTCCGTTTTTTCCTTTTGAGGTACGGAACCCTAAAAGCAGTTGTTCCATACATTTTGACCGTGTAGCTATTGTACTTTTTTGTCGGAAACAGCAGTTTTCCTTTTTAACTATCGAAACTAAAAATAAAAAATGCTATGTGGGGTGTTCGGAATGATATTATGTGGTAATCGTTTGTGAGTCTATGTCTCTTCGACCATGTATGCATGATGGGTATTCTGGACATAATTTTCAAAGGGCTTACCAGACCATATAACTCTTCGTTAGCCAGTCTAGTTTTTTCTAATTACTTATCTTAACGCCACCCACACTGCGGTCTAAGCGGGTTCTCATTAACTCTCAAAGGGTCATGATAGTCGTGTCATGATTACGGCATGCTCTGTTGGACGAGTCCCTTTGATCTTGTAGTGAAGTCTCATCACAATCACTATGTATGTGACACTGACAGTTTTACTTTTTTTTTGTGGCGGGTAACGCCATCGCACCATCGCTCGTTGGTAGGTTTTCCTTTTAATGAATATTTCATTGACCAGAGAGGGCTGGCCTATTTTTCAATGTAGCAATGCTGCCAGCCGTCTGGGCACTTTTGACAGCGATGCGTATGAATTGTATATTTGAACAAATTATAAATATTTAAGTAACTTTGTCAACTTGTAAATGGTGTAAATAAAAAGTTTTCAAAAGAACTTTAAAAAGAAGATCATAAATACGTATTTATGATCTTCTTTTTAATGTAAAATATTCAAATGTACGTGACGTGTACGTGTACGTGTATGTACGTGTGTGTGTATGTGTATTGTATCTTCGTTTTATTGTTGAAATACCACTTTGTTTTGTCCAGTGCGAGACGAATAAATACTTTTTCTTTTCTTTTTCTTTTCTAAATGGGAAAATCTGTTTTTATGATGAGTTTTTTTTTACGAGGAATAAAAAAACTGTCAGAGACTCAATTTTCTTTTCAAATGAGGCCATTCTCATTAAGTACCTGTCTAACAATTTGTCAAAGTAGTCAGTACCTACCTACGATATTACGAGTATATTAAGAATCTTCAATCAACGTTAGCCTATTTCCTCTTGAAGAGAGGTAATAACCATTCTTCTAAGTCCCTCCGATGGGAAATAAGTATAAAAGGTAAAATAACGAGTCCCAGAGAGTGATTCACATAGAACGAAAATAGACTATACTAGCTCCTTATACCTATGTATTATCTCGCAAATTGTACAGCGCCTGGGGGAAATGAATTTGTTATATTGAAGTTCGACTGGCTTATTTAAAACATTTACTTACCTTTTACGGCCTAGTTAGCTTACATGACGTTTTACGTTTTGTAACACGAGGTATTATGGCTGTGCCAATTTTCTCAAAAAATAACATTGGGATGTCAGACATACGTATAAAGACGTTAATTAGTACCTGCTGTTACGTCGGCTGTCTTACGTGAACATTCAAGATTACGTTATAATGTTCCACTATGGAATTTTCTGTAAACTTCCAGAAAGTTCCACAGCTTTCTGGAAGTTTCGAGTTTCATTGTAGGATAGGATAGGTACTTAACTGTAAGAAAAACGTTTTTGCAAAAAAATAACCGACTTCCAAAAAAACACAAAAAAAAAGTGGAAAATAACTTTACTTTCGGAAGTCGGTGACTATTGTTTGTTTCATTGACTTTTTAACTGACTTCTAAAAAATGAGGAGGTTCTCAATTCGGTTGTATGTTTTTTTTTTTTTTGTGTTTGTTACCTCATATCTCCGTCATTTATGAACCGATTTGAAAAATTCTTCTTTTATCTGAATGGATCTACTTCCCGATTGGTCCCATAGAAATTTCATCAAAATCGGTTGAGCAGTTTGGTTTTGAAATCAAAATAGCTGGAAAAAAATTCATCCAAGTAAAAGAAATTGCGAAATTGATACTTGACAAGGATTTGTGTGTGCTACTATAACTAAAAAGGGTAAAATAAAAACTTTTTTGCAAAAAAAAACCGACTTCCAAAAAAAACACTAAAAAAGTGGAAAATAACATTACTTTCGGAAGTCGGTGCCAAAAAAGCCAATGAAACAAACCATAGTCACCGACTTCCGAAAGTAATGTTATTTTCCACTTTTTTAGTGTTTTTTTTGTGAAATAAGAAACACAAAATCTGCTAATTACTACAGGCACATCAACTTTAAAATGCGAAACACAAAGTCCCCAAATTAGCCCGTAGCCCCAAACAAGGCATGATAACGACGATCAAGGGCAGACAGACAGCTGTCAGCCGTACCGTGACAATGCTACCAATCTAACAAAAAATAAAAAAGGAAAGCACCTACAAATTGCTTCATATTCAGCCAGGTTGGGACTGGATATTTTCATTTGAAAACAATCCAGTGTAAATATTTTTATGACTGTTTAATTTGTGTCTGTATTCAAATGAATTTTCAACACGATACTTTTTTTGTCTACTATTCTGACAGTCACCATGATATGCGATGCGTCCTTCCCCGTCATCTGTCTAGCCTTTTCCCAGCTATGTTGAGTTCGAAATTTCCAATCTTTCAATACCGGTATTTACATGGAATGACTGCCTATCTGACCTTTACAACAGGGTACCCCTTGGTAAGTGGTGGTGATGCCTCCTAATACTAGCAAATAGTGAATCATCATTTCAAAAGAACCGTGCACTTGCGCTTTCTGAAGAAGTCAAGAAGAGCGTTTATTCCAATAAGAAACCTCTCCTATACCGCAATCACAGGCACAATATTTCCATTATGTCTCGCATAGATCCATGTTCATTCAAAGAGCTGAGGAGTCTCAAAACCGCATGATGTAGAAAATCCATCATCTATAAAAGTCTGTCTTTCTCGGCAAATTGAAAAAATATAGTAAGTACCCAATTCATTTTCGAAAGAACCAGTGCCATATTTAAAATTCTGTAATTGTCACCTCATCCTTCACCTTCATCACCTGTATGTATTATAAAGTAATATTATAGTAAGTAGTATAATTATATTATATATTTATAATCTTTATTTCTGTTAAATTTAGCCTATGATTACAATTTTACAACAACATGTATGTTTATAAAGCTTACAAAAGAACAATAAAATTGATGATGGGTATTTGTAACTTATTGGCTAGTTGTGTGACAAACAAATTAGTTACCTATCCTCCGTACTAGTTATAAATAGTACGACGGCCGATTAGTGCAGTCAGTTTGCTGTCTCAGATATACATAGTATAAGCAAACTAAACAGATAAAATGCATGTTATGTTTATAATAATATTACTTAGGTGATGCTAATGCATTTTACTAGACTTACATTCCTACACAGTTATACTTTTAATTCCTCAACATTACATCATTTTATTCCATAATATTATTATTAATATTATTCGATCAAAAATATATTTATATCAGATACATACTGATTAATTCGGTTGTATACAAAAGGTCCTAGGTAACGAAAGAATTTCCGTGCAAAACTTGTTCTACAGAAGGGAACAGCGTAAACCATAAATTGTCGTCTTTTACTTGATATTTGAAATGGTTTCGTGTGTTGTTTTAGTATCATTGTCTTAATGAATAATTGCCCTATGGTAAAGTGCTGAGTATTCTTTATATAAATCTACAGTAGAGTACCTGATTTTTTTTAAATTAATTATCTTTATAATTGCTCGCTGCGCTCTTTCTACTTTTATTAAGTAAGTTTTTGCCGCACCTCCCCATGCCGTTATACCATACGTAATGACAGATTGACATAATGCACAATAAACTGCCTTAACTGTTTTATCATCATCTGTTTTATGCCTAAAAATCGCGACTGCGTAGTGAAAGAATCGCACATGACTGAGTGATGAATATAAACGTTGATGGATGGAGAGGAAGAGGAAGACCAAAGAAAAGATGGATGGATTGTGTGAGGAACGATATGTGAATGTAAACGATAGGAAAAAGGAGTAAATGACCCCAAGTAACATGGGACAAGAGCAGGAAAATGATGATAATACCCGGGTCACCTCAAAAATCATCAATTTATGGCGTTTGTAATGTACTCCACCTACATTGTGATTTCAAATGAAAGCTTAATTTACAAAATTTATTGTAAAAATATCAAATCACAAACGGTTTTACAAAAACTAGTGCTGGCTTTCAGCGGCACTGGAAGTATAAAAAGTGCTGCTTTCAATAGAGTCAAGTTAAACCCTTTCAGCCTCCGTCAACAAATCCGTCAAATTCTCCATGCACCGCTGATGGAATTGCATAACAATAATTGCAAATATTCGGCTGCTCCCCATTCAACACGGAGGGTGGGTGACGTCAGACTCTTGTCGCGACAGGTAGCCAGACTAATGGTAGGGTGGCGTAGGGCTGTCGAGCCCGAACGATCGATATCAGATGTAGCAAAGCGTTTTAAAGTTATAAGTTCTGATTTTATTTTGACTTCTGGAGTTTTGGAGGTGATGTTGTTTTAATTTGCGAATTTTTTTTTGTGGTTTTTGTGCTTCCAATAACGTATGATTGTTAGTCTTCACTGCAAACAGAAACATATACACAAAAAATTGCAATAATAAAGCTTATGTAATGATTGTTTGATTGATTGGAGGGGATCGTGACTAAATAATAACAGCTGCACTGGTCGATCTTCAAGGTGGTGCTACGACCCCTTCGTGTGTCGGAAAGCATATTAAGTCCCGGATGTCATTCGTAGATCTTTGACTATCATAACAGAAAAGCAGACTAAAAGCCAACCCCGACATAGTTGAGAAAAGGCTAGGCAGATGATGATGAATACGTAGGTAATGTATAATTATTGCTTATCGAAACTAAAGTTAGCAAAAGTAACAAATAGCAGTGAATTTGAGTGGCTACACCATTTAACGTTGGTTGTTAATATGACATAGTCTGTTTTCTGGAACGTTATGTCATTTCTCCGTAATGCCACTTGAGAATCGATAGCATCGGATCGGAGAATTGTCAGTAAAGTGATGACATCGTTATGGTCAAGATCGTATTTCTCAGTGAATACTGCAAAAGGTCTATATTACACCAAGCATCGACTTAAAGCTATATTTTTTTTATTGGGTAAAGGCCTCTTCAAATGACTTCTAATAGTTCTTTCCGACAGGGCCAAACTGGGCCACTGATTGTAAAAAAAGGGTTTTAAGCCACAATATTACTTTCGCAATTAATTTGATGTCGTGTTGCCAATCTAAACTGCCTTACACATCTATGGCATCACAAAGCTTTACCCTTTTCCGAAACAAAAGCAAAACGACCATGTACTCTAATTGAAAGTCGACCATTAAGCAGGACAACCATAACGCCAGTAACGCCACCTATAGTCTTTAAAAGCAATTCGCGCAAATTAATCGCTTTTGTTTCAACCCTCGCAGCAGCCCTAATTAATAGGGTTGTCCGTACGTCGGTTGTTCAGCTTGTAGGAAGTGTACGTTCAGCTTTATAATTTTTTGTGGTTGGCAGAATTGTGAAGTTGAATCTAGGAAAGAAATGAACGGCGAAATGCAGAAAGGTGTTTTTATGACTCGGCTTTAAATTACGTAATAGGTACCCTCTCGTCTATTCTACCTACGCCTGAAAATTGTAAGAGAAGGTGTTTTATTTCTTTTTACGTTTTTACCTGAAGCCATCTCTGAACTGTAAGGAGGCAGTAATGAATAATAAAGGTTGACAGAACAATGAAATTTTGCAGGTTATCTAGATAATGTTTATCTTTGTACTTTTTTCATGAATAGTATATATGTACAGAAAAGTATCTCGCTGAAGTCCGACAACATTACTGCAGTATTGCATAAAATAAAATATTGATCACAACTTCATCAATGGATACGGAAAGTGCTCCATCAACTCTATATTTAAATGTCGCTTGCCAGTAACATCATCAATTAGTTCAATTAAAAATGATAGTAGTCAAATTAAAAATTCTACCGTAGAGAAAAAATGCAGCAAACCCTTTTATAATGGAATACGAGATTGGCGCGTATTTGTTTTTCATCCCATTTATCTGTGAGTTGGCAGCGCCGCGCCGGCACAATAATGGCGGCAATTGGCAAATTCTGCATCTGTTTCCCGCCAATTTATGCCGTAGTCATTTAGAAAAGGCCGTAAAAATACGAACCCAATGTGGTTTAACGAATGAAATATGAATGTGAGCTGTAAAGTGCTGTAATTTTAATAAATAAGACATTACACTCTAAATTAGACAAATAATGTGTGTCAGCAGTGGAAGTTTTTTTAAACTTGGCTTTCAATTAAATGGGTGCAGTATAATTTGTTATTATTAGGTATCTATATTAATTACTTTTTTCCGGTGCGAACAACCCTGAGCAATCTAGATAATCAAACTATACGTATAGGTATCTAGCGAGCTATAATCTAACTTTATCCCATTTCATTTGGAGTAGTTTAGGTTGCTAAACAACAGAAAAAAAAACAACGCAAAGAAATAAACTCTCCATAAAGCTTACGAAACTGGTGACAACAGACCACTACAAACTTGCACCAATTTTCTTACTTTGTAGTTGTCCACTAGACATGGGTAGCTCGCGAATGAGAGATAAAATTGAACTAACCCTTTAATTACAATCTAGCTCTCAGTCGCTCAGTCGTTCACGGAATAGCTCGCTAGTTCATTTAGCTCAACGGCTCATTGACTCTATACTCTGTGGCTTTGCGAGTTACTTTACTAGGTTTACTAGGAATAATAGTTTGTGATTTTGTAAACGAAACAAACACTTTTTTTTTTAAATGTGTTCAAATTGTTTTGGCGGAATATCGCGTCTTTTATAAGCTTTTATCATTTTATTTTTTGTAATAAGAACAAAACAAACTCAAACTCAAACTCAAACTCAAAGCATTTATTTCAATTAAACCATTACAGGCACTTTTGAATGTCAAAACACAAAAAAAATAAACTAAGCTACAGTCCCAGTCACAGGGCATAATAACTTGTGAAAGTACTGTAGTTGCCCATTCGAAAGCGTAGATCTCTATGGAGAAGAATGGGCAAGAAACTCCATGGACACTCTTTTAAATCATTATGTTGTTACAAAGTCTCGGTTACATCATTCATGTCGAGATTAAACATACATGTGAGAACGATGTAGAAAGACGTGCTAGTAAGAGCGTCCAGAATAAAAACATAAAAATAACAATTCAAAAATACAATAATCCATGGCAGCTGCGAGATGACCAGTCACAACTGACAGCGCCCGTTCACGAACATGACGCATGGATCAGCCATCATTCAACTCAACCATTTTGGAGGGAACTAAACGACCCGACACACGCGCCACCATCAGCGAGACATTTGAGTGAGCATGACATTCTCTCAGCCACCAGGGAAAATGCGAGTCAATAAAAGATGTAAATGGTAGCTTTAGCGTACATAGTACTCACACATGTGCTATGCAATTATACAACACTAAGAGATTGAATCTATACAATGCAAAGATATGTTTACAATCTTCTGCAGCTTCCACAATAACTTCCCATGGTAACCAATAAGTTTGCCCCTATGGTTGTGGAGCAGGACCAGCATTGAGCCAAGCATTTTTATCATCAATGTAATCTCCCAACTTATAGTATGCTTGCCTACATAGTGTGCGTTTTATACAAGATTTAAATTTCGTCTCATTCAGTTGTAGAATGCCGGGAGGAATTTTATTGTAACATTTTAAACAGTACCCCATGAAAGATGAGTCTACTTTAGCTAGCCTGAAACCTGGCTGGACTAGATGGTCCCTGGTTCTAGTATTATAGTGGTGTCTGTCGCCTCTTTTACTAAATAAATGCAGATTTTTCCTAACGTACATGATGTTTTCATAGATGTATTGGCAAGGTACTGTCATGATGTTAATTTCCTTAAACAGTTCTCTTAGAGAATCGCGCCTAAATAGATTATATATGGCCCTGATGGCTCTTTTCTGCAGAATAAATATAGACTCGATGTCTGCAGCCCGTCCCCATAATAAAATACCGTAAGACATAATACTATGAAAATAACTAAAATAGACTAGCCTCGCGGTATCTACATCAGTAAATTGACGGATTTTCCTAACAGCATATGCTGCTGAACTCAGCCGTCCTGCAAGAGATGTTAAATGAGGACCCCATTGTAGCCTTGAGTCGAGCGTGATCCCTAAGAAAACAGTTTCATCGACGAATTCTAGTTTCTCTTGATTCAATACTATGTCACAATCACTAGTTTTGACATTTGGTAGGGCAAATCTTATGCACTTAGTTTTTTTCCCATTTAATACTAAATTATTCGCGGTAAACCAATTATGGACTTGCAGTAGGGCGCTATTTACGTCGTCAAGAATTGTGGCACGTCTGTTTATCTTAAATATCAAAGAAGTATCGTCGGCAAACAACACCATTTGAGGTTGGTTTTTAAATAAATGGGGTAGATCATTAATATAGACTAGAAAGAGGAAAGGACCCAATATCGAGCCTTGTGGTACACCCATCCTTACTTTTAAACCCATTGAATTGACACCATTTATTTGTACTTGCTGATGTCTATCGTTTAAATACGATTTCACTAAACTGAGTGCAAGTTTCCCCAAACCGTAATGCTCAAGTTTAAAGAGTAGGGTTTCGTGGCTTACGCAATCAAATGCTTTCGAGAGGTCACAGAAGATTCCTATGGCATCTTGTGCCTCTTCCCACGCAGTGAATATGTGTTTTAATAATGTGACACCGGCGTCAGTCGTACAACGTCCTTTGGTGAAACCATACTGTTTCTCATGTAAGATCTTATTGGTATTAAAGTGGTTAAGCATCTGATTAAGCATTACCTTTTCAAACACCTTGCTGAAAACCGGCAACACGGATACGGGTCTATAATTATTCGTATCTTTACTGTCCCCGGATTTGAAAAGTGGTATTACCTTGCTGTATTTCATAAGGTCCGGGAAGACTCCTTGGTCTACACACAAATTAAATATTAAGGCTAAGTACGGTGCTATAGTCTCAATAATAGCTTGACAAACTTTAATAGACATTCCCCATAGATCTTCCGTTAATTTGATTTTGATTTCCTTAAAGGCTTTAATGACTGCTATGGGGTTTATATGCTTAAATTGAAACTCAACCGGACAGGCTGAAACGTTCGCTCTTAATAAATCAATAGAAAGCGAGGGTGAGGAATTTAAGGTTTCGGTAATTTTAAGTGGGATACTGGTAAAGAAATCTACAAATTCTTGAGCAACTTCGTTTTTAGAGCTTAGAAGACCACGTGAGGTCTCTAGTGTGATATCATTATTATATTTTTTATTTCTATTAGTTTCACTATTGATAATTTTCCAAACCGTCTTTATTTTATTATCGGCGGATTTAATCTTGTTGCTAATGAATAAGGCTTTAGCTACCTTGCAAGTGTTTTTAAAAATTTTTGAGTATGTTGCTACATATTTATTAAAAGTTTCTGAGTTGATGTAAGGCTTAAGGCCGTACAGCTCGAACAATCGCTCCCTACTTTTCCTAATACCCTTAGTTGCCCAGTCACTGAACAAAAACTTTGGGCAAATAGATTTAGTTTTAATTTTTATTGTATTATTAAACTCTGTGTAAACTACCGAAAAGAATTCCTCATAAAATTTATTTACATTTTCAAAAATATATCCCGGAATGCCTAAATTACCAATTAAGTTATTATTAAAATTATTCAAATTGCTGGGTGTTATTTGTCTAGATTTTATCTGGATTTTTTTTAATGGTGTGTATGACTCGAAAACAACGGTTTGACCGCTGTGATCAGAAGGAAGGTAATTTACAATGGATTTATCTAAGTAGTCGCAACAACAAAAAACATTATCAATACATGTAGCAGTATTTTTAGTAATTCGGGTTGGTTCCGAAAACACGTTTAACAAATTAAATGATTTAAAAAGATGTAATAATCTACTGCTATTTGAGTTTTTCTCTAAAATATTAATATTAAAGTCACCACAGATAACTAGTGATTTATTACTAGTTGCAAGTTTTGCTAAAGCATCCTCCATTACTGACTCAAATAAAGAGTAGTTCTGATAATTTGGGGGTCTGTAAACGCACACTATTACATGCTTATCTAGCTCAACACAAGACAGTTCAATATTATGCTCAACCGATAGATCAACAATATCGTTACGAGACTTAAATTTAATACAATTTTTAACTAAGATTAATGAACCCCCACGCATCTTAGATTTCCGGTTAAAGCAACTGCCCACACTGTAATTTGCGTAATTAAGTATCATTTCAAAGTCTTTTAACCAATGTTCAGTGAAACAAACAATTTCAAACTTTGTTTTTTCTAAAAACAATTCAATTTCTAATTGCTTTGAAGAGAAGCCTTGAATATTTTGGTGAAATAATTGCATAGAATTCTGCTTAGCCCCTTTTTTACATTTAGTTATTTGAGAGCAAGAAGGTACCTGTGTGTTGTTAGTTAGAGTAACATTTATGTTACTGGTATCTTCTGTTGTCTTACTAACTAGTTTAAATGAGCATCCGGAGTGAGCCCCAAGACTCCTATGCCCTCACAAGACAATGAGACCCTACTACTAGTGGACCCTACTGGAGAATCTTGTACAGTTACACATGGATCCTCCTTTGTAAAAAAATTGTAAAAATGAATATTAGTATTATTACTAATAGTCGCAGTGTTAATAATAGAACTAAACATAGACATACTACTTATGTCTGAGTGAATATTATATGCTAATAGCCGAGCTATTTTGTGTCTACAACTAATAGGTAGATACACATTACCCCGTGTCGACCTAAGTTTATCAACAAAACTGTTGACATCCAGATACACAAGTTTGTCACTATAGTGACCTACTAAGAAATCTACATGCTTATTCAGCATGTGAATATAATTGTTTTTTCTGTTTGACAATTTTTCAAAATATGGGAAAGCACACAATATTATTTTACGACACTTCAACTTTAACAACTCAGTTACACTGTCTGTGATGTCTTCTTTTTTAATTTTTAAACTATTTCCTATAAATATAGTTATGTCGGTATTACTATTATAAACATTTCTAATTACTGATGCCATTATCTGTTTGTATGTTGCCCCTGGCATACAATGATTTTGATTGGGAAAACTCAGGTTATTACTAACTAATTTACCTACACCTCTTCCTATACTATCTGAGAACATTACTGAACAAGAACAATTATGACTATCATATATCTCTGGCTGTACCACTTGTAAATAATCTATTTCTTGGTTGAGTACACAGTCCTGAGATAAATTCTCAGCCTGGGATGGGTCCTCCATTACCTCAGGCAAGATAGTATCATGGTTGTTAACTGACTGACAGCTGCATTGACACATTACTAACTCATTTGCTGCAAGAATGTGTTCCCTAATTTGGTTCTGAGAACTCACATACCTACTGGAAAGGGAACTAAGTGAGTCCTGAAGTACCTGTATTTCAGCCTGCAAATGCTGAGTATCAATTTCATAAATTTTAATACTGTCTTCTAATTTTATTTGATAATTATTTAACTTATTAACTAAATCAACACGCTCTTTCCTCAGTGGAATATATTTGGAAAAGTGTTTATGTTGTTTCCTAAATTGATTACATTTTTTAATTATTCTATTCAGCTTAGCATATTTTTTTATTTTCTTATTGCTAACTGTATAATTATGTTTTAGTAGGGAATCTTCAGTCAGATCAATAGTTAATAAGGAAGGGGACATACAATTACTATTTAATAATTCATTATATAAGATGTTCGTTTCTTTTACCTGAGTACATTCTTTTTCTTTCTGTAACTTTAATATACAACTATTGGCATGAATTAACTCATCTTCTAGGTCCCTAATTTTATTTAAAGCCTCCTCATATAAGTTACTACAATTATTGAAACCATCCGTGACCACCTTCAGTTGATCCCGTTCATCAACAACGTCCAAGTATTGCTGATGTAGGACTACTAGCTCCCGCTTTAAGCTTGAGATTGTGCCATTAACCTTATCAACTTCCACTTCACTCTCTTCTCTCTCCTGTAACAGTTGTTGGACTTGGAGGTTTGATTCTTTAAGCTCTTGGAGGGCCGTTCTCAATTTTAGCTCCATATCCTGAGCGGCAGCCTTACGGGTCATCACAGGCATGGTTTCAGGATAAGTCACTGAAAATTAGAAGTAAAGAAACGGTGAGAACTAATAGAATAAACTAATTAAGAAAAGTTAGCGATGAAAGGGGGAGAAATAAGGAAATAGTTCAATTATGAAATGAAATGAGGTAGGCTACTATATTAGCTTTAAAAGATTAACTATATATTCAATGTATCTAATTGAATATTCAATTTAACTAATTGTTTTGTCGTAAGGTACCTATTACTTTTCCATAAGTGGGTAGGTAGCTTTGAAAAGATAAGAATAAAAAAAACTTAGTTTATTAACATATTACTATAAGACAAAAATGCACAGCAATGATCATAAACGTTATATTCATGAATTAATATTTAAAAGACCGATATAAACAATAGACTTAAGGAATTAATCTCACTGTTTTTTTTTATACCGGTTGTCAATAAAGCGATCTAAAACCAGTACAGGGTAATAAATCAGCAAAAAGAGATACTGGAAATTGGCATAGTTGTTTTACAGATTTAAAGTGACGATTGTGTGGTGTTATTTAATAAAAGTAAACAATACTTCCCCTGATTATCCGTAAAAATCCGCAGTTAGAACGTCAGCTGTTGATTTTAGGTTACCGGTAACTTTTATTTTCGAAAACTTAATTAATTATCAAGAAAACAATTTTCCTGTGTATTTACGCATTTGTATTACGTTTGCACAAATAGTTACACCTTAATCTAACTTATTTACTAATTAAATTTAATTTTAAAATACGGATCAAAAATTTTACATGACACTTCACAAAACAACCCAATGAATCTAATTTTATCTATAGCTCGCAACTAAGTTAAATGAACTACTTAAAGAACTTCAAAGATTTTATAGAGCCACTGAGCTAGTTGTATCGTTTGACTTGCGTAAAGTAGTGCGGCTCAATAACTCAAACTCAAACTCAAAGCATTTATTTCAATTAGACCATTACAGGCACTTTTGAATGTCAAAACACAAAAAAAATAAACTAAGCTACAGTCCCAGTCACAGGGCATAATAACTTGTGAAAGTACTGTAGTTGCCCATTCGAAAGCGTAGATCTCTATGGAGAAGAATGGGCAAGAAACTCCATGGACACTCTTTTAAATCATTATGTTGTTACAAAGTCTCGGTTACATCATTCATGTCGAGATTAAACATACATGTGAGAACGATGTAGAAAGACGTGCGAGTAAGAGCGTCCAGAATAAAAAGATAAAATTAACAATTCAAAAATACAATAATCCATGGGACCTGCGAGATGACCAGTCACAACTGACAGCGCCCGTTCACGAACATGACGCATGGATCAGCCATCATTCAACTCAACCATTTTGGAGGGAACTAAACGACCCGACACACGCGCCACCATCAGCGAGACACTTTAGTGAGCATGACATTCTCTCAACCGCCAGGGCAAATTCGAGTCAGTAAAAGATGTAAATGGTAGCTTTATCGTACATAGAACTCACACATGTGCTATGCAATTATATAATACTAAGAGACTGAATCTATACAATGCAAAGATAATTATGTTTACAATCTTCTGCAGCTTCCACAATAACTTCACAAAGTAATCAATTAGTTTGCCCCTATGGTTGTGGAGCAGGACCAGCATTGAGCCAAGCATTTTTATCATCAATGTAATCTCCCAACTTATAGTATGCTTGCCTACATAGTGTGCGTTTTATACAAGATTTAAATTTCGTCTCATTCAGTTGTAGAATGCCGGGAGGAATTTTATTGTAACATTTTAAACAGTACCGTACAGTACCTTTGTTTTGTCCAGTGCGAGACGAATAAATACTTTTTCTTTCTTTCTTTCTTTACCCCATGAAAGATGAGTCTACTTTAGCTAGCCTGAAACCTGGCTGAACTAGATGGTCCCTGGTTCTAGTATTATAGTGGTGTCTGTCGCCTCTTTTACTAAATAAATGCAGATTTTTCCTAACGTACATGATGTTTTCATAGATGTATTGGCAAGGTACTGTCATGATGTTAATTTCCTTAAACAGTTCTCTTAGAGAATCGCGTCTACATAGATTATATATGGCTCTGATGGCTCTTTTCTGCAGAATAAATATAGACTCGATGTCTGCAGCCCGTCCCCATAGTAAAATACCGTAAGACATAATACTATGAAAATAACTAAAATAGACTAGCCTCGCGGTATCTACATCAGTGTAATATGATCTGTAGCTCGTAAGTAAATCAATTGAGCTCAAGAGTTGAAAGAGTTATTCGGTGAGCTAAAGAGCTAAAAGAGTGATACAGCTCTTTTGATCAAAAGAGCTGTATCTCTCTTTTCTTTTCAGTGAGCTACATTTCGCATGTCTATTGTCCACCCTAAAAATGATTACCTTCATAAAACCCGTTTTTATCTCGACGGGACCAAACACAAACTTTATACAGCCTTTTTCCCCCAGAAAAGATAATTTTCACATAAAAGTGAATATCTGTAATAAACTCCGAGGGTTTTCGGAGCTGGGGACTTCGTATATTTTGATACTTACTGGTAACTTTTCGAGTGCTTATTTTTCCTAGAAGTTAAAATTTAATTAAAAACAGGAGCGGTTTATGATTAAAAATACACTATTAGCTATTTGAGTTCGGATGCAAATTATGATGTTGTGGTAAAAGTTAGATTTGTTTTGTTGGTAGCTTTATTTTACAATAAAAGTAATTTTCACTGTGAAAATAAGTAAATAGGTACCGGTAGGAGAAAATAACTTTCCGAACGTTAATCCAAAACAAGGGAAATTTTATCGACAGATTGAATGAATTGTAAACCAACAGGTCACATTAACGAGCTTAGCAGAAATATAATGTTTTAAAGTCAAAAAGGCCGTAAGTAGGTTTATTACGTTCACATTTCATAAATAAAATTCCTTAAAATGTAATCCAACGAGAATCTGTTCATAAGAGATGGCGCTAGACAACTGTCTAGCGCTGTCACTTTCCCACTCTCGCAATAATCCTAAAACATTCCTGCACTAACATATCATGGTAACTTACCCCCCAGCTCACAACAAATCCGCTTGCATTCAAAAACGCATTCACGAAACATATTCTCACAGATCTTTATTACATTTCCATCATCCCACTCCATTGCATTGGCATAATAAGCCGGCAGACGTTTGCATTAAAAAAAAAACAAACGTCATTCTGTGAAAAGGGCGGGAATTATACGCGGGAAGCCGGGAGCTACGCACAGTCACGGCGACAAGGCCTTCTCGTTTCCCTACACAGTTATCGGCTTAATTTAATTGCGTAGCCCGTGGCCGGAGTGCCATTTTGAATGGCTTTCCGCCACCGCTTCATTTGTTTGTGTTGTAAATTCATTTTGTTGTAAATACAAGCTGCTTAGGTACGGGGCTAACATTTTGTTTTGCTACGAAGCTAGATGTTAAGTAGAGCCCTAGAGAATATTACCCTGATTTGATTAGAAAAATAGAAAAAATGCAAAATAGAATTGTAGAAATGGGAAATCGGCCGAATCAAAAATTTTAAGATTGGGAACAAGATAATGGGTCCTCCTAACTCAGTTCTCTTTGAAATGACGTACCCTGAAAGTCATTGGGCATGGGTTTTTCCCGGATGACTGTTTTAAAATTACCGGTTGGGCTTAGGATCCACTACAACAAAGTTTTAGCCGAATAAAGAGAGGTTTCGACTCGCTGAACGACCTGTAAAACCATAAATCTGCCCAGATCTGCCATTTGACCACAAATTGAATTCCTTTGTGATGCTCGACTTAATTTGGCGAATCACCTTAATCCTAGAATAACAGTTTACTAAGCTCGCAACTATACATATGATACATTGCAACGTACATACTTCATTTAAAATCCAAATGATTGTGCATAAAACGCCATCGGGCAACATACACCGTTCCCACGATTGACTCGCACAAATTGCGCTCCGTGATATCATATCGAAATAATACGGAAGTTATATTCCGTGATTATTATTTGTGTTGGCATGATAAGTCTGGTGAATCTAGAGATTGGATCGATAATTCGATACTGATCCACAGGTCAGACTATGTGCTGATTTTCTCGGGATTGAACTCTATACAAGTTTAATTTTAATTTACATTACCTAATCCTCATAAAGAGTCATTGTGCTCATCATTATAAATAAATCGTCAAAATGTAGGAAATTGCTGATTTTGTTTTCACGATTTCATGATTCGACGTCGTTCATAATGTTGAGCTAAGATTGTATTTTTTTTTCTCCGCAAGGCCTTTTTCAGTCATGTATGATTCAACATCTTGTTTAATATCCACATAAAAATAACAACCTCTAAAATATAGACTAAGGCTTTGTGTTCCTTTTGTTGTTGTTGCCAGTCCCCACTGTTTCTGTAATTTCGCAAATATCACAAATTAAGAAATAAAATTAATATCTTCATTTGTATTCTGGAGTAGTGCCAAACAATACCTATTTGAAAACGTCGATGACAATCGTTCCACAACGACAGTATTTGCAGTTTTCGACGAGACTCGAGATAAGAATTCTCATCGTAGTGTCAGTGTTGTGCATTCATTGTAGTATCTATTCTCTGCAATAAATGCACGACATAATAGCGGTAAAAAAAACAAAAGTTGGCAAGATATTATTTGTTGATGTGTTTGTGTGAATGCATGTTCACGAGCACGCAAGATAATTATGGAGAAGATATCTAAGAATTACTTTTAATTTTGCTTTGATATCGTTATTTTTAAATCTCATCATCAAAATACGATTTGAAAGGTTATATTATGTTTGGGTAAATAAAAATCCTAATTCGTACCAAAAGGGGTTTGAATATTTTTCTATAAAGGCAACATTTTTACAATCTCTATTTTGCTGCATGAAAAAAACTTCGTAATTTAAAGTTGATAGTAATTATATTTTCGGTTAAATAAAATATATAAGGTATAAAAACTGTCGCAGCATAACTCAAACGGGATTTTAACCCGAATCACATTATTGAATGCCCAAGCCAATAGCCATTTACACACTAAACAGATACAGGAAACTCAATTTCCCGCGTTCTAATCTACTCATAATATCAGAACAAGGTATTACTGTATTCAGCCAGCCCTCGAAATGATCCCTCTAAATTCTTAATTAAAACAGGATTGTAACAAACAAATGTAAATTAAACACTAACAGTAAGCGAATACTCTTGAGATGTATCTCACAACGTTGTTATAGAGCCGAGGCGTTTATTATGGACCATTTCCCGGCGTTACGAAGCGGGGTAGTAGTGTTTCTAGAGATATTATACCTTGGCTGGCATTGAAGATACAATAATAAAACGAGACACGAACGAGCGCAAAAGAAATCAGTTTTTAATTTAACTTCTACACTTCTCCTTCTTAGCGTATCGATCAATCCAAATTGAGTCGGCCCAGAACTGTTCCACTTACAGAACTGAGCCACTAGTTTGGCGCCTTCAGTAGCGTCCGTCAGTTCCTGTAATAAACAAATAACCGGACACGCATGACACGAAATTTAGTGCCTCATTGATTGTGGAACAGCACAAAATTTACACTCCAGGGCAGTCATTAATGAATCTCCACCTGAGCAAGTTTCCTTGCTGCGACCAACCCGGGTCCGGAATTTATTTAAAGACTTCCAGGTCAGCTATGGCAAATCTTGTCCAGGTGGGAGATTTTTTTTCTCTACAATTTTTACAGTATGTTGGACTGTAGAACTTTTTTGGAAGGTTTGGAAACGGATGGGTTACCTTAACGGTCCAGGTTAAGCAAATCTTGCCAAGGTTTGGACACAGATGGGTTACCTTACCGATCCAGGTTTTGATTTGATATGATTTGTTTTAGTTTAAGTTAACAGAAAGTCAATTTATTAGTATATTTTTGTAGAGGATGTTAGGAATATACTACAACTTCACGTTTCCACGTAATGTTTCCTGACAATGCCAAAAGAACACGGTCGCGTTCACGTATACAAAGACGCGGGCACAGCTAGTAAGCATTAAAATCATCAATACAACCCTCTGGCCTACTCTGGCGCTTCCACCTTAATAGGTGGCGGTAAATTAACTGTGAAAAGACGACGTGCAACACTATGGCTGGTAATATGAGGGATATACGAGGGCGGGTCAATAAGTCCGTGACTTTTTGAATTTCTGACCTCTTTACGGAAAAAGCAACACTACTCCTGTCAACAGGCATCTGTCAGTTGACTCCTGTCAAAATTTGAACTTGCTGCGTCAGTTAGTTTGTGTTTGACAGCTATCTTTATCAGACTACCCAGTAATTTGAGGAAAAAATGGAAAAAAGTGAATTTCGTGTGCTTATTAAGCATTATTTTTTTATTTTACTATGCACCATCGATTCCAATGGTAAAAAAGTGGTTTACTGAATTTCGTTTTGGCCGCACAAGCACTGAAGATGCCGAACGTCCTGGACGCCCAGTTGAGGTCTCTTCACCCGAAACAATCGAAAAAATTCACGATATGGTGTTGGCCGACCGATGATTGAAAGTGCAAGAGATTGTGGAAGCCGTAGGGATCTCGCATGGCTCAGTGGTTTCAATTTTGAATGATCACTTGGGCATGAGAAAGCTTTCCGCAAGATGGGTGCCGCGTTTGCTCACAGTCGACCACAAACGCAATCGTGTAACAACTTCACAGGAAGGTTTGGCGTTGTTTAATCGCAATATGGAGGAGTTTTTGCGCCGTTTTGTAACCGTGGACGAAACATGGATCCATCACAACACACCAGAGACCAAACAACAGTCAAAACAGTGGGTTTCTAAGGGTGAATCGGCGCCAAAGAAGGCCAAGGTGGGTTTGTCAGCCAATAAAGTTATGGCGACTGTTTTTTGGGATGCACGCGGGATAATCCACATTGACTATCTTCAAAAGGGAAGAACAATCAATGGGGAATATTATGCCAACTTATTGGACCGATTCAATGACGATTTGAAAAAAAACCGACCTCATTTGGCCAAGAAAAAAGTTCTTTTCCACCAAACAATGCAAGGGTTCACACATGTGCAGTTGCCATGGCAAAAATCCATGAATTGGGCTATGAAGTGCTCCCTCATCCGCCCTATTCTCCAGATTTGGCTCCAAGTGACTACTTCTTGGTCCCAAACCTGAAGAAATGGCTTGGTGGAAAAAGATTTGACTCCAATGATGAAGTCATCTCGCAAACACAGGCCTATTTTGAGGACCTCGACAAATCATATTTTTGGAAAGGATAAAAAAATTGGAGAAGCGTTGGACAAAGTGTATAGAGCTCAAGGGAGACTACGTTGAAAAATAAAATGATTTATTTATCAAAAAATCTGTTTATTCCAAAAGTCACGGACTTATTGACCCGCCCTCGTACTTCACGTGAGTGTAGTGCTGGACTGCTGGCTCTGAACTCATCATCAACATCATCTGCCTAGCCTTTTCCCAACTACGTTAGGGTCGGCTTCCAGTCTAACCGGATGCAGCTGAATACCAGTATTTGACATGGAGCGACTGCCTATCTGACCTCCACAACCCAGTTAATACTTAGTCAATACGATACCCCTCCGCTGCTGGTTCTGAACTATTAAAAAAATATCAGCTGTTCACTTCATGAGTTACGCGAATTGCGAATGCGGATAGTTATGCGATTACGATTGAAAATCGGCGTGAAAATGATCTAAATCCAAAACACAACAGTTTTTCACAAAATGACGAATGAAATGAAGTTTTGCCTTTTTGAAAATCATGATAATTACTCTGTTTTGGGGCCGCGAACAAAACTGTTTCTGTGTTGTTGCCGGTTGGGGCAAAGCCCTCATTACAAAACGCCAGTGGGGAACCGATGAACCGAGGGTGGTAGGCAATTTGAGTTTCAACCCAGTTTAACAGAAGTAAATTATTTGCATGAAATTGACTACTGGGCAATTCCTACCTCCGTATCAATGCCTGCCTGTTTTTAACCGACTTCAAAAAAAAAAGGAGGTTCGCAATAATTGTTTGTGTTTGTTACCTCATATCTTCGTCATTCATGAACCGATTTGATTTTTTTTTTATCTGTATGGATATATTTCCCGATTAGTCCCATAGAAATTTTATCAAAATCGGTTTAGTAGTTTGGTTTTGAAATCAAAATATCTGGTAAAAATATGTTATCCAAGTAAAAGAAATTGCGAAATTGATACTTGGCAAGGCTTTGCGTGTGATACAGTAACTAAAAAGGGTAAAATAAAAACTTTCTTGCAAAAAAAATAAAAGACTTCCAAAAAAAAAATGGAAGATATCTTTACTTTCGGAAGTCGGTGACAAAAAAGTCAATGAAACAAACAATAGTCACCAGTAAAAAGATAATCAGTATTTTTCCTGAAGTGTGCACTCACACTTATCATCGACCTTGGAGCTACAATAAAGTGCATTCTTAGGTCTGATAGCACCTCATAAGTGCATGAGTGCACTGGAAGTTGCCTTGAGTACTCCTGTATTAGGTACCTTGAACCAGCTGCCAGTGTAATACCGTGTTGCACATGTGCGGTCGTCAACACACTGTGAACGGCACCTACCATCACGAACAGTTCAATCTTATCTCCATCATCATCGTTCATCCTGAAGAGGTCACAGGACAAACGCCTCCCCCGAGCATCGTCAAACGACCGGTACTCCCCGCAACCATCAGGTCTCTGAACGCCTTCAGCAAGTCGCCACACTAGACGCGACTCCTTTGGCAACAATCATAAAAAAAAACACAAGAAGTCAAAGCAATGGAACGCATACCGGTAGAAACGTACGTGTTCATGCACATGCAGATTGAAGCAGAAATTTTGGAAATGACCGAATTCTGTATGTTGGCGATAACGCGGAGACAACTGCTTGATAGTAGAGCAGACGAGGAGCTGCGGCTGCAGCACAAGCTGATGATGTCCTTCGGGCCTTACAAGGAGATGTGTGACAAGAGCAAACAACTGCATTTCGTTTCTCCAAATGTTTTAAAGACCATCAACTCTTTCATCAACTGCTTCCAGCCTCCCGTCTGCTTGGTCGCTTACGACGGCTTCAAACTGGAATTCCCTTTCCTCAAAAATTTCTTCCATGTAATTAATTTGCATATTTCACCTGACTTGAAATGTTCGAATGGACCAATCGAATTTAATGATTTGTTGAAAGCTGAAAAGGTTGGAATAGTTCGTGCTCCAGTCCGTGTACATCACTCTCTCACTATGACTTGCTTAGGAAAGCCTTTGTCATTCAGCCAAACCTCATACGAATTAAAACAACCACGTGTCGATGATGCTCACCTGGACCGGAAAAGCACGGAGGACCAGTGCATTAAAATGATGAGAACAGCACAAACAGGAGCTGATCGATTCGTGCGGTGACTCGACGACCACCACTGCGCTTTCTCCTCGGTTCCAGACCCAGTATATGTACATCAAGGGAAGTGAATAGTTTTATTGTTCAAACGTATCCATTCACTGGATCAGATATCATGACAAAGTATAAAAGCACAGTGATAAGTTTCTTAATCTAGTTAGTAGGTAGAATAGGGCGTTGGTAGGTAAGTTGTGTGTAAAATTAACCATATCATAAATGTATCTTTGTAAGTGAAAATTCTAATTGTTTTTTAACCGACTTCAAAAAAAGGAGGAGGTTCTCAATTCGGTTGTATGTTTTTTTTTGTGTTTGTTACCTCATATCTTCGTCATTCGATTTGAAAAATTCTTCTTTTATCTGAATGGATCTACTTCCCAATTGGTCCCATAGAAATTTCATCGAAATCGGTTCAGCAGTTTGGTTTTGAAATCAAAATAGCTGGAAAAAATATGTCATCCAAGTAAAAGAAATTGCGAAATTGATACTTGACAAGGATTTGTGTGTGATGCCATAACTAAGAAGGGTAAAATAAAAACTTTTTTGCAAAAAAAAAACACAAAAAAAGTGGAAAATAACTTTACTTTCGGAAGGCGGTGGCAAAAAAGTCAATGAAACAAACAATAGTCACCGACTTCCGAAAGTAAAGTTATTTTCCACTTTTTTAGTATTTTTTTTGGAAGTCGGTTTTTTTGCAAAAAAGTTTTTTTGTTCTAATAAATATAATATGTTAAATAAAACTTTTGTTTTAAATTCCAGCAGCTATACGACGGTAATGAAATATATACGAAGTGGAAGGGTCCCCGACAAACAAACGCTTACCACATATTCACTACCTACCTACATCATTCTTAACCAGATAGATTTTTTTTGATGAAAAATTTCTTTGGGGCCTCAGTATATCCACACTTTATTGCAAAAAGCAAACTTCCAAAAAAAACAAAAAAAAAACAAGCATTTATTCTAAGTAGGCCAGTTATAGGACACTTTTGTAATGTGCGCATCTTTTAAATTTCGGCTCATTCAGTTCAAGAATATTTTGTGAAATCATTTAAGGTTCGGTGTTTAGAGTGAATCGTGACGTCACAAATCGCACAAACCAACCGGACCGACTGAGCCTACTGTGACCATTCAAAAAAATGGTAAATAAGTATATGAACTCAAAAGGCTGCCCAACTCAAATGGGATGGACATGTCTGCCGCATGCCGGACAAACTGTGGGCCAAAATAGCAGGAAACTGGTGCCCTGACACAGTGAGACGGGGTCGCGGCAGGCCACGAAGGAGATGGGGGGACGAACTGGACAGGTTCCGTCCGAACTGGAAGAAGGACGCGCGGGTTCTTGAGAAGTGGAAGGAGTGGAGGGAGGCCTTTGCCCAGGAGTGGGACAGAGCAGGCTAGTGAAAAAAAAGTATATAAACAAAGTAAATAAGTTTAGGAAGTCGGTAGCAATAGAAGTGAAACACAAATTAAAGTCAAGTGTTTTTTTTTTGTAGATAAACTTTTTTTGTAAGTTTTTTTAAATCCGCATTGCATTCCCTGCGATCTTTTGGCTTGGCTTAGTTTCCTGGATATTAAGCCAAATTGTCTGTGTTTGGAGAAAATAGCCTTGATACTTAATCCCTACGACTCCCATATGACCAGAAACGACAGTCCTTATATACCACACTGCAAATAACCATGAAACAAAGTTGGCGCTTAAGATTTATCACGGGCACAAGGTCCTAATAAAGCCCGTACGCTTATTATACCCGGGTAACCCATTACAGGGATACCCGATTCGGTTAAAACGCCGATTATGCGCCTGTGGGGTGCTGATAAACCACCCCGGTATATAACGGGGATGTTGAGAAGATCAACCTAGCTGGGGGCTGCACTAATTGGCTAAGGTACGGGTCGGATGGCGATGCAACATAATTAATATCCGTCGCATTTGGTTAGACTGGATACTAACCGTAATAAATATAGAAAAGGCTAGGTAGAGAAGGTTTACCAACAAATCTGTAATAGAATCAGTGGTGAATCAGTTTACTCCAATTCAAAGCAAGATAATAAATGGATTTTTTTGGACTGTTGAGGACTCGCAGCTACTAATAAAGTTGAAGATTCTTATGGAGAAGAACGGACAAGAAACCCTAAGGTGCCTTCGACCTACGACGATATATAGTCTTTAAAAGACTTTTATGTTGAGTTACTCTCTTAATACAGTCTCATCTACCTTATGAAAGCCGTAAGACCACTTTATCATTTAAGACTCGATCAAAATTGTCTAGCTTGCTATTTGTGGATAAAGCGTTTTCTAAAGTTTTCTGTGGCGTTCTGTACCTTCTGCCTACTTATTTATTATTTATTTAACATTTCAAGCACAATGTACAGCGGCGGCCTATCCCCATGGACAAAACGCGTGAGTTTATGTATTTACTTATGTATAATATTTCCTGCATTGGTGGCTAGTCTTCGCTGAGATTGGGCGCCATGAATGAAACGGTCACAACACATATTTGATGAATTTTTATTATTTTTATTTATTTTTATTTTAGGAAAGCTTACAGACTAATAACATTATAATAACAGTAATATATAACTAAATTGCTATTTACAAGCTTCCACAGATAGGTAAATACACAAATTGTTACTGCCTTACAGCATAAGATACTTCCTCAAAGTAAAGTTGGTTCATTTCATAAAATTACTATAAATTTTGAGCTAATTTGGAAAATAATTGGTTCAAGTGCTGGCAGGTGCTTCTTGTACAAAAAATGGCTTTGCTAAGAGTTTCCTTGCATTAGTGCAGAATAGGTCAATGCCGGTGTCACAAGAAATTTCGTTAAAACTGCGGCTGGCTCTCGGAAAGTATCCATTACGTCTATAATTTGTGTTTGCATAAGGCACATGTAGAAGTGGTCGCTGCCGGAGTACCATCTGATTAGTGCGTATCGTAACTTTTGACACAAGAAAAAAATTGTGATTTTACAAAG